>CM056059.1:25976786-26576786 GCA_029574335.1 Rana kukunoris
CTGGGCACGCAAACACTAGCTACTTCCGGCTTCCTGGTTTTCTAGCTGACGGCGGTGGAACGCACGCCGGCTTTACCAGCATACCTCATCTCTCTCTCCACGTCCCTTCATCATTTTACATCCACAGCCTACAGCCTCAGTGCCGGGCACACGGGCACCACATCAAGTAAGAGGCCATTCGGCTGTTTGCTATTTGATCATTTTTAAAAATTAAAAGGTTTTACACTATGGAAGCATTCTTTTTCATTATATGAAATCCAATATCTACTGGGTCTACTATCGAGTCCACCGTGGCCAGCAGCTGTAACTTGAGCTCTTTTTGACCTTATTTTAAGTAATAGGTCAACTACATTGGGTAAGGAGCCATCTATCCTCACTTGCGGTGGCACTTTGGTGAAGGTGGATTTCTATATATGGATGATTCAACACACAGCACTTTTTAAGAATACCATTGATTTTCAACACACCAATGCACTTCTTACTATTTGATGGACTTTGTGCAAACATCCACTGTGTATTATAATTATTTGCACGCATATAGTATACACTTGTTTGATATTTATTTGCTCATACTGTCGTGCCACTAAAACAATTATTTTGTTCCATAATTTACTGTTCACTTTTATGTTGCATAGTATATGTCCAATATATTAGCAGTTAGCGCCCCTTTTTTCACATGTTCACATTTATAATCCAGTTTTCTGCATTATTTAGGGAGCAGCTTTAGTTTAAGTTCACATTATCACCCCCCCCCCCATTGTATTTTGGCGCGAGAATCCCCCCACTTTCACCTATGCAGTGACATAACCTACAGGCTTACCACGGGGCATCTGTTGTCAACTGTCCCTCTTCTACACGGAAGCTGGCTCTGGGATCTGATTATGTGACTGGAACATCTTTAGAATAGGTAAGTATAAGCATATTTTCTTTCACATGGTAGATAGCATTGTAAAATGGGAGTGGGCGTAGGGTTAGCCTTAGTTAGGTTCATCACTTTATCTTATAAAAAAAACACACACAATGTGGACCCTATTTTCTGGGGAAATTTTGAAAATGTTCATACATGTTAAAATCTGTATTTTTTTTGCTAGAAAATTACATAGAAACAAACAATATATCATTTTGGAAAGCAAAGGCAATCGAGAATAAAATGGTGGCTATTGTATGTTCTGAGACTTTTTTGCAGCTGTTTGTCAAATGAAAATGTTCAGGGAAAAATACACTTAACTACTACAACCCTGGAAGGATTTACCCCCTTAAAGCGGATGGCCCATTAAAAAAATATATTAAAAGCCAGCAGCTACAAATACTGCAGCTGCTGACTTTTAATATTAGGACACTTATCTGTCCTGGAGTCCAGCGGCGTCCGCAGCAGAGGACGAGCGTTCGCTCGTCTCTCTGCTGCTCCCCCCTCCATCCACGGTGAGGGAACCAGGAAGTGAAGCACTTTGGCTTCACTGCCTGGTTCCCTACGGCAAATGCGCGAGGCACGCTGCGCCCACCGATTGACTCCCGCTATGTGCTGGGAGCCGAGAGTTCCCAGCACACAATGGGAAAAACCCGTCTTTTGCCCGAGACTGCGGACTGGAAGTGGGTGCAAATACCTGTCTTTAGACAGGTAGCTGCACCCCCCCCCCCCTTGAAAGGTGTCAAATGTGACACCAGAGGGGGGAGGGTTCCGATCAGCGGATCTTCACTTTAGGGTGGAGATCTGCTTTAACCACCTCAATACCGGGCCTATTCTGGCACTTCTCTCCTTCATGTAAAAGTCATAATTTTTTATCTTGAAAACTACTCAGACCCCCCCAAACATTATATATTTTTTTTAGCAGACACCATAGGGAATAAAGTGGCGGTCATTGCAACTTTTTATCTCCCACGGTATTTGCGCAATCGATTTTCAACCGCCTTTTAAAAAAAAAAAAAACGGTTTCATGAATTAAAAAATTACAAAACAGTAAAGTTAGTCAATTTGTTGTATAATGTGAAAGATGATGTTACGCCGAGTAAAAATATACCTAACTTGTTATGTTTGAAAATTGCACACACTCATGGAATGGCGCCAAACTCTGGTACTTAAAAATCTCCATAGGCGACACTTTAATTTTTTTACAGGTTACCAGTTTAGAGTTACAGAGGAGGCCTAGGCTAGAATTGTTGCACACGTTCTAACGCACGCGGCGATACAACGTTTACATATGTGGGTGGGACTTATGCGTGTGTTCGCTTCTGAGCGCGATCTACCGGGGACAGGGGCGTTTTACAATTATTTTTTTAACTTTTTTTACACCTTTTTTCCTTTTTTTTTTTATCACTTCTTGTAATTGGAATCACTGTGACAGGTCCTTTTTATGGAGAGATGCAGGGTCAATAAGACTGCACATCTCTCCTCCAGGCTTGAAAACATGAGATTGTGAAAACAAATTCTTCCGAAGTACCTGGGCATTGCGTCATAACGGCGCGCCCGGGCCTCCGGTGGTCATAGAGATGACCGGTGACCATTTGGTCACTGGAAATCTCTATTGTCATGAGCTGGCACTGGCTGATTCATTCTCCCGGCCCCCGATGGTACAGGAAAGCCCAGGGAAGCACCGGATGGAGGCGAAAGGGGGGAATCCCCTCCCGCCGCCTATAAGAACGATCAATCGGTGGAACTGCCGATATGATCATTCTTATGGTGCGCAGAATCTCTGGTTGAAAAGAAGGATATCTGAATGATGCCTGTAGCTGCAGGCATCATTCAGATATCCCCACCTCAATACCAAGACGTCATATGGCGGCGTGTGGTATTGAGGTAGTTAATGACCAGGCCATTTTTTGCCATACGGCACCGCGTCACTTTGGCTGACAATTGTGCACGAGGCTTAGCAACTGAGAGTAGGCCCAGGAGTTTTGGGGCCTACTGATCCAGGGATGGTCCTACGCTACCTTACATAAAAAAAAGAGCTGAACCAGTGGGATTCAATTGATGGATGTACCCTGGCGGATTTACCTCACTGTGCTGCCGATTCGGCTGAAAGATTCTTGGCAGTTGTGTAACTTTTGTTAGAACTATATTGAGTATGCAATCGGTTACATGCTCTTGTGGCAGAAGATAGTGGGACGGCCTGACGACACTTTTCAAGTCTGTGGCAAGAGGCTTTGTCAAGCTTTGCATCAGCTGCTAGGCCGGCGAGAGTAGGCCTATCTGGTGGTTGCTGAAATCCAGTGTGGATCTGAGTTAATCCTCTGGATCTAATTGATACCCGTGATCCGCAAAGTGAAAGTGCTTAAGTCTTTCCTTATCCCTCTACCCCTCTATTGGAGAACTTTGTTAACCACTTCCTGATGGCCGTACAACTTTGTACGGCCGCAGTGTGGATCTAAATTTCTGGGAGGCCGTCTATATACGGCCTCCGGCCTCCAGACACTGGGGGCACGTGTGTGCCCTCCGCATCACTGAGATGCAGATGCGCGTGCCTGATGGCCGCGATGTCCGGCAGGCACCCCCGATCGACGGTTACAGAGACAAGGACGTGGATCTGTGTGTGTAAACACATAGATCTATGTCCTGTCAGGGAGAGAGGAGACTGATCTGTGTACCTTGTACATAGGGACATAGATCGGTCACCTCACCCAGTCAGTCCCCTTCCCCCATAGTTAAAACACTATGCAGGGTACACATTTAACCCCTTCCTCACCCCCTAGTGTTAACCCCTTTAATGCCAGTCACATTTATACAGTAATTAGTGCATATTTATAGCACTGATCGCAGTATAAATGTGAATGGTGCCAAAAATGTGTCAAAAGTGTCCGATGTGTCCGCCATAATGTCGCAGTCCCAATAAAAAAAATCGCAGATCGCCGCCATTACTAGTAAAAAAAATAATAATAATAATAATTCTGTCCCCTATTTTGTAGGCGCTATAACCTTTGCGCAAACCAGTCGCTTATTGCGATTTTTATTTTTTTATTTTTTACCAAAAATATGTAGAAGAATACGTATCGGCCTAGACTGAGAAAAAAAAAATGTTTGGCTATTTATTATAGCAACAATTAAAAAATATCGATTTTTTTCAAAATTGTCACTCTTTTTTGTTTATAGCGCAAAAAATAAAACCACAGAGGTGATCAAAAACTACCAAAAGAAAGCTCTACTTGTGGGGAAAAAAGGACGTAAATTTGGTTTGGGAGCCAAACCAAGCCAAGCGCAATTGTCAGTTAAAGCGACGCAGTGGCGGAAGCTGAAATTTCACCTGGGCAGGAGGGGGGTATATGTGCCCAGTAAGCGGTGTGGTTAATAAAACCCTTGAAAGAGACTGTGTTGGTGCATACATTCTTATGGATAACTCTTCAAGCACAACCCCTGAAGCGAGCGTATGGAACAGTAAGGTAATGGCAGGCCCAAATCTAAACCAGTAGCTCCTTCAGGGGTAGTGCTACACAAGTGATTACCTTTTGACACCTGACATGACACCCCTGATGTCTCCCCTGCCCTCCAAAGCAGCTAAGCAAAGATCATGCTGGAAATTCTTGTATATTGGGTCGAGGTTAAAAAATTGATCAAATTCATTACAGAAACTAAGTTAGAACTCACCGCAGCTTCGTGCTTGATTATTATCAACACTATCCCCATAAGCATATACAAGAATTTTCTCACCAGACATCTCTTAATAGCAGCTAAAATGCTTATTCCCCTACACTGTAAGACCACACATACACCCAAGATAAAGGATTGGCTTGATAGAGTGAACCGTATTCACAAAATGGAGGAAATAGCGGCCATGAAAAAGGAAAATAGCACAAGTTTTATTGAGACCTGGAGACCATGGATCTCTTTTTCTTATTCCCCGGAGTTCCAAAAACTCATTGCGTAATACGTTACTTATCAATTAAGGTTGTCTACAGTGATTAAGTATCATTCCGGTAAAAACCCTGGGCCAGATTCAGAGAGCCGTAACTCCTGTCTAACTGGTGTTAGACTGGAGTACTTTCAACTTACGCGCGTTTTTTCGCTAGTCTGAAACCTCAAACCATGAAAATACGGCTGCGGGCTTCAATTCGACTGGCTTACGTGTTCGTACGCCTTCGGATCTACGCTGCAGTAAAATTGCGGCCACTGGGTGGACTTCCCGTCGTTTTCCGCGTTGGGGTATGCTAATGAGCTTTTGCCGGCGATCCCCGAAATTACGATCTTCAATCGCAATCTCTTACGGCATCTTTAGTCATCTTTTCGCTGCGTAATGTTAGACCAGCCTTTTAGCTGGTCTAATATTAGACAGCCCATGTTAAGTATGGCCGTCGTTCCCACGTCGAATTTCAACGTTTTCCGACGTCTTTTATTATTTTTTTTACGTAAGTCGTCCGGGAATAGGAATGTCCGTAAACGACGCTACTCAAACAAAAAATGACGTAACGACGTGATTTCGCGCAATGCACGGCGGGAAATTTCTGAACGGAGCATGCGCAGTTCGATCGCCGCGGGGACGCGCGTAATTTAAATGCTTCACGCCCCCTATTCGCGTATTCCGATTACGCGTCGAGAAATAGACTACGCCGCATCGTACGGGCAAAAATCTACCAGAATTCGTCGTAGAGCCTGGTAAAATACGGCAGCGTAGCGTTTTTCGAATACGCTGCGCAAATGTACGTGTACCTGAATCTGGCCCCCTCTGTTTACTTTCACGTCCAAGTATATTTGTTGACAAGCCAGTCCACACTCATTCCATAAGAAGAAGGAAAAAGAAAGATTGGTATATCATCTTACCCGAACCCTTAAGCTCCACTCAAGATGCTACTCCCCCCCCCCCCACCCTACTCCCCTTTCCTTATCACAACCCTTTTATATGATACTCCCAAAAATTATGTATGCTTTATGTAATGTCTACTCCATCCACCTGGCTATGGTTTCTTGTTTTTAATTTCATTATTGTAACAACGGCTAGCCATGGATGTCTGGTATCTGTTATTACACCTGTTTTTTTGTATCTGTTATTTTGTAATGCTTTAATAAAACCTTTGATTGTGAAAAAAAAAAAAAAAAGATCATGCTCGTTACCTGCTTCCCTAGTTCAAACAGGAAATGATAGTTCTGAAACTGGAGGTGACAAAATCATCATTGCTTCCAGGTTCCTTAATTACAGAGGAGATGGGGGAATGGATGTTCCTCCATCTCCAGGTGTACTGAGCTGTCCCAGCTGTTTAGGCCAGGCATTCCTTGGAAGAACAGGAGAGCCTGGATATCACAACCGACTGTGGTGGGGAGGTCTTCTCATTGCTGGAAAAGTGATCAGGTAGCTGTAAAGACATCTGGATCACTTTTACAAAATACAGTAGCTAATCACTGGCTGACATAAACAGTACCCTGGATGCAGCTGCAGCTATGATCCTGGTATAACACCTTGCTGACATGACTTATCTATACTGTACGTTGGTCAGCAAGTGGTGAAGGCACTGAATCAGAATGAAAGTGATACAGTTGAGAATAGGTAGCTGTGTCGGGGGGAAAAAGACACAGTGGTTATTATAAATGTTTTTTTTTCTCTATTTGGTTGTGTATTTTACCAGTAACCACTGACTACTTGCACAAGCCATTTTCAGCTATGATAGAAGCTGCAAGGTGTCTTCTACCCACCTTCATAACAGGATATAACATGACTGACCACAACACTTACAAGTAAACACACAGCTATTACTTTCCTTATGAAATACATTTTATTTTGACATTTGTATTGATTTTTTTTTTTTAACCACTTAACCCCCGGACCATGTTGCTGCCCAATGACCAGAGCACTTTTTGTGATTCGGCACTGCGTCGCTTTAACTGACAATTGCGCGGTCGTGCGACGTGGCTCCCAAACAAAATTGGCGTCCTTTTTTTCCCACAAATAGAGCTTTTTTTTGGTGGTAGCTCTGCGATTTTAATTGTTTGCGCTATAAACAAAAATAGAGCGACTATTTTGAAAAACGAATGAGCGCGCGTGCCCAGCGGTGATCGCGCCTGCCGGGCACGCGCGTGGGACTCGGGGGATGTGCGGACCGCCGGCGGCGCGTGCGCGCTCCCCCTAGCGGCCGCAAAAATGCGGACGTATAGCTACGGGCTCTCGCCCAGCAGAGCCACCGTCCCGCCGTATAATGATGGTGGGCTGTCGGCATGTGGTTAAATACTGTATACACTTGAGTATAAGTCGAGTATAGGTCGAGTTTTTCAGCAATTTTTTTTGTGTGCTAAAAATGCCCCTCTGAGGCGGCGTACACACGGCCGAGGTTCTCGGCAGAAACCAGTGAGAACCTCGCTGGGAGCCGCATTCTGTCGAGAACCTCGGCCGTGTGTACACTCTCGGTGAGCCCCGCCCCTTTGGGAAACCCGTCGAGCAAATAGAGAGCAGGTTCTCTCTATGACTAAGAGAGCCATGACTAAGCACTGATCGAGTGCGAAACGCGTCGGCTGTCCTGTTTTCTGTGATTGCTGTGATTGCTGTGACTGCACATGTTTTTGGATTTACAATAAAGACAACTTTTTTCGTTTGAAAATCCTTGGAGTGCGGCCGTCCTTCCCTCTTTTCTTTATCATCAGGTTCTCTATTTGCTCGACGGCCCGTCGGGATGAATGGCTGGTCGCCTTTCCCGACGGGCGGGTCGCCGATTCTGACGGCCGGCCGAGAACCCCGATGGGCAGAACGATGTGTTCCGCCCGTCGAGGTTCTCTGCCGTGTGTACGCCGCCTGACTGATGCAGAGTCTCCCCCTCCACTTGGACGGAGTACATCACCAACCCTATAGACTCTTACGTTCATATTTTCCTTTTTTTTTTCTGTGATGACCCCTTCATATACTGCTTTCTACGCTTAACGTTCTTAAAAAAATTTCATATGTTCTGTTTTTTTTTTTCATACTCTGTTTTGTAACTTCTTCAATAAAAACATATTAAAAAAAAATGCCCCTCTCAGCTTATACTCGAGTCACCTTTTTGCTCCTGATCTCACGGACTTTGGGGACCTGATACTGGCCGGCCATAGGTCCCCTGGACCCCAAACTTGGTGATGTGCAGTGTTGATTTTCCGCCACACATAGCGTTTTGCTTTAAGGCCAAAAGGTTACATTTTGGTCTCATATGACCAGAGCACTTTTTTACACATGGCTTCTCGCAAACTGCAAATGGGACTTCTTAGTGCTTTCTTTCAACAATGGCTTTTTTCTTGCCACTTTTCCATGAAGGCCAGATTTGTGGAGTGCATGACTAATAGTTGTCCTGTGGACAGATTCACCCACCTGAGCTGTGGATCTCTGCAGCTCCCTCACAGTTACCATGGGCTTCCTGACTGATTTTCTGATTAATACTCTCCTTGCCCCGGCCTGTCAGTTTAGGTGGACGGCCATGTCTTAGTAGGTTTGCAGTTGTGCCATGTTCTTTCCATTTTAAGATGATGGATTGAACAGAGCTCCTTGAGATGTTCAAAGTGTGGCATATTTTTTTATGACCTAACCCTGATTTAAATTTTTCCACAACTTTTTACCTGACCTGTCTGGTGGGTTCCTTGGACTTCATGATGTTGTTTGTTCACTAAGGTTCTCTAAAAAACTGAGGGCTTCACAGAACAGCTGTATTTATATTGAGATTACATTTCACACATTTACTAACTATTTACTAATTAGGTGACATTTGAAGGCAATTGGTCCCACTAGATTTTAGTTAGGGGTATCAGAGTAAAGGGGTCGGAATGCAAATGCACACAACACTTTTCAGATCTACTTCCACTTCACATGGTTGTAACATGACAAAATGTGGAAAATTTTAAGAGGTATGAATATTTTTTCAAGGCACCAGATTTTCAGAGAAGCAAGCACACTGAGGGAGGTCAGTGTGTCTTAACCACTTCAGCCCCGTACAATTTGACTGCCAAATGACCAGGCCACTTTTTGCGATTCGGCACTGCGTCGCTTTAACAATTGCACGGTTGTGTGACGTGGCTTCCATAAAAAATGTACGTATTTTTTTCCCCATAAAAAGAGCTTTCTTTTGGTGGTATTGGATCACCTCTTCAGTTTTTTTTTTGTTGCGCTATAAACAAAAATAGAGCGACAATTTTGAAAAACAAGCAATATTTTGTACGATTTGCTATAATACAAAAAAAGAATTTTCTTTTCTTCGTTTAGGCTGATATGTATTCTTCTACATATTTTTTGTAAAAAACAAAAACAAAAAAAATGCAATTAACGTATATTTTCTGGTTTGCGCAAAAGTTATAACGTCTACAAAATAGCGGAAGTTTTATGCCCTTCTTATTATTGTTTATTTTTTATTTTTATGGCGGTGATCTGCGACATTATGGCTGACACATCGGACACTTTTGACGTTATTTTGGGACCATTCACATTTATACAGCTATCAGTGCTAATAAAATGCTAATAAAATGCACTGTTTACTGTTTAAATGTGACTGGCAGTGACAGGGTTAACCAGTAGGGGGCGCTGAAAGGGTTAAGTTTGTCCTATGGAGTGATTCTAACTGTTAGGGGGCGTGGCTTTCTGTGACATGTCACTGATCGCTGCTCTCGATGAGAGGGAGCAGACAAACAGTGCTGTGTTACTAAGCAGAATAGGGAGACGTCTTGTTTACAAAGACATCCTCTGCCATTCCGTGACCCGATCGCGGAACACCGGCGGACATAGAGTCCGCAGGTCCCGCGGGCACGATCACAGAGACTGCAGTGGGCACACGTGACCGCTAGGGGGCAGGTTCAAAGCAACATATATATACATTGCTTTGCCTGCCCGTGCCATTCTGCCGACGTAAATCTACATGAGGCAGTGGGCAAGCGGTTAAGGGTACCATGTGAGATGCTGCTGTGCATCGAGATCAGGTTGGGACACAGGAAGGCCCAAGCCTGAGAGGAAGTCCATGTGGAATGGGAGCAGCTATAAGGCTGTACTAAGAGTCCAGGAGTGACAAGCACAGCTAGGGGGCTGCAAGGAAAGATGCAGAGCCAAAGTTCAATGTCTGCAAATACCACTGGGATGCGTTTGATGGTTAGGAAGATCTCTTTAGCTTGGCTTCTTTCGAATTTCTAGATCCGACAGGTGAAACTATCAACCCTTTTGATGTGCGGTGCATCCTTCGATGAAGTTTCCAGGCCTTCTCCCAAGGTACCAATCTCTTCCATGGCCCTCTGCAAGATAGGTCCTCCCCTGGCTTTCTTCATCAAGTGTCTTCCTCCCACAGGACAGACAGCACAGGATCACCCTATCAGCACAGTCCCCAGCCAGAAAACTGTGCCAACAAACAAAGCCGCACCCCCGGGCCAACGTGGTCTTGGAAACCAGGATTCAGGACAAGCACTTCAGGTCAGGCAGGCCACAAGGTGTGGGCTGACGACAGACCCCGCACCAATGGCGTCTGTCCCTTAAGTACCCCTTCCCAGCATGCACAGCATGGCGACCACTCCCACTGATTTGTTGCTGAGGGGAACACTCAATACACCTTGACCTTGCTGTCACCCTTGGCCTGGGGTGGTAATGACACCCCCAGGTGAGCAATGGTGGGTACTCTCAGCACAGCCATGGCTGGAACAGAGGCTAAATTGCCCTTAATTACTCAGGTCTGAGACAAATAACAGCTCAGATCCCCACTAAATTTAAAGCAGCGCCTGTTCAACAGGTGCAGGGCACTACATACTCCCCTCACTACAAAAAGACACTGTCCCCAGTGTCGAGAACAATAGCACTCAAGCCTGAGTGCCAGCACCTGGCCCCTAGACATGGATGGGGAAGGGGAAAAAAAAGAAAATAGGAACACAGTATACATTATTATGTTACAACAATTTACAAATTTACATCCTATCTATCTAACCCGCCAATTTTCCGGCAGTCTTGATAAAAGATCAGCTTACCTAAAAGAAAACAGAAAGAAACAAGCACACATAAAATTCCTACTCCTATTATAATATACAATTAAAGGAGAGCAAAACTGCACCTTCGTGAAGGTGGAACTTTCCTTCTTCCTTCTAAAGAACACAAAAACTAGGCTTAAAGAGTCTTTTCCTAGTCTTATTAATCACTATTCACAGTTTGCACAAATTCTTGGCAAGAAAAAAAAAACAAGTCTTGATCTCAGAGTCCTCAGAGACCCTGATCCTAACTGACTAGTTCCTCCCCTCCCAAGTTCAAATATTTCAGCAAGTGAAAAGATAAAGCTCCTCTGTGGAACTTCTTTTGAAGAAAAAAAAGGAGAGAAAAACTCTCCAAAAGGTCCTGCCGGTCTTTTCACAAATAAAATCTCGGGATCCAGCAGGGTCAGGGATTTTCCCTGCTTGTCAAGGGTGGTAATGAAATATACTCTGTCATCCTTGTCAAGCCTTTGGATGACCACCCGATCGGAGTAAATGTGCCGACCATAACTCCAGTGCAGCCGACATCCTAGAAAGCGGTGAGCCACTAGGAAAGAATGGTCCAAGTTCCGAGACGCACACATGAGTCTGGAGATTTCTTTGCCAAGAACTTGGCAGGTTTTAGCAAAGTTCTGTCAACAGGCAAAGTCCCCTTGTCGTAGCTTGGGGCCTCCACTCTGAGTGTTGACTCCCCTCCCAAGTTCATGGCTATCCATTCCGCAAAACTGCATGTAGGAACAGTAACCTCACTTTTGCTCTGCCGTAACTCCTGGGCCACGGTCTCTACTATGTCTTTGCAGACATTTAACAAGGACTTTTTTTCCTCTGCCAGCAAACAGGCACAATCAGTCCCAATTACCTTTTCGCCAAATGTTTTACCGGTTCCTGGCAGATGCTGGGGTTGGCCTTGACTGCACCCACGGAAGCCTTCACATATCCCACCTTCTTCCCGGAGGATGTGGTAGGAACAACTGCTGTGCAAACACTTTCAGGAACAACATCTGTCGGTGGCTCCGGAACATTTGTAATAGCGACATCTTTGTTGGTGTCACTCACCGTAAAGGCCATGGCAGGTGTAGATCTGGACGTAGGCCGGGGAGCAGCTTCTTCCAAAGTGACGGCGCCTGTGACCCAGTCCACTCTATAGATGCGGGGAAATCCGGTGAGCTGATCCACTCCGAATAAGTACTCCCCACACTGGAAGCATCGGCCAAAAGGTCAGAGCTGGACTGCCAATTCTTTGCATTTTGGGCACAGCATACCAAGCGCCTCCACATTTCCACTGGTATACAAGACAAAGCGCACAGTTTCATGTGAATGCCCGTGTCTGTCAGCAAGGCTCCCGGCATTGCAGAACTCACACTAGCTCTGGACGTTAACATAGTAGGCCTCAGCCCTATTGATGGCAGCGAATGCATTGGTACAACTTTCACTGCGATCCTCTCTTTCCAATCTGCCAATCAATGTCCTTTTTGCGCCAGACACACACACGCGTCTCACGCAGGGGCGGGGACTCCTCCCCCTTCTAGTTCTTTTCTTGGCACGTCGCTCCATGTGCAGCCGACGTCTCCACCAAACAGCCTGACCTTAACCCCTTCTTTCCTCAAACACAGTTCAACACCCCATCAAGCTCAGACTCTCAAACAAAATACTTTCCAATTCCGTTGCTAGAGCCTATCCCGGACGAGCCCCCACGTTTAGCACTACCACTGTAGGAGCTGCTGGTTATATTTTTGGGTGGCACATTACCTCTGTATTCTCGCTGTCTAGGGTGAAAGGAGAGAGACTGAAGAATTCTAATGTCCACACAATACACTTATTTTTCTTGGATATATTTAGGAGAACTTAAGAAGAATAGAAGGATGAGGGGTGGATGGGTAGGTAGGTTCAGGTGCATAATCAAAGTAGGGAAACACTCCTGTATCCAGCAAACAGTTTTTGTCACCACTCTAGCCAGAGTGGGTATTGCTCACCCAGGTAGGTCCCTCTCACTGGCTTAGCAGCCGGGTTTGGTGCACAAAGCAAAATACAGTCTCTGGCACAGACCTTCCTTTGTAGATGAGACACTTTTGGTCTGCCACAGGATTGAGCACCCGGATCTCTTTAGCTTGGCTTCTGTAGAATTTCTAGATCCGACAGGTAAAACTATCAAGCCTTTCGGTGTGTGGTGCATCCTTTAATGAAGTTTCGAGGCCTTCTCCCAAGGTACCAGCCTCTTGCATGGCCTTTTCCAGGATAGGTCCTCCCCTGGTTTTCTACATCAAGTGGCTTCCTCCCGCAGGATGGAGAGCACAGTATCACCCTTTCAGCACAGGCCCCAGCCAGACAACTGGGCCCATAAACAAAGCCGCAGCCCCAGGCCAATGTGATCCCAGAAACCAAGATTCAGGACGCGCACCTCAGGCCAGGTGGGCCATGAGGCACGGGCGGAAGACAGACCCTGCAACAATGGCGTCTGTCCCTTAAGTACCCATCCCCAGCATGCACAGCTGGACGACCACTCCCACTGATTTGTTGCTGAGGGGAACACTCTATAAATCTTCACCTTGCTGCTGCCACCCTTGGCCTGGGGTGGTAATGACACCCCCAGGCGAAAAATAGTGGGTACTCTCAGCACAGCCATGGCTTGAACAGAGGCTAAATTGCCCTTAATTACTCTGGTCTGAGCCAAATACCAACTCAGACCCCCACTAAATTTAAAGCAGCACCTGTTCAACAGGAGCAGGGCGCTACAATGGATTAACTTCCCTGTACATGCAAATGGCCAAAGATACCAAGCTCATAAGAAGACCCAGTAAAGATGTCAGTGAAGTTGGTATAGGTGGCTTGAGCCCTACAGTCAAACAAAATGCGGAAAGCGCACACCAGACAGAACAGACAGTGATTGGGGGGCAAGCAGGGGCGTATGACTGCAGAGAGAGTGAGTGGAGCTGTCAGATTGAAGATCTGATGTCGGGGATGGGCGGGCCGATATGTGGAGCTCCACCCCCTTTGTCAAACAACCAAGAGCATAGATTAAATAACGGAATTTAGTGGGCAGGAAGAACATCAAGTGAAGGGGCCCAGCAGCTGACAAGTGTCTCTCTCATTCTGCCTTTCCATAGTTGCCAACAAAACATTATAGGGGCACTTTTTTGGCTGTAGTTGGAGTCTTATTATGATTAGGGCGCGGGCATGCTCTTGTAGGCGTGGCATAGTAAAAAAAAAGATAAAGCGAGAGCGAGCGAGAGAGAGAAGGAAAGGAAGGAAAGAGGGATGGAGGGATAGCAGGCACAGATCCCACTACGTGTATTCCAAAGTTTAACTCCCCAGCCCCGGTCCTCCCATCAGTGTCCCAGCTTGTATGACACATGGGGGCCAAGGGTTGGCGGCGGAGAGGCTGAACCCACTCTCATGTTTATATTGTCACTGTAACGGAATGGCCCGTAGGACCCAGAGGCTCTTGAAGGATGTGGGGTACTCCTGTTTCAGCTTCACCAATGACTCTTGTGTCTAGGTTCATCCTATGTCCACTAGGGGCATAGGATGACTGAGAAATTATATCTCGGATTACATGAGATGGGACAGTAATGATAATTCACAATGTATTGCAGGATATCTTGAAATATTGCAGGTTGTTGATTCTAAACCCAAACGGTCAATAGAGTGATTCATTCATGTGGGAACACAGACTGTTAAGGGGGTAATTAAGTATGTTACTGTCATGTAAACTAACCTTAGTTTGGCTTCTAAAGACCTTTTCATTGTGTTATGCTAATTGACACTGTATTGTGTGAAGTTCTATTGATGATAATGTGTGTTGTGAGTTAGCACAGTCTAAAGGTCAGATGTCTGACTTATGTTTACTAAAGGAATGTGTATTGTATATAAGGTGACAGAAGCCAGAGTCTTGATGTCTGACTTGTCAGCTGTAGCTAATTAGCTCATGTAGATTATTCCAGTGCCAGAAAGTTTGACTAAAGATGTGTATTGGGCTCCTTGTGTCATGTTGTGGGTGGAGTTAATCAATTGTTCCTTGGGGTTTCTACTGTATAAAATCCTGAGTTTACCATTAAAGTATCTATCCGTTTTGAACCAAAGAACAGAGCTGTGTGTGTCTCATTTCTAGGGAATCCTATGGGTCGTGTTTGTCTGCTGGATTGCGGAGTGTCGATGTATTCCAAAGTTTAACTCCCCAGCCCCGGTCCTCCCATCAGTGTCCCAGCTTGTATGACACATGGGGCCAAGGGTTGGCGGCGGAGAGGCTGAACCCACTCTCATGTTTATATTGTCACTGTAACTGAATGGCCTGTAGGACCCAGAGGCTCTTGAAGGATGTGGGGTACTCATGTTTCAGCTTCACCAATGACTCTTGTGTCTAGGGTCATCCTATGTCCACTAGGGGCAGCATAGGATGACTGAGAAATTATATCTCGGATTACATGAGATGGGACAGTAATGATAATTCACAATGTATTGCAGGATATCTTGAAATATTGCAGGTTGTTGGTTCTAAACCCAAACGGTCAATATAGTGATTCATTCATGTGGGAACACAGACTGTTAAGGGGGTAATTAAGTATGTTACTGTCATGTAAACTAACCTTAGTTTGGCTTCTAAAGACCTTTTCATTGTGTTAGGCTAATTGACACTGTGTTGTGTGAAGTTCTATTGATGATAATGTGTGTTGTGAGTTAGCACAGTCTAAAGGTCAGATGTCTGACTTATGTTTACTAAAGGAATGTGTATTGTATAGAAGGTGACAGAAGCCAGAGTCTTGATGTCTGACTTGTCAGCTGTAGCTAATTAGCTCATGTAGATTATCCCGGTGCCAGAAAGTTTGACTAAAGATGTGTATTGGGCTCCTTGTGTCATGTTGTGGGTGGAGTTAATCAATTGTTCCTTGAGGTTTCTACTGTATAAAATCCTGAGTTTACCATTAAAGGGCCAGATTCAGGAACACTTGCGCTGGAGTATTTGGATATGCGCCGCGTAACTGTGCTGATGCGCCGACGTTTCTATGTGCCCGTACCCACCAAACTAGATGCGCCCAATAACGGGTCATTTGCGACCGGCGGAACGTTCCGACGCCAGAGTATCGTCAGCGTTTATTTTCGCTGGGCGCATCAGTCGCGCCCATTGATTTCCCCTGCAAATATGCAAATGAGGGATTTTTCACAATTCACGAACGGATTAGCACCATACGCTGGCTACATGCGCCGCGCGTATCTGATCCGTCCGGCGCAAAGTTATTTCTACAAAAGGCTGCTTTATCTTTACTCCAGACGGTCACAGGTCAGCAGGAGAGCAGCTACAGCAGCGTTACCGACGATCGGAGCTAGCTGAGCACCCCCACTTGCAAGGACAACACCTCTGTGTGCCAACATGCCAGGGGCACTCGTGGTCCTAGAACTACTGATGGGTCCCCTGGAACCAAGAAGGCGGGCACGTGAGAGGATATACCGCACTCGTATGAACCTCTTTGGCATGGGGGATGAGGAGGTGTATCGCCTATTCAGATTCAGCCCAGATGCAATACTTGAACTAACCACAACCCTGCAGGGTGACATCACCAGCAAGACACACCGATCACAAGCAGTGCAGCCACTGGTGAAGGTACTGGCAACACTCCATTTCCTTGCAACTGGATCATTCCAGCGTACAAGTGGAGTGGTGGCTGGGATGTCACAGTCCTCCATAAGCAGATGTGTGCACCAGGTTGTCCCTGCAATCCTCAGACGCATGTCCAACCAGTTCATCAGACCCACCACTGAGGAGCTGCGGCAGAAGGCAATGACAGATTTCTACAACATTGCCAGATTCCCACGCACTGTGGGGGCCATTGATTGCACACATGTGGCCCTACAGCCCCCCAGTGCCACAGAGCACATATACCGCAATCGGAAGCATTGGCACTCCATCAACGTACAGGTGATAGCTGATGCCCAACGCCTCATATGGCACGTCCGTGCCAAACACCCCGGGTCCAGCCATGACAGTTTCATATACCGTCAGAGCCCCATCCCAGCAGAATTTAACCAGAACATGTATGGGGACAGTTGGCTGGTTGGTGAGTGACATGGGAGTCAGACATGACTATCCCCTCCCGTCATGCACAACAGAAATCGCACATGCATGACTAACATTCTCCTGTCTTTTACCTTACAGGTGACTCTGCATATGCATTGGGACCCCATCTAATGACTCCTTTCCGGAACCCCCAAACCAGAGGAGAGAGAAAATACAATGAAGCACACATCAAAACCCGTGCAGTGGTGGAGCAAACATTTGGGCTCCTGAAGTCCCGTTTCCGATGCCTGGATAAGTCTGGGGGGGCCCTATTGTATTCCCCTACCTTTGTGTGTCAGATCATCGGTGCATGTTGCATACTACATAACTTTGCTATAAAAAAAGGCCTGCATATTGACATACGTGATGACCTGACCCCCGACCCACACAGTCCCCACCTGCCAGAGGACACCCAGTCTGCTGATGGAAGAGCAGTCAGGAGGGTCCTCGCCGTAGGCATCTTTGGACACTAAACCAAAACATTAATAACACAGACAGTGCACGCGTGTACACCACTGATGTCCCTAGATCACACACACCACATGCACATCGCATTGGATTAGCCCAAGTCCAGCATGTAGGAGTTGGGAGCAGTAACGCCGCGTCAAGGCCCCAATGATGTCACTGTCCATTCACACACCTTTCACACGTGATTCATTCAGCCGTGGGGTTAACTTCACCACCACGGCCGAGGGTGACACCCCTTACTTTCAGGAGTGCCACCCTCTCACATTCACACACCATTCACACTGTCCCCTGCACTCCTGACCGTGTGCAGTACAAAAATAAATTAGAAAGATCATATCCTGATCAATAAAAGAAAAATAATCTCATACCCTGAGAAAAATTAAAAAAAAACTCATGACCTGAGTATGTGAAAAACAATAATATAAAACAAGAAAAAAAAAAGGCCTCATCGGGGATGCCGGGGGCTTCTTCTGGGGGCCCCTCTCTGGCTCCGCAGCTGCCTGGATGGAGTGGGTGGGGGTGGGGGGGCATCTGGAGGTGGCTGATCCCCAGGTGGGCCACTCCTGGCAGGTGTGGCCTGCGTGCCCTCCAAGGCCCTGGCTATCCGTCCAAGGTAATTGTTCGTCTGGGCCTGCATCCGGAGCTGACGGGTCACCTGGTAATGCTGGGCCCGCCGACTCAGCCTCCCCTGCTCCCGGATGGCAGCACTGTTGGCCTGGACGGCTGCAGTGAGGTGCTGGATATCCCCCTGCACCTCCCCCAAAGTGGTGACCACTGCAGCGCAATTAGAGCTGACATCCTGCACTGCGTTGCTGAGGTTGGCAACGGAGCCCAGGCTGTCAGCCACTTTCTGCAAGTGCACCGCTATGGCCCCCATTTGTTCTGTCTGTCTGGCGTGATCCCTCGCCAACTGGTCCTGGACACCATCAGACACCCCCCTGGTCTTCTGGGTCGCCTTCCTGGGGCCAGAAGATGGATGTCCTCGGGTGGAAGGAGTCGCCCTTGAGGGGCTTCCAAGGATGGGGGAGGGGACGACAGACGGGCCAGGAGAAGGGGAGGAGACAGACAAAACCAAAGAAAAGTCCTGCTCTGCCACAGCAGGATCTTCCACAACCACCTCGGCAGGTGTGGTGTGGCCACTCTCCTCCTCCACAACCTCTTCACCACCCAGTGGCTCGGGCACATGATGGCGTGGGGGGGATGGGGTGGAATGCAGGCTGACAGATGATGGCCCAGCTCCGTCATCTGTGGATGACACAAAGCAGACACATGTTGGTGGTCCCACACACTTGGCACATGTACCCCCCCCCCCAAATGCAAAACATCAAATAGGGGATTAAAAAACACTTACCTGTCCTTGTGCCTTCCTCCACGGAGTCATAGCCTGCGACCCCCTCCACCTGCTCCCTCTCCAGGCACCGAGCAACCACCTCCTCCTCTGCGGTCAGGGTGACAGGACATGGGGGACCACCACCTGTGCCCCTCTCATACCTCCTGATGGAGGCCACCTTGTCCCTCACCTTGCGCCGCAGGTCATTTATTTTCTTTTGTATGTCCCCAGCAGTCCGGGTGGAGTAGCCCAGGACATTGACCCTGGCAGCAATCGACTCCAGGATGCCCTGCTTCCTCTCCCGGCTGGTCTTCCGGCTTTTTTTCCCATGGAGAAATTCATTCTCCGTCTCCATAGCCGAGATAATGACAGAGACCTCCTGGGTATTAAAGTTGAGGTTCCTCCTCTCTCTGGGGGTAGCGGGAGCAGCCATTACAGAGCAAAAGTATCTTCCCTGGGGTGGGGGGAAACGGAACTACTTTTGCGCCGGAATGGCGTTTCCGCCAGCGCTTTTAAGCGCCCAGCGGAACGCATTGCGCTGACGTTTCCCAGGAAGTGGTGCCGACGGAAGTTGTGAGCATGCGCACAAGGGGGCGAGTGGAGCCGCACTCACTGCGCATGCTCCGTGGATGATGCGCTGAACGTAAGCCTCTGCGCCGGGCTCCGCCCATCATTTACATATGATCACACCCACTTCCACTTGCGTCGGGTTACGCCAGCGCATTATCGTTACTCTGGCGCAAGTTTACGCGCAACTGCTATGTGAATTACAGGAATTGCGCTGAAAGGGTCTTCAGAGTAACGTAAATGAGAAGCGTTACTCCAGAGGAAAGATACTCTCATCTACCTGAATCTGGCCCAAAGTATCTATCCGTTTTGAACCAGAGAACAGAGCTGTGTGTGTCTCATTTCTAGGGAATCCTATGGGTCGTGTTCGTCTGCTGGATTGTGGAGTGTCGATGAGCTGTCATGGGTTAGTGGAATGGAATATCATAAACGGCGTTAACCCCTGATCGTTACAATTGTTGGCTAGCAGTAGGATGATTCCATCGCCAGACGACCAGCTACAAGGGGACACAGGACAATGGAGACACAGTATGAACCGCTGAAGCTCTCTTCCCTCAAGGACTTACTGGAGAGTCGGGGCAGACCGGCCAGCAACCGTAAGAAAAGGGACATTATCGCAGAACTTGTTGAAATGGATAGAGGTGAAAGGCCCAGCATAACAGACAGGACACCCAAGAAGGCAAGTTTTGATCGGGCTGTTAAACTAAGACTGGCACAGCATGGTCCTAATCCTCCACCGGAGATCATAGACCTGGTTATAGCGGCTGTGGATGCAACTTGGCTACATCAAAGAGGTGCTGCAGCAGCAGAAGTCACAGCAGCACCAACTGAAGAGAGAGGAGAGATAAAGATACCAGTCACCATGGAAGAGGAATTCAGAAGGAGGTTAGAAGAGATGCGGATACAGCACAAAGGACCAGTATCAGAGGATGCCCTGCTGTTGGGGGAACAACCAAAGCAGGAGTGGACAGTCAAGTTAAGCAGGTTGATCCGGGCAGAGATGCGGTTGGACTAGAGCTACAGAACCCTCCAGTGGTATGTATCCCAAGAGTGCCCGTGGTCAGCTGATGACAGCCTCGCGGAAGACTATGACTATGATGGCCTGGGATTGTTGTTTTGAGGATGTCCAGTGATCCTGACTTTGGGAGTGATCGGGTGTAGCGCTTGGGGGAAATAATGGAGCACAGAGAGCAAAAATTGAATGTCTCGGAGGGGCACTGGGCAAAGGAAGATTTGGAGTTTCTGGCCGTTCAGGAATGGGAGCTGGAGATCGCCTACAGACAGCTGCTAGACTCTGCTCAGCAGCAGGGTGGGACCCCCGTTGCCTGGGACTATGAGGAAATTTCAGCTGACAGCTCTAAAATCCTGGCAGGTGAATCGGCAGTGGAAGATCGGAAGATTGCCATCCCTAAAGCCGAAACAGATGATGTGGAGTTCCAGGGGGCTAGGGCAGTTGGCTCATCTCCCCAGCCACAGATTACAGAATGTATGGATTTAATGGACTATTCAGAGGATGTTATGGATTATGCATCACCTGCTCAAGTAATGACACAGGACAGAGTACGGCAGACCGCTGCTCTACACCCATTGCAGTTTTGGAGGCCTGAGGTGAGAAGGTGATGGTTCCCCTTTACCAGTGGATTTCAGAAATGCAGGGAGGAGAAGCAGCCATTTTCCCTTCACAACAGTTAGACAGAGCAGATGGTGTGGAATCCCCAGCAGAAGAGCTGGTAACAGAGCAGAGTGCCACAGGCCTCTGCTCTCAACTAGAAGGAGAGGGAGGTTCTGTGGTAGTGGATGGGACTTCAGTCTCCACTTGTATACCCCAAGGATGGGGGGCAGTTGGCCCAGATGCCCAACAGCATGATGAACTGAGCCCAGTCACCCTGTCTTCTCTCCAGCGGCTGAAAGGACTCCTGGTAAAAGGGCCAGTCCAGGCCTCTCCCCAGCGGCAGGCGTGTTCTCTGAGAGAGGCTGAGGTTGGCTGGGTGAGTAATGCTCTATTTGGAGCAATTTATTTGGGGTACTGTATGGATACCAGCATTGGAGGAATGGAACTATGGACTAACTTCGGAGTCAACCTGTCTTGGGTCTCCTCCTGTATTAGTCTCAGGAGACAGGCGGCGATCGGGTCCGCGGGTCCCACGGCTGCGGTCATGGAGCTTCGGACCTGGTCGCGGGCATGTGCCATGGCTGGGCACTTAAAGGGGACGTATAGGTACGTGCCTGTGCCCAGCCGTGCCATTCTGCCGATATAAATGTGCAGGAGGCGGTCCTTAAGTGGTTAAAGGGCCCAGAGGTCCCCATGGCCCCGGATGGCAACCCCCCGTAAAATAGAATAGAACCATCTGGATTAATAATTCATGAGTAATAGACAAATCTTTTGAAGTCACCTACGTGTTTCGCCGTTGGGCTTCTTCAGGACGAGACAAGCAGGATTTTTTGGTAATATATAGAGATATTGTTTCATAATCTGGAACAATACATATCACATTAGTACAATATTGGAACATTTTTAATGGTTTTACAAAGGAGAAAAAGGGAAAAATGTATTAAGATTAAAATTAGAAAACAGAAGTTGCATATGTGTATACAGTTAGAGCATGGTTACATCACCTAGTACATCGTGGCAAGTGCATTCATCCAGACTACTCCAGGCATTCCACAAAAAATGCCAAGATATCAGGGAGTCAGTTAAGTGTCACTTCCAATGGTGTTAGAAAAATTGATCATCTATTAGATAAAATATATGAAGAATATATAGTTTTTCAAAATGTATGGAGAGTAGAGGCTTTTAAATAGGAAGGAGAAGGAAGAGAATATTCTTGGGGATGAAGGGAGCGGGAATAAGAAAAAAAAGGGGGAAAAAGAAAGAAAAGGAAAAAAAAAGGGGGAGGAGGGGGTGGGAAGAGAGAAGAGGAGTGAAGAACGGGGAGAGAACAAGGGAAAGGGAAGAGAGAGGGGGAGGGGAGAAGGGAGGGAGAAAGGGGAGGGGAGAGGAAGGGTAACCGACACTATCAGAGACCACGTGGAACATATAGAGAAAAAGAAAGAGAAGGAGGATGGATAGATCAATTGGTTAATTATGTAAATTAACATACTAATAGTCCAGATTAATTGCATCTATGGTGATAATCCCATGATGTCAAGGATTGAATGAAAAACCAAAGCAGGGTTGTAGGGGATTCGCCGAGATATCGGCAAACGAAAGAGAACCCCTATTCTGTAGAAAAATATGTATAGGGGTTGGGTAAGTACATAAATAAATAGATAATTATATACACCTCTAACGTACAGACATGTATATGTCTCAGCAATATGGTCGCACAATGACCCAAAAAAAAAACCCACATCAACCCTAAAAAGTACAACACAAGAAAAAAAAGAGAGATACCTGGGCAGTCCTGTAGTAAAATTAAAGCTGGGGCAAGTTCTCACATAAAGTCAGATATGGGCACAGATGCAATGGAGATCCAAACATAGTTTGGGTACTCAACATATAAGGACAGTAGAGCCCGCACAGCCAAACGCTTCTGAAGTAGCAAAGCAGATATATGTCATATATATAGCCCAGCAAGAGCACCAACAAGATCAAAGAGTAAGTGGATGAAATACTTACTATTGTTAGAGAGAGTCCGCGTGTGCCCCAGGGTAACAACCTGTGCTGTATACACGGTTGACACTGTCAGCCGGGTTTAAGTATCCTGGGGATTCGACATGATGTGATGTGATGACATCATTGTCAAACGCCACGTTGACAGCGGCGCATTAACACAAAAATTTCGACAAGTGCGTGAGGCGGAGGGGTGGGCGTGGTGACATATGTGGTGCTCTTCAGCTGGACATCTCCTATTGGTCAGGAGGTTGCTCGAGCATTCAAACAAACCATACAATAGCGCGGCTGCAGACATCAACGCATTGAAGCTTGAACAGACGCCCGCGGTTAGCCTGGCGTAGATAGCATACGTGAGTGGCCAAAAATTGTATACATAGCATCATTGCTAATCGGCTCATTATAAGGGTTCATATTTGTGTCTAAATGCCACGTGGTGGCCAATTGTAGTGTTTAATAGGCCATTCGTAGCATACGTGAGTGGCCAAAAATTGTATACATATATAACAGGAAGTGCTATATATGCAAATAGGCCAAGAAGCATCATTGCTAATCGGATCATTATAAGCCAAAAACCGATCGTCACTCTGCGTGACAGTAAATGAAATAAAGCAACAGGTTAAAAACAAAATAGGAAAAGAAAAACATCAACCAGCAACGAAGGAGGAGAAGAGAAAAGGAAAGGCTCTACCTGGTGACCAAATAAAGCATGATTCCCAAAGATTCGGACACAAAATAAAAAAGGGGGAGATAAAAAAACAAATAGTGACTATGCCACGAATGGCCTATTAAACACTACAATTGGCCACCACGTGGCATTTAGACACAAATATGAACCCTTATAATGAGCCGATTAGCAATGATGCTATGTATACAATTTTTGGCCACTCACGTATGCTATCTACGCCAGGCTAACAGCGGGCGTCTGTTCAAGCTTCAATGCGTTGATGTCTGCAGCGGCGCTATTGTATGGTTTGTTTGAATGCTCGAGCAACCTCCTGACCAATAGGAGATGTCCAGCTGAAGAGCACCACATATGTCACCACGCCCACCCCTCCGCCTCACGCACTTGTCGAAATTTTTGTGTTGATGCGCCGCTGTCGACGTGGCGTTTGACAATGATGTCATCACATCACGTCGAATCCCCAGGATACTTAAACCCGGCTGACAGTGTCAACCGTGTATACAGCACAGGCTGTTACCCTGGGGCACACGCGGACTCTCTCTAACAATAGTAAGTATTTCATCCACTTACTCTTTGATCTTGTTGGTGCTCTTGCTGGGCTATATATATGACATATATCTGCTTTGCTACTTCAGAAGCGTTTGGCTGTGCGGGCGCTACTGTCCTTATATGTTGAGTACCCAAACTATTTTTGGATCTCCATTGCATCTGTGCCCATATCTGACTTTATGTGAGAACTTGCCCCAGCTTTAATTTTACTACAGGACTGCCCAGGTATCTCTCTTTTTCTTCTTGTGTTGTACTTTTTAGGGTTGATGTGTTTTTTTTTTTTTTTGTCATTGTGCGACCATATTGCTGAGACATATACATGTCTGTACGTTAGAGGTGTATATAATTATCTATTTATTTATGTACTTACCCAACCCCTATACATATTTTTCTACAGAATAGGGGTTCTGTTTCGTTTGCCGATATCTCGGCGAATCCCCTAAAACCCTGCTTTGGTTTTCCACTTGATCATTCAATCCTTGACATCATGGGATTATCACCATAGATGCAATTAATTTGGACTATTGGTATGTTAATTTACATAATTAACCAATTGATCTATCCATCCTCCTTCTCTTTCTTTTTCTCTATATGTTCCACGTGGTCTCTGATAGTGTCGGTTACCCTCCCTCTCCCTTCCCCTTTCTCCCTCCCTTCTCCCCTCCCCCTCCCTTCCCTTTCCCTTGTTCTCTCCCCGTTCGTTCCTCCTCTCCTCTCTTCTCCCCCCTCCTCCCCCCTTTTTTTTCCTTTTCTTTCTTTTCCCCCCTTTTTTTTCTTATTCCTGCTCCCTTCATCCCCAGGAATATTCTCTCCCTTCTCCTCTTCTTATTTAAAAGCCTCTACTCTCCATACATTTTGAAAAACTATATATTCTTCATATATTTTATCTAATAAATGATCATTTTTTCTGACACCATTGGAAGTGACACTTAACTGACTCCCTGATATCTTGGCATTTTTTGTGGAATGCCCGGAGTAGTCTGGATGAATACACTTGCCACGATGTACTAGGTGACGTAACCATGCTGTAGCTGTATACACATACACATGCAACTTCCATTTTCTAATTTTAATCTTAATAAATTTGTCCCTTTTTCTCCTTTGTAAAACCATTAAAAATGTTCCAATATTGTACTAATGTGATATGTATTGTTCCAGATTATGAAACAATATCTCTATATATTACCAAAACATCCTGCTTGTCTCGTCCTGAAGAAGCCCAACGGCGAAACGCGTAGGCGACTTCAAAGGATTTGTCTATTACTCATGAATTATTATTCCAGATGGTTCTATTCTATTTTATTTATTTTTCAATATTATATCTTTGTAATTCTATATTTTTCTATTTTTGTAATAAATAATAAATTTTATACATACTTCCGCCTTGCCTCAAAGTCCGACCTTTACTCACTCCTGTGATTGGGTTTTTCCTCATTCCTACCATATACGGATGCGGCTAATGTGAGTGCTTTCCTTGTGTATCCTGTCCCATCTTTCCCTGTCCTCTCCCCCCTTTCCCTTCCCTGTGTTTGTGTTTTTCCCTTCCCCTTCTCCCCCCCTCCTTTTTGATTCAATTTACTCAGGTGGAAAACACCATTTGTTATGTCGCACTCTTGGGTGTTGTGAGCTCTTTTTGAAGGTCCGCACCCTAGGTATAAATTACGAAGTTTGTCTCTGTACATTATTATTTGTATACATATTTTGGTTATATATTTGGTTCACCCCTTATTTGTCCAACAATAGTTCCCATAGACCCATACAATTAAGGATTGTTAATGGCGGACTTTGTAGGCAATGACTGGGAGGGGCTTATGTTGGGTATTCAAAAAACATGTTCATCCACTAATATACATGAAGTGGATCTTGAAATCGTGTATCAGAAGCTCATTCAGACTTTTGAAAGAAAATCAAGCCTTTTTTGGCACATCAAATATTTTGAGCAATACATGACCGAGGAGATCAACCCAAAGGTGTTACAGGTACAAGTGTTTCCCAATATGTGGGCCATTGATCAAGATTTTAAGGCTCAGTGGGAAAAGAATCTCCTCTGCTGCTCGAATAAAATGATGGAACTAATGATTGAGTATTATATGCAGGAACTTAAACTAGTAGACTGCGAAATCAAAAGAATATATGATGAAAATGTAGATTTACTGAACAAATCAGAATTCAGAGCTTATGATGCGCGATTGAAAGAACACATTCAAAGCTTTACACGTGACTTATTGCTAAAAAAAGAGGAGAAAAAAAAAACCGCGAAATTTCGCATTAGCGAAAATTCGCATTGGCGAAAATTCGCATTGGCGAAAATTCGCAATTTTTTTTTTTTAAATATCACGAATATTCGATATTAACGAATATTCGCGAATATTCTTTGAAATATTCGCGAAATATCGCGAAATCGAATATGGCGTATTCCGCTCATCACTAGTCCTGGGAGATGTAGTTCTACATGCAAGATTGTGCTGGAGGTAGAAGGAAAAGTGTATTGTGTTCCTCACATCCCATAATACCCTAAACACTATCCAAGTTCAATACCCCTAAGAAAATACAAAAATATAGCTGCAAGGACTGTTTTTTGACTCCAGAGTGGTGTCGAAAATCTGCCTGGCTGTACAGGGTGGGAGATACTTCATTCACCAGCGGCTCTTGGGGGGTAGTGCTAAACAAAATATTGTTTTAATTAAGTGGACATGCCATTTTTTATTCTGGTTCACTATGGGACCATGTATGCCTTTTGTATAGTGGTACCGGATTTGAAAGGCACATAGAAACAAAAACAAAATAAGCACATTTTAAACATTTAAACCCTCAATGTTCAGTATGTATAACTACATGCTTTTTTAATGCCACGTCCACACAATCGGATTTCTGATGGAATAAAATCCGATGGATTTTTCAATTGGAAATCCGAGGAAGCTGACTTTCACCAGTCTTGCATACACACTATCAGACTAAATTCCGACCGTGCCAAAACGCGGTGATGTAAAACACTACTACGAGCTGAGAAAAATTAAGTTCAATGCTTCCAAGCATGGGTCGACATAATTCTGAGCATGCGTGGATTTTTCTCCGATAGATGATGACACAGATGATCGGAATTTCCTATCGTTTTTTTATCCATAGGAAAAATTTAAAACATGTTCTATTTTTTTACACCAATGGGGAAAAAAGACAGATGATACCCACACACGATTGGTTTGTCCGATCGTGTATACACGGTGTTAGGGAGGGGGCAGAGCTCATGCAGTTGACTACACAGAATTAGTTGAAGGGCATGTAAACTCCATGCATCTTCAGGCAATGCTTATTAAAAGTAGGACCCCAGATCTACAGGGTGGGCCATTTATATGCATACACCTTAATAAAATGGGAATGGTTGGTGATTTTAACTTCCTGTTTGTGGCACATTAGTATATGTGAGGGGGGGAACTTTTCAAGATGGGTGGTGACCATGGCGGCCATTTTGAAGTCGGCCATTTTGAGTCCAACTTTTGTTTTTTCAATAGGAAGAGGGTCATGAGACACATCAAACATATTGGGAATTTCACAAGAAAAACAATGGCGTGCTTGGTTTTAACTTAACTTAATTCTTTCACAAGTTATTTAAAAGTTTCTGGCCACTTATAAAATGTGTTCAATGTGCTGCCCATTGTGTTGAATTGTCAATGCAACCCTCTTCTCCCACTCTTCACACACTGATAGCAACACCGCAGGAGCAATGCTAGCACAGGCTTCCAGTATCTGTAGTTTAAAACAAAAGTTGGATTCAAAATGGCCGACTTCAAAATGGCCACCATGGTCACCACCCATCTTGAAAAGTTTCCCCCCTCACATATACTAATGTGCCACAAGCAGGAAGTTAATATCACCAACAATTCCCATTTTATTAAGGTGTATCCATATAAATGGCCCACCTGGTGTATCTATATAAATGGCCCACCCTGTACAATGATAAAGCAGCCAACCACTAATCTACCTTGTGATCCACAAATGATTTTAAGAGCTGACTGGCATTGGACACTGACTGTGGAAACTTTGGTAATAGACAACATCCTGTTTTTGTGAGCATTCATTTGTTAATATTAGCTGAATGAGTAAATATGCTTATGATGGAAACTGCTTCACATATGAGGATTGTTACATTATATTTAGCCTAAACCACATCCTGGTGACCAATACACACAGTACAAATTCACAGCATAGTTATACCCATTATATGTGCGACTCTAATCTGCTTGTGGCTTTAGCTTCATATCTGCCTTTAAGCCCAACTCCAGGAACTAGAAAAAGTCAAATTGCAGGGGGGTACCACTGCAAGGGATACATGCTTGTTATTTAGGGGTGCTGGGATAAATACAAATACTTTTCTTATTCAGTGCTCCAATATGGTCCCTCCAGCAGACATTCCTGGTCAGGGTCCCACTCCTGTCTCCTCTACATATAATTTAGGGTTAATAGGCCTGCATTGTACTGTATGTGATGACACTGAGAAACTGCCCACAGACCGCAGTTTCAGGAGGGATAGGAGGGTAAGTAATACTGCCTGTTCTTGTACCCCTAAACATAACTAATAAGTATGATTAAATTGGAGCCTCTTAAAGTAAACACAGAAACAATAAACATAAAAGTACCATCATCCTAAATATCGATTAGAAATATCAAGTTTACCTAGGACCCCAAAAGTGACCCAGGAATAACTTGGAAGTGGGGGAGTGGGCAAGTGGTCTATAGCGGTACTGGGTATAAGAAAATACAATGGAAAGATGAACTAAGGTAAAAAATTATTACATTCGTTTATTATACATAATAATGGGCAAGTAGAACACACATTATTGGATTATAAAAACAAAAACAACATTAAAAACGTGACACAGCGCATGACCAACCAGACAGGTCACCAAGATGTTAAATCAACCCTACACAAGGGGGGCCGGTGAGAAGAGTGGGGTCATGCCAGTTGAATCTCGACTAGTTTCGAAAACGTAGTTGCTTCGTCAGGAGAGGTGGTCTGCACAGCTAGAGATGACCACCTGGAACTACAAGCCGCAAATGGAGGAAGGTAACCTCTCAAGAACGGGTAGATGGAGGATGGAACCGCACTATGAGCTTATCCCTAAAATAGCTGTGTATGAAAAAGGAAAAATAAGGACCTGCGAACCATATTCATGGTTCAAAACTAAAACATGACTGGCATGGGTTTTTGGTAGAAATCCCACAATGAATATATAAGGTAAGAGACCAGTGGTCGGTAGAGCGCACTGTATGGTTCACAGAATCCGGTGTGTGTCACGTCTCTGGTTCGCAGGTCCTTATTTTTCCTTTTTCATACAGTCGAGATTCAACTAGTCGAGATTCAACTGGCATGACCCCACTCTTCTCACCGCCCCCCCTTGTGTAGGGTTGATTTAACATCTCGGTGACCTGTCTGGTTGGTCATGCACTGTGTCACGTTTTTAATGTTGTTTTTGTTTTTTTAATAATGTGTGTTCTACTTGTGTTCTACTTGCCCATTATTATGTATGAATGAATGAATGAATGAAAACTTGTATAGCGCGGCACATGCGAACTGAATCGCCTCTGGGCGCTTGTTGTTCCTGTCTCCTTTGATATCAAAAGAGAAAAGTCTTGACCTTTTTCCTAAATGCTAGGTGGTTCTCCTCCAACCGAATGCTGGTTGGTAAAGCGTTCCATAGTCTGGGACCTTGGATCGCGAATCTTCTTTCTCCTTTGGACTTGAAGTTGGCTTTCGGAACCTGGAGCAGGTTCTGATTCGTGGATCGCAAAACGCGATTGGGATTATGCGCGTTTATTATTTCGCATAAATAAAGGGGGGCATTCCCATGGACACATCTATGCGTAAGACAGCGAGCTTTAAAAGCAATTCTGTCTTTGACTGGCAGCCAATGAAGGGCTCTCAGTGAAGGTGAGATGGATTCCCAGGGTTTTTTCCCAGTCACAAGTCTGGCGGCCGTATTCTGAACGACTTGCAGACGAGCGATTTGGTACTTGGGGAGACCGAGGTAAAGGGCATTTGCATAATCCAGTCTGGAGTTTACAGTTGCTCCCACCACGACCGCTAAATCTTCTTTAGGGATGAACGGAGTGAGTCTGCGTAGTAGGCGCAGTAGATGGTGAGATCCGCTGACTACTGACCCTATTTGTGCGTCCATTGTCATAAAGGAGTCAAAAATGACCCCTAGGCTTTTGACTTTGGCGCTAGGGGTGATGAGCTTGCCCAAAATAGGCGGGGGGGTCCACGCTGTTGAAAGTTGATTCCTGCGCTTGGCGTGAAACAGGAGAAGTTCTGTTTTCGCTCCATTGAGTTTAAGATAACTCTTTGTCATCCAGTCCTCTATCAAAGAGAGACATGTCTCTAGATTGAGGTGGTGATCCTGTCTGTTGCAGATGCGGAAATACAGTTGCGTGTCATCTGCATATGAGTGATAGAGCAGTTTTTGGCTGCTGATAATCTCAAAAAGAGGACGAAGATATATGTTAAACAGCACTGGTGACAGAGGCGATCCTTGAGGGACTCCGCATGTTACTGTGCGTTTTTCAGACGTAAAAGGTCCTAACTTCACTGTTTGCGATCGGTTTTCCAGAAAAGAGGAGAACCAAGATAAATCGCCTTCTGCGACTCTGGCTACTTCAACAAGCCGAGTCAGTAACAGTTTGTGGTCTACAGTGTCGAAAGCTGCACTTAGGTCCAACAGAACTAGAAGACAAGATTCTCCTTCGTCTGCGGCCTTGAGAACATCGTCCCATACTTTCAGCAATGCTGTTTCCGTCCCGTGGGTCCTTGGGGTCCAGGGAGGGTTTCTTCATAATGGGTTGGATTATACCCTCTTTCAACTGTGAGGGCACTATGCCCTCCAAGAAAGACTGGTTGATAAGCTGCGTGATGGGAGGAGCCAGGATGTAGGCGCATTCCTTCAGCAGTTTTGTGGGGATAATGTCATTTGGCGCTGTGCCATTACGCAGAGTACAAATGACATTCTTAGTGGTCTCGATGGAGATGGGTTCCAGGGTAAACTTACCTGATATAGGAGAATTACTATGGGTGCTGTGTGAGAGGCTGCAGGGGGGGCTGAGGGGAGAATTGTTTTGCTGAATGCTTTCACGGATTGCCTCGATTTTATTAATGAAGTAATCCGATAGTTCATTGCAAAATTCTTGTGTGTCCGAACTGGGGGCTTCAATACATCCTGGTTTCATGGTCTGGGTGACCATCTTGAAGAGTTCGCGGGGGCGGTTTAGGACACCGTTGATAGCCTCCGAAAAATAATTTTTCTTGGCTTGGAAAATTCCTTTGTGGTATTTTCTTGTAGTCGCCTTGTAGATGGATAGGTTTAGCTCTGAAGAACATCTTTTCCAGGCAGATTCTGCCCTTCTGCGTTCTTGCTTCAGTAACGACAGCTGGTTGTTAAACCAGCTGCGGTTGTTTTTACGAATGCGGGTTCTTCGTTTCGGCGCTACCAAGTCGGCTGACTGTAGCATTGCCGAGTTTATGGCTTCCAATGTTTCAACGGCCGTTTGATGCGGCTGAGTTGTTTCTATTTTTTTCCTTAAAGTCGTTTTGAAGAGTTCCGAGTGGGGCTTCTTCTGACATCTAGTCCAGTGTGTTGTCACTGGATTTGATGTTTTTGTTGCAGGGGGGATGGTGGAAATACTGAATATAATTGCATGGTGGTCTGTCCATGGCAATTTTTCATTTTCCCAAATTTTTATTTCCAGAGCTTGTCTGAAAATAAGATCAGTGTGTGACCTGAAGCATGTGTGGGTCCACATACGAGTTGCTGCAATCCTAGTCCTTCCAGGTGGTCAATACAGGCGTCGGCAATGGGGTCTTGTGAGGAGTTGGCCCAGAGATTGAAATCCCCGAGCAGCAAAAGTTGTTTGCTGTTGAGGGTATAAGTGGAGAAGAAATCCGTCCATGATGATAGCAGCTGCGATTTTGGGCCGGGCGGCCTATAGCAGAGCAGGATATGGACGGTCTCCTTTGAACTTGCTTGCAGTTGCAGAGTAAGGGTTTCCATGAATGGAAGGGGGTTTTGGCGGACTGGTTTGGTGATCGTAAGATGAGTCTTGTGGATCACCGCCAGGCCGCCTCCTCTTTGCCCTATTCTGTTTTCCGTTATGATACGGTAATTTTCTGGCACCAGTTCTCCTAGAATGGTGTTACAGTCGGCTGTGAGCCAGCTCTCTGTAATAAAAAAACAGTCTAGATCCTTTTGTTGAATGAAGTCGCGGATTTCTAGTCGGTGTTTTACTGCCGATCTTGTGTTGATCAGAGCACATGATATGTGCTTGAGCTGGGGTAAATGGCTGAAATGTCTGACCGTCGATCTATGATCGATTCTCAATAGTCTCTCAGTTCTTAGGGCCTTTTTGGTGATGGCTGGCAGTATTGCGGCGCATTGCCTCAAACTCCAAATGGTTTCGGCAGAATATTGCCTACATGCCATGATCGCCAATACACCCGGGGGGGGGGGGATTTTGGGGCAGTGGGGAGAGGAATTGGCTAACTCCTCTCTCCTGGCTTGGTCCAGAGGAAGGCAAAAAACCCTGGCGGCGCTCGGCCAATATGCTCCGGTAGGGAAAAAATTCCTTCCTAACCCCTGTAAGAGGCGATCGGGTAACCCCTGGATCAAGCTTCTGTACGTTGGAGAGACAGGGGGGGGGGCTGGGGCTAAGAGGGTGACCCTGTTGCTGGTCTGGTGGGATGGCTGCCTGCTCAGGCGGTGGGATGAGGACTGACAGGGTGCTTCTTTAAATAAACTGGGGGCTGAGAGGGTGAAAGACAGGGCCGGGTAACTGTCCTTCTGGGGTAAGGGGGGTTTCCTGGAGGCTGGGTGAGGACAACAGAGGTGTGGGGAGCGGCGCGCCGTTAGGCCCCAAGTGAAGCTTGGGCGGCCTGGCGCGGTGCTCTCAAAAGAGCCCCAGAACGGCGAAAATTTCCGGGCGGAGGATAGAGAGGGAGGCCCTTGAGGATGATGGAGGTGTGGGAGTGCAGGGAGACACAAAGATGGAGCAATGGAGATCCGTATTGCTGCGGCTTTATCCTGAAAAGGACGGCCGTCAACAGCTTTGGTGGAGGGCTCTTACCTGCAGAGAGCCAGGGAGCTGAGCTGGAGGAGAGGAGAGGAGAGGAGAGGAGAGGAGAGATCAGGGGCACAGGACTTCCAGGGCTGGAACTGGAGAGTGGACTGGGCTAGCAGGGCTGGGAGGGACTCTGCCTGTCTGCCTCCTACGCCTGCCTGGAGCTAAAGCACACACGCTCCTACTCCTAGGAGACGTGCGCCGTTGTGGAGCTCCTGTAGCTAATCCGCCTGCCTCACTGACTGCTGTGGAAAAAACAGATTTCTGTATAATAAACGAATGTAATAATTTTTTACCTTAGTTCATCTTTCCATTGTATTTTCTTATACCCAGTACCGCTATAGTCCACTTGCCCACTCCCCCACTTCCAAGTTATTCCTCACTTTTGGGGTCCTAGGTAAACTTGATATTTCTAATAACTAATATGTAATCTTTCTAGTAAATATAATGGGGCTGATTTACTATTGTCACTGCGCTGTGCCGGTTCATGCCTTAATTAGTGCGCTGGATGAAGCCCTAATTAGGCGCATGAACCGGCCGCAGCAGCAGCGCAATGCAATTGATAAGTAAAGCCACCGCCAAACTCCCTGTAGAAGTCTATGGGGGAAATCTTAAGTGTTAATTTTTAAGGCTAATCTGCAAGTTTTGTCCTAAAAAGTGTTTGGGGACCTCAGTCCTGACATTTATCATTGCTTTTTTTATTTTTTAAAAACGGCCGTTTTTTTCAGGAGCAGTGATTTTAATAATGCTAAAAGTGCAACAATAAAAGTGAAATATTCCTTTAAATTTCGTACCTAGGGGGAGGTGTAATGTCAGCATGTGAAAAAGTGCACGTTTTCCGTGGTTAGAAATGTTCCTGCACAAAATGACATTCTGAAGAAAAAAAGCCATTTAAAACTGACTCGCGGCTATAATGAATTGTCGGCTCCCGGCAATTGTGAGAGATTCATTCATAAAAAAAAAAAAGCGCGGGGGTCCCCCCAAATTCCATTAGAAGGCCCTTCAGGTCTGATATGGATATTAAGGGGAACCCCGCCATCATTTTTTTTTTTTTTTTAATGACGTGGGGTTCCCCCCAAATATCCATACCAGGTTCTTCAGCCCCACAACCCGTGCCCGGTGGTTGTGGGGGTCTGAGGGCAGGAGGCTTATCGAAATCTGGAAGACCCCTTTAACAAAGGGGCCCCCAGATCCCGGCCCCCCCTATGTGAAATGGTAATAGGGTACATTGTACCTCTACCATTTCACCAAAAAAATGTGAAAAGTGTTAAAAAAGACAAGAGCTGGTTTTTGACAAGTCCTTTATTAATACCTTCTTTCCGCTTCTTCTTCTTCTTCTTCCATCTTCTTCTTTTCTTCTTTCCTTCGGGTTTCTTCTTCCATCTTCTTCTTCTTCCTCTGCTTCTTTCTTGGGTCTTCCAGTCCCGCATCTTGACCGGCGTCTTCTTCCATCTTCTTCTCCTTCCGTCGGCGTTCTCGTCCACATCTTCTTCTTTTTCTTCCCCGGCGCTCGGCTTCCAATTTTTTTTTTGTGCATGTACTCGAGAGAGGAGCCGGACTGCAGGAATTGGGAGTAGGCAGACCTCCCCCAGAGGCAATCTGCCATCTTTTTCCATGCCCCCGGGTGGCAATGGCGGGTGTGAGGGGGTCCTCCCACACAGCCCGCCCTACCTGCTCCGCTTTTAAGCCCAACGGGGCAGAGGGACTCCCCTATGAGGGAGTGAGAGGATCTAGCCCTCTCAGCCAGCCCTGTTAGTCCTTCGCATTTTTTTTAGAGACCGCGTGGCCAAAGTGTGTGCATGTTAACCCAATTTCAAGTGCGTGTAAGTGTGGTGGTTTTTGTGGGAGGGGGGTGGGCGTACTAAGCGCAGGCTTACCTCGCATAGCACACCCACCGGGAGCCGAGCTGAGACCCCCAAACTCAATTCACATGCAGCCAAGACCAGGATCCGAACCCTTAGCTGCAGAGGTGAATGGCTTGTCAGCGCAGTGCCAATCGCGTTGAGCCACCGCAGCTCCGCTCGGCTTCCAATTGAATTCCCCCTTCGTGTGCCGCTCCTGGGACCACGCCCCCCTCTGATGCCACAAGTAATCTCCTAGGAAAGTCCCCGTGTGGTGCGTGTGCGTCAGAGGGGGGCGTGGTCTAATGAGCGTCACACGGCGGCAATTCAATTGGAAGCCGAGCCTCCGGGGAAAAAAAAGCCACGCACAAGCTTCCAATTGAATTGCCCGCCGTGTGACGCGCCTGAGACCATGCCCCCCTCTGACGCACACGCACCACACGGGGACTTTCCTAGGAGATTACCCGTGGCATCAGAGGGGGGCGTAGTCTCACGAGCGTCACACAGCGGGGAATTCAATTGGAAGCCGAGCGCCGGGGAAGAAGAAGAAGATGCAGATGAGAAGGCCAGCGGAAGGAGAAGAAAATGGAAGAAGACGCCGGTCAAGATGCGGGACTAGAAGACCAAAGAAAGAAGGAGGGGAAGAAGAAGATGGAGGAAGAAACCCGAAGGAAAGAAGAAAATAAGAAGATGGAAGAAGAAGAAGCGGAAAGAAGATATTAATAAAGGACTTGTCAGAAACCGGCTCTTGTTTTTTTAACACTTTTCACTTTTTTTGGGTGAAATGTTAGAGGTACAATGTACCCCATTACCATTTCACATAGGGGGGGGGCGGGATCTGGGGGGCCCCTTTGTTAAAGGGGTCTTCCAGATTTCGATAAGCCTTCTGCCCGCAGACCCCCACAACCACCGGGCAAGGGTTGTGGGGATGAGGCCCTTGTCCTCATCAACATGGGGACAAGGTGCTTTGGGGGGACCCCAAAGCACCCTCCCAATGTTAAAGGGCATGTGGCCTGGTGCGGTTCAGGAGAGGGGGCACTCTGTCCCCCGCTCTTCTGCGGCCGGCCAGGTCAACGTGCTCGGATAAGGGTCTGGTGTGGATTTTGTGGGGAACTCCACGTCATAATTAGAATAGGATTGTCTTGTGCTAGATTTAAGCACAGTGCTGTAAATCAGCACTTCAAGCCTGTCCACCAATACACCCACCCCCCACAACAGGCCCTGTTTGCAGGTTTTCCTTCATCTTGCACATGTGCTTTAAAAGACAGTCTGGACAGCAATTCTTGATAAGAGAAATCCACAAAACATGTCCTGTCGGGGGCTGAGGACCACTGAAGTAAAAAGAAAATAGCTGTTAAAATCTGTAGCATGAAAAAGTAACAAAAAACAAACTTCACAATTTGAAAGTTATTTTTATTGGTCAACAAAACAAGGAAAGCAAAAAAGACAAAACAAACAAAAACACACACACAAACAAAAATAAATTAAAAAAAAATCTAAATAAACATAGGTTAACCGTCCCAACTTCTTCAGAAATATTTTTCAAAATAAGGCAGCAGAGACAAATACATCAAAGTGAACATCATTTAAAAATAAACAAAAAACATTGGCAAAAAAATAAACATGCTCCAATCCACATCTCTGTTTAGCAACAATATTCCTGCCAGCCTGACCCCTCTCAGGGCAGCTGGGGACTGCTCTATCCACGCTTTTTATAACATGTGTGCTTGTGTGCTAATGAACCAATTGAAATCACATGAACACATTTCAGTCTCTAGTTTGAGTGAACTTGTAAGTGGTTACACCTGTTAAGGATGTCCTTAAATTACTAACCCGCCTTTTTCATGAGGGCTTCCCCCTGAAGGTGGTGGAGCGGTGGGAGCAGGATGTGGGATCTTTCGAAGAGGAGCAGTGGGAGGAGGCCTTGCAGGCTGTTCCCCAGTGCTCTCTGAATGTGGCTTAGCGGGTATCGCAGCTATTTATTCTTTTGAGGGTGCATTATACGCCTGCAAGACTGGCTCGTATGGGGGTGAGGGCAGCACTATGGCAGTAGTTTAGAAAGGATGAGAGTGGGTTTACATCCACTTTAAGAACAAACCTACAGTCCCGGTCTTTTTTGGGACCGCCTGTATACTGCTATTCAGAGTACATAGGGCCTGGGGGCCCCAAGCCTTTCCTTTTTTTTATTTGAGAGCGGGGTTCCCTTTAATATCCATACAAGCCCCAAAGGGGCTTGTAATGGGCTGGGGGGTATTCATGCAGTTTTCTCAATGATTTTCATCCATATTGCCGGAAGCAGACATTACATTAAAGCTGCAAGCAGTTTTTAAATGACTTTTTTTTTTTTTACAAATGTCATTTTGTGCAGGGACAGTTCTAAACACAGGAAACACACACCACTTACATGCATACTATAGACACCCCAGCATGATATTTATCTTTTATTTTTTCACTTTAAGCATCATTAAAATCACTGCTCCCGAAAAAACTTAAGTTTTTTAAAACTTTTTTTGCATTGATACATGTCCCCTGGGGCAGGACCCGGGTCCCCAAACCCTTTTTAGGACAATAACTTGCACATTAGGCTTTAAAATTTGCACTTTAGATTTCTCACGTTCGAGTTCCATAGACTTTAACGGTGTTAAAACTTTCAGTCTGTTCGCATGTTCTGGATGCGAACCAAACCAGGGGGTGTTCGGCTCATCACTACTCACCACACTGTGTATTATGTATTAAGCCCACGACCCTCTACTACTGCTACTATTTGAAGGAACTGGGTTCACTCCTGCCATGTTTATGAGCACTCCTCGGTTGGTTTAGTTTTTTGTGCATTCTTATGCGGAGCTCTCTGCTTAGTTTTAACTATAGGCTTTGGCGCTTCTCCCATTGGGATTGTGAGACTTCCTGCTAGAGTAGTGTTGATTGCACTTTTTTAGATTTAATAGTAGCCAATATGGCTCGGTGTGGACTTGGCCCCCTTGTTCGGGTCAATGTTTCTAATACACTTCCTCATCCATTAAGAAACCTTCCTGCATCCTCCTTAACAGGGGGTCTTTTAAATTGCAGGTCGGCAGTAGTTAATGCAGCTAATATCGCAGCCCTTATTATGGATGAGGATCTGGATTTTCTGTGTCTCAAAAAAACTTGGCTTCAAGATTTTAAAGCCCCTATCTTGGACGAGCTGGTCCCTCCCCAATATAAAATATTTCAATGTAACGCCCAAGTGGCAGGGGGGGTGGGGTAGCCGTGATTTAAAAAAAAAATCAGTTTTAGAGAATTTTAACACTATTTACAAATCTTTTGAAAATGTAGACTTTTCTTTTCAAGTAGCTAGCAAGCTCACTTACGGGTTTGCTTTGATATATCGCCTCCCTGCAAAAAAAATTGTTTTTGTTTTTGAATTCCTCAGTCTAGCCTTTACAGATGTCCATTGTGTTTAAAGGCTCCTGCATCCTGGGCGATCTGAACTTCTGGGGGAAGCATCTAAGTGATTCCCCCACCCAATTCCTTATCCATGAACTGTTGCTTTTGGGGTATAGGCAACATGTGACAGCGGCTACCCACATTGCTGGTCATGTGCTGGATTGGCTCCTGTTCAGTGGATTGTCAGCAACCTATGCGCTGCCTAGGGAGTTGACCTGGTCGGATCATATGTTTATTTCCTTTAGCCTGGCCCTACTGGAAGGGAAACCTCCACATATCCCAGATCGCTCTGGCCTCAAGGTTTTCTCAAGCAATCTATCAAAAGTCTGCCCTAACAGATTTGAAAACCTTGTGGCTAAGGCTATTTACAAGCCAATCTTTTTTGAGCTGGGCAACCTGGTTAGAGAAGCTGAGTATTTTTCAGGAGTCGGTTGAATTTGCCCTTGATGTGGTAGCACCCCATAGGATGAGATCTAATCCCCGTCCCCTGGGCAAGAGCCCACAATGGTTTACTGAGGAGCTTAGGCTCCTCAAAAAGCAGGTTCGGTCCAGGGAGAGACTCTGGCAGAAGTTTATTCTGGAAGCTGACAAAGAGCTGCATCTGGTGGACCTCTATCTTTATAAGATGGCTTTTTAGAGTCTAAAACGATTTACTTCCGGGAGTGAATCAGGAAGGCAGCTAACAGCACGGCCAAACTTTTCAAGATCTTTTAACCCATCCCAAAGCTTCCAGCTCTGTTCCCAAGGAGTCACAGGACTGGTGCCAGGAGCTCGCTGACTTCTTTGTCTCTAAGGTTAAGACCATTAGAGACAACATTCCCAGGCTGGAAACTGTGCAAGAGGACATCAGCCACACAGTGATAGCCTCTGGATTGCCCTGTTCCCAACCAGTTACGGTTATACAGGTGGTTGAGGTAATTGCCTCTTTGAAACCATCTTCCTCTCCATTGGATCTATATCCTGCCGGGCTGGTTAAACAATCTTCTGCCCTTTTGGCCCCCTTTATTGGGGAGATAATCAATTGCTGCTTCAGGACAGGCATCGCCCCGGGTGCTCTGAAGCGGGCCATGGTCTTGGCCCTGCCGAAGAAACCGACCTTGGACCCAAACATATTGGGCAGCTACAGGCCAATTTCCATCTTGCCTTTTGTGGCAAAGGTGATGGAGAACCTGGATTTCGACCTGGACATAGAACAGGGATGAGCCTCATCTGTGCTTATGATGATGTCCTTCCCAGCTTGGACAGCTGGAATATTACTGGAGCGGATGAGATCTGTTTTGGGTATAAGCGGGTCGACTTTAGCATGGGTGGCCTTTTTTTAAGAGGGTAGAGTTCAGTGAGTCAAGACTGGCCCCTTTTACTCTAAATACAACGCCCTGGACTGTGGAGTGTCACAGATAGTGCTCTCTGCTGTTTGGAAGCCATCAACACATGGATGTCTGCCAACTTCCTGAAACTTAATGGGGGAAAAACTGAGATGATCATCTTCAGCGATTTGGCCACCCCCCCAGATATCCCACCTTGGCCTCCCTCATTTGATCCTGCTCTGGAGGTGGCCGCCTAGGTCTGTGATCGGGATTCTTCCTAGATTCAGGTTTAACCCTGGCTCCTCAGGTAAAAAAGGTTGCCAGTGCATGTCAGTGGCAGCTTAAACTCCGGATAGGTAGCTTGTTAGACTACTGCAACTCTCTTTATCTGGAATTGCCAAAGATGTTAGTGCAGAAGCTTCAGCTTATTCAAAATGCTGCCGCAAGGTTACTTATTGATGTCCTGTTGAGGGATCATATCACCCCTGTCCCCTGTGCCTTGCACAGGCTTCCGGTCCACTATCACACCTTATTTAAGGCAAGATGTATCATGTTTAAGATTATGAGAGGCCTGACCCCAACCTATCTCTGCCCTCGTTTTAATAAACAAGCTCTTGTCAGATCAATCAGATCTACTGACAGAGATCTCCTCTACATCTTGGTGCCCAAGAAGATCCGGCATGGTGGTCGAGCCTTCTCCCACCAGGGTGCCATATTATGGAATAGCCTCCCTGTCGAGCTCCAGGAGGCCCCTACTATCCCGGTCTTCCATGGGTTACTGAAAACTTGGCTATTCACGCAAGCCTTTCCTGCGTAGGCTCTCTCTTCCAACCATTCTGCCGCTCTTTGCTGCTTTTAGTTCCTGGGTCCTCTTTTCCCGGGACAAACAAGAAAAAGAACAGCGCCCTCTAAGTGCATGTCAGGGTCCCAGCGCTCACAGCGCTCAATCTGTGCACAGGCACGCTAGAATCGCGTCACGGCGCGTGCCCGCGCACCTGGGGCGCGCGCGTGCGTGGCGTGGCGGCGCGTGCACGAGCGCGCGGACGTGCGCGCCTCCTCCCGGGACCAATCACAGACCTGACAGCCCTATTTAAACCAGCCCCTGTCTTTGCACAGGTTGCTGGTTTATCGTCAGCTCTAAGTAAAGTTTTGACATTTTGACTTGTGCTCTTTGACCTGGATTTACTTCCCGACTCAGCTCTCGCCTGGAAACCTGACCTCGGCTTGTTTGTGGACTCTGTTGCCTTCTTGAACCCCCTGACCTCGGACCGTGACCTGGATTTGCTTCTGTCTCCTGCCCTTGAACTTCGGCTTACATATTTGGACTTGTCTTAGCTCTACCCTGAACCCGGACTTTTTACCTGTACCCCCGATCTGCTATCATTAGTCTGTTGGCTTCTGAACTGTGCCCTGGGACTTTACCACTTTCATCTGCCTTGGTGATCCTCCAGCACCTGCAGCACGTCTCAGCCGCTGATCTCCAGTACCTGCATCCCATCTACCTACCCACCGGTACCGGTACCTCCTTGTGCCTCTACCTCCTGTCTCAAATTCCAGGGGGCAGGTGCGCTTGGTCGTAAAGGTGAGCCATCCTCAGCATCTCGGCCTCGGTAAGTACTTGTGTTTCTGACAGTATAAACCAGCCAGATGTCTGAGGCCGACAGGGCGCGCTCACCATTTGAAACACTCTGCCTGCAAGTGTCCGCACTTACTGACGCAGTTCAAAAGCTCCAAGATGGCTACCTCCAAATAGATGGCCGTCTCCAACAGCTGGCCGTGATTCCTGGACCCTCATCTCCACCTGCACCACCATCCTCTGGAGCTGCAGCACCTCAAGCCGCCCCTAGCTCGGCCGTAATGGTGACCCACCCGGAACCACGTGTGCCTGTCCCGGAACGTTTTTCAGGTGAGCGCCGGAAATACCGGGCGTTTAAGAATGCTTGCTCCTTATACTTATCTCTTCAGCCCAGAACCTTTTGTTCAGAGACTGTGAAAGTGGGTTTCGTCATTTCTCTTCTCTCGGAAGAACCACAAGCCTGGGCTCACACTCTAATGGAGCAACAGAGCCCAATCCTAAACACAATAGACACCTTTTTTGAACACATGGCGAAGTTATATGATGATCCACAGCATACGGCCACTGCCGAAACCATTCTCCATAACCTTACCCAAGGTAGAAGGCCTATCGAGGACTATACAGCCGAGTTCCGAAAATGGTCAGCCGACACAGGCTGGAATGAGGCTGCGCTAAAATACCAGTTTCACCAAGGCTTGTCCGAGTCCCTTAAGGACGAGCTGGCTCGGACAGAAGTCCCGGCCACTCTGGAAGACCTGATTCAAACAGCCACACAGCTGGATCGACGCCTGAGGCCTTGTACACACGACGGGAAATATCCGCTGTAAACGGTCCCCGGACCGTTTACAGCGTATATTTGCGCCGGGATGTTTTGATCCGATGGCTGTACACACCATCGGATCAAATTCCCCGCCGGCGGACAGCGCGGTGACGCGGCGGTGACGTTGACGCCGCCACGTGACCGCCACGTCACCGCACCAGGAAGTAAACACTTCCGCGCGCATGCGTCGGATCCATTCACAGGATACGACGCATGTGCGGCAAGATATGTCCGCTGGTTTGCCGTACTAACCAGCGGACATATCTGCCAGCCAGCTATCCGGCGGAAATATTTCAAAGCATGCTTTGGAATTTTTCCGCCGGATGAATCCGGCAAAAAGCGTCCGTTTGCCCCTACAGACGAGGGGATTTTTCCGCTGAAATGGTCCGTCGGACCATCTTCAGCGGATTTATTCCCTCGTGTGTACAAGGCCTGAGAGAACGTCGTTCTGAACGATATCAAGTTCCACGCTCTACCTGGGCCCATCCAAGACTCACTCCGGCTCCACACCCACCTGCAGCTCCTCAAAACACAAACCTCCCGGATCCTGAACCTATGCAAGTTGGACTTATGGGGTGCTTATAATCTTGTCAGAATTAGGGCAGGAGACGAGTGGAAAACTGCCTTCAGATCAAGATTCGGGCACTTTGAATATCTTGTTATGCCTTTTGGACTTTGCAATGCCCCAGCCACTTTTCAGCATTTAGTTAACGACATTTTCCGTGAACACCTGGACGATTTCCTGGTCGTGTATATGGACGACATCCTTATTTTTTCACCTTCCTTAGACCTACATAGGTGCCATGTAAAAAGGGTGCTTACTATACTCAGAGAACATAGACTCTACTTAAAAGCTGAGAAATGTGAATTTGAGAAATCTTCCGTGCAATTCTTGGGATTCATTATATCCACCAGTGGGGTCGCCATGGACCCTCAAAAGGTTAAAGCTATTCAGGAATGGCCAGCCCCGGTAGACAAGAAAGGGGTGCAACGGTTCATCGGCTTCGCCAATTTTTATCGACGGTTCATTGTGGGGTTCTCCTCCATCGTGAGCCCCATCACTCAGCTTACCCGCCAGGGTCATCCTTTTTGCTGGTCACCGGAGGCCCAAGAAGCATTCAGGAAACTAAAATCAGTTTTTTCTTCCGCTCCTGTTCTGCGACACCCCGATCCAATGCTCCCTTTTACCTTGGAAGTAGACGCCTCTGAGACTGCTACAGGAGCCGTGCTATCTCAGAGACAAGGACCAAAGTCCCTACTACACCCTGTGGCCTATGCCTCTCGGAGATTAACTCCGCCCGAAAAGAATTATGATGTTGGAGATAGGGAGCTGCTTGCTATCAAATTTGCTCTAGAGGAGTGGAGGTATCTGCTAGAAGGATCGGCTCATCCTATAATGATCTTTACCGACCATAAAAACCTTGAATATCTGCGGACAGCAAAACGCTTAAAACCCAGGCAAGCCCGTTGGGCTCTTTTTTTTTCCCGGTTTAATTTTCATCTCACTTACAGGCCTGGTTCAAAGAATGGAAAAGCAGACGCTCTTTCTAGAATGTTCCCTGAAACTCCATCCACAACTAAACCAAGCACCATTTTGTCATCTCGGAATTTTCTATTAGTCTCTCAAATCGACCTGTTAAATTCTATTAAGGCTGCATCCAGACAATGTTCTGATCCAGAGGTGTCTTCATTGGTAAAACATCACGATATCTTTTTGTCCCGAGGGAAAATTTTCGTTCCATCAGAATCTAGACAACTGGCCTTGAGCACCTTTCACGACCGTAAACTAGCAGGTCATTTTGGAGCACAAAAGACCACAGAGATGGTTCTGCAGACAAGATTGTAAAGCCTACGTTGCATCCTGTACCACTTGCCAACGTAATAAGGGTCCTAAAAACAAAAACCTGGGGGTTACTCAAGCCTCTACCAGTTCCAGAACGGCCTTGGTCTGAAATCTCTATGGATTTTATTGTCGACTTACCACCTTCTGAAGGCTTCACCACAATCCTAGTCGTAGTAGATCGTCTCTCCAAAATGGCACATTTTGTGCCCATGATCGGTACTCCCTCTGCCCTAGAGACAGCCAAAGCCTTCTTCAGGGAAATCGTCAGGCTCCATGGGGTGCCCAGGAGCATCGTTTCAGATAGGGGTTCTCAATTCACCTCAAAATTTTGGAGGGAACTCTGTAAATCTTTGGAAGTCAAGACCTGCCTTTCCTCTGCCTACCACCCCCAGAGTAAAGGCCAAACGGAAAGGACTAACCAAACGCTGGAGCAGTACCTCCGATGTTTCTGTTCCACCTCTCAAGATGACTGGTCATCCCTCTTACCTTCCGCTGAATTTGCCTATAATAACTCTGTCCATGCCACCACGAATCAAACACCCTTTTGGGCCAACTATGGCTTTCACCCGCCCTTTCTTCCTGATGCCCTCCCAGAAACACCTGTTCCGGCAGCCCAAGAGCACTTATCGGCTATCCAATTAAACTTTCTACAATTACAAAGAGTGATGCAACGGGCCCAGGAAGACTACAAAAGATTCTACGACAAAGGAAGGAAGGATTGCCCTACTTTTGAAGTCGGAGAAGAGGTTTGGTTATCTGCTACTAATTTAAAATTACCGGTCCCCTCTCGAAAGTTGGGTCCAAGATTCATTGGCCCTTTCAGGATCAAGCGCAAGATCAACGCGGTGGCCTTTGAACTCTCGTTGCCGGATTCCTACAGGATCCATCCAGTATTCCATGCCTCTCTCCTGAAGCCTGTTACCCCTGATCCTTTCCAAGGAAGAGAAAGACCTCCGCCTCCACCAGTAGAGGTCGAGGGAGAGGAAGAATTTGAAGTTAAGTCCATCATCAGCTGTAGGAAAAGAGGTAGACAGCTTCAGTATTTGATTAATCGGAGGGGCTATCCCCCGGAAGATAACTCCTGGGAACCTGCAAGAAATCTGCATGCTCCACGTCTAATCCAAACTTTTCATCAGGAACACCCAGAATTGATGTCCAGCTTGGGCGTCTGGAGTCCGCCCCTTGGGGGGGGCACTGTCAGGGTCCCAGCGCTCACAGCGCTCAATCTGTGCACAGGCACGCTAGAATCGCGTCACGGCGTGTGCCCGCACACCTGGGGCGTGCGCGCGTGCGTGGCGTGGCGGCGCGGCGTGTGCACGAGCGCGCGGACATGCGCGCCTCCTCCCGGGACCAATCACAGACCTGACAGCCCTATTTAAACCAGCCCCTGTCTTTGCATAGGTTGCTGGTTTATCGTCAGCTCTGAGTAAAGTTTTGACATTTTGACTTGTGCTCTTTGACTTGGATTTACTTCCCGACTCAGCTCTCGCCTGGAAACCTGACCTCGGCTTGTTTGTGGACTCTGTTGCCTTCTTGAACCCCCTGACCTCGGACCGTGACCTGGATTTGCTTCTGTCTCCTGCCCTTGAACTTCGGCTTACATATTTGGACTTGTCTTAGCTCTACCCTGAACCCGGACTTTTTACCTGTACCCCGGATCTGCTATCATTAGTCTGTTGGCTTCTGAACTGTGCCCTGGGACTTTACCACTTTCATCTGCCTTGGTGATCCTCCAGCACCTGCAGCACGTCTCAGCCGCTGATCTCCAGTACCTGCATCCCATCTACCTACCCACCGGTACCTCCTTGTGCCTCTACCTCCTGTCTCAAATTCCAGGGGGCAGGTGCGCTTGGTCGTAAAGGTGAGCCGTCCTCAGCGTCTCGGCCTCAGTAAGTACTTGTGTTTCTGACAGTGCAGCATATTTCAAAACATCTTTAATATAAAGGGATTAAAAACATTCACATATGAGCAGAGATAATCAGGCATGTCAAGGGTTAAACATGTTGAAACATGTTTAACCCTTGACATTGTTTTAAGAAAGGTCTGGATTCTTTCCTAAATGCAGATAATATAACTGGATACTAATATTTTTATATATAGTTGATCCAGGCAATATCTAATTTCCTCTTGATCGGATCAGGAAGGAATTGGATAGTGTATATCAAGCTATTCTATTTGTGATTTTTTTTCTCTGTTGGTTGAACTGAATGGACTTTTTTAAACTAGATTTACTATGTAACTATGTAATCTTCTCCCAGCCCTCTGTCCAGCTCCTATTGAGGCACAGGCCAGGGCTGTCTTAATGAGAGGGCACACCTGGGCACTGCCCAGGGGCCCCAGCTGCATTGGGGGGCCCTGCACTTTCCCCAAAGCAGCTGGCCCTTGAGCCCACGCTGCCCCAAAATTGGGGGCCCCATGATGGTACTGAGAGTGATAGATACACAGGGGAGGCAGTCTGCCTCCTACCTACTTGATATCTGTTTACCTGCACTGTCATCATTGTAGGGGCCCCAGAGCATTACTTTGCCCAGGGGCCCATGATGCCATTAAGATGGCCCTGGCCCAGGCTGCAATTTCTTGACTTGCAGCCCCAGGAGAACTGGAACCCTCTGGAAAAAACTTCCAAACATATTTTACAATTTTCAGCCACCTTCTGGGTGCCTCCTCCCAGGGATTTGCCAAGATATAATAAATATTCATAACTGAGTGATTGACATTTCAGAAACCAGAAATTGGAAGGAGCAATCAATCACCAAGCTTAGCAAAAACTTTGACCCGAAAAAAATGATCACCATTCCACTACAGTGAAGCCAAACACTGTATTTGGCCTAATCCTTTGGCTGGATGCTGGATATATCATTTAAATTAGTACACATTAGAGTGCTGATTGTACCCTTTCATCATTTCCTAATTGCTGGTTGTGTACTTGTCAGGGAAGTTTATCCTCCCATCCTTACCAAATGTCCTTTCCATCAGGGGCACAACAGCAATAAAAATAGTTGAATTAGATTGTCATTGATTTATGTTTCAAGGAGCACAGACAAATGTTGAGAGACTGCACAGAGTTTGATTTATGAAAAAAGATAATGAAATAAACTTCACAACAATTGCTCTTGTATTCCTATTATTTCTGAACCAGTTTTATTTTATCCAAAATGTCGCTAGAGCCTTTTTGAGTCAATAAGCTGCTGACTGCTACGCTTCAGTTCGGTTTATATATTGGCAAAATAAAGATATAATAAAATCAGGGTTCCAGAGCCATTAACCCAATTTCTTAGCTATCTTGGGCAATACAGCGGAAGAGCTAGAAATTAGTCTGTTAGTTCTTTCTTCACGTAAGTCTATACTGTATATAATCAATTATCAAACTAGTTTTCACTTCTAAAAATAAACAATTCTTGCCCCATGGCGAATATATAATAACCAACCTCAGTCAATATTTTTGGGTAAATATCAAGTTGGTGTTTCTTTGGCTGTGTTGCTGTCTTTCGATAGAAGGCTAAGGAATCAAGGGAATGGTTGTCACTGGGACAACAAGACACAATAATAGAAACAATGTGACAGAGGTTAAAACCCCTTTCTCTTCTAAAAGTTGTATTCCAGTTGGTGTCCTCAAGATACTTTTGCGTTCAAAAAGTCCTAACAGATGCTTTACCCTTTTCTTATCCTATAAGAAAAAAGGCTTGGAGTGCGGTTGGGCTTTAAAGAAAATGCGCTATTTTGTGTTTGGATTGTATATTGTAGTTCTTTGGTACCAAAGCCTTGGGACTACTTGGCGATATAATCCTAACACCCAGTATGGCCTACTAAAATTACACACTGGGGAGATCTAAGATATTTTTAACATTTAACAGAATACATTTTTATTGCAACTTAGAGCCGGTTCACACAGGGGGAACTTGGGATCTGACTTCATGTCACCCCCAATTCGCCGACATGAGAAAATCAATGTAAGTGAATGAGAGCCATCTTAATGTACACTACTGAAGTCACTCCGACTTTAGAAAAGGTTCCTGTACTACTTTAATCCGACTTCTAGGCGACTTTTAGGCAACTTGTACCCATTGATTTCAATGGAAGTTGCCTCCAAAGTCGGATCACTGTCTTAACTGGAGCAACTTTACAGGAAGAGAAAATTATTTTTTTAGGCAAACCCCTCCCTTCCACAGAGCTGGGCTGGATTCACACTTGTGCAGTACGAATCTTAAGGGGAAACTCCACACCAAATTTTAAATAAAAAAAACAGCATGGGTTCCCCTCCAAGAGCATACCAGGCCCTTAGGTCTGGTATGGGTTTTAAGGGGAACCCCTATGCCGAAAAAATCCATACCAGACCCTTATCCAAGCAAGCCCTGCACCACCCCCACCCCAAAGCACCTTGTCCCCATGTTGATGAGGACAAGGGCCTCTTCCCAACAACCCTGGACGTTGGTTGTCGGGGTCTGCGAGGGGAGCTTATCGGAATCCGGGAGCCCCCTTTAATATGAGGGCCCCCAGATCCCGGCCCCCACCCTATGTGAATGAGTACCCATTCACCTGGAAGGAAAAGTGTCAAGAAAAAAAACACACTAGACAGGTTTTTAAAGTAATTTATTAGGCAGCTCCGAGGGTCTTCTTTGGGGGACTTCTTCCGACTTCTCCGCTCTCTGGTTCTTTCTGCCTTCTGCCAGGCTCCTCCGCTATCTTCTTCCAGCTCTTTTACTAGTGGTGGCCCGGTTTTCTCACTTTTTCCGACTTCGGGGGTTTTCTTCCGACTTCTCCACTCTCTTCTCCCGCTCTCCGGTACTTTCTGCCTTCTGCCGGGGTATTTTAGGGTGTAATTGCAAGTATGCCTGCACTGTGTGTGAGAAATAACAGGAAGGGGGTAAAAGTGTCCAGTACTGAGGCGGTGAAAGCTGAACACCAGCCTTACCTTCAGTCTTGCACACTGTTCTCATGTCCGCAACATGGTTGGGAGTGTTTTTTAGTCATACTATACTTCCTGTTTAACTGCACAATATGCACAATACACAGGAAAGGCAGGATTACCAGGTATTTTTTTTCACCAATAGAACACATTTTGGAAAATGCGTTCATTGGTATATATAACAGGCAGAAAATAAGCAAAAAAGATAGGTAAATACACTTTAATGTTTCCATTCATAATGCAACATTTGCATAACTCATACTGTAATTGTTTATACGGCTTCTAGAAAGAACAGAATGTTTTCATCAATGTACATCAAAAAGAGGTAGGGTCTGACAGGAGGAGGGTTTTCCAAGAATATGTATTAACATAAAAGCATAAACCAGAAATCAGTATACCACCACGAGCAGCAAACAAACATGAGGCTTTTATTAAATTTTCTCCTATTCTTTAAAGGTAAGTAACTTTGATTTATCAGAATTTGGTTTTGCCAACATTAAAATTAGTTATTTATAAAAAATAAAAATAAAACAGAAAAACAAATAATTTGAAAACGTAAATGATTGTATATTTATAACATTTTTATAGCCTTGTTAAAATGTACATATGACAAAAAATGAATAAAACATATAACATGAAATTTTGATCTTTAGTTGAAATCATGTAGAGTTCTGTATGCGATACTTTTTAAATCCTTTTTCATGAAAATATTGGAATACTATAAGATCTGAAAATTTCTCTCAAATTAATTATGCATTTTTAGTAATGTTAATGCATATTAGAATTATTATCAACTATGTCTAATGAACACAGGGTCAAAAGCAATACATATTACTCCAAAAACATGCTGATACTGTAGGTTAATGGGCTTCCGTCTAAAATTGGCCCTACTATATGAATGAGTTAGAGACCTTAGATTGTAAGCTCCTTGAGGGTAGGGACCGATGTGAATGTACAATATATATGTAAAGCACTGCGTAAATTGACGGCGCTATATAAGTACCTAAATAATAATAATAATAATAATAATAATATTATACAATATACGGATATAAACACATTTTTAATAGATAAAAACAGAATCTGGATTATATCATTAAAATAAACAGTAACTCCGTAAACCATAATATGTTATTGAACTTCATAAATATAGATCATATCAAAACTGACACAAATGTTTTATTTTATTTTCAAACACTAGGCATATATTTATATAAAAATATGTCTGGATGAAAATCAAAACATTAACATCGCTTATTCAAATATTCACAAATATTCAGTGGTAAATATTTCCTACCGAACAGTATATAATTGACAACGCACTTCACACTAGTGTGTAAAATGCATGAGTTCCTAGACAGACAAAAAATCTATTGGTGAACAAAACAAAAGCATGCAAGTAGTATTATCTCAAAATAGACAATTCTTCAAATTAAACAATGAAATCCATACAAACAAAAGTCCATGCAATAAAAATTGGGGGATGTATTGTGCCTTAAATCCAAGAAAGCAAACTTGTGGGAAAAATGTTCAACTTTTACACCATCACCGACCCACCTTGTGAACACCCCTTTGTGCATATACTCACCAGTAGGAATGAACCGAACACCCCTGGGTTCGGTTAGCACCAGAACCTGCAAACGAACCGAAAGTTTGTGCAAACTTTAAAACCCTATTAAAGTCTATGGGATTCGAACATTTGAAATCAAAAGTGCTAATTTTAAAGGTTAATATGCTAGTTATTATCCTAAAAAGGGTCTGGGGACCCGGGTCCTGCCCCAGGGGACATTTATCAGTGCAAAAAAGTTTTAAAAACTGTCAATTTTTCGGGAGCAGTGATTTTAATGAAGCTTAAAGTGAAAAAAAAGTGAAATATTCCTTTAAATATTGTACCTGCTGGGTGTCTATAGTATGCCTGTGAAGTGGCATGTGTTTCCCATGTTTAGAACTGTCCCTGCACAAAATGACATTTCTATAGAAAAAAAGTCATTTAAAACTGCTTGCGGCTTTAATGTAATGTCTGGTCCTGGCAATATGGATGAAAATCATTGAGAAAAATGGCATGGGTCCCCCCCTAGGCCATTACCAGCCCCTTTGGGTCTTGTGTGGATATTAAGGGGAACCCTGCATCCCTATATACTCTGAACAGCAGTATACAGGCGGTGCAAACAAGACAGGGACTGTAAATCAAAATACAGCAGGTCCCTGCCTGTATTTGTATGAGAACACCAGCAATTGTATTCAGGAATGCTTTAGGTGCACACTGTGCTAGGGACACAGTACTAAGTGAAAATACTGCAGCTAGCACAATCACCTGCCTGCCTGTCAGTATATTATGAAGAGAATAACAGGAACTGATCTAGCTAAACTGAATACAGTGTATAAATATATATACACAACACCTGGGATGCATATATATCCTCTACACACTGTAACTGAAGCTAACTGACTCACCTACCTGCTCTATCTAACTCAAAATAAATGACACTGTCTCTCTCCGTGTGTCTGTATTTAACCACCGCCGCAACACACTACACAGGGCCGCCACGCAGGCAGCCTTATATAGTGTGGGGCTTGTACTAAACCCCCTGAGACATAATTGGCCAAAGCCACCCTGGCTCTCCATTTTTTTGACCGTACCAATATGCTGCTAAATGACCAAAGGTGTTTTTACAATTCGGCACTGCGTCGCTTTAACAGACAATTCCGTGGTCGTGCAACTTGGCTCCCAAACAAAATTTGCGTCCTTTTCTTCCTACAAATAGAGCTTTCGTTTGATGGTATTTGATTGTCTCTGCGATTTTTATTTTTTGCGATATAAACGGAAAAAGACCAAAATTTTAGAAAAATAAATGATATTTTCTACTTTTTGTTATAAGAAAAATCTAATAAACTACATTTTAGTCAAACATGTAGGCCAAAATGTATTGAGCTACATGTCTTTAGTAAAAAAAATCACAATAAAAAAAAAATTAGCTACCTAGCGGCAACAGTGACACTAATACAGTGATCAGAAAAATGATCGCTTAGTGACACTGGCAATATGGGGTGAAAGGGTTAACTAGGGCGGTGATCAAGGGGTTAAAAACTTTATTAGGGGGCTACCCTGGACCTAACACTAACTGCCTGTCACAGTAACTGTCATAAATATATGATCACTGCAATCAGTGACAGTGTGACAGGGGGCTGGGGGGGGATCGGAAGGGGTTAATATGCCGAGGTGTGTGGTGTCAGTGTAGTGTTGGTGCGACTTACTTGTGATGTCTTCTCTCCTCTCGGCGGATTGAAAATACCGCCAAGAGGAGAGCTGACATCAGTTCCTCTGCCTGTGTTTACATTATACAGGCAGAGGAAGTGCAGAGCAGGGAAGAAGGAGGGGGCGGACAAAAATGAACAGCCGCCCCCCTCATCCCGGATCACTCCCAGAGGCTTACCGACCGCCGCAAGTACCGGAGGGGGGGTCCCGATTGGACCCCCGACCCACGTCTAGGCAGGGACTTACAGGTAAGTCCATGTGCCTGTACGTGCCATTCTGCCAATGTATATGTACATGCGGCGGTCGTTAACCGGTCAACATGTATCACGCCCACCTTCCACCTACTTTGAATTAGGCGGGCTTACGCCGGCCCATTTACGATACGCCGCCGTAATTTAGGGAGCAAGTGCTTTGTGAATACAGCACTTGCCTCTCTAAGTTGCGGCGGCATTGCGTATATTCGATACGCTACGCCCGCCTAACGATACGCCGCCCTACCTGTATCTGGCCCTTTGTGTCTAAAACTTCTCAGAACCAATCAGATTCATTTTAAAACAAACACTGCCCTGTGTTTGTTTGTTTTTGTTCTGTGTATCTCTGTACACACAGAACAAACTGAAACTAGTCTAAAAACTAAACTAAACTGCAGGCACATTATATGATTGATTTTTATCTATTTTTAATAATTTTTAAAAGGAATCAGTTAACTATAATGTCTCTATACCCTGTCATTTCAGCAAAAAAAAAATCCTTTACTCCTTTAATGTCGTTATGAATTATTACTATATCCCGAGGCAGATGTTTGTGATATTTTAAAAAGTGATAACCTGTGTAATAATCTTTGTGAATGGGCCCCACTCTCTGGGCCAGATTCAGGTAGAAGTTACGTGGCTTCTCTCTAGATAAGCCGCGTAACTTCTAACCTGCGCCAGCGTATCTTGTTTTCTGTATTCAGAAAACAAGATACGCCGGGATTGAGTGAAGATACGAGCGGCGTAATTGTATTTCGCCGTCGTATCGTAACTGCAACTTTAAAATGACCGCTAGGGGCGTTCCCGCTTATTTACGCCGACAATATGTAAATCAGCGAGATACGCCAATTCCCGAACGTACGCCCGCCCAACGCAGTGACTTTACGCCGTTTCCGTAAGGGGTTTCCCGGCGTGAAGATAAAGCACCAAAAAGAAGGCGCATCCTATGTTAAGTATGGACGTCGTGACCGCATCGAATTAGAAAATGTTTAGGTAGTTTGCCTAACTCGTCCGTGAATGGGGATTGACGTCATTGACGTTCACGTCGAAAACACCATCAGAATTTGGAGCATGCGCACTGGGATACATTGACGGCCGGCGCATGCGCAGTACGTTCGCCGCGGGATCGCGCCTATTTTAAATACTACACGCCCCCTACCCCCCGAATTTGAATTCCGCCGACCCATTTACGCTACGCCGTCATAACTTTAGGAGCAAGTGCTTTTTTGAATACAGTACTTGCGCATAAAGTTGAGGCGGCGTAACGTAAATGAGAAACGTTACGTCGGCATAAAGAACCGCTCGCCATCCTGAATCTGGCCCTCTATGTTTAAACACATGTGAAATATTTTTGCCTTGGCTTAAATATGGGTTCTTTGGTCTATCACACATAATATGGTAGCTATTTTATTTTGCCCTCCTCTGGATTGAAACAAGGTTTGTGAAAGTTTAAATGTGCAGACAAAACTTTATTTAGTTATTGATAAGGCAGGGAAATATTAGAACCCCTGCAGAGTTTATGTTGCTGTCCAGGGGTCTTTTACTGAGAGTTTTTAAAACGTACTGTTCTACCAACAACAGCTTTACCAGACATAAGGGATGGATAACCTACAGCGGGAACAGTGTAAACTTGATGGGCATTTGTCTGTTTAACTCTGAATTGTAATTGTAATTTGTGCTTTTGTTTTTCCCCATGGAGTAAAATGCAATATAGAAACATTAATATGTTGACAAATTTTATTTTATAAAAGATATTGGAAGAATTTTAGCACCAGATATGTCACTTGTGAATTTTCTGCTCAAATACATTTTACTAAATGTGTTATATGTTTATAATAGTTACACCATGAATGTATAACACCTTCTAAATATATAGCAGCTTACTAAGCTTCAACTTTTTTTATAAAATGATACATAAACCTCTTATATATTTACATGCTAAATTCTGATTCCTCTTCTTTTCCAGTGGTCGTCTCACAGATGGTTCTGTATAATCCTCAGAACATTGTGATGGCTGATATTGGTGCCACCGCAGTGATCAGTTGTGTGTCTAATGCAACAATAGAAGATGGAAGATTCATTTCCTGGTACAAAACGAGCTCCAAACCTGCAAAAAGTCCTAAACGAGTGAAGGCCTGTCAAAATGATAATGACGCTCATAAATATGGATGCAAAAACTCTGCCTATAAGGCAAACCTGGAGATTTATAATGTACAGATTATTGATTCCGGAGTTTATTTTTGTGCATATCGTTATGTAACTCTGCTAAGATTTAGTAATGGGACAGCTCTAATCATAAGAGGTGAGACATTCGTTTTATAAAACATTAGTTTTATAACAAGGTAACATGAATACCTAATTTAGAGCTCAGGTATTTTACTCCAATATTTCAGTCACTGACTATGACTGTTATCAGGACTAATAGCTGACACATTCAACTGCTTCAATACCGGGCATTTCCTTCCTTCCCAGACCAATTTTTCGTTTTCAGCGCTATCGCACTTTAAATGAAAATTGCGTGATTACGCAACACTGTTCCCAAATAAAATCTCAATGTTTTTTTCCCCACAAATAGAGCTTTTGTTTGGTGGTATTTGATCACCTCTGCGTTTTTTTTTTTTTTTGGGCTATAAACAAAAGAAGAGCAACAATTTTGAAAAAAAAACAATAATTTTTACATTTTGATTCAATAAATATCAAATAAAAAACAAACAAACATTTTTTTCCCTTAGTTCAGACCGATACGTATTCTTCTACATTTAAAAAAAAAATCGCAATAAGCATTTATTGAATAAAATCCAACAATCCTGCGAGCCACTACTCCTATCAGCTAAGGTATAGAAATAAAGCTGCTAGCGTGAAACACGTCTCATAAATCGTGCCAAAGACTAAATAAAATGAATAATACTTTTATATGGACTTGTGTACCATTTTGAGGATTGGACTGTTTACCACTATTATTTATTATGCATGTTTATGCACCTTAGTGTGATGTGATTTTTTTATGCGATTTTTTTTATGCAATATTTTTTTTAATCATTATTTATATATATTTACTTGTACTATTTGTTTGCACATATCTACATCACTTATTGGACACACCCCCTTTACTTTGTACTATCATTTCATTAGCACTGCAGTTTGTTCATTTTAATAAGTGTTTATTGATTGTTTTGCGCGAAAGTTATAGCATCTACAAAATAGGGGATAGATTTATGGCATTTTTATTTTTTTACTAGTAATGGCTGTGATCTGAAATTTTCATTGTGACCGTGGCATTGCGACGGACAGATCGGACACTTTTGACACGTTTTTGGGACCATTCACATTTATACAGCGATTAGTGCTATAAAACTGCACTGCACTGATTACTGTGCAAATTACACATTTACACACACAGATCCATGGTCCTACCGTGATTGCGAGCAATCGCGGGTGCCCGGCAGACATCGCGGCGCACAGGGCCCCGAGCAATGCGGCAGGCGCATGCGTGCCCCCTAACCGCCTGGGAAGCCCAGAACATCATATGACGTCCACTCGGAGGGAGGAAGGGTTCCTACTGACAACATTTTACAATGACTCGGTAAGGAAGGGGTTAATTAAAGTATCTTTAAATAAATTAAATTTTTACCTGGATGGCATTTAGTTTGCTAAGGCACTGGGGTTGATTTAGTAAAGGCAAACAGCCTGTTAACTTTGCAAGGGAATTTTCCCTAGAGTTTAGTGAATGAGGGGAGCTCTACTGACTACCATCATCCTAATATATGCAAGCGAAAATGCATTTTTTAAATTTGCTTGCATGTGATTCAGTGGCGCCCCCCGCCATAAGGGGTGCAGGAGCACAGACTCCCTAATCCATGCGCCCGGCTCCTAATCTACATGCAGGGTGCTGGACGCATGGATTTCAATGTGTTTTTTTTTGCATATGATTAGAGCCTGAGGCTCTAATTGGCTATGAAAAAGGGCGGGCTCAGGGCGCAGAGCACTGCACCCTGAGCCCACCCAGTTGTGTGACAATAGTGAATGAATATTCGCTATTGTCCTCCTGATTCTCCTCCCGGACATTCAGAAAGTGGGTATTACGACCCAATTGGCTGAGAGGAGACGCAATCGTATTGGTTGCTGAGGTGAAAGAGATGCAGGGTGAAGCCGCCGTGAAGCCAAGCAGGAGGAGAAGCAGGGTGAAGCTGCCAAGCAGGAAGCGTTGCTCGCAACCTAGATGGGGTAAGTGTGTGGCTGGTGGGCGGACGAGCTTGCGACGGGGTGTGGGGGTTTGACTGATAGGCCTAACGAATGGGAGGAGGGAAGGGTGGTAGGTGGTTTGTTTGCTCCCCCCCTCTAAAAACTGGAGCACCAGCTGCCACTGATGTGATTGGGTATTCTTTGAAAGTGAAATTTCTTGTGAATGCTCTTGGAACATTCCTTTGCAAAGTGTAACTTCCCTAGCAAAGTGCAAGTTTCCTTGCAAAGTGAACAGGCTATTTGCCTTTGATACATAAAAAAAACTCACAGGGCCAGATCCACATAGAAATAGATTGGCGCAGTGTATCAGAGATACACTACGCCGCCCTACCTTACCTGGCGTAATTTCGAATCCTGAAAGATTTTGCGCCGTAAGTTACGGCGGCGTAGTGTATTTCTGGCGGCGGAATTCAAATCGGCGATTAGGGGGCGTCCCCGCGCCGATCGAACTGCGCATGCTCCGTTCAGAAATTTCCCGCCGTGCATTGCGCTAAATTACATCGCAACAACGTTATTTTTTTTACTAGAGTAAATTACGTACATTCCTATTCTCGGACGACTTACGCAAAATTTTAAAAAACTTCTAATTTCGACGCGAGAACGACGGCCATACTTAACATGGCAAGTCTAACTATAGGCCGCAAAAAAGCAGCTTTAACTATACGCCGGAAAAAGCCGGCTAGAGACGCCGTAAGAGAATGCGACGGCCGTGCGTACGTTCGTGGATCGTCGGAAAAAGCAAATTTGCATACTCGACGCGGAAAATTATGAGAACTCCACCCAGTGGACGTCGAAGTATTGTGTCTACGATCCGAAGGCGTACGCCTGTCGGATCGAACCCAGATGCCGTCATATGTTGGTTTGAGGATTCAAACTAAAGATACGACGCGGGAACTTTGAAAGTACGCCGTGTATCAGTAGATACGCCGGCGTACTCTCTCTGTGGATCTGGCCCACAGTGCTCAACCTGGCCAGACCCAATATTTGCATGTAGTAGGTGGTGCTGAGGTAACGGCTCCTGTATGCCCTATGGATTCAACTGAAAAGTAAATACCAGCACTCATCCCTGGAATTGTGAATCTTCTTTCGAAGCGATCGCACAAGAATTTTTTTTGTACGATACTAGATTGTACGATTTTTGTTTAATCGGTACAGTTGTCGTATGAAAATACAATACAAATAAGTGACTACACATTACATCACTTCCAAATTTTTATTTTGTAGTACAAGAAGTTTCGATATGAGATTAGCATGCAAAAAAAAAAAACAGATGACCATTTGACCGATAATCTCATTGTGTGTACGGGCCATTAGAAGGGTGTAAAGAGGTAGAGGTGGGATTGAAAAGAAAAATAGTGATAGTAACAACCAGGTTACCAATTGGTACATGTAGAGTTAATTTTAGAAACAAATTAATATCACATCTTAAAGTGATTGTAAAGCTTTAATTTTTTTTAAGTTAAAATAATAAACATGTTATACTTACCTGCTCTGTACAGTGGTTGTGCACAGAGTGGCACAGGTCCTCCTCTTCTCGAGTTCCACGCTTGTGCTCCTGGCTCCTCCCTCCTGTCGGGTGCCCCCACAGCAAGCAGCTTGCTATGAGGCACCAGAGCTGAGCTTTGTGTGGACACACACAAAGCCACCATTTGACCCTGCCTGTCTTCTGATTGGTTCACTGGCTGTGATTGACAGCAGCAAAAGCCAATGGCTCCCACTGCTGCTAATAGCCAATCAGAAGTGCAAGTCCCCAGAGAAGCAAGGCTCTCATGGACATCACTGGATCGAGTGTGGGCTTGGGTAAGTATTAGGGGGGTTGGTGGGCTGCTGCACACAGAAGTTTTTTCACCTTCATACATAAAATGCATAAGGGAAAAAATCTTGTGCCTGTCCAACCATTTTAAGTTCATATTATTATGCGTTCTGGTGGTAGACTTATGAATCTACCAGGTATCACGCTCTAGGAGAAGCCTGTATGTGTCACCATCCCTGGCAGGCTTTTTAATTTTCTGAATAATAATATAAAACCTGAATAATATTGCCTGACATATCACCACTGTGCCTTTGATAAATCAACCCCACTGTGGCCCAGATTCAGAGAGCGATTACGCCTGTCTAACTGGTGTTAGACAGGAGTCATTTCAAATTTCGCGCGCCGTATCACTAGTTTGAATCCTCAAACCATGATACGGCGGCTTCGGGCTTCGATCCGAGAGGCTTACGTCTTCGTAAGCCTTCGGATCTACGCTGCAAACTTTTTGCGGCCGCTGGGAGGAGTCCGCGTCGTTTTCAGCGTCGGGATATGCAAATGACTTTTTACGGCGATCCACGAAGATACGAGCGGCCTTCGCAATCGCTTACGTCAGTTTTTTGCTATGTACTGTTAGACCAGCTATTTGCTGGTCTAACGGTGCGTAGCCCATGTTAAATATGGCCGTTGTTTTTTTTTACGTAACTCGTTCGGGAATAGGAATGTCCGTAAACGACGCTACTCAAAAAAAAAATGACGTAACGACGTGATTTCGCGCAATGCACGGCGGGAAATTTCTGAACAGAGCATGCGCAGTTCGATCGCCGCGGGAACGCGCCTATTTTAAATGCTTCACGCCCCCTACTCGCGTAGATGGCTTGCGCCGGGAGAAATACACTACGCCGCCGTAGTTTACTGGACAAAATCTACAGGGATTCCCCGTAGAGCCAGGTAGAATACGGCGGCGTAGAGTATTTCTGATACTCTACGCGAATCTAATTGTATGTGAATCTGGCCCTGTGTTTTTTAAACAGTTGCTATCATTATTTATTTTTTTCATTAAAAAAATACTGTTTTTATCATTTTTTTTATCCTGTATATTACATCTTAATGCTGCTGTTTCACTGCAGCCTGTTTCTGCCATGTCCTTTCTACTTCCACTCAGCTGCACATAATTGCACTGGACCGGCTTTCTGAAACATACAATGATAGACTATGGGCCAGATTCAGGTAGATGAGAGTATCTTTCCTCTGGAGTAACGCTTCTCATTTACGTTACTCTGAAGACCCTTTCAGCGCAAGTCCTGTAATTCACATAGCAGTTGCGCGTAAACTTGCGCCAGAGTAACGATAATGCGCTGGCGTAACCCGACGCAAGTGGAAGTGGGTGTGATCATATGTAAATGATGGGCGGAGCCCGGCGCAGAGGCTTACGTTCAGCGCATCATCCACGGAGCATGCGCAGTGAGTGCGGCTCCACTCGCCCCCTTGTGCGCATGCTCACAACTTCCGTCGGCACCACTTCCTGGGAAACGTCAGCGCAATGCGTTCCGCTGGGCGCTTAAAAGCGCTGGCGGAAACGCCATTCCGGCGCAAAAGTAGTTCCGTTTCCCCCCACCCCAGGGAAGATACTTTTGCTCTGTGATGGCTGCTCCCGCTACCCCCAGAGAGAGGAGGAACCTCAACTTTAATACCCAGGAGGTCTCTGTCATTATCTCGGCTATGGAGACGGAGAATGAATTTCTCCATGGCAAAAAAAGCCGGAAGACCAGCCGGGAGAGGAAGCAGGGCATCCTGGAGTCGATTGCTGCCAGGGTCAATGTCCTGGGCTACTCCACCCGGACTGCTGGGGACATACAAAAGAAAATAAATGACCTGCGGCGCAAGGTGAGGGACAAGGTGGCCTCCATCAGGAGGTATGAGAGGGGCACAGGTGGTGGTCCCCCATGTCCTGTCACCCTGACCGCAGAGGAGGAGGTGGTCGCTCGGTGCCTGGAGAGGGAGCAGGTGGAGGGGGTCGCAGGCTATGACTCCGTGGAGGAAGGCACAAGGACAGGTAAGTGTTTTATAATCCCCTATTTGTTGTTTTGCATTTGGGGGGGGGGGACATGTGCCAAGTGTGTGTGACCACCAACATGTGTCTGCTTTGTGTCATCCACAGATGACGGAGCTGGGCCATCATCTGTCAGCGTGCATTCCACCCCATCCCCCCCACGCCATCGTGTGCCCGAGCCACTGGGTGGTGAAGAGGTTGTGGAGGAGGAGAGTGGCCACACCACACCTGCCGAGGTGGTTGTGGAAGATCCTGCTGTGGCAGAGCAGGACTTTTCTTTGGTTTTGTCTGTCTCCTCCCCTTCTCCTGGCCCGTCTGTCGTCCCCTCCCCCATCCTTGGAAGCCCCTCAAGGGCGACTCCTTCCACCCGAGGACATACATCTTCTGGCCCCAGGAAGGCGACCCAGAAGACCAGGGGGGTGTCTGATGGTGTCCAGGACCAGTTGGCAAGGGATCACGCCAGACAGACAGAACAAATGGGGGCCATAGCGGACCACTTGCAGAAAGTGTCGGACAGCCTGGGCTCCGTTGCCAACCTCAGCAACGCAGTGCAGGATGTCAGCTCTAATTGCGCTGCAGTGGTCACCACTTTGGGGGAGGTGCAGGGGGATATCCAGCACCTCACTGCAGCCGTCCAGGCCAACACTGCTGCCATCCATGGGAACAGTGCTGCCATCCGGGAGCAGGGGAGGCTGAGTCGGCGGGCCCAGCATTACCAGATGACCCGTCAGCTCCGGATGCAGGCCCAGACCAACAGTTATCTTGGACGGATAGCCAGGGCCTTGGAGGGCACGCAGGCCACACCTGCCAGGAGTGGCCCACCTGGGGATCAGCCACCTCCAGATGCCCCCCCACCCCCACCCACTCCATCCAGGCAGCTGCGGAGCCAGAGAGGGGCCCCCAGAAGAAGCCCCCGGCATCCCCGATGAGGCCTTTTTTTTGTGGCTGGTTTTATATTATTATTTTTCACATACTCAGGTCATGAGTTTATTTTTTATTTTTCTCAGGTTATGAGATTATTTTTCTTTTATTGATCAGGATATGATCTTTCTAATTTATTTTTGTACTGCACACGGTCAGGAGTGCAGGGGACAGTGTGAATGGTGTGTGAATGTGAGAGGGTGGCACTCCTGAAAGTAAGGGGTGTCACCCTCGGCCGTGGTGGTGAAGTGAACCCCACGGCTGAATGAATGATGTGTGAAAGGTGTGTGAATGGACAGTGACATCATTGGGGCCTTGACGCTGGCGTTACTGCTCCCAACTCCTACATGCTGGACTTGGGCTAATCCAATGCGATGTGCATGTGGTGTGTGTGATCTAGGGACATCAGTGGTGTACACGCGTGCATTGTCTGTGTAATTAATGTTTTGGTTTAGTGTCCAAAGATGCCTACGGCGAGGACCCTCCTGACTGCTCTTCCATCAGCAGACTGGGTGTCCTCTGGCAGGTGTGGACTGTGTGGGTCGGGGGTCAGGTCATCACGTATGTCAATATGCAGGCCTTTTTTCATAGCAAAGTTATGTAGTATGCAACATGCACCGATGATCTGACACACAAAGGTAGGGGAATACAATAGGGCCCCCCCAGACTTATCCAGGCAGCGGAAACGGGACTTCAGGAGCCCAAATGTTTGCTCAACCACTGCACGGGTTTTGATGTGTGCTTCATTGTATTTTCTCTCTCCTCTGGTTTGGGGGTTCCGGAAAGGAGTCATTAGATGGGGTCCCAGTGCATATGCAGAGTCACCTGTAAGGGAAAAGACAGGAGAATGTTAGTCATGCATGTGCGATTTCTGTTGTGCATGACGGGAGGGGATAGTCATGCCTGACTCCCATGTCACTCACCAACCAGCCAGCTGTCCCCATACATGTTCTGGTTAAATTCTGCTGGGATGGGACTCTGACGGTATATGAAACTGTCATGGCTGGACCCGGGGTGTTTGGCACGGACGTGCCATATGAGGCGTTGGGCATCGGCTATCACCTGTACGTTGATGGAATGCCAATGCTTCCGATTGCGGTATATGTGCTCTGTGGCACTGGGGGGCTGTAGGGCCACATGTGTGCAATCAATGGCCCCCACAGTGCGTGGGAATCTGGCAATGTTGTAGAAATCTGTCATTGCCTTCAGCCGCAGCTCCTCAGTGGTGGGTCTGATGAACTGGTTGGACATGCGTCTGAGGATTGCAGGGACAACCTGGTGCACACATCTGCTCATGGAGGACTGTGACATCCCAGCCACCACTCCACTTGTACGCTGGAATGATCCACTTGCAAGGAAATGGAGTGTTGCCAGGACCTTCACCAGTGGCTGCACTGCTTGTGATCGGTGTGTTGGGCTGGTGATGTCATCCTGCAGGGTTGTGGTTAGTTCAAGTATTGCAACAGGGCTGAATCTGAAGAGGCGATACACCTCCTCATCCCCCATGCCAAAGAGGTTCATACGTGTGCGGTATATCCTCTCACGTGGCCGCCTTCTTGGTTCCAGGGGACCCATCAGTAGTTCTAGGACCACGAGTGCCCCTGGCATGTTGGCACACAGAGGTGTTGTCCTTGCAAGTGGGGGTGCTCAGCTAGCTCCTATCGTCGGTAACGCTGCTGTAGCTGCTCTCCTGCTGACCTGTGACCGTCTGGAGTAAAGATAAAGCAGCCTTTTGTAGAAATAACTTTGCGCCGGACGGATCAGATACGCGCGGCGCATGTAGCCAGCGTATGGTGCTAATCCGTTCGTGAATTGGGAAAAATCCCTCATTTGCATATTTGCAGGGGAAATCAATAGGCGCGACTGATGCGCCCAGCGAAATTAAGCGCTGACGATACTCTGGCGTCGGAACGTTCCGCCGGTCGCAAATGACCCATTACTGGGCGCATCTAGTTTGGTGGGTACGGGCACATAGAAACGACGGCGCATCATCACAGTTACGCGGCGCATATCCAAATACTCCAGCGCAAGTGTTCGTGAATCTGGCCCTATGCCTGTGCAATGCATGTCAGCATGACTACTTGTAGTCTACACCAAGACCTCAAAGTGACAACACAGGATTCCTATTAAGGGATGGTTGTCACCCTATAACAGGAAGTGGCTAGCTAAGCAAGAACCTTTTATAGCAGTGTCAGGTTTTATTGTAATAAAGGACGCAGATTTAGAAAAAAATAAATAAAATAAAAACAAATAAAAAAATTTACAGTAATAAATCTTTTGTGGAATTTTAACGATTTGCTTTAGACCCACTTTAACAAATATTATCATTTTTTTTTGCTTTAATGGGCTGTTATCAATGACTGTACTACATGTTGTCTAGGGCTGAGAAAATCATTACATTATTAGGATCAGGCCAATTTGCACTTGTGCCTGTTCCACGTGTTTAAAGGTTATGTTGCAATTTAAATTAGTAGCAACAATGGGTATTTTTACTGGAATATTGTACACCAAATGCATGTGCAGTTATTTGGCCAGATTCCAGTGATAGCAGGTAGAAAAAATGCCATTTTGAACTTAACCACTCTAAAGACATGCTGGTAAGTTAATTGGCTCCTGTCTAAATGGGCCCTAGTATATGTGTGTAGCGCTCACCCCCGAAGGAGCCGCTGGTTGTTTTTTGGGATCGGCGTATTAAGTTACCTTGTAGTGTGTCTAGGGGAAGTAGCAGTGAGTAGTAGCAGTGAGCAAATGTCCAGTCTATAGATGGGTTTTTCCAATGCTTTATTCCAAGGTCCAACAACGGCCAACATCAACAGGGGATAGGAAAGGTTGATGAAGCAATAGAGAACAGTGCGGTATCAGGTCTGGATAAGAAACAGAGCAGTCCTGCTCTCAGTAGTAGTCAATACAGTTCGTCACCACTCTTGCCAGAGTGGGTGAAGTGCCCCCGGACAGACCCCTGTCACAAGCCTGGCAGCCGGAATGTCACTTTTAAGTTGCTGGGAGGAACATGTCTCTATGACAGACCTGGCTCGGGCCTCTGCCACAGGCCTAGTACTTTAGTACTCAAGAGAACATCTCGGATTGAGCGAATCCTCCCAGTAAATGCAATGAAAGGGGTCACTGGCTGACAGCTGTCATGTACCTGCCAGATCCCCGATGGTTCAAGTCCTTTTGGATAACCTGACTCTGGGTTCTCCTCAAGCTGATCCCCCACCGAACGGCACACAGCCTGCGATCTTCTCAATAAGGTTGGGGACCCAGTAAGTCACTGGGGCCCCTATCAATATCTGGATGGGTCTCCATGGAGCAGGCAGCTCCGGCCAGGTGGCCAATGCGAGCGGGGTCTGTGGATGCGCGTGTAAGCGGGGAAAGGGTGTTGCGTTTCACAGAGGAAGCCAAGTAAGTTCTTTGAACAAAGTAACGTTTATTACCGAAAGGCGGTAGTAACAACAGTCTTTATAATCAAACAACAAACGGTTCTTCTCCAGGCACGGAGGCACACATATGCAACACAGCAGCTATTGTTCTAAGTGATGTGGCCTTCTGGGTAACACAGGCACTCCTCACTCAATGGTACGCTATATACCCCGGCACCCAATGCAGATTGGAAGAGGCTGGCCACCCAGCTCCTTGAGTGCGGGTAACCTGGCTTCTGGCCCCAGGCCGTTCATGGTCCGCCTCTTCCTGTTCCCTCTCGATGGCCTCTTGTAGGATCACTGCAAACTTCACTGTATCATCAGCCCTCACTCGATCCTTCAAGGCTCTTTTTAAGGAAGGGGACCACACACCAGCGAGAAACTGGTCCTGTATTAGCTGATCGGGGTTAGCAACCCCAGTTCTTGCGGGGGCCATTTTCTTCTCCAACCGGCACCAGATCTCCTGCAATGCCACTGCAAATTGAGGAATAGTCTCTCGATCATACTGCTCCCGACTGTAGAAATTCTTCCGAAGTTCGGCTATGGAGGTACTCTCACCATACAGACTTTCTAGGCGGGCCACAATGGCGGCTCTGTTATCTCTCTCCTTCTCGGGCAGAACCATCATAGCCCGGCGGGCTTCTCCTTCTAGCTCATTAACCGCCAAATCTGCAAAGTGTGCTGCGGGTATTTCGAATAATCGGACCGAGCTGTCCAGTCTCTCCACCCAATCTGTCAGGGGAATATTGGCACCATTAAATTTTGGAATCAGTGCTAAGGCCGCTCCATACGGTGCCATGAAGGACCCTCTAGCCACTCCCCCGCTTGAGGACGATGGTTCTGACATCCTGCCGACTACGCCAAAATGTAAGCGGGGAAAGGGTGTTGCGTTTCACAGAGGAAGCCAAGTAAGTTCTTTGAACAAAGTAACGTTTATTACCGAAAGGCGGTAGTAACAACAGTCTTTATAATCAAACAGCAAACGGTTCTTCTCCAGGCACGGAGGCACACATATGCAACACAGCAGCTATTGTTCTAAGTGATGTGGCCTTCTGGGTAACACAGGCACTCCTCACTCAATGATACGCTATATACCCCGGGACCCAATGCAGATTGGAAGAGGCTGGAAACACGTTACCCGTAGCAGCTGGGAGTCTTTCATCCAACCAAGGTTACCACTGCGCGACTCCGTAGGAGCCCTGAACTATCCCTACAGGCCGGAACACTCTCCCTGACTTCTTCTACCTCTCCCTCACAAGCAGGGTCTCTGTCCCTCTCTACATCCACACGTGTTCTCCCCAAAAACGAGCCTGAGCTTTTTTATATAAGGAAACCACCCAAAAATGGCCTCCCAAATCTCTCGAGATCTCGTGCGGCCTATCAGGACGCAGGGCTCCTGTAAAATGGTGTTGGAGACACTATAGAGGTAAATAGTGGTAACATAATAAACATAACAACTAGCTACAGCGTGAAATACATACAATGCTTTACCACTTACTCTTGCAGCACTGAAATACCCTATCACTGACAGCTGCTTACATTTTCCCCCCGTTTGAAAAGTGCAATCCCTTGCATTACCTAGGGGAAGACAATTAACACAGTGTAAGAAGATAACATGTGAGTCAATAAGCAACACAACAGTTCAAGTTATAGTCAGCAAAGCGGACAGGTCTCCGTCCCTGTGTCGTACGCCTTGGGAAGCGAGGCTCCAGATCCCCCAAATGTCCATCTCTATCAGCTACAACAGGGTACTGTTCCTCACCCACGACAGGGTCAATAGGTACTACTTCATCCATAAGAGGTTAATCCTCCTCAGGGATGGGGGCCACTTGTACATCTGGTTCCCTTGCTAGCAAGTTCCATTCAGTTACAGCAGCCGGATTCTCTGTTTCTCCTTCTGCCGGGGATAAGCTCTCTATTGCAGGCAGAGGAGGCAAACACCATGTTGCAGAGTCATTGTTGAGGATTTCCTGGCTACAGTCCCGTCTAGCCGACGGTGGGAAGACAGGAACAGGATTATCCGTTCGTGACTCCGCACTGAACACACAGGGACGGAGGAGATTACGATGCAGTCTTTTGCGCGGCCCATCTGGCTTCTCTGCGACCAGATCGTACACAGGCCGCCCCGTGAAAGGTTGCTGTTCGACTCGATACGCACATGGCTCCCACTTAGGCTCCAGCTTACTGCCCCTCAGATGTTTGGGACTCCTCACCAAGACTCTGTCGCCCGGTGCAAGTGGCAACAATTGGACAGCACTTTCCTCTGCTAACTCCTGGTGTTTTCCCAACACTATTTGTTTGGCTTGATCCAGCCGATGCCAGTGATCTTGGACCCACTCATCCGGGGTCCTTGGCGTAATAGGCTCTGGGGTTTCTAGGAGTAAATCCACCGGTAACCGGCCGTAACGCCCAAACATCAGAAAATTAGGAGTATAACCAGTGGCTCTATGCACAGTCTGATTGTAAGCCCAAACGACATCTCCTACATACTGTGGCCAACGTACTCGGTGCTCCTGCTCTAAGGTGCGAATTAATCCCAACAAGGTGCGATTAAAACGTTCACATGCTCCATTTCCTTGGGGGTGGTAAGGAGTAGTATGCGACTTCCGGATACCACTAAGACGACACAGTTCAGAAAACACCTTAGACTCAAAGTTCGGCCCTTGGTCCGACAGAATCCTTTTGGGGCACCCATATGGCTGGACTACATGGGTCCAGAACAGTTTAGCCGTGGTGGTGGCAGTCTGATCTTTAGTTGGCACTACGATGGCAAACTTGGAGAAGTGGTCCACAAACACCAAGGTATAGCGATACCCTGACGATGTGTCCGCCACTGTCAAGAAGTCCATGGTCAGCAATTCAAAGGGTTCTCCCGTTCTCACCACCAGAGGGGTAGTGTGCTCTGTTCCTCCCTTGTGGATGGCACAACTCTGACACTCCCGACATGCCCTTTTCACCCAGTTAGACAGTCCCGGACAAAATATGTACTTACGAATAAGGGCCTCTGTCCGTTCCGCACCGAAGTGTCCTCCAATCCGGTGAAAAATTCGACAAACCTCCAAGGCCTCCGATTGAGGGATGACCAGCTGATGAACAATTCGCAGCTCTCCAGGAACCGGTGCTTGTCGATATAAGAGCCCATTATATCTTTCCAGCCGATCCCACTGTTTTAGCAGCTGGCACAACGTCGGTGAGAGCTTCCTTCGCTCCCTGGAATCTGGCTTCCGATTCCTGTCCCAGTATCTAACGAGCTGATCCAGATCAGGATCGTTCCGTTGAAGTTGTAACCATTCCCGAGGAGTGTGAATTTCGGACCCTCCTGGTAGGCCCTGATTACTTTGCAGAGTCGTTGAAGCCAGTTGCTCCTGCGTGTTGACCCAAGAAGGGACGACCTCCTCCCCCTCTAGTTGTTGATCTAGATCATCCTGAGGCCGATCCGAGGGAAATCGAGAGAGGGCGTCAGCATTACCATTGGAGCGCCCTGGTTTGTAGTGAATGGTATAGCTGAACCGGGCCAATCGTGCCACCCAGCGTTGTTCCAAAGCGCCCAGTTTCGCCGTCTCTAGGTAGGCGAGAGGATTGTTGTCAGTATATATGTCCACCCGGCCACTCACCAAGTACTCAGCAAACTTTTCGGTGACGGCCCAGACTACTGCTAACAACTCCAGTTTGAAAGAGCTGTAGTTGACTGGATTACGTTCGGTAGGGCGCAAGCTCCGACTTGCATAGGCAATGACCCGCTCAGTTCCATCTTGCTCCTGCGCAAGCACAGCCCCCAACCCTTGAAGGCTGGCATCGGTGTACACCCGGAAGGGTTTATGGTAGTCCGCGTAGGCCAATATGGGTGCAGAAGTCAGCTGCGCCTTGAGGGCCTCCAATGCCTCACTCTGTGCTGCCCCCCAACTGTCAATGATACTGGGAGAAGATTTACCTTTGCGATGAGCAGGCTGACAGCACAGCAACTGGGTTAAGGGGGCTGCAATAGTAGCAAAGTTCGGAATGAATCTGCGGTAGTAACCCACAAGTCCCAAGAAGGAGCGTAGCTCTGTTACCGTTTTAGGGCTTGTCCATGCCCGTACAGCCTGAATTTTATCTGGATCGGGGGACACCCCCTTTGCCTCGACCACATGCCCCAAATACTGGATTTTGGTTCTCATGAGATGACATTTTTCCGGTTTGAGCCGAAGGCCATACTGGGTCAGCCGTTGGAGGACTTGATCAAGATGTAGCAAATGGTCCTCGAACGTTCTGGAGAAAATGATAATGTCATCCAAGTAAATCAAGACAGATTCAAAGTTCAAGTCTCCCAAGCAGCGCTCCATCAACCGTTGAAACGTACTGGGGGCATTGGTCAGGCCAAAGGGCATCCGATTGAACTCGAATAGTCCCAGAGGGGTGATAAAGGCCGTTTTTTCAGGATCTTCCTCTTTTACGGGGACCTGCCAATATCCGCTGGCCAAGTCGAGCGTGGAGAAGTACTGTGCCTGCCCCAAGGCCATCAAGGATTCCTCAACCCGGGGCAGTGGGTAAGCATCCCGATGGGTGCAGGCATTCAATCTGCGATAGTCCACACAAAAGCGTAAGCTCCCATCTTTTTTCCGCACCAGAACTATGGGCGCAGCCCAAGGGCTACGACTCTCTCGAATCACCCCCCCTTTCAGCATACCGCGTAACAAGTCTTTGACCTCTTGACAAAGAGCGGGGGGTATATTACGATATCTTTCCCGAACCGGAGCAGCGGCTCCGGTGTGGATGGAATGATCCAAAGCGTTAGTACAACCGTAGTCCTCAGGGCCTTGAGAGAACGCCATCAGATGTCTATGAACTAATTGCTGGAGCTTGTCAGGAATCATTCCCGGCACCGGAAGCGCTAGTTGTTCCAACAATTTCGGAAGATGGTCTTCTGCTGAATCAGGTAGAGCCGTTTGCAAGGCAGCGCAGGCGGCCTCCATCCCAGGGCAAGGGTCAGTAATGCAGCTTTTGGGTACTGTATATAACTCAGCAATGGTCATGTCTGTGGGCACTTGAATGAATGAATGAATGAAAACTTGTATAGCGCGGCACATGCGAACTGAATCGCCTCTGGGCGCTTGTTGTTCCTGTCTCCTTTGATATCAAAAGAGAAAAGTCTTGACCTTTTTCCTAAATGCTAGGTGGTTCTCCTCCAACCGAATGCTGGTTGGTAAAGCGTTCCATAGTCTGGGACCTTGGATCGCGAATCTTCTTTCTCCTTTGGACTTGAAGTTGGCTTTCGAAACCTGGAGCAGGTTCTGATTCGTGGATCGCAAAACGCGATTGGGGTTATGCGCTTTTATTAATTCGCATAGATAGAGGGGGGCATTCCCATGGACACATCTATGCGTAAGACAGAGAGCTTTAAAAGCAATTCTGTCTTTAACTGGCAGCCAATGAAGGGCTCTCAGTGAAGGTGAGATAGATTCCCAGGGTTTTTTCCCTGTCACAAGTCTGGCGGCCGTATTCTGAACGACTTGCAGATGAGCGATTTGGTACTTGGGGAGTCCGAGGTAAAGGGCATTTGCATAATCCAGCCTGGAGTTTACAATTGCTCCCACCACGACCGATAGATCTTCTTTAGGGATGAACGGAGTGAGTCTGCGTAGTAGGCGCAGTAGATGGTGAGATCCGCTGACTACTGACCCTATTTGTGCGTCCATTGTCATAAAGGAGTCAAAAATGACCCCTAGGCTTTTGACTTTGGCGCTGGGGGTGATGAGCTTGCCCAAAATAGGCGGGGGGGTCCACGCTGTTGAAAGTTGATTCCTACGCTTGGCGTGAAACAGGAGAAGTTCTGTTTTCGCTCCATTGAGTTTAAGATAACTCTTTGTCATCCAGTCCTCTATCAAAGAGAGACATGTCTCTAGATTGAGGTGGTGATCCTGTCTATTGCAGATGCGGAAATACAGTTGCGTATCATCTGCATATGAGTGATAAAGCAGTTTTTGGCTGCTGATAATCTCAAAAAGAGGACGAGGATATATGTTAAACAGCACTGGTGACAGAGGCGATCCTTGAGGGACTCCGCATGTTACTGTGCGTTTCTCAGACGTAAAAGGTCCTAACTTCACTGTTTGCGATCGGTTTTCCAGAAAAGAGGAGAACCAAGATAAATCGCCTTCTGCGACTCTGGCTACTTCAGCAAGCCGAGTCAGTAACAGTTTGTGGTCTACAGTGTCGAAAGCGGCACTTAGGTCCAACAGAACTAGAAGACAAGATTCTCCTTCGTCTGCGGCCTTGAGAACATCGTCCCATACTTTCAGCAATGCTGTTTCCGTCCTGTGTCCGGGACGGAAGCCTGATTGCAATGGGTCAAGTAGCTTGTAGGTATCTAGATGCTGTTGCAGCTGTTGTACCACTACTTTTTCCATTATCTTTGAGAGTACGTTGAGGCTTGTTATGGGACGGCGGTGGAGTGGGTCCTTGGGGTCCAGGGAGCGTTTCTTAAGGATGGGTTGGATTATACCCTCTTTCAACTGTGAGGGCACTATGCCCTCCAAGAAAGACTGGTTGATAAGCTGCGTGATGGGAGGAGCCAGGATATAGGCGCATTCCTTCAGCAGTTTTGTGGGGATAATGTCATTTGGCGCTGTGCCATTACGCAAAGCGCCAATGACATTCTTGGTGGTCTCAATGGAGATGGGTCCCAGGGTAAACTTACCTGATATAGGAGAATTACTATGGGTGCTGTGTGAGAGGCTGCAGGGGGGGCTGAGGGGGGGATTGTTTTGCTGAATGCTTTCACGGATTGCCTTGATTTTATCAATGAAGTAATCCGATAGTTCATTGCAAAATTCTTGTGTGTCCGAACTGGGGGCTTCAATGCATCCTGGTTTCATGGTCTGGGTGACCATCTTGAAGAGTTCGCGGGGGCGGTTTAGGGCACCGTTGATAGCCTCCGAAAAATACTTTTTCTTGGCTTGGAAAATTCCTTTGTGGTATTTTCTTGTAGTCGCCTTGTAGATGGATAGGTTTAGCTCTGACGAACATCTTTTCCAGGCAGATTCTGCCCTTCTGCGTTCTTGCTTCAGTAACGACAGCTGGTTGTTAAACCAGCTGCGGTTGTTTTTCCGAATGCGGGTTCTTCGTTTCGGCGCTACCAAGTCAGCTGACTGCAGCATGGCCGAGTTTATGGCTTCCAATGTTTCAACGGCCGTTTGATGCGGCTGAGTTGTTTCTATTTTTTTCCTTAAAGTAGTTTTGAAGAGTTCCGAGTGGAGCTTCTTCTGACATCTAGTCCAGTGTGTTATCACTGGATTTGATGTTTTTGTTGCGGGGGGGATGGTGGAAATACTGAATATAATTGCATGGGGTGGACCCCAAGTTAACCAGTTGCACCAACACCTGTCCCTTACGGACAACAGACAAAGTTCTGGCTACCAGCCATTCACCTTTGGTTTCCAGATTGCGATGCGGTTCTACCATCACAGTGGCCCCTCTGATGGGTCTTCTAGCTGCCACCGGAAGGGGGCACACCAACTCCTGGCGTGGGGGTATAGTAACCCGATGTCGGGCAAGGAGGCGGATGAGCCCCACTTTCTCAGTATGTTTACGGCTCAGCGTCTGAACTGCCCGACACGCTTTGATCAGATTCTGCAGCCGTTGTTCCGATTGTCCAGATGTTTGTGATGAAGCCTCCCGAAGAAGGCGTGTTAAGTCCAGTTCCTTTAGGGCGTTCATGCCCAACACTACTGGGATCTCCGGGAAAGAGGCATTCCGGGTCACCACGATTCCAACCCTAGGAAGGGTCTGCTCATACACATTCATGGACATCCAAGTGACCCCTACTACTGGAATAGGAAGGTTATTGGCAGCTTTCAGTCTCAACCAGGAGGGGTCTAACGTTGTGGTCGGCCCAAAATGTTGTTGGTAGAACGAATAGGCCATGGTAGTGACTTCTGATCCAGTGTCCACCAGACAACTGGCCGGCTGTCCGTTGAAGATCACTGTCGCCACGGGGCAACCAGAAATCATTGTAGGATCACATTGAGGAGGGCTACGTTGAGGCGGTGACTGAACATTTCCCGCGGGTCGCCCCTCTACCACGTGAATCATTAGTTTAAAGGATGCCTTTGTACGTTCTGGGCTCCCCGTTTCATACAGTCCCTTGCGAGGTGGCCTAACCGTCCGCACTGCCAGCATTTTCGGTCAGTATGTGGGTTCCTCCGGAGTGGGTTGGTCTCCACTCGGGGTTGTTCTGACCCTCTCCGCAAGGCCGCCACCTCTTGGCTGAGGGAGGCGACCTTCTCAGCTAAGTCTCGTACGACCTTCTCCATCGAGGGCGTGTCCACCGTCGAGACAGTGGCAGGGCATGGAGCAGTCGCTTCCACCCGCTCCACCGGCCACCCAGCTCCTTGAGTGCGGGTAACCTGGTTTCTGGCCCCAGGCCGTTCATGGTCCGCCTCTTCCTGTTCCCTCTCGATGGCCTCTTGTAGGATCACTGCAAACTTCACTGTATCATCAGCCCTCACTCGATCCTTCAAGGCTCTTTTTAAGGAAGGGGACCACACACCAGCGAGAAACTGGTCCCGTATTAGCTGATCGGGGTTAGCAACCCCAGTTCCTGCGGGGGCCATTTTTTCCTCCAACCGGCACCAGATCTCCTGCAATGCCACTGCAAATTGAGGAATAGTCTCTCGATCATACTGCTCCCGACTGTAGAAATTCTTCCGAAGTTCGGCTATGGAGGTACTCTCACCATACATCACAGGTCAGCTCAGAGGTGCTGACAGAATCACCTGGGTGCATACCTGAACATTCCCTCTAGCTTTGGACACGGATCACTGGCTCCCCCCAGTGGATCCACGGATTAGCTACAGGAGCTTTCGACCAGGGGCACGATCCTAGGAGTAGGACGTGTGTACCCATAGCTCCAGGCAGGCAGGTCTCGCCCAGGATCAGGATCAGGACTACCAAACTGGCCTCTCCTCCTTCCCACTCCAGGTAAAACCTGCTGCCCCGGACCCGGACCCGGACCCCGGACCCTGATTCTCCCTCCAGCCTCCCGCCTGGGTACAGCTTGCAGCCGTCCTTCTCAGGATAAGCTGCGCGGCTTGCCTGGAAAAAAAGGCTGTTATACACCCTCCTTACTCCCCCATCAGGGGGCATAGGACATAGGACTCCCCAAGTACTTCCCTGTAACTTTCCTGGGCCCATCCGATAACAAGCGCGGCGTTTCCCGCTATCCGCGCCAGCCTGTCACTGAACCGCGGCAGCCGCAGCTTAGGAAAGGCCGCGGCTTCGTCTGCGGCCTAGCGGCGCGCCGCGCCCCTATCCAGCTAACACCCCCAGAACGGCCCAAAATATCCCCCCACACACCAGAAGGACTCCATCCCCCCAGTAAACAACCAGGCCCCCCTCTATCCACCGATCCACCCAGCTGACAGCCCCCTCAGCCTGGGTCCTGTATCTTGATCGGCGGCCATCTTGGTACACCCCAGCAATAAAGGCAATAGAGAGAAATATCTCTCACCCCCACCCCCTCCTTCATAACTTAACAACACTTGATCCAGGGATTTGTCCGATCGCCTTTCAGGGATCAGGAAGGAATTTTTTTCCCTGCTGTAGCACATTGGCTCAGCTCGGCCAGGGTTTTTTTGCCTTCCTCTGGACCAAGCAGGGAGAAGAGGATTCAGCAAATCTTCCTCCATCACCATTTTTGAAACCATCCCCCCGGTGACTGGCGACTATGGCTAATCTGCGGTATTCTGCAGAAACCATTTGGAGCCTGAGGCGATTCGCCACAGTATTACCAGCCATCACCAAAAAGGCCCTAAGAACTGAGCAACTATTGAGAATCGATCGACGATCGACGGTCAATGAAAACAGTCATTCACCCCAGCCCAAGCACATATCATGTGCTTTAATCAACACAAGATCGGCAGTAAAACACCGACTAGAAATCCATGATTTCATACTACAATACGATTTAGACTGCCTCTTTATTACAGAGAGCTGGCTCACAGCCGACTGTAACACCATTCTAGGAGAACTGGTGCCAGAAAGCTACCGTATTATAACCGAAAACAGAATAGGGCAAAGAGGAGGAGGCCTGGCGGTGATTCACAAGACCCACCTTGCGATCACTAAACCAGCCCTTCAAAACCCTCTTCCATTCATGGAAACCCTTACTCTGCAACTGCAACCAAACCCCCAGGAGACCGTCCGGATTCTTCTTTGCTATAGACCGCCCGGGCCAAAATCGCAGTTTCTACCGTCACTGACGGAATTTATCTCCACTTACACCCTTAACAGCAAACACCTTTTGCTGCTCGGGGACTTCAATCTCTGGGCCAACTCCTCGCAGGATCCTGTAGCCGACGCCTGTATTGACCACATGGAAGGATTAGGGCTACAGCAACTAGTATGTGGGCCCACACATACTTCAGGTCACACGCTCGACCTAATTTTCAGACAAAATCTGAAAATAAGCATTTTGGAAAATGAACCATTGCCATGGACAGATCACCATGCAATTAAATTCATAATTTCCAAAATTCCCCCATTGATAAAAACACCCAAGCCGGCGACAACATACTGGACTAGATCTCAGAAGAAGCTCCATTCGGAACTCTTCAAATCTACCTTGGGAAATAAAATAAAAACAACCCAATCACTTCGCACAGCCTCAGAAACACTGGATGCCATAAATGCAGCCATACTACAGTCAGCCGACTTGGTAGCACCGAAACGCAAAGCCCGCATCCGGGAAAACAAGTCCGGCTGGTTCAACAACCAGCTGTTGCTACTGAAGCAAGAGCGCAGAAGAGCGGAAGCCGCTTGGAAAAGAAGCGCTTCAGAGGAAAACCTCATCATCTACAAGGATATAACAAGAAAATACCATAAAGAGATCTTCAAAGCCAAGAAATATCATTTTTCTATGGCTATCAACAGTGCCCTAAACCGCCCTCGCGAACTTTTCAAGTTGGTCACTCAGACCATGAATCCAGGCTGTCTTGAAGCCCCCAATTCAGATACCCAAGAATTTTGCAATGAATTGTCGGACTTCTTCATCAATAAAATTGAGAGAATCCGGGAAAGCATTCTGCAGAACAATACCCCCCTCAACCCCCCCCTCAATCATCCACACAACAACCATAGAAATTTTCTACAATCAACAAAGTTCACTCTGGAACCCATCACCATCGATGCCACAAAAAATATCATCGGTACTTTGTAAACAGCACAGCGCCTAATGATATTATCCCCACTAAGCTGCTGAAGGATTGTGCCGACATCCTGGCACCACCTATCACGCAACTAATAAACCAGTCATTCAAGGAAGGCATAGTGCCCTCCCTGTTGAAAGAGGGCACAATCCAGCCCATCTTGAAGAAACCTACCCTACTTCCGGTTCCGGCGCCGCATGGAGTAGCTGTGCACTCCATCAGCTCCCGCACACAGGCTCCTAAATCGGCCTGTAAAAGCTAGCAGACCTGCCACCGACCCCTGGGCTAACCATCCGCCATCCCCCCCTCCACCCGAGGATGGACAAATTTCTAGAAAAAAGCGGCGCGCGGTCGTACGCCGCCGCTGCGGCGCAAACAGGACAGCCGCAAATCGAGGCCCCGGCTTCGGCCTACACGGATTCGATCGTAGATCCGATCGCAGAACCGGCGCCTGCTATGGAGTTGAGTGCAACACCAGCCCCTCCAACTACCCCTCAGACTGTTCACATCTCCACACCTCCCCCACAGGCGGGGGATATGCACAACATAGAGCTGATGGCCCAGGCCGTGGCTGCTCTATTATCCCCCATGATAGCGACCTCGGTGGAAAAAGCCATCAATGCAGGGATACAGAAAATCCAGGCTCAACTAGGGGAGCATGCATCCAGGCTGAATGAGGCTGAGAATCGCATCGGTCATATAGAAGAGGATCTTTACCAGGCCCAATCCTTTGAACATGCGCAAGACAAGACGAACAAGTATATACTTGACAAACTGGACGACCTTGAGAACAGATCCAGGAGGAGCAATCTGCGCTTTATTGGCGTCCCTGAATCGCTGCAACCTCAGGCACTCTCAGATCTCTGCTCAAGACGCATCCCCGAGGCCCTGGGCCTGCCAGGCCCCTGCACTGTTGAGCGCGCCCACCGCATGGGCCTTTTCAACTCTGATCGCAAGTCACCACGTCCTGTGATCGCCAAATATCTCAACTATTCAGATAAATCCCTCATCCTGCAGAAGTTCAGGCAGTCCAGGACCCTCCAGATAGACGGCATGAATATCCTGGTCTTTGCGGACTACTCCGTGGACGTCTCCAAGAGGAGGAAGGCTTTCCAGCAGATCTGCACGGAGCTCCACCAAATGCAAGTCAAGTTTACTCTGGCTTTCCCAGCCGTGCTTCGACTCAGAGCACCTAACGGAGATCAGCTCTCCTTCCATGACCCATCCGAAGCTGAGGCCTTCCTGAGGTCCCACCGCTCTAGCCCCCACCACAACCAGTCTCCCAGAGCGGCACCTTCCAACCGGGCCCTAGAACACGGAAGCCCACGCAAGGACTCTCCTAAAAGATTCAAGGCATCTGGATCCGACCGACAACACACCTCATCCTCTTGAACTTTTTTTTTCTTGAACCTTTCTTTTTTTTCTTCTGGATGGACACACCATCCCGGTGCAGTTCTGCTGCGCATTAACCGTCCAGGACCACTCCTGGGCCCCTCTCCTTCAGCGTGCCTCCCCCTTCACCCGGGGGACCACGGTAGGCCCAATGCTATTATGATGTTATGCCAGTTTGTCTTCTTTTCTTTTCTCTTATGCTCCTTAATGCCATTTTATTTCACATTGTTTTATTTCACATTGATTTATGTTCTCTTGCACAATCGGTAATAGTTGTTTTAGCTCTACTTGTGCCTTAATATTGTGTTGTCACATACGTTTATATGCCATGTGTAGGCCTTTCCATTCTTCCGCAAGGATACCTGTCTAGCTCTCCCCCCCCCCCCCTCACGCATTGCTCCTGCTGCTTACACCCCCCCCCCTATCGGTCGCTGCGGGTGAAGTGCTGCATTGAGAGCCCTGCGTTGGGAGTTGGCCTATTCAGTGGCTCCATGCGGAAAAAAGTGAAGCTCCCAAATGTTGTTGTTCACCTTGTTTGCCCCCATCATCCTCCCCTCATCTCCCCCTCCCTGTTTCTCAACCCTCCACCCATTTTTAGGGATCCGTTACCACCTCCGCTCTCTCTCACAGCAAACCACCACTACACCTGCTGTCCTTGTACCCCACTTCTACAATGCTCCATGCTCCCATTCTCCTCGCCTCCACGTCCTGCTCACACCCCATTGTTAGTTTTCCCAACATGAGAATAGTCTCCTGGAATGTTAAAGGGCTCCGCTCCCCCAATAAGAGGATGAAAGTTCTGCGCCACCTTAAAAGGCTCAAGACCGACATCGCCCTCCTTCAGGAAACCCATCTGTCCACCCCCGACTTCCCGCGGCTGCGGAAACTCTGGGTAGGCACAGTCCTCGGCTCTGACTCAAGTGGTCGGAAAGCTGGGGTAATAATCCTTATTAACAAAAACCTTCCCTGCAAGATTCTGTCCTCAGATTCAGACTCTGAGGGGCGATTCGCCTCGGCCCGTATCCAACTGGGATCCAGGGTTGTAATCATCACTAATGGCTATGCTCCTAACAGCCCCACAAGTGCCTTTTTTAGCGACCTCACCTCCTGGGCGCTTAGAGACCCAGCCTGCCCACACCTGATAGGCGGGGATTTCAACTCCATCATGCACCCGACAGACGACAGGTCCTCTACCAGACAATCTCGCCCTCCTCTGACTCCTCTCACCCAGACCTTATTGGCGTCGACTGTTGATTCACTGCACCTCCACGATCTATGGCGACTAAAGCACCCTGCTGACAGGGAATTCTCATTTTATTCCCACCCTCACAAAGTCTTCACGAGACTGGACTATCTTTTCTGTTCTGACTCTCTCCTCCCACTGATCTCGGAAGCTGACATACACGACATTGCAATCTCGGACCATGCCCCGGTCTCGACCACCCTTGAAGACCCTGACTTAGCCTCCAACCCCAGAATCTGGCGGTTTCCCTCCTATCTTCACAATAACTCCGATTTCCACCAACATCTAGAAAAAGCCTGGTTGGGATACGCATCGGATAATGCGTTACACGCCGACAACCCTAACCTTTTCTGGGAAGCGGGCAAAGCGTTCCTCAGGGGCTGCATAATTGCCTACGCCGCCACATTCAAAAAACACACCCTTAGACGCTACAAACAGGCCAGCGCAACACTGCATCAGGCCCAGCGGGTCCTCTATACTGATGACTCCCCCAGCAACCGTAACGCCTGGTTTGCTGCCAAGCAGGCCTTTGATAGCTGGGCAGCCACCCTCGAACGTACCCAAAAAGCGCATCTAGACGCCTCCCTCCACAAGTTTGGTAACAAAGCAGGTAGACTCCTTTCCAGATTAAGTAAAGGACCCAACCGCCCGACGCATATCATGTCCCTCAGAGACCCGTCGGGTTCCATACACTACACCCCATAAGCCGACAGCCCTCAATTTCCTACGACGTATCTCCCTGGATCAGGTAACCCCCACCCAGCTCGAAGCCCTCAATGCCCCTATCTCCGTCCTGGAGGTCCAATCCGTAATCAAACAGCTTTCCCCCTCTAAAGCTCCAGGCCCAGATGGCTTCACCGGAGAATTTTACAAGTCCTTTAGCTCGACTGTGTCCCCCCCTCTCCACAACGTTTACACACACATATGGTCGGGTGGGTCCTATCTACCAACGGGTAATCAGGCCATAGTAAAACTCTTAGAGAAGAAGGGTAAGGACCCCCTAGAACCTGGCTCTTATAGGCCCATCTCGCTTCTAAACCTTGACGTTAAAATCCTCTCCAAGATAGCAGCCACTAGATTGGCATCCATTATACCCTCCCTGATTCACCCCGCACAATCGGGCTTTGTTAAGGGTAGGACGGCCACCATGAATATTAGGAAGGTAATGCTAGCTCTCGAACACGCAAAAAATGATCCGGCAGGAGACCACGCCATCATCACCCTAGACGCGGAGAAGGCTTTCGATAACGTTAGTTTCGAATGGCTCTCCATGGTCATGTCCAAAATGGGCTTCTCGGGCCCCTTCACGCATCTCATAGAATCAATGTACACTGACCCTGCCGCGAGAGTGGTCGCTGCGGGCCTCCTCTCTGAGGAGTTCAGGCTGCACAAAGGCACGAGGCAAGGCTGTCCACTCTCCCCGCTCCTTTTCAACATAGCGCTTGAACCCCTCTGCGGCCACCTAACCCAGATCGCCCCCCTTCATGGCATTCATGTCGGAGGTCACGACCTTCGCACGTCACTATTTGCAGACGACGTCCTTATTTTCACATCCAGCCCCTCACTTGACATGTCCACGATCAAGACCACTTTTGACGAATTCAGGCAATGTTCTGGGTTACGTATCAACTATAGCAAGAGCGAAATACTCCCAATAGGTTCCCTATCTGTCCCCTCTTGGTCCCAGAGCTCCTTATTCGCCGTTGCGAAGTCACATATCACTTACCTGGGAATAAAAATAGGTAAACTACCCTCCTCCCTATACCACCTCAACTACCCCCCCCTGCTCACCAAAATATCCCAAGAACTGGCCAACTGGATGGACCTGCCTCTCTCGCTACTGGGAAGGTGCCACCTTGTCAAGATGGTCAGTTTTGCACGCCTACTGTACCCACTACAAACCATCCCTTTACTCTTGCGCCACAAAGACATTAAATCCATTAACTCTGCCATTTCCAAGTTCCTCTGGCGTGGCAAGAGGGCGCGCATAGCATTTGCCAAGCTGCATCTTCCCAGGCGGGAGGGGGGCATTGCCCTTCCCAACATCAGGCTATATAACTTGGCATGTCTATTGAGAACAGGCTTGGATTGGATAACCCAGTCCTCCAGGTGCTCGAACTACCCCCTTGAATCGGCGATGGTCCGCCCCTTCTCGCTCACGGCCCTTCTCCATTGTCATTGGAAATCTGCCCCCCCTCCCCTCCAACACAATCTCCTTCTCCGGGATACAGTCATCGCCTGGAGAGAGGTCAGGAAGGCCCTCAATGTCCCTTCCTCTATCTCACGATACCTCCCTATCCTGGGCAACCCGAGCTTCCAACCAGGCTTAGATAACCAGCCTTACCTCGACTGGGAGGATAAGGGTATCAAATCCTTTTATTCTTTGTGTGACCCCCTTTCAGGCCGCCCCATAGGATTTAGAGCCCTGGCAGACAAATTTTCTCTCCCTTCGTCACATGTATTCCAGTATATTCAATGCATTAGTTTCCTGAAAAACGCCTGTCGAGATGACAGAAAAAGGTTCCAGAGCTCCCTTACCGACACCCTTACTTCCCGGGCCTCATACAAAATTTCAGACATTTATCATCCCCTCCTCCTGCACAACATCCCCCCCCTGGCGTCAACCTCGGCGGCCAACTGGTCGAAAGACTTCCCTGACCCTGACCTGGTGGAGAAGCTCCTGCATGGCCTCACCACCATCCACAGACTTATCCCTAACGAAATATGGAGAGAGACGCAGATCAAGATTGTTCACCGAGCCCACATCCCCTTCAGCCGAGCCCATGCCACCCCAGAATGCCCCCTCTGTAAACAACCCAAACCTAACTTGGCTCACAGGTTCTGGTCTTGCTCCCTCATAGCCAGTTTCTGGGACCAAGTCATCCAATACATTTTCGATGTCACCCTGCTGCGCATACCCAGGGACCCGTTACTACTTATCTTTGGGTACTGGGACCCCCTACTGCTCCCCTGGTCCTCTCCCACCACCCCCCTGGGCAGGGACTGGACTCTGATATGCCTCTTGATAGCCCGTAGAGCCATCCTCCAGAAGTGGATATCTGCGGACTGCCCAACCACTGCTCAAGTTAAAAAGGAACTGTTGCAGCTCTTATACAAGGACAGGCTCAACACGGACCTGACCCACGAACGGAGTAAGAACCGCTTCTATCACTTATGGAATCCCTTTCTGTTGCATACTTTCACTCCTACTGAAAGGTTGAACTTTGAGAAAATGTCTTTTCTATACCAGGATCCCCCGCGGGATTGACATCTCTCCTACCCTCCCTCCCTCCTCCCCTACCCCCCCCCCTCTTGTTGTTCTTTTTTTGTTTGCAAGGACTACTATTTCACCTACCCCATGTACCACTTAACCTATGCCCTCCCCCTTATTTGTCTCTCTGAGAACCTCTACATATACTGTTAATCTACTGCAATGTCCTCAGAAAATGCTTATATGTCTTGTTTTTTGTGATTTCTCTGTTATGTAACTTCCTTAATAAAAACATATTTCAAAAAAAAAAAAAAAGAAACCTACCCTGGACCCCAAGGACCCAACCCACCGCCGTCCCATAACAGGCCTAAATGTTTTCTCCAAAATAATGGAAAAAGTAGTGGTACAAAAGCTGCAACGGCATCTAGATACCCACAATCTACTCGATCCATTCCAATCGGGTTTCCGTCCCGGACACGGGACGGAGACAGCATTGTTGAAAATATGGGACGACGCACTTGAGGCCGCAGACGAAGGAGAATCCTGTCTCCTGGTTCTGTTGGACCTAAGTGCGGCTTTCGATACCGTGGATCACAACCTGTTACTGACTCGGCTGGCTGAGGTAGCCAGAGTCGCAGAAAGTGATTTACAGTGGTTCTCCTCCTTTTTGGAAAACCGATCACAAACAGTGAAATTGGGACCGTTCACTTCTGAAAAACGCACGGTATCATGTGGAGTCCCTCAAGGATCCCCCCTGTCACCGGTGCTCTTCAACATCTATCTTCGTCCGCTCTTTGAAATCATCAGTAGCCAACAACTACTCTATCACTCATATGCAGACGACACCCAACTGTATTTTTGCATCTGCAACAAAAAGGATCATCATCCCAGTTTAGAGAATTGTCTCTCTTTGATAGAAAACTGGATGACCAAGAGTTATCTTAAACTCAACAGTTCCAAAACAGAACTTCTTCTGTTTCAGGCCAGTCGCAAGAGTCAACTGGCAACAACCTGGACACCTCCGCCCATTCTGGGCAAAATCATCACCCCTAGCTCCAAAGTCAAAAGTCTAGGGGTCATTTTTGACACCTTCATGACAATGGACGCACAAATAGGGTCAGTAGTCAGTGGATCTCACCATCTACTGCGCCTACTACGTAGACTTATTCCATTTATTCCCAAAGAAGACGTAGCAGTCGTGGTGGGAACAATAGTGAACTCCAGACTGGACTATGCAAATGCCCTTTACCTTGGACTCCCAAAGTACCAAATCTCTCGTCTGCAAGTCGTTCAGAATACGGCCGCCAGGCTAGTGACTGGGAAAAAAACATGGGAATCAATCTCACCTTCGTTGAGAACCCTTCACTGGCTGCCAGTAAAGGACAGAATTGCTTTTAAAGCACTCTGTCTGACGCATAAGTGCATCCATGGTAAGGCTCCGCAATATTTATGCGAAAAGATAGAAGCCCACAATCCCAATCGCATACTGCGATCCACCGACCAAAATCTGGTCAAAATACCTAAAGCCAGCTACAAGTCCAAAGGAGAAAGAAGGTTTGCTTTCCAAGGTCCCAAACTATGGAACGCTTTACCAACCAGCATTCGGTTGGAGGAAAACCACCTGAGCTTCAGAAGACAGATTAAAACTCTGCTCTTTTGATGTCAAGAGAAACAGAAACAACAAGCGCCCAGAGGCGATTCAGTTCGCATGTGCCGCGCTATACAAGTTTTTCATTCATTCATTCATTCATTCATACAGACTTTCTAGGCGGGCCACAATGGCGGCTCTGTTATCTCTCTCCTTCTCGGGCAGAACCATCACAGCCCGGCGGGCTTCTCCTTCTAGCGCATTAACCGCCAAATCTGCAAAGTGTGCTGCGGGTATTTCGAATAATCGGACCGAGCTGTCCAGTCTCTCCACCCAATCTGTCAGGGGAATATTGGCACCATTAAATTTTGGAATCAGTGCTAAGGCCGCTCCATACGGTGCCATGAAGGACCCTCTAGCCACTCCCCCGCTTGAGGACGATGGTTCTGACATCCTGCCGACTACGCCAAAATGTAAGCAGGGAAAGGGTGTTGCGTTTCACAGAGGAAGCCAAGTAAGTTCTTTGAACAAAGTAACGTTTATTACCGAAAGGCGGTAGTAACAACAGTCTTTATAATCAAACAGCAAACGGTTCTTCTCCAGGCACGGAGGCACACATATGCAACACAGCAGCTATTGTTCTAAGTGATGTGGCCTTCTGGGTAACACAGGCACTCCTCACTCAATGGTACGCTATATACCCCGGCACCCAATGCAGATTGGAAGAGGCTGGAAACACGTTACCCGTAGCAGCTGGGAGTCTTTCATCCGACCAAGGTTACCACTGCGCGACTCTGTAGGAGCCCTGAACTATCCCTACAGGCCGGAACACTCTCCCTGACTTCTTCTACCTCTCCCTCACAAGCAGGGTCTCTGTCCCTCTCTACATCCACACGTGTTCTCCCCAAAAACGAGCCTGAGCTTTTTTATATAAGGAAACCACCCAAAAATGGCCTCCCAAATCTCTCGAGATCTCGTGCGGCCTATCAGGACGCAGGGCTCCTGTAAAATGGTGTTGTAGACACTATAGAGGTAAATAGTGGTAACATAATAAACATAACAACTAGCTACAGCGTGAAATACATACAATGCTTTACCACTTACTCTTGCAGCACTGAAATACCCTATCACTGACAGCTGCTTACACGCGCACCCTGAAAGTGGATGCCACACCTGGAACGTGGACCCCGTGCAGAGAAGACGAAGAACCGACTGCACCCCAGAACACGCGGCAGCTGCCACAGATATACCCCTCCCCAGCATGCCCAGCGAGGGAAAAACTCCTGTAATTAGCTGCTGGTTTCCGTCAGAACCCCTCTATCGCCAACTGCTGCCCAGAGGTGGGATCGCACCCCTGGATCGCAGACTGACCCAGAGGACAGTTCTGAAATAGCAGTAGCCTGCAATTTGACGAATTATGAATGGGAGCAAAATAACTCTTCCATTCGCCCACTAACTTTAGCGTAGTGCCCGTACTGAAAGTAAGGGGGCGCTACGTGTGTGTTTTGGGGCCTTAGGTTATAAGCTCCTTGAGGGTAGGGACTGATGCGAATGTACAATGTATATGCAAAGCGCTGCGTAAATTGACGGCCCTTTATAAGTACCTGAAATAAAATAAAAATATCAAAATAAATAATGTCATTTAGATACATTACATACATTACATAAAGTGCATTATATTACATACATTATCTAGAAAACTATAGCCAATTCTCTATAGAGTTTATGTTTAGGAAAATACTGTCCAATAAATACTGTATGGATTCTGTTAGTGTTTTGTATAGATTAGACATTACATAGTGCATCCGTTATTTATTTACAGACAATTCCACAATGAACAGCTCCATCCATCTCCTGGCTTCCACCCAATCTTCTCTTCCGAACGCTACCATGCAGCTGGCTTGTGTAGTCAGTACTCCTCTTTATACTATTTCCATCACCTGGGCTGTCGATGGAACACATTACGAGGGTAGCATGGTCTCTGTGGAGAAACCTGGTGGCACCAGGGCATTTCAGAACCATCTCTCACTCCCCAGAGACACCTGGAACTTTGGAGATCTTGTGACCTGTGAAATGTGGGCCAGTTCTTCTTCTATCGCTATACACTGGATAATAAAAGAAAGAGGTAACAATATACGATTGTCGAGTATACATTCCCAGTTATATGTAAAACTGAATGTCCATGAGCTATTAATGGAAAAGACAGTGGGAGGTAAGCAATTTGTTAATTACACTTACAGCTAGGGTTGTCCCGATACCACTTTTTTAGGGCCGAGTACAAGTACCAATACTTTTTTTCAAGTACTCGCCGATACCGAATACCGATACTTTTTTTAAATGTGTCCCCAAATGCAGCCATGTCCCCCCACATATGCAGCCATGTCCCCCCCATATGCAGCCATGTCCCCCCACAAATGCAGCCATGTCCCCCCACATATGTAGCCATGTCCCCTACATATGCAGCCATGTTCCCCATATATGCAGCCATGTCCCCCATATATGCAGCCATGTCCCCCATATATGCAGCCATGTCCCCCATATATCCAGCCAGGTCCCCCATATATGCAGCCATGTCCCCCACATATGCAGCCATGTCCCCCACATATGCAGCCATGTCCCCCAATATATGCAGCCATGTCCCCCCACATATGCAGCCATGTCCCCCATATATGCAGCCATGTCCCCCCACATATGCAGCCATGTCCCCCCACATATGCAGCCATGTCCCCCATATATGCAGCCATGTCCCCCATATATGCAGCCATGTCCCCCATATATCCAGCCAGGTCCCCCATATATGCAGCCATGTCCCCCACATATGCAGCCATGTCCCCATATATGCAGCAATGTCCCCCATATATCCAGCCATGTCCCCCATATATCCAGCCATGTCCTCCATATATCCAGCCATGTCCCCCCCATACCTAGATGCCACCGCCGCATGGTTAATCAACGTGCAGGGAACATCACAGCTTTCATTTGAATAGCTGTAGTGTTCCTCGCAGCGCCGCGTATAGACACTCCCCCTTGCTCGGGATTGGACAGATCACCCGTCCAATCCCGAGCAAGGGGGAGTGTCTATATGCTGCGCAGCGGGGAACACTACAGCTATTCAAATGAAAGCTGTAATGTTCCCCGCACGCTGTTTAACCAGGCGGCTGCATTGCGGTATGCGGCAGCGCCGTTCGTTGCGGTGGCGGGGGGGTGGGGGTATAGTATCGGATGAGGCATCGGGGGCATTTGCGGGAGTACAAGTACTCCCGCAAATGCTCGGTATCGGGACAACCCTATTACAGCCATATTGTCCTTTCCAATATTCAGCTCTCTGAAACCATTGCCAGGAGCTCTTAGGTACTCTTCGCTCAGTTCTTCATAATTCTTCACTTTTTGCTTCCTAAATTGTAATAGAATTTGTCACAATAGAAGTCTTTGGGCCCAACATTGGTATTCAGAAAACAGTAGGGACAAGAAGCATGGAACTACTGGTACGGTTGTGCTCAGTGCATATTTCGATTTTTGGTCAGGGAGGAAAACACAGCTAGCTGGTCCCATGGTAGGAACTATGGCTGCTTTCACACTGAGGTGCTTTGCAGGCGCTTTTGCGCTAAAAATATCACCTGCAATGCGCCCTGAAAGAGCCACTCCTTTCTATCCAGTGGGAAAGCCTGAGGGCTTTCCCACTGGAGCGTTGCGCTGGCGGGACACTAAAAAAAGTCCTGCCAGCTGCATCTTTGAGGTGTGGTAGAAGCGGTAAAAATACCGCTCCTATAGCGCTCCTGCCCATTGAAATCAATGGGGTAGAGCCTCCAAATCGCCGGAAAACCGGCAGAGAAATAGAGGTAACATGCCACCCAAAACAAACCAGCAGCTCCTCCGGGGGTAGTGCTACACTTCCACTGCATCTTCTGTGTTCTGGACACAACATCTCAGAGCTGCAAAGATTTTTACCTACCAAGTGCTGATATAGCAGGTTAGAACAGTAAGTAGATAGCTAGATTACACACAGCAGCTGGCAATGACTATGGCTAATAAAAGATCAAACAGAATTGTAGCACATTGGAATCTTGACAAATGACAGGGAATGCAGTTGACACGTTTCACCAGAATATATCTTGCTTGATCACAACATCGGACTGATCTCCTAGGCAGGCTATTTAAGGCACCACCCTGAATCGGGGCACACCCAAAAAACATTTCATGAGTTAAAAAGGCAACAGAAAAGGCACCATTATATTGCCTGTCATGGACCATGAAATTCTGAAGTGTTTGTACGTGAAATCCTAATTCATGTATTACAGAAGATGGGACATTATGGATAGTTCATATTCCAGGATGTCTTGAGAGATTACAGGAGATTTTATTCTGAACCCCAGCCAGGTCAATAGACTCAGAAGAGATACTCATTGTCCATTGTGTGATAACCCTGTCTAAAGCCTTTTGATTATCAGGTGTAAATGTCTTCTGCCCTGTCTCAATTCTCCAGACAGTTCCATTGTTCTGTGGCTGGCTATTGTGTACATTGATTGCCTCCCTGGGGCTTGTGTCTCAATACACACAAGTCTGTCTATTCAAACCGTTCTGACCAATCTCTGCTGTGTCATTTTCAAGTCCTCATTTGCACGGGTAAGGTGGACCTGATGGGGAACTGATGGGACTCTAAAAAGGACCAATAAAGAAAGTGGTTGTTGGGGGCGGGATGTTCCAAATCCTGTATAAAAGTGTGCTGTGTCCTTTCAATAAAGTGTGTCCTGTTTACATTCAGCATTAAGCCTTGGCTCATGTATGGATTATTCTGCGATTCCAGGGATATTCCTACTCGTGGAATATTGGTTGATTTTCTTTTAAACCAGCAGAAGGGAATGGATGACGGGGATATTTTCTATATTTTCTACTACCGTCAAATAGTCTAATATAATAAAAGCAAAAGATGAAACAAAAAGAAAAAACGACAATATAGAATTGAGCCCCCAAAAAAGTAACTCACTCATAAATATCAAAAGCACATAAACGTGCATATAAGGTAAATTGGGCCTTGAAAAGAGACAAATAACTGGAAATACAGGACAGTCCTGAACAAGTTTTTTCTATAGGCAATATACACATGCAGGTAAACCTGTAGAAGCAAACAGAAAAATAGATGCAAACGTAAAAAAATGACCTGAGCATAATCAGAAAATATGGGAATTTAGTTACACCATACCGCAGGGAAAAAGATTAGTGGCCCGCGTGCCACTGAAGATGAATGGCCAACTGGGTGCCATTGTGTGTTTGTGTGGCTGATTGTTTGTCACTAAAATGTGTTTGCAAGTTTAGTTTGTATTCGGGTTTGCACGTAGGTGTGTGCTGCAAAGTGTTTTATACTACTGCAGACAATATTGTGTGGTTGCAAGGGTGTCAGTGAGTGTGAAGGTTTGTTTTGAGACAGCATTGCGTGGTTGCAAGGGTCTCAGTCTGGTTTTCTGAGACGATATTGCAAGGTTTGTTTTGAGATGTCATTGTGTGGTTGTGTGGTTGCACGGGTCTCAACAAGAGGGTTGCTGAGACGATATTGCATTTTGCAATGGTCTCAAATGAGTGTCAGTCCGCTGAGACAACTTTGTATGGCTGCAAGGGTCTGAACAGGTTGCTGAGACGATATTGCATTTTGCAATGGTCTCAAATGAGTGTCAGTCCGCTGAGACAACTTTGTATGGCTGCAAGGGTCTGAACAGGTTGCTGAGCCGGTATTGCATTTGCAATGGTCTCAAATGAGTGTCAGGTTGCTAAGACGACTTTGTAAGGCTACAAAGGTCTGAACGGGTGTCAGGTTGCTGAGACGAGATTGTGTTGTTGCAAAGGTCTAGACAAATGTGAGGTAGCTGAGATGATATTACATTTTGCAAGGGTCTCAAATGAGTATCAAGTTGCTGAGACAATATTCCCCTTTTTTCTTTTTTTTATGACTGTGAATGAAACACTGGTTACAGGCATTGGCGTTTCAAATGCCTCTGAACATCCGTCTGAACCCATTTTTTTTCGGGTTCAGTGTTCAGTGTTTTTGAAGCCTTTATTGGAGTTACTACATGTTACTACATGTTGATATGTAAACCAATGTTTAACACTTACATTTATTTTCACAATACTGGTCCTGAAGAAGCAGAATGTCATAAAACATGTTAATGCATGTCTATGTATCATTTGGTGCTCATAGGACACTGGTCTATTGTCTATGCACCAAGTGTTATAAAGACCCCGATCTCCGTTTTTTTTATGAGTATATTTTGCTGTTTTTAGCCATAATATGAATTAACAAACCATATACAGTATAATGAAACGTAGGGTATTTTTTTTAATTAAGCACCATGTAACTGGGGAAAGTCAGGAAATAATATTTTTAATAATGTATAAAAGGCATAATAGAATGTTAGTATGGCATCCACCCTCTTCCTCTCCACCTTGTGCGAACAGAGAGCATCTTGGATTCATAAAAAAAATAAAAATGCTCTGTAAATGGTGATTTTGACCAGTAGTGGGGTAGGACTTCAGCTTCCGAACCCTGACATATGTCACAGTGTCATGTGACATACAGCCTACCCCCCCTACAGTAAGAAGCACTCCCTAGCAAACACGTAACCCCTACAGCGCCATCTACTGGGTAACCTCCTTCACTGCCTGCATAATTTTCACAGTAATCAGTGCATTTTTTTAGCACTGAACGCTGCAAAAATGACAATGGTGCAAAAATGTGTCAAAAGTGTCAGATGTGTCCACCATAATGTCGCAGTCATGATAAAAATCGCTGATCGCCTCCATTATTAGTAAAAAAAAAATATTAATAAAAATTCCATAAAACTACACCCTATTTTGTAGATGCTATAACTTCTGCGCAAAGCAAACCAATCAATAAACGCTTATTGTGAATTTTTTTTACCAAAAATATGTAGAAGAATACAGTACGTATTTGCCTAAACTGAGGAAAAAAAATGTTTTATATATTTTTGGGGGATATTTATTATTGCAAAAAGTAAAAAATATTTACAATTTTTTTTCAAAATTGACGCTCTATTTTTGTTTATAGTGCAAAAAATAAAAACCGCAGAGGTGATCTAATACCACCAAAAGAAAGTTCTATTTGTGGGAAAAAAAGGACGTCAATTTTGTTTGGGAGCCACGTCGCACGCCTGCGCAATTGTCAGTTAAAGTGACGCATTCCCGAATCGCAAAAGGGGCCTGGTCCTTTAGCAACAAATTGGTCTGGGGCTAAAGTGGTTAATCAGTGACTAAAATTTCTTGGCAGTGGGTTGTTCTCCCCAAGCAACTGGCTTAATACTTTGAATATGTTGAATTGGTATCCATTTTGGCACATTTTTTTCTTTCTTTTTTTTTTTGATCTATGGTTGTCTCTATAACTAGTAAATCACCCTAGTTCTCTGTCTCCTCTTTTATAACCTTATAACATCTAGATGACTTATCTTTATTGTTCTTTCCCAGATACAGGCCATAATGTGCTCATTCCGTGTTCTGTCTTTGTAAAGTCTACTGTGATCGCAGTGGGTCTTCAGGCGTGCATCCTCGCTATACATCTATCATGTACATACCAGTGACATCATCATCAGCAGAACGAACTTGGAAAAAGCGAGATGGCCACAAGCCTCAAACTTCATCACCTAAAGTGAAACTAAACACAAAATGTTTCATTTACATTTTCTCTTCTTTTCCTGTATGTGGGGGATGGCATTGTAATTATTTTAATAAAAATGTGTAAGACGTACCTTCTTTCCTAACCGATATACAGCTGTCACATGACCCAGATCTTTCCCAGCCTGTCTGCAGGAAAACATAAGCAGGAGGAGCTTCTAGTCTTCTGCTTCTGGTCACATGTTCAAAAAAACAACCTTTGCAATATAGAGTCAAATCAATAATTAATATCAATACACTGAAAATTGCAGCGCTAATTAATATAATACTAAATTATAAACAATAACATATAAACTCAATAACACCATGTGACAAGTGATATAAAGTCCATAAAAAATTAATGAACAAATTCAATGAGAAAATTCCTTATTCTGTGAACCTTCCACCTCACCACCATGCTGTGATAACTCCCTTCTGAAAAACGCACTTACCAGACGGATTTGCCTTTCAGGCCGCGTACACACGATCCGACCAACCCGATGAGACTGGTCCGACGGACCGTTTTCATCGGGCCACCGTTAAAGTGGCCTGATGGTCTGATGTGCGTACACACCATCAGTCCAAAATCCGATCAGACCAGAGCGTGGTGACGTAGAACACAACGACGTGCTGAAAAAACAAAGTTCAATGCTTCCAAGCATGCGTCGACTTGATTCTGAGCATGCGTGGGTTTTTGGTCCGATGCTTTTGCGTACTAACCATCGTTTTGGTCCAATGGTCAAGGACCGTTTTTAAAGCAAGTTTTAAAACTTTGGTCCGATGCACAACGGTCCGATGGGCTGTACACACGATCGATTTGGTCCAATGAAACTGGCCTTAATGCCAGTTTCATCGGACCGGTCTGATTGTGTGTACGCGTCCTCACTCTCATGTTAGGCTAAATCACTTGTGTATGATCCCACAAATGGATCAATGAATCTCAGCTGGACCACCGTGATAATCCCTCAATAATGTAACAAAACAAAACAAAAGAAGTGCTCCAATAGTGTAAAATTGTACCACTAGCTTAATTAAAAATCACAGTAACACTTCAATCATTAACCATTTAAGGACCGCCTCCTGCACATATACGTCGACAGAATGGCACGGCTGGGCACAATCACGTATGGGTATGTCCTCTTTAAATGCCCAGCCGTGGGTCACGCGCGTACCGCCTGCACGCGCCCGTGACCCGGTTCAAAGCTCTGTGACCTCGGCCGAGGGACCCGTGGGACCCTTCGCCACCGGTGTTCGCTTGGTCATAGGAGCTGAAGAACGGGGAAAGGTTTGTCATTGATCGTCTGTTCCCTGATATAGGGAAAGACGATCAATTACATCACACGCCCAGCCCCGCTCCCTACAATTAGAAACACATATGAGGTCACACTTAACCCCTACAGCGCCCCCTAGTGGTTAACTCCTAAACTTCAATTGGCATTTTGACAGTAATCAGTGCATTTTATAGCATTTTTTGCTGTGAAAATTACAATGGTCCCAAAAATGTGTCAAAATTGTCCGATGTGTCCGCCATAATGTTGCAGTCACAAAAAAAAATTGCTGATCGCCGCCATTAGTAGTAAAAAAATATTAATAAGAATGACATAAAACTATCCCTTATTGCGATTTTTTTTTTACCAAAAATAGGTAGAAGAATACGTATTGGGCCTAAACTTAGGAAAAAATAAATAAAGACAGCAGAGGTGATCAAATACCACCAAAAGATACATTGGTTCGGGTCTTAAGTGGTTAAACTTACATGTAAAAAATTAAAAGTCAGCTTTAAACAAATCACAGCAAACAGTGTTTAGTAGGCTCTGCAGTGCTAGGCGGTCACGGCGGACCTGGACTGTGTGCTCAGTTAGTATAGGCTCACCACACTCCAGATTCCCGGCTCCCAGTAGCGGCAAGTTGTTTAAACAGCAGCGGCGTCTCTAGTCAGTGAAGCTAGTAAAACTGTAGCCACATTCCCGACATGTTTCGCAGAAAATGCTTAGTCATGGGATTCAATTCCGTTGAGGGATTATCACGGTGGTCCAGCTGAGATTTGTTTATCCATTTGTGGGATCATACACAAGTGATTTAGCCTAACACGAGAGTGAAAGGCAAATCCGTCTGGTGAGTGCGTTTTTTCAGAGGTCAGGAATTTTGTCATTGAATTTGTTCATACATTTTTTATGGACTTTATATCACTTGTCACGTGGTGTTATTGGCCCAGATTCACAGAGCGATTACGCGTGCGCAACTGCTGTTGCGCGTGCGTAAGTCTAAATGTGCGCGTGCGTATAGTTGCACGCGATTCACAAAACAATATACGCCAGAAATCTACGTTTTTTGGTCCGGCGTAATTGAGTTAGACATTCGCTTCCCTTCGCGCAAAACTGCGCTAGACACACCATTGATTTGCTAGTCAAATATGCTAATGAGGGAGTTACGGGGATTCACAAAAAAACGCAGTTGCTGCGCAGGCTACGCGATGTGCGCAACAGCAAAATGTTCTGTCTAAAGTTAGAGCACCTAAAAGCTGGTCTAAATTTTGAAAAAAAGTCTAATTGTCAGATAAAGCAACACTGTTAGTGAGGAGTTCAGCAGTCACACGTGTTGCCCAACAATCTGTATGCCAACATGCCAGGGGCATCGTCGCGCATAGCTATACTACTGACTTTAGATGAACAAAGAAGGAGGAGGGCACGGAGGATGGCACTAAGGAGGGCACAGGAGATGTTTTTTTTTATTTTTTATTTGCTTATATAAAATTTACAATTTAAATTAATCTAATACAATATTCTTATCTGATACAAGCCCCTCACTCTTCACTTGATATATCACACACGCATAGACATCTTTGGCATGAGTGATTCTGAGGTGTCTCGCATCTTCAGATTCACCCCTCATGCCATCGTGGAATTACCACAACCTTGCAGGAGGACATCACCAGCCCAACACATGGCACCACCCATGACACCCATGACAGCTACATATACAATCAGAGCCCCATCCCCACAGATTTCGAACAGAACATGTATGGGGACAGCTGGCTGGTTGGTGAGTGACATGGGAGTCAGGCATGACTATCCCCTCCCGTGATGCACACCTCACAAGTGGCACATGCATGACTAACATCCTCCTGTCTTTTCCCTTCAAGGTGACTCTGCATATGCACTGGAACCCCATCTCATGACCCCATCTCATGCCAGCTCACATTATGCATCTTTGCACGTTAAACACACACATTAATCATGGCACAATGAGAATGCATGCATGCACACCACTGTGGTCCCTAGCACACACACACCACATCCTCATCACATTGGATTGGCACCAGTCCACCATGCAGGACTTGTGAGCTGCAACGCCATGCCACGGCTCCAATTATGTCACTGTACATTCATACACCATTCACACAGACCTGGGGATCACTTCTCCACCACAAATGAGGGTGACACCCCTTTTCCCGCAGGAATATCACCCCCACATTCCAAAATCATACACAAACAGAACCAAAAAAATTAAATAAATGACGAGCAAAAATAAAAAATGCCCAGCAAAAATATAATTTAAACAAAATAACAACAAAGAAAACACATAAAAGACAAAAATCACTCTGCAAAACAGTCCTCAAATATCTCAAAGACACGTCACAAACAAACAAAAGCACCTTGCTGTATAGAAAGGGATACAAAGGGATGTATTTTTGCAAAGGATGTGCATTTGTGTCTGTCTATTTATGCTGTCTGCGTAGTTCATAAAGTTGCCCTAGTCCATTTCCAATTTCACTGATTGCGCCGCTCCCGAGTTGTGAGCATGCGCACAACGGAGCTGACATGGTTTCCTTCACGCGCGCATGCGCGAGTCGGCCGGCCCTTCATTTGCATGGGGTCACGGCTCATTTCAATGTAACACGCCCACGTCCCTCCCAATTTGTATTACTCCTCCTTACGCCTCCGGAAAAAACCTTACGCTTGCGCAATCTCTGGCGCAAAAGCTACGTGAATCGCGGGATTACGCGGCTAGATTGCGCAAGTCTAACGGAAAAGTGGTGCGCTACGCCGGACCGATAATGCGCCGATCTACGTGAATCTGGGCCATTGAGTTTATATGTTATTGTTTATTTATTTAGTATTATATTAATTAGCACTGAAATTTTCTTACACCTACTTAGGTTAAATTTTTTCTGTTTAAATATTCAGTCACTAAGCAGCAGCTGTAGTTTATTTCATATTTTTTCATTGGCGCAGTGGTGATAGAGGTTACCCAGGGCGTTTGTATCCTATATCAATCATATAATATCAATAAACTGTTTTAAATTGTCATACAAATAGATATTTTAAATTAAATCTGTATTATTGTTTGGCAATAACATGGTGTGAGTTGATTTCTTCCAGTCACTGGCTGTGTCATGCCCCTCCAGCCTGAATAACAGGGGGGTGAAGCCTCCATCAATCAAGATGTACTATTCTTCTCCAATTGCGTTTAGCTGGTTAGTGGTCCCTACCCCAATTTGTCCGTGGTCAGTGGTCAGTGGTCCCTACCCCAATCTGTCCGAGTGTCCCCTAATCTATCCATATTTAAACGATCCCTGAAAACTCTTCTCTTTAAAGAAGCCTATCCTGCTTCTTACTAACACTGTTTTACTTCCTCCATCAGCTCATCCCCTACAGCTAATATCTTTTGTATCAATTGACCCTCCCTTTATAAATTGTAAGCTCTAATGAGCAGGACCCTCTGATTCCTCTTGTACCAAATTGTAATGTAACTGTAATTCTGCCTTCATTTTGTTAAGCACTGCGCAAACTGTTGCCTCTATATAAAACCTGTATAATAATAATAATAATAATAATAATGGAGGAGGAGGGAGGGTGGGCTGTCATTTACCACTGTGTATACGCCCTCAGTGACAGGGAATTTAAAAACACACACATCCATTGAAATTGGTTTGCTGAGAAGCGGTTTAACCTTAAACTGCATAGAGGGTTCTTTACTGTCAGAGCAGTAAGGATGTCGAATTCTCTTCCACAAGCAGTGGTATCAGCAGGGATCGTCAATAGTTAAAAAAAAAAAACGATTAGATGGGCACCTTAACTATCACAACATACGAGGGGCGTGGCGACCGAGCTCCAAGATGGATGACTAACCCAGGAGCTCCGTTCGTCTGCCGGAGTTAAACAAGTGACATCCACGTCCACCGGCACCATCTGCCACTCAAACAGGGGATAGTACTGCCTGAACCCCCAGGGATCTTACCGGAGATGACAAAAAAAACCACAGCAGCCACAGAAGCTCACAAGCTATTTCTCCTCAGAGCCGCGCGGGCTACAACAACATGGCGGCGACGCTCGGGAACAACGACCAATTCACAAGGCAGGACAGCCGAACGGGAGCCGCGGGATTACTGCCGTAGCACCCCGCATGGACAGGCTGTGCAGTGAGTCCTCCTCTGGGACATCCAGCCCTTCCACCAGAAGCCCAGCCAAATCAAAGAAGAGGAGGAACTCTCTGGATAGGCCGCAGGCAGACCCTGAAATGGAGGTGAGCGGCTCACAGCACTCTAACAATGCCAAAGTAAACTGTGAGGGAGACCCTATAGCCGACTTCCCCACCTCTGACAAACCCATCTCTGACACGATGCTGAAGGACATGCTTCTGTCGCTAAGATCCTCACTACTAGTGTTGAGCAGAATATGCCATATTCGAATTCGCGATATATCTCGAATATATAGTCGAATATTCGACATATATTCGCTAAATACGAATATTCGTGATATTTTTTGGAAATTAAATGATTGCGAATTTTCGCTATCGCGAATGCGAATGCGAATTGCGAATTGCAAATTGCGAATTGCGAATGCGAATATTCGAGAAATGCGGAATGGAGCACTCTGATTGGCTCAGAATATTTGTGATATATTACAATATAAAATAATTGCGAATATTCGAGAAATGCGGAATGGAGCACTCTGATTGGCTCAGAATATTCGTGATATATTACAATATAAAATAATTGCGAATATTCGAGAAATGCGGAAGGAGCACTCTGATTGGCTCAGAATATTCGTGATATATTACAATATAAAATAATTGCGAATATTCGAGAAATGCGGAAGGAGCACTCTGATTGGCTCAGAATATTCGTGATATATTACAATGCAAAATAATTGCGAATATTCGGCAAATGCGGAAGGAGCACTCTGATTGGCTCAGAATATTCGTGATATATTACAATACACAATAATTGCGAATATTCGAGAAATGCGGAAGGAGCACTCTGATTGGCTCAGAATATTCGTGATATATTACAATACACAATAATTGCGAATATTCGAGAAATGCGGAAGGAACACTCTGATTGGCTCAGAATATTCGTGATATATTACAATATAAAATAATTGCGAAATTTCGAGAAATGCGGAATGGAGCACTCTGATTGGCTCAGAATATTCGTGATATATTACAATATAAAATAATTGCGAAATTTCGAGAAATGCGGAATGGAGCACTCTGATTGGCTCAGAATATTCGTGATATATTACAATATAAAATAATTGCGAAATTTCGAGAAATGCGGAATGGAGCACTCTGATTGGCTCAGAATATTCTTGATATATTACAATATAAAATAATCGCGCGATATCGCTATTGCCGAATAATCGCATTGCGATTTTTCGGACATATAAAATGAGCGCTGCAGCTACTCGGCCCAAGGTCTCTAATCATACCAGCAATGCTTTTAGACGTCGATGGGGATCTCTAGGATGTGATCTGTTCTAAATAAAAATTCAAAACATTCGAATATTCGAAATAGCGAATATTCGCCGCGATATTTGCGTTATTCGCGAATACTCGAATATGCAATATTCGTAGCGAATATTCGCAATGCGAATATTCATGAGCAACACTACTCACTACAGGCTGACATGATTAGAGGAATTAATAACTGTCAGAGGGAGGTCCAGGCCATAGGCAACAGAGTAGACAGCATAGAAACCAAAATGGAAGAATTCACCTCATCATACAACATGATGGTAGAAGCTCACACAGCACAGGGTGAAGATATCAATTGGATAAAAGACAAACTTTCAGACCTCGAGGATAGATCCAGGAGGAACAACCTCAAACTAAGAGGTGTCCCTGAGTCTGTTCCTCTCGATCAGCTGTTACAGTACGCTCACACTCTGTTCTCCACACTAGTGCCGGAGCTGACACCTCAGGATCTTATTGTGGACAGGATACATAGGGTCCCCAAACTGTCATTCCTCCCTGATGAGACCCCAAGGAATGTACTGCTGAGGGTTCACTACTACCACATAAAAGAAAAAGTTCTGCTAGCATCGCGCAAAACAGAAAATGTGCCCCAACAGTATGCTGCATTGAGGTTGCTCCCTGACCTATCCAGGCACACGCTACAACGTTGCCGCAACCTAGCGACCATCACTAAGGCACTCAGGAACCACAAAATCCTACATAAGTGGAAATATCCAGCTACTCTCTGCATAAATCACAAGGGGGCCACAATATCTGTGTCCACACTGGAGGAAGGGATCACCGCCCTGAGCCGATGGGATATACTCCCTGACCAGGATGCCCCACGCTCACCCCCACCAGGACCTCATGCATTTAGTAATGAGTGGCAACCACTTTCCCACAAGCGCTCTCAAAAGAAAAAGCCGGTGGACTTTCCTGCCGAACCCACATGCTAAATCACACATAGATCCGGAGGCAGGAGATTGCAATTACTCTTCTCCTCTTCCCCCTCTGCAAGTTATTAGCAGTTGTATCTGCACACAGATCCGTTGAAAGATCAATTTTTTTATGTTTTCCATGTTAATCCTTTTTGTTCCTTGTTTCTTTAGTTTTTTGCTCGATATACGCAGACATGTCCGCATCACTGTCTATCCATGCACTGAAGATCTTCTATCCGGGGTGCTTCTGCCCCATCGCACCACCGAGAGCAAACCGCATCTTGCAGCCGCAGTGAGTACCCACTATACGTTGCCTCCATACCAGCTACACCTCATCATCCTCTATGACGATTACATGTTTTTCGATTAATGCACGGGGACTGAATCCCCCTGATAAACTGTTTTCCCTATGGAAAGAGGCCTGCAAGCATAAGGCAGATATCCTATGTGCGCAGGAAACCCACTTTCAACAAAACAAAGCCCCGAACTGCACACACAGGGATTACCCTCATATACTTATGGCTTGTACACCGGCCTGTAAGAAAGGAGGAGTCCTACTAGCCATAAGGAATTCCCTATCCTTCCAACCCAAGGAGACTTTCTTGGACCCGAAAGGACGGTATATAATAGCTTCTGGGGACATCAACTCCAAACCGTACACAATAGTAACACTGTATTCCCCCGAACTCCCATCAACTTTGATTCATACTAAAGGTCATCCAAAAGGCTACCTCATTGAAATACAGGAGCCTGTTGTTATGCAGAGACTTTAACTTGGTCTCAGACCCATTGCTGGACTCTACCGCATGCAAACCTAATAGTACGAAGTCACTTCAAAACTTACTTAAATCTGAAGAACTGTTCGATGTGTGGAGGTGCCATCACGCCAACGAAAGAGACTATACTTTTTATTCACATAGACATTGCTCATACTCACACATTGATATGTTCTTAACGGATAAGTGGCTGCTACAACAGGTTGACACAACTAAAGTACATGACATTACGTGGTCTGACCACGCTGCTATATCTAAGTCTTTCTTAGAACAGGGAGTCTCTTCTTCACCACCCATCTGGCGTTGCAATGTTAGACTGCTCCACGACACCAGAACACACGCTACAATCTCTCAGCATCTCCAAAACTTCTTCTTAGATAACACTCACTCAGTCTCTGACCCATTTGTCCTTTGGAATGCACACAAGGCTTATATGAGGGGCATACTCATCCAACTTGGGGCCAAAGAAAAAAAATGATACAGGTCTAAATTAGATACATTGCTTTCGGACATCCATATCACAGAAACACAAAACAAAACATTGCCATCAGTAACCCTCACAAACAAACTGAATACACTTAGAGAAGAATTGAGAGAACACCTTTCACAACAATACGATCAGCATCTTAGATGCCTAAAATTGACCCACTACGCTAATGCTAATACTAATGATAGAGCAGATAAATATTTGGCGAACAGACTAAAATCTGCGCGCACAAAATCTAGAATAGGATACTTAAAACACCCCACCTTACACCACAAAATTGTGAACCCACAAGCCATAGCAAATCAATTCGCTGACTACTACGGTTAGCTATATAACTTACACAGTGATTCTCATACGCCTCAACCAACTGCAGAGAAAATAGACTCATTCTTGCAGGGATTGAACCTTCCATCTCTGTCATCTCAACAACTAGCAGACCTAAATGCGCCAAACAATAGTCAGGAAATTGGAACGATTGTGAATACACTACCTAATGGTAAATCCCCAGGGCCAGACAGCTTCTCCAACGAATACTTCAAGATATTCAATTCAATACTAACACCCCACATGTGCTTAGTCTTTAACAAAGCCGCTGACTCTTCCACATTTCCCCAAGAGATGCTGAGAGCACTGTCATGGACCATGAAATACTGAAATGTTTCTACAAGAAATCTTAATTCATGTATTACAGATTTTATTCTGAACCCCAGCCAGGTCAACAGACTCATAAGTGATACTTATTGTCCATTGTGTGATAACCCTATCAAGCACATATAGTAACTCTACCCAAACCAGGAAAAGACCCTGACACACTGATATCAAAGTATATGCCAAATTGCTGGCTAAAAGACTGTCCGATATTATTCCATCTCTTGTCAAACGCGACCAGATGGGTTTTGTGAAGGGGAGACAGACCTCGGATGCTACAAGGAGAATCATTAATGTAATTTAACAATCACAACATACATGGTTATACAATGTACTATTGATATAAACACAAGTGCACTCACACACACACCGCAGGTTGAACTGGATGGACTGGATGGACTGGTGTCTTTTTTCAGCCTTACCAACTATGTGTGACCCTACAGTCACAGATGTGATAGAGAGGAAATGCTTAGGGTAGAAGTACACTGAAAACTGAGCATGTGCACTAGCTGTCAACACTGCTCTGTAAAATCCCCAACTTCATTGGGGACTTGGACAGAAGGGAGACATAGAGAGCAGCAGGATAAACCAAGTTTTTTTTCAGAATACAGAAAACAAATCCCATAATGACTGAGTGAGTATGAACAGCATGTAATACACCATTTATTGTATTGTTTTTTTTTTTTTCTTCTTTTTTTTTTTTTTATACCATTTATTGTATGCCAGCGTTGTAGTGCCACACCGCTTTGCAAAAGCAGTTCCTGCACTACTTTTGGAAACTTCGGGTGCAACTTCAATAGACATCTGTGCATGAAGCCACACAGATGTCTTTTAAGTCAGACCTGAAGTCGCAGCTGCGTTCAATGTGAACAAGAGCTCAAAGGGAAAGTAAACCCTCTGGAGGGAAAAAAAAAACACCCTGCAAGGCCTCCTCGTTCCTGTCCTCCGTTGTCGCCATCTCTCCCGGAGTGACTTCCGGGTATCGCGGCTCCGGCGCTGTGACGAATGCGCTTGAGAGCCACCACTAACGGCACGATCACCGTTATAAACAGTGCGCCTTCGCGCCATTGTCTATGGCGCATGTGGCGTAGACATCGATGCCTGTCTTTTGCAAATATCTCCTAAACCTACATATATTTCTTGCACCTACAGGTAAGCCATAATCTACGCTTACCTGTAGGTAAAAGTGGTCTGTAAAGTCCTGTACACACGATTGGTTTGTCGGACAAACCGATCGTGTGTTGGCCCCATCAGTTTGTTTTCCATCGGTGAAAAAAAATAGAACATGTTTTAAAATTTGTGTGGAAGTCCATCAGTCAAAAATCCATGCATGCTCAGAATTAAGTTGACGCATTCTCGGAAGCATTGAACTTAATTTTTCTCGGCTTAAGGGCTTAAGGGTTTACAACTACTTTAGGTCGCGTACACACGAGGAGACATGTCCGATGAAAATGGTCCGACGGACCGTTTTCATCGCACATGTCTCCTGGGATGTTTTGGTCTGATGTGTGTACACACGATCAAACCAAAATCCCCGTGGACAGAGAGCGCGGTGACGTTGACGCTGCAACGTCCGCAAACCAGGAAGTAAAATACTTCCACGCATGCGTCGAATCCATTCGACGCATGCGGGAGATTTCGGTCCGCTGGTTAGGCGTACTAACCAGCGGACATGTCCGACGGACAGGTTTCCAGCGGACAAGTTTTAAAGCATGTTTTAAAACTTTTGTTCGCTGGAAACCTGTCCGCTAGGCCGTACACACGATCGGATATGTCTGCTGAAACTGGTCTGCAGACCAGTTTCAGCGGACATGTTCGATCGTGTGTACGCGGCCTTAAAGTGGAATGTTGCCTTACAAAAAAATTGACAGGCAGGGAGTTTTTTCATTGCAAAAGAGGCATAATATGAGGCTGGTTCACTAAAGGAGTTCATTGTGTAAATATTCATGTCAATTATATAATCATATGTGCATGCATGCGCAGCTCAGTGCACATTCTGTTCATGGTTTGGGGCCAGAATGATTTAAATGCCCTGTACATGCAGGTGGCCAGAGATGTCAAACCCAGGAGACTGGGTGAAGGTGTTAGCCCTGGTGAAGGAACTAACAGATGTAATGGAGGTCAGTATAGGCTGCTTGAGTTCCACTTTGATTTGAGCAGAGAAAAATCTGATTTACCTGCCTTACCAGACAAAGCTGGGAAAATCTCAATACTGGAAATACAAATCCTTTGGCAGATAAAACAGCTCCTTTATATGTATTTCATCTGTGTATTTAGCAGATTAGAAACTACCAAAGTGCTAACTCTCTGTCCATAACAGGATATAACACTACCAACCACAAGGCACCAAACTGAAATACTTACTGCTTGATGAAATGTACTATACTGTATACTAGACCTTTGCATTTGGACGAAAACCCTGTAAAAGTAAATTTTTGTCTGAATTTTTAGGTATTTTCGTTATCGTTTTAACAAAGGAAAACAAAAGCGCAGAATACGAAAACAAGAAACATCCGACATAAACAAATGCTTTATTTTCGCTTTGGTCGGTCGAATGTGCCTAACATTAAGGCCGCGTACACACGATCAAATCGGTCTGCTGGAAACGGTCTGCTAGACCGTCTCAGCAGACAGATTCGATCGTGTGTACGGGCGAGGCGACGGATTTGGCCACCCGACAGATTTCAAAGCATGCTTTGAAATCTATCGGGTGGGAATCCGTCCGCCCGACATGTCTGCTGGTTAGTACACTTACCAGCAGACATGTCGCCTCGCACCGCCGCCGAATGGATTCGGCGCATGCGCGGAAGTGTTTTACTTCCTGATGCGGTGACGTGGCGGCGTCAACGTCACCGCCACGTCACCGACACGTCAGCGCGCCGTCTGCTGGCGGGGATTTTGGTTTGCTTGTGTGTACACGCGAGCAAACCAAAATCCTAACAAACAGATTTGTTCAAATCGGTCGGTCCGACCGATTTGAACAAATAGATTGCCTCGTGTGTACGAGGCCTAACTCTATTAGTCCAAGATTATTCTACATAGAGAGAAAAGATTCGACATAGAGGGAAAAAAAAATTGACATAGAGAGAGAAGATTAAACATTATAGAGAGAAAAGATTCGCTGCTGAAATTGGGTGGGCGGAAGTAAAATAAAAATAATGATGATAATGAATGTTATTGGCTGATTGTAACCAAAGAGGAGGAGCAGTAAAATAGCTAGAACTAACTTGACAATTCAACATGAACGACGAAGATTCGGCAAAGCATCGAAAACCAACATACAAACGTTGAATCTGTCATTGAAGGCCAGGGGCGGACTGACCATCGGGCATTTCTGGCACTGCCCGAGGGCCCTTGGCCAGTAGTGGGCCTCGTGACAGCTTTCACCTCGGGACAAGATCCACCCATCAGCTAGCTGTGATTTACGGGTAGATCGGGTCCCGAATGCCTGTGCTCCCTGCAGAAGAGACTACAGTGATCTGGCCCCTCCTTCCCTCCCATCCACCTCAGGTGCTTGTATTCTTCATCACCTTGGACGAACGAGAAGAGAAGAGGGGCCGACAGGGAGGCGCTAGGGTGACCACATTTCCAAACTACCGTTCAAGGACACCCCCCTTCCCAAAAATCTGCTTGTGAATCACAGCACAGTGATTGGACACACGAGGCGGGATTTATGATTTCTCCAATCACAAGCAGGGGGCGGGGACTGTGCTCCTCCAGGCATTCCCCGGCCAGGACAAGTAATGTCAGTGAGTAAAGCAGTGATGTGACGGCCTTTTTTGGGGGCATCAGATTGGCCCTGGGGTGGCTGTGTCAGTTTCATTCCGGGACACTGTATTGTCCTGGAATGAATGTGCCCGGGACAGACCTGCAAAATGCGGGACTGTCCCGGGCAATCCGGGCACTCATAGGCGGCACATATGGGCACTCATGGGCGGCACATATGGGTGGCACTGATGGGTAGTTATGGGTGGCACTGATGGGTACTTATGGGTGGCAAAGGTGGGCACTGGGCATGGATTGGCACTGTGGGGTGGCACTGATGGACACTGTGGGGTGGCACTGATGGACACTGAGGGGTGGCACTGATAGATCCATGTTGCCAATCAGTGCCCATTTGTGGGCACTGATTGGAATCTTTTTTTTTTTACTGACATTTTTTTTTTTTTTGCCAATTTTTTTTTTTTGCCATCAACGGCTCTTCCTGTTTACATCGTGATCAGCCGTCATTGGACACGGCTGATCACGTGGTAAAGTGTCTCTGTGAGAGACACTTTACCTAGATCGGTGTTGTGGGGTGTCATACTGGGGGGTGCGCAGCGGCTCAATGTCCTGACGACGTCATATGACGTCCAGTCAGGAACTAACAACCACTTTGCCGACGTCAATCTGTCATGGGCGGGTGGCAAGTGGTTAAAGGGTTTGTAAAAGATTTTTTTTTTTATCTTAATAGCTTTCTTTACCTTAATGCAGTGCTGTTTTCATGTCCTCATTGTTCGTTTTGGCTCTCAAGTTGCTGTAATCCTTCTCCGATCTCCACACTTGTCTGTTTCCTGATGACCACAGTACTGGGAGCTTCTCTCTGTGGTCACTAATCAAGGAGGTGTGATTACTGTGTGTCTAAAACCCCTCGGCACCAATCAGTTTCGTTTTCCAAACCATCATTGCCCTGTATTGGCTCTGTGGCCCTGTACAGCACATGCGGGAAACAACATTCAAAAACTAAACTAGAAATTGCAGATACAGGTACATTATATTATTGATTTTTATCTATTTTTAATCATTTTTAAAAGGAATCAGTTAACTATTATGTCTCTATACCTGTAAACAGTCATTTCAGCAAAAAAATAAATATATATTTACAACTCCTTTAATTCATTCGGATTTTCAGACGAATGCAATTTCTAACGAAAAACAAAATAAATAAAAACAAATTTCAGGAGTAACTAAATACATTTATTTTTCGGACAAAAACGAAATTCCGAAACAAAATATTTCAGTGTGTACATGTCTACTATATATACACAGTATCTCACAAAAGTTAGTACACCCCTCACATTTTTGTAAATATTTTATTATATCTTTTCATGTGACAACACTGAAGAAATTACACTTTGCTACAATGTAATCAGTGTACAGCTTGTACAACAGTGTAAATTTGCTGTCCTCTCAAAATAACTTATCACACAGCCATTAATGTTTAAATCACTAGCAACAAAAGTGAGTATACCCCTAAGTGAAAATATCCAAATTGGGCCCAATTAGCCATTTTCCCTCCCGGTGTCATGTGATTCGTTAGTGTTACAAGGTCTCAGGTATGAATGGGGAGCAGGTGTGTTAAATGTGGTGTTATCGCTCTCACTCTTTCATACTGGTCATTGAAAGTTCACCATGGCACCTCATGGCACAGAACTCTCTGAGGATCTGAACAAAAATAATTGTTGCTCTACATAAAGATGGCCTAGGCTATAAGAAGATTGCCAAGACCCTGAAACTGAGCTGAAGCATGGTGGCCAAGACCATACAGTGGTTTAAATGTGTTGTAAAGGTAAAAGATTTTTTCCCTAAATAGCTTCCTTTACCTTAGTGCAGTCCTCCTTCACTTACCTCATCCTTCCATTTTGCTTTTAAATGCTTTGCTTTTGTCTTCTGAGAAATCCTCACTTCCTGTTCTGGCTGTAACTCCACACAGTAATGTAAGGCTTTCTCCCTGGTGTGGAGAAAGCCACTTGAGGGGGGAGGGGGCAAACAGGAGTGTCAGGACGCCCGCTAACACACAGCTCCTTTCTCTATCTGCAAAGTAGATAGCGTCTTGACCCTCCTGCTCGCCCCCTCCCCCTCAAGAGGCTTTCTCCACACCAGGGAGAAAGTGTTGCATTACTTTTGCATTTAGTTACAGACAGAAGAACAGGAAGTGGGGATTTCTCAGAAGAAATAAGGACATTTAAAAGCAAAATGGAAGGATGAGGTAAGTGAAGGAGCACTGCACTAAGGTAAAGGAAGCTATTTAGGGAAAAAATCTTTTACCTTTACAACCCCTTTAACAGGACAGGTTCCACTCAGAACAGGACTCGCCATGGTCAACCAAAGAAGTGAGTGCGTGTGCTCAGCATCATATACAGAAGCTGTCTTTGGAAAAATAGACATGTAGCACCCTGCTCCTGTTGACCAGGCGCTATTTTCTAAATTTAGTGGGATATCTGAACTGTATTCAGTTCAGATACAATGTTTATGGCAAAATTGGCAAAATGTATGTTTATAATATACATTCCCTTGACGAGTCTGTAATTTAAAATCTTATATTAGGCTTTATAAGAATTTTCTATAGTTTATTATTTTATTTATCTTATATAAGCTTTATTAGATGCAAGGGATCTGGAATGGGGATGTCAGATTTTTCTTTGTTGTCTGATGAAGAGATGAAATCACTGACCAAAAATAACCTGCTGATCATTGGTCTGTATAGGTGTCCTGCACTTACCATGTTGACCACTAGATGTCGCTGTGTACACTGTGTTGTATAGGGAACGTCTGTTCTGTGGAACATTTTGTTCCGGCCCTGTGTTCCCCGGATCATTGATCAGGTTGCGCACACAGTGTGTGTGATCAATGTGAGTTGTTCCCCGGTGATAGGTCAGTGTGAGGTGGGTGGGGCTCATTGTATCCAGGGCTCCTTGCGATTGGGAGTTTCAAGACCACTGTGACAGGCCATCACAGCGGTCACATGATTCTAAAGTGGAGTTCCACCCATATTCATATTCACAGCGCCGGCAGAAGCAATTACTCTGTTGCCATCTAGTGGCGGTAGATGTAATTGCGGTAACGCCGCCCAAGTAATGGGAACTGCGTTACCGTGAGGGGAAGAGTAATCAGATAGATTACTTGTTACCCTCAAAAGGGGCTGCGTTAGGTAACTGCATTTATTGTAACTCCGTTACTTACAACACTGGTAGCGGCAGACCCAAAAACTAACCAGCAGCTCCTACAGGGGTAGTGCTACAGACGTATGAGTGCTGCCAGCATCACTGTAGCGGTTGAAGGGGTGGGGGGGGGTCAGCCTTTCAGTGCTCAGATCATATGCTGAACACAATTGGTCTGTGTGGCTGTGGTGCCAGAAGGGAGGGTCTTTTAAAGATGATGCACAAGAAAGCCCGCAAAAACATTTTGTTGAAGACAAGCAGACTAAGGACAAGGATTACTGCAACCATGTCATGTTGTCTAATGAGACCAAGATAAACTTATTTGGTTCAGATGGTGTCAAGTTTGTGTGGCGGCAACCAGGTGAGGAGCACAAAGACAAGTGTATCTTGCCTACAGTCAAGCATGGTGGTGGGAGTGTCATGGTCTGGGGCTGCTTGAGTGCTTCCAGGACTGGGAAGCTACAGTTCTTTGAGGAAACCATGAATGCCAATATGTACTGTGACATACTGAAGCAGAGTGTTATCCCCTCCCTTTGGAGACAGGGCCACAGGGTAGTATTCCAACATGATAACAACCCCAAAAACACCTCCAAGACCTTACCAAAGAAGCTAAGGGTAAACGTGATGGACTGGCCAAATCTAGTAGAAGAGTACTGGGAGGAGATATGAAGGTTCCCATTTCAGATATTAGTATCACTTCAGGATAAATTTATACAATTTAAAATAATACATAGGAGCTATTATACACCATATAAGCTATATACGATTTCCCCATAAAATCCTTAGAATTGTTGGAGATGCGCAGATATTTCAGGAAACTTCATTCACATATTCTGGTCTTGCCCGAAGATAGTGGTATTTCGGAGGGAGGTCCTGAGAACAATTGCTATAGTAACATCAATAGTTTTGGAACAAGAGGCAGAAATCTGCCTATTAGGATTAGTAGGGAAGAATATCATCTCTATAGGAAAAAGAACACAGGTGGTACTATTACTATTTTATGCTAGAAAGACGATAGTGTTAAATTGGAATAAAGTTGAAGCTCCCTCGTGGTACATTGGAAAAATCTAGTAAATAGTAATCTACCACTGTATAGGGAGACATATTGCAATAGAGGATCTGTGGAGAAATATGAAAGAGTATGGGCAAGTTGAATAGAGAATCCCATGATGGCTTCAGGATAAATAGGGTATGAAGAGAGGATAAACTAAACCATAGAATAAGTGGAATTTTATGGAAGCTCTGAAGAGAGCAGATAAATGTAAGTCGTGGAATGTATATTTTTTTTTAATGAAAAAAAAAAATGTATAAAAAAAAAAAAGGTGATGGACTGGCCAAGCATGTCTCCAGACCTAACCCCTATTGAGCGTCTGTGGGGCATCCTCAAATGGAAGGTGGTAAAGTGCAAGGTCTCTAACATCCACCAGCTCTGTGATATTGTCATAGAGGATTCCTGTGGCAACCTGTGAAGCTCTGGTGAACTCCATGCCCAAGAGGGTTAAGGCACTGCTGTAAAATAATAGTGACACACAAAATATTTACACTTTGGGCCCAATTTGGACATTTTCACTTAGGGGTGTACTCACTTTTGTTGCCAGTGGTTTAGACATTAACCACTTAAGGACCGGACCAATATGCTGCTAAATGACCCAAGGGGTTTTTACAATTTGGCACTGCGTCGCTTTAACAGACAAGGGCGCGGTCGTGCGACGTGGCTCCCAAACAAAATTTGCGTCCTTTTCTTCCCACAAATAGAGCTTTTTTTTGGTGGTATTTGATCACCTCTGCGATTTTTATTTTTTGCGCTATATACAAAAATCTTATAAGAAAAATCAAATAAACTAAATTTTAGTCAAACATTTAGGCCAAAATTTATTCAGCCACATGTCTTTAGTAAAAAAAAAATTGCAATAAAAAAAAATTAGCTACCTAGCGGCAACAGTCACACTAATACAGCGATCAGAAAAATGACCGCTTAGTGACACTGGCAATAGGGAGTGAAAGGGTTAACTAGGGCGGTGATCAAGGGGTTAAAACTTTATTAGGGGGGGTACGGGGCTACCCTGGACCTAACACTAACTGCCTGTCACACTGACACTAAATGCAGTGATCAGTACATATATGATCACTGCATTCAGTGACACTGTTACAGGGGGGTGGGGGGGGGGTGATCGGGGGGGTTAATGTGCCTGTGTGTACTGGTGTCAGTGTAGTGTTGTGCAGACTTACTATGTGATGTCTTCTCTCCTCAGGCCTTGTACACACGAGGGAATAAATCCGCTGAACATGGTCCGACGGACCATTTCAGCCGAAAAATCCGCTCGTGTGTAGGGGCAAACGGACCGAGAATGCTTTGAAATATTTCCGCCGGACAGCTGCCTGTCAGATATATCCACTGGTTAGTACGGCAAACCAGCGGACATATCTGCCCGCACATGCGTCGTATCCTGTGAATGGATCCGACGCATGCGCGCGGAAGTGTTTACTTCCTGGTGCGGTCACGTGGCGGTGACGTAGCGGTGACGTGGCGGCGTCAACGTCACCGCCGCGTCACCGTGCTGTCCGCCGGCGGGGAATTTGATCCGATGGTGTGTACAGCCATCGGATCAAACAGTCCGGCGGACATATGCGATGGGAACGGTCCGTCGTTCGGTTTCACAGCAAGGGGTAGCATACATTCTACAACCAATTTATATCAGATATGTTCGATACTCCTTACTACCAATTCGTATTGAATTTGTTTCATGCATTTTACAACCGTTTTGTATCAGTCATTTCTCTTTATAACCATTTTTTTCTGATACATTGCATACTTTCTACCGTTGCCAATGCCGTGTGTTTTAGTTCCTGCAGCGGAACTTACAAATTGTTTGTACACGGTTCTTCTCCCTCATTTAGTTACCAAAGTTATTGCCTGTACATTATGCATGGCGCCACACCACGCCACACTCTTTGGATGTGTTGCACACCCACTCCAGTCCAAAGCAAACCCAGTCGCACGTTCCCTGTCCCAGATAGGATTTGTTAGCTTGTTTTTCATGTCAAATTCGTGGCCTCTCATGGTGTCACCCATACCATATGTTCGGTTCCTGCAGTGGAGCTTACAAATTATTGTAACGCACTTCTCGCGTTCTATTTTTTACACCAAACCTTGTTGTTTGCCCCATGCATGGCATCACGCTACACCTTCCCTATATGTTTCACTCCAGCCACAGTCCGCCGCAAACTCACTCGCATGGCCCACTGTCCCAAGTAAGATTTGTTATTGCATTCTTTATGTCCTATCAATTTTCTACCATTCGTTGTCTCCCATATCGTTTGTTAGTGGCCCCTACGCAACCTACGAATCAAACAGACGTTGTCCTTCTATATCTAGATGGACATATCTAGATGGACATATCTAGATGGCGTTTAGCATTTCCTGTCCCTGCAGGACCCCAGTAAACCGTCAGTATTCTCGAGCCCATGCAGTCAAGTCCCTCCTACAGTGCATACAGAAGCACCAACCTGTAGTCGGTGGCAAGAGCCTACCTTTCAAGAGTGCCCTCTTTAGGGACATGTCTGAAATCCTTACTCATTCCCCATTTAGGGCTTTGCCCAGCATAGTCACCCAAACAGCCATCTACCAGGCCTTCTACGGTTCCCTACAACCTAGTGAATTCACAGTCAGTGGCTCCAGCAGTAAGACACTGCTCCGACGCCACCTGACTCGCTTTCGAACCACTACACTCTCACAGTCTGCAAACACAACAAACCAGCCCCAGGGGTTGACATAAACCTGGTTCAGATTAACAACGCCTGACGCCCAGTGACGGTGCTCGACCGACTACTGCTCCATCTACACAGCCAATCTGATGGTAGCTTGTTGCTACCTTTCCTAAACCAGCTCCCTGAGTGGCAGCCAGTTTGTCAAGCATGTTGGAATCCTCCTAAGCAACTTGGGCTTCAAACCCCAGTCAGTTCTCTTGACATTCTTTCCAAATTAGAGCAGCCTCAGCTGCCTCCCAACAGGGAGTACCAGACCACGTAATCAAGATACCAGGCTGATGGAAGTCTCCTTGTTTTGCCACATACATCCCAAATCATCAGGAAGAAATGGCACAAGCCTTTACCAAGCTGGCTCAATAAATACAAAAAATCAATTAAAGCTATTTCCCTATCTGAGTCTTTTGCCCCCTTTTCTAGGCATACTGATCAGACCACCAAGGCACACTTCAGAGTATTGCAGAGTATTGCAGGGTATTGCAGAGTATTGCAGAGAATTGCAGGGTATTGCAGGGTATTGTGGAGTATGACAGGTTATTGCATGGTATTGCAAAGTATTTCAGGGTATTGCGGAGTATGGCAGGGTATTGTGGAGTAGGCCAGGGTATTGCAGAGTATGGGCAGGGTATGGGCAGGGATGGCTGAGCAGGGATAGATGCATCTGTGACTTAAATTGTCACAGAGCAGCGCTGCTGCCATCCGCTCTCTCCTCTCACAATGTACCAATCGGTACACAGAGGTCATTTGACAGAGCGATCACGTGGTAAACAGCTGTGATTAGCAGCCATCTACCGTGATCCGTGATGCTCCGGGTCTTCCGGACCCGGCGGTCATGGATATTTCCAGGAACCCGCCCCAGGGGGAGAGCGGAAGCAAGATTCTGGGAGGACATCGCACAACCCCGCAATTGTCAGTTAAAGCGAAGCAGTGCCGAATCGCAAAAAGTGGCCCGGTCCTTTAGCTGCAAAATGTTTTTCGGGGCTTAAGTGGTTAAACACACTTTCTGTTAACCTAGAGTGTAAAAAAAGAAAAAGAAAACGAATGCAGCCACCACACTAAGAACAAATAACCTGGAATATTACATGTTTGGGTTTGGGATTGGATACACTTTAACTTTCTCAGACTTTTGGCGGTATTAGACATGTTCAAAGGAAAGGCAGGGGGTGTATAGGATATAGATAATGAAGTTTATATTATAACATGTTTTGGATATGTGATATACGGTTAAATGCAATTGTTGAAAAATCAATAAGTATTTTTAATAATAAAAACATAAAAAATTAACTTTAATTACAGCAATTAGACCCGGTTCATGTGTGGCAGATCATTAATAGAAATTGTAGCAGCAATGCCGTAGTTCTCACAATACATATACTGTATATACAGTATCTCACAGAGGTAAGTACATCCCTCACATTTTTGTAAGTGTTTTGTCGTGTCTTTTCATGTGACAACACTGAGGAGGTTGCACTTTGCTACAGTGTAGATTAGTGGGTTTACAGCTTGTATAACAGTGTTCTGTTCCCTCAAAATAACATAGAGGGGTTGTAGGGGTGAAGAAAATGTTTCCTGGATGGCTTCCTTTGCCTTGGTGCAGTCCTCCTTCACTTACCTCATCCTTCCATTTTGCTTTTGGGTGTCCTTGTTTCTTCTGGTGGGTCCTTCGTTTCCTGTTCTTCCGTCTGTGGCTCCGTGCGGTGGTGCTGGGCTTTCTCCCTGGTGTGAAGTGTTGTGCTCGCCCCCACCCTTGGAATGCGGGGGAGTTGTGGCGCCCACTAACACACGGCTACTTTTTCTATCTGCGGCATGGGGAGCGTCCTGGCTATCCTGTTGTCCGGGGGGGGGTGGCCGCGCTGCTCTGCGCCGTGGGGGGGGGCTTGTGTTGTTGGGTGGGGTTGCAGACGGGGGAGCGGGGGGTGGTGATTTCTTGGAAGAAGAGGGGACATTTAAGGGCGGGGTCAAGGGATCAGGTGGGTGGGGAGGGCTGCACTGGGGTGGGGGAGGCTATTTGGGAAAAAAATGTTTTGCCTTTACAACCCCTTTAACACACAGCTTTTAATGTCTTAACTGCTGGCAACAAAAGTGAGTACATCCCTACATGAAAATGTCCAAATTGGGCCCAATTAGCCATTTTCCCTCCCCGTCCCCGGTGTCATGTCACTCATTAGTGTTACAAGGTCTCAGGTGTGAATGGGGCGCAGGTGTGTTAAATTTGGTGTTATCGCTCTCACTCTCTCATACAAAAAAAAAAAGAACAAATAACCTGGAATATTAAATTTTTGGGTTTGGGATTGGATACACTTTGACTTTCTCAGACTTTTGGCGGTATTAGACATGTTCAAAGGTTAAAAGTTTAGCACTCGATTAAAAAAAAAAAAAAAGTTTGTTCTAGTTTCTAGAAATTACAGGGTATATTTTCAACTTTGTCCCTCAGAATGAGGAGGATGTTGACAAGAGCAGTGTTTTACGGGTAATATGTAATACCTTCAACTTTTTCACGGCAAACCACAAGCGGTTTTAGAGGCAAGCGAACATGAAACTTATTGACTTACTCCTGTTTTCTAAAGGTAAGCAACTTATTTTTTATTTTTTGTTAAATACATGCATACCTCAACACATATCAAATTAGAAATTATTTAAAATATAATTAAAATAAAAATTGCCTGCTTTTTTGGTTGAGTTTTAAAACGTACTCTAGTTGTATAGTACATTAAACAGTATGCACTATATACATTAAACAGCGAGACAATCAAATAGTACTGGTATCTGACATTAATGGATGATGATAGTTGGATGTATCCATGTTTTTATCTCGATTTTTGTGATTAAATAAATATTACTGTTTTTAACAAATTTTGAAGTATGGTTCTATATGATAAGCATCTATAAAACCCCTCATCTCAATTTTTTTTGCTCTAAGTTTATATATGGCACAGTGGTGTAGTGGGTTCAAATCCCGACCACGACACTACCTGCCTGGAGTTTGCATGTTCTCCCTGTGCCTTTGTGGGTTTCCTCCGGGTACTCTGGTTTCCTGCCACACTCCGAAGAAATGCTGATAGGTTAATTGGCTTCTGTCTTAAAAAATTGCCCCTAGTACATGAATGTGAGTTAGGGACCTTAGATTGTAAACTCCTTGAGAGTAGGGACCAATGTGAATGTACAATAGTACATAAATAATAATTTATACATTAAAAACTATTTAAAATGGAAAACCAAAAGAAAAAAAAAATATTGGCCCAGATTCACAGAGCAATTACGCCTGTCTAACTGGTGTTAGACAGGAGTAATTTAAAATTTCGCGCGCCGTATCACTAGTTTGAATCCTCAAACCATGATACGGCGGCTTCGGGCTTCGATCCGAGAGGCTTACGTCTTCGTAAGCCTTCGGATCTACGCTGCGATATTTTTGCGGCCGCTGGGAGGAGTTCGCGTCGTTTTGATGCGTCGGGATATGCAAATGTGTTTTTACGGCGATCCACGAAGATACGAGCGGTCTTCGCAATCGCTTACGTCTGGGTTTTTTTACGTACTGTTAGACGAGCTTTTTGCTGGTCTAACAGTGCGTAACCCATGTAAAGTATGGCCGTCGTTCCCGCGTCGATTTTAAAATATTATTTTTTTTTTAACGTAACTCGTTCGGGAATAGGAATGTACGTAAACGACGCTACTACGACGTGATGACGTGTTTACGCGCAATGCACGGTGGGAAATTTGGGAACGGAGCATGCGCAGTTCGATCGCCGCGGGAACGCACCTATTTTAAATGCTTCACGCCCCCTACTCGCGCAGATGGATTGCGACGGGAGAAATACACTACGCCGCCGTCGTTTACTGGACAAAATCTACCTGAATTCCACGTAGAGCCAGGTAAAAAACGGCGGCGTAGTGTATTTCTGATACGCTACGATAATCTAATTGTATGTGAATCTGGGCCATTGTATAGAATACTTAAATATTCAAGATAAGGGGTAAAAGATAAAAGTAACATTTCAGTTCAAATAATTATTTTTTGTATTTCCCTTCTAAGAATTAAAGACCTCCCAGAACATCCAACTTTTCTTATTTCTATCACGTGTCTTCCAAACAATTAACATTACTGGGCTATATTAACTTCATAGTCTCTTCTATGTCAACCCCCTTTTAACCCAGTTATGTAGCCCCTACCTCTATTTCTCTCCTTCTTAACTCCAAATATTAAACTAAAAATACGTTTGGGTTATGGATACACTTTAACCAACTCTGTATCATCATCTACTGACATCTAGCTTAAACTGGCCATATAGTGTAATCTATCAATTCCTCCAGCCATGCTAAACAGCATGGGTGGAGAAATCTCCTTTGCTGGCTTTTACCATACCATGTTATTGACAAAAATAATAATGATTTGAGTTTAAATATGTATGTGTATGACAATTGAAAACTGTTTATTGGTATACATTTTTTATTTTTACTTCGTATCCCAAAGGCAGTTTTTTTTTAACCAGCAGCAGAGGACTAGAAGCTCCTCCTGCTTATGTTTCCCTGCAGACAGGCTGGGAAAGAGCTGGGTGATGTGACATCTGTATATCATTTGGGAAAGAAGGAACTTATGTTTTTTTTTTTTTATTAAAATAATTACAGTGCAATTAATGTAGAGGCCAGATTCAGGTACAATTGCCCTGGCGCAGAGTATCAGAGATACACTACGCCGCCGTATTTTACCTGGCTCTAAGACGAATTCATTTCGGCCCGTAAGGTACGGCGGCGTAGTGTATTTCTTAGGGGGTGTGAAGCATTTAAATTAGGCGCGTCCCCACGGCGATCTATCTGCGCATGCTCCGTTCTGAAATTTCCCGCCATGCATTGCGCGAAATAACGTCGTTACGTAATTTTTTTTTGAGTAGCGTCGTTTACGTATATCCCTATTCCCGGACGACTTACGGAAAAAAAATAAAAAATTGAAATTCGACGTGGGAATGACGGCCATACTTAACATGGGCCGTCTAACGTTAGACCAGCTAATAGCTGGTATAACTTTACGCAGCAAAAAGATGACTACAGATGCCGTAGAGATTGCGAAAGACGATCGTAACTTCGTGGATCGCCGGAAAAAGCTCATTTGCATACCCCTGACGCGTAAAACGACCCAAAGTCCACCCAGCGGCCTCAAAAAGATTGCAGCATAGATCCGAAGGCGTACGAAGACGTAAGCCTGTCGGATGGAAGCCCGAAGCTGTCGTATCATGGTTTGAGGATTCAAACTAATGATACGCCGAGGGTAATTTGAAAGTACTCCGGTCTAACAGGAGATAGACCAGAGTAAGGGCTCTGTGAATCTGGCCCATAGATCCTAGCCTGCAGGTATTTTACCCTCCCACTCCCCTTCCCTCCCCCTTGTGCCTTTTTTCCAGACGTGTGCCTTTTCCTTTTTTCTCTCTTTTGCTCTTCTCCTCCTTTTCTCTCTCTTTCCTTTGAGGCTTCTGCCCCTTTTCTAATATGTGCCGAAACCATTAGACTTTTTGTAGACCTACAGCCTGTGCCACTCTGAGCTTTTGCTCTATAAACTGGACCTGTTCTGGGTTCATTTATTGATGTTCTGTGTAATTGTATGTCTCTCACCTGATCCCTCTGTGTGAGGAAAACTGCATCCATATACGGAAATAAAAGGGACAATGCCAATTAAAGTATATGTTTAGTATCACTTGAATTTTCTCAAATTTGATTTCAAAGGTGAAAATACACTTAAAAATATGTTAAAAAATAAATAAAACTGCCCTGCTGCCCCATTGAGAAGTGCTGCCCTATATACACTCAAGCAAAGTAGGATCAACCTGTAAGATGCACAAGTCTTGTAGATCAATATTTATCATGGAATTGAAAAAAAAAAATACTTAATAACAAATAATTCATAAATCCCAAACTTTTTTTCAGTGATAGTCGCCCAGATGGTTCTGTATCAGCCTCAGAACTTTGTGCCGGTTGATGTTGGTGCCACGGCAGTCATCAGCTGTGTACCCAGTGATAGTATAGACTATGGAGAGTTGATTTCCTGGTACAAAAAGAGCTACAAACCTGCAGAAGGTCCAATATGTGTGAAGACCTGTTTCAAGAACAATGATGTCCATAAATATGGATGTAAAAACACTGACACTATGGCAATCCTGGAAATTTACAATGTCCAAAACAGCGATTCTGGAGTTTATTACTGTATGTTTCATTATTTTTTTGTTATACATTTTGGCAACGGGACATCACTAATTGTAAAAGGTAAGATACTACTTTCAGGACAATGTGTGAATCCCCCCCCCCCCCCCAAATCGAAAAAACGAATTTTTTTGGACTTCTAAGGACCAAACATTGTATTTATTTAATCAAAAATCAAAAATGAAGATAACACAAATAAATTAAATATATCTGGAGATTTTTTATGTATTAGCAAATGTGGCATTAAAGTTGAAAAAGTCAAGGTTTAAGATTAGGGGAGAAAATGTCTAGAAGGGGGCCCAAGACCTTTGCTGAAGGTTGACTTGCAAGTTTCGTTAGTACTGGGCCTAAATAATAGATCAAGTCGTTACCTGAAATAACGAATGCCACATCTAAACAAATGGAATGTAACAAATTAATAATAATAAATAATAATAATTGCTTATTTCTGCAGCACAAACACTTATACTCAGACACTGGAGTACACAATCAGCTCTCACTATTAACCACTTTCGGACCGCCGCACGCCGATATATGTCGGGTGTTTGAAGAGGGATATCTTTGTTATGACAGCAGTTAGCTACCATAACCCCGGTATCTTCCTCTTCAGCCGGCGGCCCAGTTTCCGATAATAGTGGTCTCTGTGGCGGAGTCGCCGCAAGATCACTTATATTGCTTACCGGAGCCATCGGAAAAGGCGACCGGATCCTCTTACTGGCTGAGAATGGAGACGAGTGAGGGGAAGGTGGCCCCCACCCATCTCCATAAAATAGCAGGGTGGAAGCAGCATCAAAACTTCACTTCCGCCTTTAGCTCTTAAAGGGCCATATTTTATTGTATTTTAGTGTAAATATGAGATCTGAGGTCTTTTTGACCCCAGATCTCATATTTAAGAGGTACTGTTATGCTTTTTTCTATTACAAGGGATGTTTACATTCCTTGTAATATGAATAAAAATGACACATTTTTTGAAGAACAGTGTAAAAAAAAAAAATAAAAGGGTAAAATAAATAAGATATTTTTTATTTAAATGCGCCCGGCCCTGTCGAGCTTGCGTGCAGAAGCGAACGCATACGTGAGCAGTGCCCACATATGAAAACGGTGTTCAAACCACACATGTGAGGTATCACCTCGATTGGTAGAGCGATAAAAATAATTCTAGCCCTAGACCTCCTCTGTAACTAAACATTCAACCTGTAGAATTTTTTAAACATTGCCTATAGAGATTATTAAGGGTAAAAGTTTGCCGCCATTCCACGAGTGGGCGCAATTTTGAAGAGTGACATGTTGGGTATCAGTTTACTCAGCGTAACATTATCTTTCACAATAAAATAAAATTGGGCTAACTTTACTTTTGTCTTATTTGTTAACTCAAAAAAGTGTATTTTTCTCCAAAAAGTGCACTTGTAGGACCGCTGCTCAAATATGGTGCGACAAAGTATTGCAACGACTGACATTTTATTCTCTAGGATTTTTTTATAATGTTTGGGGTTCTAAGTAATTTTCTAGCAAAAAAAAAAATGTTTTTAACTTGCAAACAACAAATCTCAATTAAAGTGAATGGAGGAAATGGCGGCGAGTATACAGGTACACTAACATAAGTACATGGCTTTAAGGACACCCTGGAACTAATTCTTGAGCTTTGACATCCTAGATCCTATCTGTGAAAAGTCACTACTTATACGTGTGGTGGGGACCTAGATTGATGGCTTTGTGGTTGCGAAGGCAACTTCCTGGATATCTGTGCTGTCTGTGAATGTTTGTCTGGTTTATTTATTTCCTCTCTTTTGCTTTCTCTCATTCTTTACTTCCTTCGGGCAGTACATAACCCATGGGAAACACTCAATAGCACAATATAGTGGCTATGGAAGAACAGGTAGAAATACACACATATACTAATTCTATTTCGAGCTTGTATGAATTGGTTTAGAGGTTTAATTTAATACTTGTTCTTTTAACATAAGCATAAATGGGAATATGTTGTTCCTGGCTTTGTGTGTAACCCTTGCAAAATATCTAATAAAATCTAATTAAAATAAATAACTAAATAATAATAATAATGTAATTTGTATTATTATTATTTATTATTATTAATTTGTTATGTTCCATTCTTTTAAATGCGACATTCCTTATTTTGGATAATTCATAACTTCGGATAAATTTGTATTCATTACAATCACTAACAGCCAAATTTGAAAGAGAATTCCAATACCTATAATTTAATAGTTAGTTATTATTAGTTATTATTTCGGATTTTCAAATTTTTGGATATACCTTTATTTTTGGATTTCTGTTCTTTTGATTTTTTGGATTTTTATTCTTATTTTCAGATTTCCGAATATCCAAATTTCCGAATTTTTGTATTTTCAAGTTTACGAATGTTCGCATTTCCAAATTTTTGAATTTTCAAAATTTATAATTTCCAAATTTTCAGATTTAGACATTCAAGTTACAAATTTATGTGAAATAACGAATTTCGACCATAACAAATGACCCAAAAAAACAAACAAAAAAATTAATAATGAAAATTAACACATTTTTCAGCAGTGCACATGTCTTTACATTATGGCTAAAAACAGGTGGAGCTCTCTGTTGAAGTCGAAAATGCAATTTAGGAAAAAGCAGTGGATATCTCTTTACAATAGCAAAATATGTAGGCTATGGCCCGGATTCACAGAGCGATTACGCCTGCGTACCAGGAGATGCGCGGCGTAAGTCTAAATGTGCGCGTGCGTTTCGATGCACGGCATCCCCAAAACGAGATACGCAAGAAATCTACTTTTTTTTTGTCCAGCGTAATTTCATTAGACAGGCGCATCCGTCCGCGCAAAACTGCGCTAGACAGACCATTGATTTGCTAGTCAAATATGCTAATGAGGGACTTACGGGGATCCACAAAAGAACGTTGGGGCAGCGCAGGCTACGCAGTGTGCGCAACAGCAACATGTCCTGTCTAAAATTAGACCATATAAAAGCTGGTCTAAAAAGAGAAAAATGTGTTGCCCAACAAACTGTATGCCAACATGCCAGTGGCATCCATGCTCATAGCTATACTACTGACTTTAGATGAGCAAAGAAGGAGGAGGGCACTGAGGAGGGCACGGGAGATGTTTTTTTATTTTTTTTAACTTTTTATTTGCTTATATAAACTTTACAATTTAATCTAATCTAATACAATATACTTATCTGATACAAGCCCCTCACTCTTCATTCTTCACGGGAGAGGATATATCACACACGCATAGACATCTATGGCATGAGTGATTCTGAGGTGTCTCGCATCTTCAGATTCACCCCTCATGCCATCATGGAAATGACACCCATGACAGCTACATATACAATCATAGCCCCATCCCCACAAATTTCGAACAGAACATGTATGGGGACAGCTGGCTGGTTAGTGAGTGACATGGGTGGCAGGCATGACTGTCCCCCCCCATGATGCACACATCACAAGGGGCACATGCACTACTAACATCCTCCTGTCTTTTCCCTTCAAGGTGACTCTGCATATGCACTGGGACCCCATCTCATGACCCCATCTCATGCCAGCTCACATATGCATCTTTGCACGTTAAACACACACATTAATCAAGGCACAATGAGAATGCATGTATGCACACCACTGTGGTCCCTAGCACACACACCCCACATCCTCATCAAATTGGATTGGCACCAGTCCACAATGCAGGACTTGTGAGCAGCAACGCCACGCCAAGGCTCCAATTATGTCACTGTACATTCATACACCATTCACACGGACCTGGGGATCACTTATCCCTGGTCCTGGGGAACCCTTTTCCACCAAAATTGAGGGTGACACCCCTTTTCCGGCAGGAATGTCCCCCCCACATTTAAACAGCATTCACAACACACAAAAAAAATGACCAGCAAAAGCAAAAAATTTTCAGAAACAAAAAAAAAGGAACAAAAAAAAGGGGATCACTTCTCCACCACAAATGAGGGTGACACCACTTTTCCGGCAGGAATGTCACCCCCACATTCCCAAATCATACACAAACAGAACCAAAAAAAAAAAAGAAAAGCCCAGCAAAAATATAATTTAAAAAAAAAAACAACAAAGAAAACACATAAAAGACAAAAATCACTCTGCAAAACAGTCCCCAAATATCTCAATGACACGTCACAAACAAACAAATAAACGCTAACAAACAACAGAACAAAAGCACCTTGCTGTATAGGGAGGGATACAAAGGGATGTACTTTTGCAATGGAAGTGCGTTTGTGTCTGGCTATTTATGCTGTCGGCGTAGTTCAGCAAAGTTGCCCGGGTACACTTCCAATTTCACTGATTGCGCTGTTCCCAAATTTGTGAGGTGCTGACCATGGTCTCCTTCAAGCGCGCATGCGCGAGTCGGCCAGCCCTTCATTTGCATGGGGTCACGGCTCATTTCAATGTAACACGCCCACGTCCTTCCCAATTTGTATTACTCCGCCTTACGCCTCTGAAATAACGTTACGCATGCGCAATTTTATGCGTAAAAGCGGCTACATTGCGCAAGTCTAACGTAAAGGCGGTGTGCTACGCCGGTCCAATAATGCGCAGATGTACCTGAATCTGGCCCAATATCTCTTTATGATGACACAATATATAAGCTATCATGGCCTATATATATGACGTCAATGAATATCTATTTATAACAAAATATGTGGGCTATAGAGGCTACTTATGGATAAATATGTTTTTATTACACAATTTTAGAGATGAAATTACAAGCATTTAGTATGTAAGAACACGTTACATATCAACAGAGGAAAAAAAAACAGTACAAACATTGGTCTCATGGAGGATTCTCCAAAAGAGAGTGAAAAGCCAGATACAAATATTGGGCCAGATTCTCGTACAGACACGTATCTTTGTGCGGGCGTAGCGTATCTCATTTACACTACGCTGGCGTAACTTTGAGAAGCAGGTGCCGTATTCACAAAGAAGTTGTGCCCAAAGTTACGGCGGTGTATCGTAAATGGGCCGGCGTAACTGTGCCTAATTCAAAATAGGCAGGGAGGGTGCGTGATCCATGTAAATGAATCGTGACCCCACGTAATTGACGCTCTTTCCGATCGGCGCATGCACCGTCCATGGACGTATCCAAGTGCGCATGCTCAAAATAACGCCGCAAATACTCATTGGTTTCGACGTGAACGTAACTTATGCAAAGCCCTATTCGCGAACGTTTTATGCAAACGACGTAAACGACGGAAAATTCAACACTGTCCCGACGTCCATACTTAACCACTTTAGCCCCGGGCCTGTTTTTCAGATTCGGTCTTTACGAGACTAAAACATTTTTTTTTGCTATAAAATTACTTAAAACCCCCAAACATTATATATATTTTTTTCTAACACTCTAGAGAATAAAATGGCAGTCATTGCAATACTTTTTGTTACACCGTATTTGCGCAGCGGTCTTACAAGCGCACTTTTTTTGGAAAAAATTCACTTTTTTAAATTAAAAAATAAGACAACAATAAATTTGGGCCAATTTTTTTACATATTGTGAAAGATAATGTTACGCCGAGTAAAATGATACCCAACATGTCACGCTTAAAAATTGTGCCCGCTCGTGGCATGGCGTCAAACTTTTACCCTTAAAAATCTCGATAGGCGATGTTTAAAAAATTCTACAGGTTGCATTTTTTGAGATACAGAAGAGGTCTAGGGCTAGAATTATTGCTCTCGCTCTAACGATCGCGGCGATACCTCACTTGTGTGGTTTGAACACCGTTTTCATATGCGGGCGCTACTCGCGTATGCGTTCGCTTCTGCGCGCGAGCTCGTCGTAAAGGGGCGATTTAAAAAATTTTTTTTTTTGTTTTCGTATTTATTTGTATTAATTTTACCAATTTTTAACACTAAAATAAAAAAAATTATCACTTTTATTCCTATTACAAGGAATGTAAACATCCCTTGTAATAGAAAAGAGCATGACAGGTCCTCTTAAATATGAGATCTGGGGTCAAAAAGACCTCAGATCTCATATTTAGGCTAAAATGCAAAAAAAAAATAAAAAAAATTTAAATGTCATTTTTCAAATGACATTTAAAAAAAAATGTCTCTTTAAGACGCTGTTTGGAACTGACGTTTGACGTCACTTCCGCCCAGCAGAGCTACGGGGATGGACGAGGGAAATTTTTTCCCTCACTCGCATCCCCGCTGACCAGACGAGCGCACCCGATCGCCTCCGCCGCTACCGACGGCTCCGGTAAGCGGCGGAGAGCGCGGGAGCGCAGCGGGAGGGGGGGGACGCTCGTCCGCCACCGATAACGGCGATCTCGCGGCGATTCCGCCGCGGAGACCGCCATTATCGTTTACCCGACCGCCCACAGAAGAGATGGATATCTCGGTTGTGGCAGCAGCTGCTGCCGTTACCGAGATATCCATCTCTAAAGTGCCGACGTATACCTGCGGTGGGCGGTCGGGAAGTGGTTAACGCCTCATATAGCAGGGGTAACTTTACGCCGTACTTACACTTACGCAAACGACGTTAAAAAATGCGACCGGGCGCAAGTACGTTCGTGAATCGGCGTATCTAGCTCATTTGCATATTCGACACGTAAATCGACGGAAGCGCCACCTAGCGGCCAGCGTAAATATGCAACTACGATACGACAGCGTAAGAGACTTACGCCAGTCGGATCTAAGCAAAATTCCGCGTTATCTTGCTTTCTGAATACAGAAAATAGATACGCCGGTGCATCCTAGAAGTTACGCGGCGTATCTCGAGATACGCCGACGTAACTTCTTTGAGAATCTGGCCCATTATCTGTACAGCTAAACAGGGTGGAGATAGGCCTAAGGAACTCACAGGAAGGCCATACATGTAAAGTACCAACAATTTAAAAGAGAACTTATCAATATCCAAGTTAAAAATATATATATATATATATTTTTTTGTGCACATCAGGGTAAAATAACAATAACTGAGCCCCCAGCAGCTACTCCTGTAAGAATTGTGCAAGCCTGGTGATGATGAATGATAACTGCAGTTTCTCACTAAAGAAACAAGATAAAAGAAAACAAATTAGGGCAAAAGCAGGGTTTTTGGTTTATTTAGCTTGATGCTTTGGCATACACCTTACATGTTATATTTGATGCTTTCTTTATTGTATACAGTCATGGCCGAAATTGTTGGCACCCCAAGTATTTCTTGCAGTAACACATGTTTTGCTATACACATGTTTATTAACTTTGTGTGTATTGGAACAAAACAAAAAAAAAAGGAGGGAAAAAAAGCATATTGGACATATTGTCACACAAAACTCCAAAAATGGTCTGGTCAAAATTTTTGTCACCCTTTCAAAATTGTGGATAAATAAGATTGTTTCAAGCATGTGATACTCCTTTAAACTCACCTGGGGCAAGTAACAGGTGTGGGCAATATAAAAATCACACCTGAAAGCAGAGAAGTTCACTTAGTCTTTTGCATTGTGTGTCTGTGTGTGCCACACTAAGCATGGACAACAGAAAGAGGAGAAGAGAACTGTCTGAAAACTTAAGAACCAAAATTGTGGAAAAATACAACAACTCAAGGTTACAAGTCCATTTCCAGAGATCTAGATTTGCCTTTGTCCACAGTGCTCAGCATTATCAAAAATGTTGCAACCCGTGGCACTGTAGCTAATATCTCTGGGCGTGGATAGAAGAGAAAAATTGCTGAAAGGTTGCAATGCAGGATAGTCCAGGTGGCGGATAAGCAGCCCCCAAACAGGTTCCAAAGAAATTCAAGCTGTCCTGCAGGCTCAGGGAGCATCAGTGTTAGTGCGAATTATCCGTCGACATTTAAATGAAATGTCAACGTCACTGTTCAAATACACATAAAGGGAATAAACATGTGTATAGCAAAACCTGTTACTGCAATACGTCTTTGCGTACACACTGTCAAGACAGAATCTCCTTGTTCTCAAACGCGGTGACATACAACACATAGATGGCAGGGGAAGTTCAATTCCACTGGCATAACCCTTGGGGCTTGCTTTTGCTAATCTCATGTTACTGTGTGTTAAGTAAAAGTTTGGTGAGAGACATTTTCACTTTTCAGTCTGTTACAGGGTGACAAATGTGCTATTTCCATTACAAGGGCTACTTTTACAGAAGGTGCGCGGGTTTCTAAGCATACACACCAACATGTTTCTCGTCGAAAACTAGCCCAACGAGGAACACGACGAGGAGATTGAGACTCCCATCGAGAAAAAAGAGAACTTGCTCTTCTTTTTCCTCGTCGAGTTCCTCGACAGTTTTATCGATGAAAAACATACACACGACCGGTTTCCTCTGCAAAAAAAGCTCTCCCACCAAGTTTCTTGATGGGTCCTGTCGAGGAACCTGATCGTGTGTACGCGGCCTTAGTTTCTCATTCATTTTCTTCTTTCTACTCTTATTGTCAGTTGACTTGTCTAGTATGTAGAAACTGTCCTGATGCCTATGCACCTTGCAAATTGTCAAAGGCATAGGGTGATGTCTATAGAAAAATCTGATGGCAACCAAACTCTTCTGAACCTAATATTACCCAGTAAACGAGATGCATTTTCTAGCAGCATATGTCAAGTTGTGTATCCCTACAGGTTGCCCGGGGCCTAACTCTTGCTGGGCCCATGCAGAACTATTGCTTTTGCTCCACCAGACCTTCGTAAAGACACAGGCAATGAAAGCATCAAGTTCCTCTCCCCAAGCTCTATGTCTTCATTCAATAGATTGGAAACGGTGTCAGGGAGCTACGAACGTAGAGTGGAAAAGAGAGGGCACCAAGGGGCTGAGGAAAAATGGGGGTAAGGGAGTACAGATCAGGCAATTAAAAAGGGGGGGGGAGTTGAGCCCCAAGCCATACAGTGTATTTAGTGATCTTCAGAGCATGTTTAGTTTTAGTTTATTGCAGTGTTTTTCAACTCCAGTCCTCAAGGCACACCAACAGGTCAAATTTTCAGGATTTCCCTCAGATGAAATGGCTGTGGTGATTACTAAGGCAGTGAAACTGATCAAATCACCTGTGCAAAATAATGGAAAGCCTGAAAACATGACCCGTTGGTGTGCCTTGAGGACTGGAGTTGAAAAACACTGGTTTATTGCTGAGAATGATTTATGGATGTAATTATAGATTGAGCTATTGATTTACTTTATCAAATATATTTGTGATATTTCATTTCATATAAAGGGTTTATCCTACAATTTTGGGGCAATTACATTGAAGGAAATCATATTTATTACTCTTAAAGTATTTTATGATAATTTTCTGTACTATCAATTCTATACACTCATTTGTATTATTAAATTGTGGGTATTTTAAAGGAGTTGTAAACCCTCAAGGTTGTTTACCTTAATGCATTCTATGCTGCAGAGCCCCCCCTTTTTTCTTACCTGAACCGGATCGTTCCAGCGACAGGGATGAGCACAGCAGCTCCAGCAAATATCTCAGGTCCTCATTGGATAGATTGATAGCAGTAGGAGCAATTGGCACCAGGTAGGGGTATAGAGCGGTGAAGAGAAGTACAGAGATTTGACACAAAGGGAGATAAAGGTACTGGAAAGAGGACGGAGGGAGATGGAGAGAACTGGAGGCAGGGGATTCAGAAAGGTAGATTCATGGCACCTGGCAGTACAGCTACTTTATATACCAACATTACATCTCATATATGACAGCATTGAATACTCAGAAATTCTATTCCCATATCTGTAGATAGTAACAAATACAGAACAATTCTGAGCTGTCTAGAATGGTGAGCAGCTACAAAAAAAAACAATAGACAAATGGTGTGAACAAAACAACATATAAAGTGTAGCGCTAAGCTAAACAAATGAAAATACACCAAGTGATATATACACTGTGTTCAACAATATATGGAAATAACTTAATAGGCATGTGTCTATACAAAACATGTGAAAAGTCTCCGATATGCAAACAAATTTGAATATTCCTAACTGTCCAATGTAGATAAAAGTCCTGGTGCTCCCACAATCTAAATGAAACAGAAGAAGTGAAGATGGCCACCACCAACATAGGAGAGGCTTACTGGAAACAGTGAACCCTAAAGAACATGCGTTCAAAGGGTCAACCGGGCATGGTATAAACCACTGTAGAGACCGGATCCTATGCTGCAATTCCCACCCAACGTATCACACACAAAATCGCTGTACCAAGGGTATGTTAATGATGTGTGCTTATGGGCAATGACCCAACAGATGTCGAGCAATGAAACCAGATGGGGTATATTTAAGAAAAAAGAGAAGGGTACATAGCGTAAAACTGTAAATTAAAAGTATTTAATGTCGTAGGAACACTTAGGCCGCGTACACACGATGAGACATGTCCGCTCAAACATGTTCGACGGACCGTTTGCAGCGGACATGTCTCTTTGGATTTTGGTCCGATGGCGTGTACACACCATCGGACGAAAATCCCCTCGGGCTGAGGACGCAGTGACGTGGCGGTGACGTTGACGCCGCCATGTCACCACTCCAGGAAGTAAAATACTTCCATGCATGTGTCGAACGCATGCGCGGAGATTTCTGTCCAATGATTAGTGTACTAACCAGCGGACATATCCGACGGACATGTCTCCGGCGGACAAATTTCAAAGCATGCTTGGGAAAACATGTCCTCTAGCCCGTACACACGATCGGAGATGTCTGCTGAAACGGTCCGTCGGACCAGTTTCAGCAGATAAATTTGATCGTGTGTACGCGGCTTAACATTAGGAGATGAAAGCATCACTTGTCAAAATATAAACGGCAACAGTGGAGTCTCGGATACATTTCGCAACATGGTGCATCGCCTGGGGTGTAAATTTATATCTGTAAATAAAAACTCAATATGTGATTCATGAGAATTACTTATCCTATATTTTGTATTTATTCCTAATTCACAGACAGTCCCACACCTAAGAGTTCCTTCCATCTCTTGGTTCCTCTTCAACCTCCTTCTCCAAGCACAGCCATCCAATTTATTTGCATAGTCAGTACTTCTCTTTATACAGTTCATATGGCCTGGAATTTTTCTGGAATACCACACAAGGGTAGAATGATTTCTAAGGAAGAACCTGGAGGCACCTGGACTTTTCAGAACATCCTTTCACTTCCTAAAGACACCTGGAACTATGGAGATCATGTGACTTGTGAAGTATGGCTGAGTCATTCTCCTGTCCGGATATATTGGACAATAGAAAAAAAAGGTAACCATCTGGTAGGGTATGCCTTCAGAATATTTTTTATTTGCTATTGTTTTATTGACTTTTGAATGAGACTGGATCTGACAATGTAAGTCAAATAGGAATGCTAGAATACAATAACATTGTTATAAGACATAAACTTGTCTGTTTGTCCCTATGATGTAGAAAGGGGGAGAACCACAGATGCCCTTCTGTCATGAAGAAAGCCAATGGAGATTAGCCTAAAATATTCATCCCAGGTAGGGATGAGCCGAACACCCCCACGTTCGGTTCGCACCAGAACGATCAAACAGACCACCCGTTTGCGCGAACATTTAGAACCCCATTGAAGTCTATCGGACTCGAACGTTCAAATTCAAAAGTGCTCATTTTAAAGACCAATATTCAAGTTATTGTTGGAAAACGTCTTTGAGAACCCGGGTCTTGCCCCAGGGAACATGTATCAATGGAAAAAAGTTTTAAAAATGGTTGTTTTTTCGGGGACATGACTCCTTAGAAAACTACAGTTTTTAAAACTTTTTTTCCATTGATACATGTTCCCTCAGGCAAGACCCGGGTTCTCAAAGACGTTTTCACAGGCAAGCTATAGACACCCAGTAGGTACAATATAGGTAGGTGATGGTGGAGCGCTGTGAATTTCAACATTAATTTCTAGGTCTCTTTTAAGGTTACGTCACCTTCCATTCATTTCTGCCCTTCATGTCTGTATGAGCACCTGGTGAAGAAGTTCTCCATTTCAACCTCAATAAGTGTGGCTGCACCCCAGTAACTACTGTTTGGTACTTTGGGCCATCCGTGCTATGGCTCTGAGGTGAGAATTTTAGTACCACAAGAGGTGTGCGCACCGAAGTCTGCCTGCTTTCACACCGTACCACTTTTTGGGCTTTGGAGTCTCCCTTTTTGTATGGACTTTTTCACGTGTTTAAATGTTATACACCTTGCCGTGTGCTGTCACGCACAGCTATTTTCATTTGTGTTTATTTTTATTTTTTGGTTCATATTTTGTATATTGCATTTTATTTATTTCATTGTGTGTTTGGTACATTTCACATGTTCATTTATTTGTTGCTTATTCACCTCTCTGTTCACCATATAGTCACTTAGCATATCTCCCTTGGTATTTACCCTTCGGTTTCATACCCTTATTAGGATTCACAGCGCTCCACCATCACCTACCTATATCTGCATATTCTCTGTGTCAGGCAGACTACCCTGGTGTTGGCAGCAGTGCCCCCCGGTGTCCATTTCAGATAGCGCAAGAGTATTATCTCCCAGCAGGTACAATATTTAAAGGAATTTTTTTTTAAACATTATTAAAATCACTGTTCCAGGAGCAGTGATTTTAATGATGCTTAAATAAATGTAAAAAATGAAAAATTCCTTTAAATATTGTACCTGCTGGGTGTCTATACCTGTGATAATGTCTTTAAATAGCACAATCACCTGCCTGCCAGTAAATTAGGAAGAACTGATCTAGCTAAGCTATACAGTGTATAAATATATGTACAACTCCTAGGGATGTATATATATCCTCTGCACACTGTAAATTAAGCTAAACTGACTAGCCTGCCTGCTCTAAATAGCTCTATACAAAGACTATCTCTCTGTCTCTCTGACTGATCTCAGTTCAGCACTGGAACACACTCAACAAGGCTGCCCAGCAAGCGGCCTTATAGAGTGTGGGGCACGTGCTAAAGCCCTGAGCCATAATTGGCCAAAGCCACCCTGTCTTTGGCCAATTATGGCTCTCCGTTTTTTACACGCTATGATTGGCGAAGCATGCAGGGTCATAGTGCATGTTTGGCCAATCATCAGCGCGCAATGCCGCAGTGAATTATGGGCCGTTGAGCGTCACTCTAATTTTGCGCGAACGACCCGTTTTGTTCGAATTTCGAAGAAACGTACGAACGGACAATGTTCGAGTCGAACATACATTCGAATCGAACGCGGAGCTCATCCCTAATCCCAGGCAATCAATTATTTCTTCCAAGCAGGCTTAGCCATCAGGCATTGTTGAAGACCTACAGATGTACAAATGTTTTTTGGTCCAACTGTAAATGGTCAGAGGGTGTTCTCAAGCAATAATGTCCACAGGCAGCTTTAAAGCAAGTGAAACCAACAAATTGTTTATGAGATGACTGCCTGGAGTTTTGAGTTAAGACTCATACAGTTTGGGGCCAATTCCAAATGTGTGGTCTATTATGACCCTCTTAAGACGGGAAATGAGATTGGAATCAGTCTTAGAATACAGTTCAATAAAGTTAGTGAGGTTCTTTGTTTATCCACTATATTACCAAAATTATTGGGATGCCTGCCTTCACATGCTTAAATAAAAGGGAGGGGGGAAAGATTTGGGACGTTGCATATGGCACATAGGCCCGGATTCACAAAGCACTTATGCCGACGTATCTCCAGATACGCCGTCGTAAGTACAAATGTGCGCCGTCGTATATATATGCGCCGACCCACAAAGCTAGATACGTAGAAAAATAGGCTTCTGCCGGCATATAGTGGGCACATATTTTACGCTGGACGCATGTGTCGCTACCATTGATTTTCGATACAAATGTGCAAATGAGTGAGATACGCCGATTCACGAACGTACTTGCGCCCGGCGCATAATATACCCGGTTTGCGTAAGTCGTACGTCCGGCATAAAGTTATTCCCCATATTGGAGGTGCAACTCATGCAAAGGTATGGACCAGGGAACAAATGCCGTCGTATTTTACGTCGTTTCCATTGTACGTGAATAGGGCTGGGCTTAGGTTACGTTCACACCGTAGGCAGTGATTCAACGTATCTTAGCCAGTTGTTTTGACGTGATTGTGAGCATGCGCACTGGGATACGTCCACGGAACGGCGCATGCGCCGTTCGTTTTAAGTACTTGTCTGGCACTCGGCCCATCATTTGCATGGGGTCACGCCTCATTTGCATTGCTCACGGCCACTTCCACTTACGACGACTTATGCTTTCAAAACCCAGCATAGATTTGGGAGCAAGTGGGAGCAAGTGCTTTGTGAAAACTGTGCTTGCCTCTCTGTGCTGCGTCGGGGTATCGTATATTAGATACGCTACGGCGGCATAAATATGCGCCGATGTATGTGAATCCGGGCCATACTGTGTATCTGCCTCCATGTCTGATTCAATTAAATATAGAGAGGAAGTTGGGATTTGTGTGAGGCAGTCGAGTAAGGAAATACACATACAAATGGCTAGGCATTGTAATTTATTTGTCATAAAGAGGGTATAAAATCGCATTCAGTATGAAATATATAGCAAAGCCATTGAATATATATATATATATATATATATATATATATATATATATTATATACAGATGGATAAAGTACAGTTCACGAATACATAAAAATAAAATTGTAAGCACATATTCCTAATAGTTTATGCATGTATACGTTTACACTCATATAAAAGTGAAATAGCAGCACATTCCAGTAACCAATGTATGGAGTAAATACTCCGTATGGAAAGTAATAAAATAGCAGTGATTGTATAGTATATGTAATTAAATTGTATAAAACATGGTGCATGCTATCAATTCTCAACGCATTTTGTATTACTCAAACACTTCATCAGGATGGGTGCATCCACTAGTTTTCAAGAAATATAAAACTATAGGGATGAGCCGAACACCCCCCGGTTCGGTTCGCACCAGAACATGCGAACAAGCAAAACATTTTTTCGAACGCACAGACACCATTAAAGTCTATGGAACACGAACATGAAAAATCAAAAGTGCTCATTTTAAAGGTTAATATGCAAGTTATTGTCATATTATTGTCATTTGGGGACCCGGGTCCTGCTCCAGGGGACATGTATCAATGCAAAAAAAGTTTTAAAAATTTAAGTTTTTCCGGGAGCAGTGATTTTATTAATGTTTAAAGTGAAACAATAAAAGTGAAATATTCCTTTAAATTTCGTACCTGGGGGGGTGTATAGTATTTTTAAAATTGTAAAAAAACACACAATAGCGGCCGCCGGGGGTTACCCAGTGACGTGGACGGGTGACCCGCCCCCTCTTACGCATCATGGGGGTTTCCTTCCTTGCTGGAGAATGAGTGGAGACTGTAGCGTTGCTGGAGAATGGATCATCGCTGGACATCGAGAGATGGGATTATATCCCTGGAATTTTTTATTTATTTTTTATTTTTTAAATAAAGGACTTGTCCAGCTGTGTCTTTTACAATGTTTTACTTTACAGACATACTATACAAAGGAATATTTCACTTTTATTGTTTCACTTTAAGCATTATTAAAATTACTGCTCCTGAAAAAACTGCAGTTTTTAAAACTTTTTTTTTTTGCATTAATACATGTCCCCAAACACTTTTTATAAAAAAAATTCTCAATAAAATGTGTTGTAAACAGAAACACCGCTGTGCAGATCCCCTCTCTCTCTCTCTATCTCTTGAGTTTAATGGTATGTGAACACAATCACCAGCCAAAAATGAGTTAAAAACTCATAGAAAAGATCTCGCATTCAAATCCTTTCTTGGCTTGTTGGTGGTAAGAATCTTATGCTCCTTAGACTGCCTGTTCACGCTGGTGGCCTCATTACAGCTGATTCCTGCCTCCTTTACTCTCTCACTCTTTAACCACTTAAGACCCGGACCAAAATGCAGGTAAAGGACCTTGCCCCTTTTTGCGATTCGGCACTGCGTCGCTTTAACTGACAATTGCGCGGTCGTGCGACATGGCTCCCAAACAAAATTGGCGTCCTTTTTTCCCCACAAATAGAGCTTTCTTTTGGTGGTATTTGATCACCTCTGCGGTTTTTATTTTTTGCGCTATAAACAAAAATAGAGCGACAATTTAAAAAAAAATGCAATATTTTTTACTTTTTGCTATAATAAATATCCCCCAAAAATATATAAAAAAACATTTTTTTTTCTCAGTTTAGGCCGATACGTATTCTTCTGCAATAAGCGTTTATCGGTTGGTTTTCGCAAAATTTATAGCATTTACAAAATAAGGGATAGTTTTATTGCATTTTTATTATTTTTTTTTTTTTACTACTAATAGCGGCGATCAGCGATTTTTTTCGTGACTGCGGCAATATGGCGGACACTTCGGACAATTTTGACAAATTTTTGGGACAATTGTCATTTTCACAGCAAAAAATGCATTTAAATTTGCATTGTTTACTGTGGAAATGACAGTTGCAGTTTGGGAGTTAACCACAGGTGGCGCTGTAGGGGATGTGTGCCTATGTGTTGTGTTTACAATTGTAGGGGGGTGTGGCTGTAGGTGTGACGTCATCGATCGCGTCCCCCTATTACAGGGATGACGCGATCGATGCTACGGCCACAGAGAAGCACGGGGAAGCCGTGTGTACACACGGCTCTCCCCGTTCTTCCGCTCCAGGGACGGATCGCCGCACTGCTGCGGCGATCGGGTCCACGAATCCCGCGGTCCCGGTCATGGAGCTTCGGACCGGGTCGCGGGCGTGCGCCCGCGACCCACGGCTGGGTACTAAAATCAACGTATATATACGTTGATGTGCCCAGCCGTGCCATTCTGCCGACGTAAATGTGCAGTAGGCGGTCCTTAAGTGGTTAATCAGTGTGGTTTTGCAACATGAAAAAACAAACACAACTACCCCAGTGTTTCTCTGTGTTTCCCTGTTACTACATTTATTAAACCACCCCCAAAGAGTTATGCCGCGTACACACGATAATTTTTTGTGATGAAAAAAAACAACGTTTTCAAAAACGTCATTTAAAATCACTGTGTGTGGGCAAAACGTTGTTTTATGTCTTCAAAAAAACGACCAAAAAAAAATCGAACATGCTTAAATTTTTTGTGTCGTTTTTCAAAACGTAGTTTTTTGTGTCATAAAAAGTGATGGTGTGTGGGCAAAACGATGTTGAAAACGACATTTTTAAACCTGCGCATGCTCAGAAACAAGTTATGAGACGGAGCTTCAATGGAACAGAGTGCCGTCGAACGTGTCTTACGTAACCATGCTTTGCAAGAGCATTTTGGAAAAACGATGGTGTGTATGCAACGTTGTTTTGGAAAATGAAGTTTGAAAAACGTCGTTTTGTTTCATCACATGAAACATCGTTTTTTTTTTTTCATCACAAAAAATGATCGTGTGTACGCGGCATTATACTTACCAAGTAAAAACATCAGATAAACATATAAAACATTGGCTTATTCATTGCAGGTCTCACCCACGGCTCGGCTTCTCCCCTCTATTCACCATTCACCCTCTCTTGTCCAACATTAGTGCCTGACCTCACAAATGCACTTCTGGAAGAATGTTCAAACATTCTCCTAGTGCTTTTGCATATATTTTTAGGTTTGAATTTAAAAGAGAGATTGGTCTGTAGTTGCCGGTGAGGGATGAATCTTTATCTGGTTTGGGGATGTGGTAATTAAAGCCTCGAGCATTTCTGCCATTGAGCACAAATATTCACTAAGTGTGGGGCAAGGGAGCTTTTAAATTGTTTGTAATATTCATTGGAAAATCTGTCAATTCCAGGAGCTTTTACCTGGGAAGTCCCCTAATGACTTTAAGTACTTCTGTGAGTGTGAAAGGGTGAGATATACTGTAGTTAAATGTTGTTCGGTGGATAGAGAAGGGAGGTATGGATTGATTATAAATTGATTGATCTGGTCCTCAGTGGGTTGTGGGGTATTGCGGTCAAATTGGAGGTTATACAATTTGGAATACAAGTTTTTAAAAACCTTGGTTATAAATGTTCTCGTTGTCGCTTCGATTTTTTAGAAATGGAATTCTAAGAGGTGCTGTTCTACATTTGATTCATCTAGCCAAATATGAGCCTGGTTTATTGCTCAGGGCATATCTATCAGATCTAAGAGATTTAACACATTTTTTGTGTGTATATATATATATATATAAATATATAAGAGGTCCATATAGTGAACTTGGTGTTGAGTTATTCACTTTAAGGTCAACGCTGAGGACAAGGGGCCACTCTTTACGTCTGGAGGAAAAGAGATTTCACCTCCAAATACGGAAAGGTTTCTTCACAGTAAGAGCTGTGAAAATGTGGAACAGACTCCCTCCAGAGGTGGTTCTGGCCAGCTCAGTAGATTGCTTTAAGAGAGGCTTGAATTCTTTCCTAAATGCACGTAATATAACTGAGTAGTACTAAGATTTGTAGGTAAAGTTAATCCAGGGTAAATTGGTTTGCCTCTCAGGGGATCAGTAAGGAATTTTTTCCCCTCCTGTAGCAAATTGGATCATCGCTCTGTTGTTTTTTTTTGCATTCCTCTGGATCAACTGTGGGTATGGAGTTGGTTGTATGGGATTGTGTTTTATTTTGTTTGTTTATTTATTTATTTATTTTTTTATGGTTGAACTGGATGGACTTGTGTCTTTTTTTCAACCTAGCTAACTATGTAACTATATGTAACTATATAGGGCCAGATTCAGGTAGTCCAGAGCATCTTTGCTCTGGAGTAACGCTTCTCATTTGCGTTGCGCTGCCGAAATTTTAGGAGCAAGTGCTGTCATTAACGAAGCACTTGCTCCTAAAGTTGCGGCAGCGCATCACAAATGAGCCGGCGGAATTCAAATTTAGCGGGTACGGGGCGTGTAGTATGCTAACTACGCGCGATCCCGCCGCCAACGTACTGCGCATGCGTCGAGTGTCAAAACATCCCCGTGCGCATGCTCCAAAATCTGTGAATGAACGTCAATGACGTCACATTCCCATTCATGACCGTTTTACGCAAGCGACGTTTTTTTTTTTTTTTTCCGACGCGATGACGACGCCTATACCTAACATAGGATACTCCAACCCCATGTAGGTATATCTATGCGCCGCGTATCCCGTCCGGAAACGTCGTATCGTCATTGCGTTGCGCCAGATTTCGATCGTGAATTGCCGATTTCCGCTCATTAACATATTTTTTGAGCGTAAATCGGCGGGAACGCCCCCGGCGCCATTTTTAAGTTGAAGTAACGATGCGATGGCGAAACTCAGTTACGCTGCTGGCATCGGAACTTCAACCCGGCGTTTCTTGTTTTCTGGTTACAGAAAACAGAAACGCCGGCTCAAAGTCACAGTTAGGCTGGCGGATCACTCGATCCGCCAGCGTAACTGTTCCTGAATCTGGCCCATAGTATTAAGTCTGGTGAAGGAGTTTGGTAGAGTTAACAGATGGGGTCCTTTCTATTAGCCTCTTCAGTTTCACGAATAGAGCTAGTTAGATGGTCAAATTGTTGAGATCTATGTTTTTCTCTCGGGCACCTAGTTGTATTATTATGCCTCTGAGATATGCCTTATGGGCTGTCCAGAGAGAAAATTTGGAAATGTCATTAGTATCATTGAGTTCAAAGGAGAATTGGATGGCCTTCTCAAATGTTTGAATGTCGTTTGGATTAGAGAGAAGATATGAATTAAGTCTCCATATAGGTAAAGTTTTAGGTGACCCTGGATTAGTAAGCTGTAGAGTGATAGAAGCATGGTCTGACCAAGTTATAGCTTTAGTAAGAGGAAGAGAGAAAAATAGAGAGTGTCCATCTCCCTACCACAAACATATCGATTCTCAAATAGGATCAATGAGATGTGGAGAAAAAGGAATAGTCCCTCTCTCCTGCATGATGACATCTCCATACATCAAACAGACCATGTTTATGGAAAAGTAAATTTAGGTAGGTTAAGGGTCTTCTGGAATTATTAGTAATGTTGATGGAGGGATCTGCAACAGCTTTAAATTCACCTCCTAGTATTAAGTGTTCCCGGCGACATTTAGCAATTTGCTTACGGATTTTATTGAGGAAACAGGTCTGTTTTTAACGTTAGGAGAGTACACATTGATCAAAGTATAAGTCACATTGTTAATGTCACAAAGAACAATATATCTACTATTGTCATCAATTATAGAATCTTTATAGAGAAAGGAGTCACCGCTCCAGGTGGGATCACTAAATGGTTACAGGTGGTGCAGGATACCGAGGGTGCTGGCGGTGCACTAAGCAAAATGAAGACAAAGAAAAATGGACAGCATGTACAAAAATAGGATCACAGCAGTGGAAACAAGGAACAGCCGACGCGTTTCGCACTGGATCAGTGCTTATTCAGCCATGAATAAGCACTGATCCAGTGCGAAACGCGTCGGCTGTTCCTTGTTTCCACTGCTGTGACCCTATTTTTGTACATGCTGTCTATTGAATAAAAGACCACCCATCAGGTTTTGGAGTGCGGCTATCCATTTTTCTTTGTCTTCATTATAGAATCTTTATGCAGGAATTTAAAAGAGTCCTTGATAGCTATCAGGACACCTGCCTTCTTCTTATCAGCATTTGCACTCTCTATCCTGAAACATCTCTTGCAGCAGCCGGGGGAGAGGAGGGAAGCCAGCAGCACTGTGGGGCTAAGGGGCCAACACAGGGGGAAGCCCCGGCGGTAGCAGGAATCATCACAGCACTTAATGATTAGGGTGTGCCCAGGCACACCTGGCACACCCCCTGCACCCGCCTATGTTTGAGATAGATGCAGGGAAAGTATGCTGTGTGCTCTAAAAAAGAGAATACGTCCAGAACATCCAAATAAAAGAAAAAAAATGAAAAAAACACTCGAAGCAGAAACCGAGCTCCATGAACAATAAGACTTATTGCAGCATGGGGGGGGGGGGGCACAGGGAAACAAAAAGTATCCCAAAATAGTCTGCCATGTGGGGCAACAAGGGACAACAGCGAGAGAGATCCTAAATCAGGTGGCCCTCCACTTAGAGCAGGGGTCTTCAAACTACGGCCCTCCAGGTGTTCAGGAACTACAATTCCCATCACGCCTAGTCATGTCTGTGAATGTCAGAGTTTTGCAATGCCTCATGGGATTTGTAGTTCTGCAACAGCTGGAGGGCCGTAGTTTGAGGATCCCTGACTTAGAGGGAGGAAGAATGCGGAGTGACCCACTATAAGGGAATCTTTGCTGGGATCAAAACCACTCCATGTTTTTTTAGGCAGCAAGACCTTGCTGGGAAGTGGTGTGTCTGGAGGGAGGATATTCCACTCTTTTAGTAGCTGGATTCCTCTGTCGATTGTGTGTTCAACATGTTTCTTGACCTGGTGTGTGATTATCAGCTTGGTGGGACGGTCCCATTGGAAGGCGATCTTGTGGTTGTGTAAGGCCTTTGTTAGCATTAGTGATGAGCGGAATACTCCATATTCGATTTCGCGATATTTCGCGAATATTTCGCGATATTTCGCGAATATTTCGAAGAATATTCGCGAATATTCGTTAATATCGAATATTCGTGATATTTTATAAAAAAAAAAAATTGCGAAATTTCGCTATTTTTTTGGGATAAAATATCACGAATATTCGATATTTACGAATATTCGCTATATTTTATAAAAAAAAAAAAATAGCGAAATTTCGCATATGCGAAAGCGAAAATGATTGCGAAATTTCGCTATTTTTTTTTTGGATAAAATATCACGAATATTCGATATTTACGAATATTCGCTATATTTTATAAAAAAAAAAAAATTGCGAAATTTCGCTAATGCTAAATTTCGCTAGTGCGAATGCGAAATTGATTGCGAAATTGATTGCGAAATTTGAAAAAATACGAATATTCGAAATAGCGAATATTCGCCGCGATATTCGAGTTATTCGCGAATACTCGAATATGCAATATTCGTAGCGAATTTTCGCAATGCGAATATTCGTGAGCAACACTAGTTAGCATGAAGAATTGACGCCTATTGTTAACCACTTAAGGACCGCCGCATGTACATTTACGTCAGAAGAATGGCACCGACAGGCACATCAACGTATATATACGTTGGTGCCTTGGGGGGGATCGGGGGTCCGATCGGACCCCCCCCCCGTACATGCGGCGGTCCGCGCGGCTGCAGGAGCGATCCGACAAGTGGGGGTGGCTATCCGTTTTCACCCGCCCCCTCCGGATCGCTCCCAGCCAATGCGCGCGCCCGCCTGCCCTGTCACTTCCTCCTCCTGTGTAAACACAGGAAGGAGGAAGCGACGTGATCTCTCCCTCGGCGTTTGTTTCAAGCGCCGCTGAGGAGAGATCACAACACAACAAGTAAGTCTGCACCAACAGCACACTTACACACAGACACAAACACATTTAACCCCCGCGATCGCCCCCCCCCCCTCCCCCCTGTCACAGTGTCACTGAATGCAGTAATCATACATGTATGATTACTGTATTTAGTGTCAGTGTGACAGGCAGTGTGACAGTCAGTCAGTGTTAGTGTCAGGGTAGCCCCCCCCACCCCCCCCAATAAAGTTTTAACCCCTTGATCACTGCCCTAGTTAACCCTTTCACTCCCTATTGCCAGCATCACTAAGCGATCATTTTTCTGATCGCTGTATTAGTGTCGCTGTTCCCGCTAGGTAGCTAATTTTTTTTTAACGCGATTTTTTTTTTACTAAAGACATGCGGCTAAATAAATTTTGGCCTAAATGTTTGACTAAAATTTAGTTTATTGGTTTTTTATTATAACAAAAAGTAAAAAATATTGTTTTTTTTTCAAAAATGTCGCTCTATTTTTGTATATAGCGCAAAAAATAAAAATCGCAGAGGCGATCAAATACCACCAAAAGAAAGCTCTATTTGTGGGAAAAAAAGGACGCGAATTTTGTTTGGGAGCCACGTCGCACGACCGTGCAATTGTCTGTTAAAGCGACGCAGTGCCGAATCGCAAAAACCCCTTGGGTCATTTGCCAGCGTATTGGTCCGGGTCTTAAGTGGTTAACCACTTCCCGCCCGGCCAATAGCCGATTTACGGCAGGGAAGTGGTTATGAAATCGTGACTAGACGTTCTCAAACGTCTAGCACGATTTCATGCCGCACGCGCCCGTGCGGGCGCGCAGCGCGGCGATCGGTGATGCGGGGTGTCAGTCAGACACCCTGCACCTCCGATCTCGGTAACGAGTCTCCGGCGGAGCCTCGTTACCACGTGATCAGCCGTGTCCAATCACGGCTGATCACGATGTAAACAGGAAGAGCCGCCGACGGCTCTTCCTCACTCGCGTCTGACAGACGCATGTAGAGGAGAGCCGATCAGCGGCTCTCCTGACAGGGGGGGTTCGCGCTGATTGTTTATCAGCGCAGCCCCCCCTCGGATCGCCACACTAGACCACCAGGGTAATAAAAAAAAATACAAAAAAAAAATACAAATAAAATGACAAAAAAAAAAAAATGACAAAAAAATAAAATGACAAAAAAAAAAAGGGGGGCAGTAAAAAAAAATGATGCCAATCAGTGCCCACACATGGGCACTGATTGGCAACATTGATCCATCAGTGCCACCCCTCAGTGATCATCAGTGCCACCCCAGTGTCTGTCAGTGCCACCCCACAGTGCCAATCCATGCCCAGTGCCCACCTATCAGTGCCCACCTGTGCCACCTATCAGTGCCCACCTGTGCCACCTATCAGTGCACACCTGTGCCGCCTATCAGTGCCCACCTGTGCCGCCTATGAGTGCCCACCTGTGCCGCCTATGAGTGCCCACCTGTGCCGCCTATGAGTGCCCAGTGCTGCCTATGAGTGCCCATCAGTGCCGCCCATGAGTGCCCATCAGTGCCGCCCATGAGTGCCCATCAGTGCCCAATACCAGCGCCGCCTATCAGTGCCCATCAGTGCTACCTAATCGGTGCCCATCAGAACTACCTCATCGGTGCCCATCAGTGCCACCTCATCGGTGCCCATCAGTGCCACCATATCAGTGCCCATAATTGAAAGAGAAAACATACTCATTTACAAAAAAATTAACAGAAAAAAATAAAAACTTTATTTTTTTTTCAAAATCTTCGCTCTATTTTTAGTTGTTGCACAAAAAAAAAAAAACGCAGAGGTGATCAAATACCACCAAAAGAAAGCTCTATTTGTGGGGAAAAAAGGACGCCAATTTTGTTTGGGTGCAGTGTAGCATGACCGCGCAATTGTCATTCAAATTGCGACAGTGCTGAAAGCTGAAAATTGGCTTGGGCGGGAAGGTGCGTAAGTGCCTGGTATGGAAGTGGTTAAAGGGGTTGTAAAGGTTAGTTTTTTATTTTCTAAATAGGTTCCTTTTTGCTAGTGCATTGTTGGTTCACTTACCTTTTCCTTTGATTTCCCTTCTCATTAATTGTTTTCTTTGTTTGAATTTCTCACTTCCTGTTTCTCTTCAGTAAGCTTTTCACCATCATCCGAGCGGTGGAAAGGCATTTAGAACACCTTACTGAGGAGGAACAGGAAGTGAGAAATTCAGACAAAGAAAACAAAGAAAAAAAAACACTTAGGGTCAGATTCAGGAACACTTGCGCTGGAGTATTTCGATATGCGCCGCGTAACTGTGATGATGCGCCGTCGTTTCTATGTGCCCGTACCCACCAAACTAGATGCGCCCAATAACGGGTCATTTGCGACCGGCGGAACGTTCCGACGCCAGAGTATCGTCAGCGCTTATTTTCGCTGGGCGCATCAGTCGCGCCCATTGATTTCCCCTGCAAATATGCAAATGAGGTATTTTTCCCAATTCACGATCGGATTAGCACCATACGCTGGCTACATGCGCCGCGCGTATCTGGTCCGTCCGGCGCAAAGTTATTTCTACAAAAGGCTGCTTTATCTTTACTCCAGACGGTCACAGGTCAGCAGGAGAGCAGCTACAGCAGCGTTACCGATGAAACTAGCAAGCTGAACAACAACACTTGCAAGGACAACACCTCTGTGTGCCAACATGCCAGGGGCAATTGTGGTCCTAAGACTAGTACTGGGTCCCTCGCTATGGAGGAGGCGGGCACGTGAGAGGATATACCGCACTCGTATGAGCCTCTTTGGCATGGGGGATGAGGAGGTGTATCGCCTCTTCAGATTCAGCCCTGATGTAATACTTGAACTAACCACAACCCTGCAGGATGACATCACCAGCCCAACACACCGCTCACAAGCAGTGCAGCCACTGGTGAAGGTCCTGGCAACACTTCATTTCCTTGCCAGTGGCTCTTTTCAGCGTACAAGTGGAGTGGTGGCTGGGATGTCACAATCCTCCATAAGCAGATGTGTGCACCAGGTTGTCCCTGCAATCCTCAGACGCATGTCCAACCAGTTCATCAGACCCACCACTGAGGAGCTGCGGCTGAAGGCAATGACAGATTTCTACAACATTGCCAGATTCCCACGCACCATCGGGGCCATTGATTGCACACATGTGGCCCTACAGCCCCCCAGTGCCACAGAGCACATATACCGCAATCGGAAGCATTGGCATTCCATCAACGTACAGGTGATAGCTGATGCCCAACGCCTCATATGGCACGTCCGTGCCAAACACCCCGGGTCCAGCCATGACAGCTTCATATACCGTCAGAGCCCCATCCCAGCAGAATTCGAGCAGAACATGTATGGGGACAGCTGGCTGGTTGGTGAGTGACAAGGGAGTCAGGCATGACTATCCCCTCCCGTGATGCACAACAGAAGTCGCACATGCATGACTAACATTCTCCTGTCTTTTACCTTACAGGTGACTCTGCATATGCACTGGGACCCCATCTAATGACTCCTTTCCGGAACCCCCAAACCAGAGGAGAGAGAAAATACAATGAAGCACACATCAAAACCCGTGGAGTGGTGGAGCAAACATTTGGGCTCCTAAAGTCCCGTTTCCGCTGCCTGGATAAGTCCGGGGGGACCCTATTGTATTCCCCTACCTTTGTGTGTCAGATCATCGCTGCATGTTGTATTCTGCACAACTTTGCTATGAGAAAAGGCCTGCAGATTGACATACGTGATGACCTGACCCCCGACCCACACAGTCCCCACCTGCCAGAGGACACCCAGTCTGCTGATGGAAGAGCAGTCAGGAGGGTCCTCGCCGTAGGCATCTTTGGACACTAAACCAAAACATTAATCACACAGACAGTGCACGCGTGTACACCACTGGATCACACACACCACATGCACATTGCATTGGATTAGCCCAAGTCCAGCATGTAGGAGTTGGGAGCAGCAACGCCAGCGTCAAGGCCCCAATGATGTCACTGTCCATTCACACACCTTTCACACGTCATTCATTCAGCCGTGGGGTTAACTTCACCACCACGGCCGAGGGTGACACCCCTTACTTTCAGGAGTGCCACCCTCTCACATTCACACACCATTCACACTGTCCCCTGCACTCCTGACCGTGTGCAGTACAAAATAAAAACAAAAATCTCATAACCTGAGAACCAAAAAATAAACAAAAACTCATGTCCTGAGTATAAACAATAATAATAAAAAATAAACAAAAACTCATATCCTGAGTATAAACAATAATAATAAAAAATAAACAAAAACTCATATCCTGAGTATAAACAAAAATATATAACAACCAAAAAAACAAAAAACCCTCATCTGGGATGACGGGGGCTCCTCCTTGGGGGCACTCTCGGGCTCCTCATCTGCCTGGAGGGAGTGGGTGGTGGTGGGGGTGGGGGGGCATCAGGAGGAGGCTGATCCCCGGGTGGGCCACTCCTGGGAGCTGTTGGCTGCCTGCCCTCCAATGCCACAGCGATACGGCTCAGATACAGGTTTGTTTGGGCCTGCATCCTCAACTGGCGGGTGATATTGTGCCGCTGGTCACGTTGCCGCTGCCTCCCCTCTTCCCGGATGGCAGCTGTGTTGTCTCGAACAGCTGCTGTCAAGTGCCGGATATCAGCCTGCACCTCCCCCAGGCTGGTCACAACGCCCTGCACGCGACTGGGCAGCTGTGACAGAGAGCCCAGGCTGTCTGCGACCCTGTCTAAGTGGCCAGCCATCTCCCCCATTTGCTGGGTCTGTTTGGCGTGGTCCAACAGCACCTGGTCCTCGACCAAATCACACACCCCCCTGGTCTTCCGGGTGGCCTTCCTGGGGGCAGAAGAAGGTTGTCCCCGTGGGGATGGAGTCGCCCTTGAGGGGCTACCTAGGATGGGGGAGGGGATCACAGAGGGCCCTGCAGAGGAGGAGGACTCCTCCAACATTAAAATAAACTCCTGTTCAGGGACAGGCTCCTCCACAACCACCTCTGCTGAAGTGGTGTGGGCACTCTCCTCCTCCACCTCGGTGTCTCCAGCACCCAGGGCCTCGTCTTCAGCATCCCGTTGGGGGGTTGGGGTGGACTGGCCGGCACGAGATGGCCCAGCACCGTCATCTGTGGATGACACAAAGCAGACACATGTTGGTGGTCCCACACACTTGCCACATGTAAACACCCCCCCCCCCCCACATGCAACACACCAAAAAGGGGGTAAAAATCACTTACCTGTCCTGGAGCCTTCCTCTACGGAGTCATAGCCAGGGACCCCCTCCAACTGCTCCCTGTCCAGGCAGCGGGCAACCACCTCCTCCTCCGCGGTCAGGGTGACAGGACATGGGGGACCACCACCTGTGCCCCTCTCATGGCTCCTAATGGTGGACACCTTGCCCCTCACCTTGCGCCGCAGGTCATTTATTTTTTTTTGAATGTCCGAAGGACTCCGGGTGGAGTACCCCAGCACATTGACCCTGGCAGCTATGGGGTCCAGGATGCCCTGCTTCCTCTCCCGGCTAGTCTTCCTGCTTTTTTTCCCATGGAGGAAATCATTAAACGTCTCCATAGCCGAGATTATCACAGAGACCTCCTGGGCATTATAATTTAGGTTCCTCCTCTCTTTGGGGGTAGCGGGAGCAGCCATTACAGGGCAAAAGTATCTTCCCTGGGGTGGGGGGAAATGGAACTACTTTTGCGCCGTAATGGCGTTTCCGCCAGCGCTTTTAAGCGCCCAGCGGAACGCATTGCGCTGACGTTTCCCAGGAAGTGGTGCCGACGGAAGTTGTGAGCATGCGCACAAGGGGGCGAGTGGAGCCGCACTCACTGCGCATGCTCCGTGGATGATGCGCTGAACGTAAGCCTCTGCGCTGGGCTCCGCCCATCATTTACATATGATCACACCCACTTCCACTTGCGTCGGGTTACGCCAGCGCATTATCGTTACTCTGGCGCAAGTTTACGCGCAACTGCTATGTGAATTACAGGACTTGCGCTGAAAGGGTCTTCAGAGTAACGTAAATGAGAAGCGTTACTCCAGAGGAAAGATACTCTCATCTACCTGAATCTGGCCCTTAGAAGGAAAATGAAAATAAAAGGTAAGTGAACCAACAATGTACTCGCTTAACCACTTAAGGACCGGACCAATATGCTGATAAATGACCAAAGGTGTTTTTACAATTTGGCACTGCGTCGCTTTAACAGACAATTGCGCGGTCGTGCGACGTGGCTCCCAAACAAAATTTGCATCCTTTTCTTCCCACAAATAGAGCTTTCTTTTGATGGTATTTGATCACCTCTGCGATTTTTATTTTTTGCGCTATATACAAAAATAGAGTGACATTTTTGAAAAAAATCAATATTTTTTACTTTTTGTTATAAGAATAATTGAATAAACTAAATTTTAGTCAAACATTTAGGCCAAAATTTATTCAGCCACATGTCTTTAGTAAAAAAAAATCGCAATAAAAGAAAATTAGCTACCTAGCGGCAACAGCGACACTAATACAGCGATCAGAAAAACGATCGCTTAGTGACGCTGGCAATAGGGGGTGAAAGGGTTAACTAGGGTGGTGATCAAGGGGTTAAAACTTTATTAGGGGGGGTACGGGGCTACCCTGGACCTAACACTAACTGCCTGTCACACTAACTGTCACACTGACACTAAATGCAGTGATCAGTAAATATATGATCACTGCAGTCAGTGACAGTGTGACAGGGGGCTGGGGGGGTGATTGGAAGGGGTTAAATGTACCTATGTGTGTGGTGTCAGTGTAGTGTTGGTGCGACTTACTGTGAGTCTTCTCTCCTCTTGGCAGATTGAAAATACCGCCGAGAGGAGAGCTCACATCACTTCCTCTGCCTGTGTTTACACTATACAGGCAGAAGAAGTGACACGGCGGGGGGATGCCGGATTGGCTGGGAGCGATCACGAGGGGGCGGACAGACATGAACAGCCACCTCCCCAGCACAGATCGCTCCCGGAGGTAAGACGACCGCCGCACGCAGCGGAGGGGGTCCCGATCAGACCCCCGACCCGCAACAAGGCAGCGACGTACATGTACGCCCATGTGCCTGTACGTGCCATTCTGTGAATGTACATAGTCGTGCGGCGGTCGTTAAGTGGTTAAAGGAACCTAGAAAATAAAAAATGAACCTTTACAACCCCTTTAAGGGTAGCAGCTGAGAGATCGGCATAGAGCGCCATTCTTTTACGTTTTTCTGAGATAACTGGATTGGTACGAGCCACCGACATTGCTTTTTCTTTGGTGGTGTAAACATGAATGAGTGATGTACGAGGGCTTAGGAATTCTGTATGTCCTGTCTATCAAAAGCTCTGTTTCTGTCGCCGACGGCATCAGCTCAGACAGAAGTTGGTGAAGAAAGTCATGTAATAATGGTTGCGTAACTGTTTTGGGTATTTCCCTAAACTTAATCTTATTGCGTCTCGAGCGGTCCTTGAGGTCTGCTATTTTAGCTGAAATTCTTTTTGTTTACTATTCAAAATTGCTGTAGGCATCTATAAGATCATTGTGGGCATGGCAGATGTCGCCAATTTTATCCTCAGTATGAGGTTGTTGGAGGGACAGATCCTAGACTGCAGAGATTACATTTGTAAGCATAGCTGACATGTTCATGTGCAGGGATTCCTTAAGGAACAGAAGCATGTCTTCAAGGTCTATGGTAGCAGGTTGTGAGGAAGATGGGTAGTCTCCCAGAGGCCTTGTTAATAGTAGAGGGGGTTGGGAGGTCTCTCTGGGACCAGCTCTGTACCATTGTAAGGTCGCTCCTGTTTCCTGAGTGATGTCGCTGTGAGAGCCGTTGGATCGAAGCTCTCTCAATCTAATGCACTCCGACAGTTGGCCACGCCCCCAAAGCACAATTATTCCACACCCGTTCCTTCTATCCAAAGTCTGCGAAAGAGACACAGGAATTTATCAAAAAAATCTGTAATCTTGTTTCGAGCGCACTAAATGTGGCCTCATCATACAGACTGGCTCCCCAAGCTGTTTTTATAAAATAAAGAAAGCTTAAATGGAAAATTGCAATTTTTAAATTTCATTATTACTGCATCAGGTTCCACACATGGTATAGATGTGCCACTTTACAGGTAGTCTAAGGGGACCCCCAAGCACTATATTTAAAGACATTTTTATGGTTTCACTTTAATCACTTAAGAACCGAGCCATTATGCTGGTAAAGAACCAGGCCCCTTTTTTGCGATTTAACTGACAATTGCGCGGTCATGCGACGTGGTTTCCAAACAGAATTGGCGTCCTTTTTTTCCCACAAATAGAGCTTTCTTTTGGTGGTATTTGATCTCCTCTGCGGTTTTTATTTTTTGCGCTTTAAACAAAAACAGAGCGACAATTTAATTTTTTTTATATTTTTTACTTTTTGCTATAATAAATATCCCCAAAAAAAAAAAAAAAAATATATATATATATATATATATATATATATATATATAAAAAAATGTCCTCAGTTTAGGCCAATATGTATTCTCCAACATATTTTTGGTAAAAAAAAATCACAATGAGCGCTTACTGATTTGTTTGCGCAAAAGTTACCGTATTTATCGCGGTATAACGCGCTGCCGTGTATACCGCGCACCCCAAAAGTGCCCCCCAATCCTGTGGAAAAAAAGTTATTTTGTACTTACAGTTTTGGTGTCTTGCGCGGCGTCCATCGGCGGCCTCGTCGGGTTCGGCGTCCTTCTGCGGCTTCGGGTGTCCTTCTGCGGCGGGTCCGGTGTCCTCTTCGGCGGGTCCCGTGTCCTCTTCGGCGTGTCCGGTGTCCTCTTCGGCGGGTCCGGCGTCCTCTTCGGCGGGTCCGGCGTCCTCTTCGGCGGGTCCGGCGTCCTCGCGTCCTCCCCGCTCGTTTCCCGCGCCGAGTTTTGAATACTGCGCCAGCATATACTGAGCGCAGTACACTCAGGCAGGCTCGGCAACTTTCGCGCTCACGTCCTGTACGTCCAGGACGTGACCGCGGAAGAAGCCGAGACTGGCCGAATATACCCGAGTGTACTGCGCTCGGTATATGTCGGCGCAGTATTCAAAATTCGGCGCGGGAAAGCGGGTATCGGCGTATATCGCGCACCCACGATTTTGCCCTGATTTTCAGGGCAAAAAAGTGTGCGATATACGCCGATAAATACGGTATAGCGTTTACAAAATAGAGGATAGTTTTATGGCATTTTTATTACTTTTTTTTACTAGTAATGGCGGTGATCAACAATTTTTTTCATGACTGCCACATTATGGCAGACACATCAGACACTTTTGACAAACGGCTGGACACTTAAAGGGCAACGTACCTCTATGTGTCTGTGCCCAGCCGTGCCATTCTGTCGAAGTGTAATGACGTTAGGCGGTCCTTAACTTCTTAAGGACCGCCTCCTGCACATTTACAGCGGCAGAATGTCACGGCTGGGCACATCAACGTATATATACATTGGTTCTAGTACCCAGCCGTGGGTTACGGGCGCGCGCCCGCGGCACGCTCCCGTTACTCGGTCCGAAGCTCCGTGACCGGGACCGCGGGACTCGCGGACCCAATCGCCGCTGGAGTGCGGCGATCGGTCCCCAGAGCTGAAGAACGGGGAGAGCCGTGTGTAAACACGGCTTTCCCGTGCTTCACTGTGGCGGCAGCATCGATCGCGTCATCCCTGTTATAGGGGGACGCGTTCGATGACGTCACACCTACAGCCACACCCCCTACAGTTGTAAACACACACAGGGAACACATAACCCCTACAGTGCCCCCTTGTGGTTAACTCCCAAACTGCAACTGTCATTTTCACAGTAAACAATGCAATTTAAATGCATTTTTTGCTGTGAAAATGACAATTGTCCCAAAAATGTGTCAAAATTGTCCGAAGTGTCCGCGATAATGTCGCAGTCACGAAAAAAATTGCTGATCGCCGCCATTAGTAGTAAAAAAAAAAAAAATTATAAAAATGCAATAAAACTATCCCCTATTTTGTAAACGCTAAAAATTTTCGAAAACCTACCGATAAACGCTTATTGCAATTTTTTTTTTTTTAACAAAAATAGGTAGAAGAATACGTATTGGCCTAAACTGAGGAAAAAAAATTATATATATTTTGGGGGAATTTTTATTATAGCAAAAAGTAAAAAATATTGCATTGCATTTATTCCAAAATTGTCGCTCTATTTTTTTTTTTTTGGCAAAAAATAAAAACCGCAGAGGTGATCAAATACCACAAAAAGAAAGCTCTCTTTGTGGGGAAAAAAAGGATGTCAATTTTGTTTGGGAGCCACGTCGCACGGCCGCACAATTGTCAGTTAAAACGACGCAGTGCCGAATCGCAAAAAGGGGCAAGGTCCTTTACCTGCATTTTGGTCCGGGTCTTAAGTGGTTAACTGGTTAAGTGTCAGTATATCGCTGCTCATTTAAAAATGTTGTTCATTGATACATGTCCCCCAGGGCAGTACCCAGACCCCCATAACCATTATATGCCCAATTACTTGCATATAAGCCTTCAAAATTGTCACTTTTGAGTTTTCCAATTCGGGTCCTGTAGACTTCACTGGGGCTCATATTCTATTCTGAACGTTTGCGATGTTCAAAAGTTCTGCCGCAAACCGAAGAGGGGGTCATTCTCTATTAAAAATCTAAGCTTATCGTGGTGGTCATCCTAATGTTATAGTTTGGATATACATTATACTAGAAGGTGAACCTTTATAAATACCACAACTTTTTCTACCCTTGCTTCTAAGATTAGATATTATTATATATAGAAATCCATATACCAAATTAGACTTTGCACAATATTTCCTAGCAAATGTCTAGATAAGTGTACTTAGTATGAAACTTTTGCTTGGAAAGTCAGTTAGTTGAAACATTTCACTATGATTATACTGCCTATGTTTTATGACTTTAGTCCTTGTAAATACCTGTAATTTATACATGTTTAGCTGAGTTGATTTATTATTACTTATTTATGTAAATCAGCTTGAAAACATTTGCTCAATGGTTATTTTAACATTGTCATTGTTGTTTTACAGAAACAGATCGTAGTGTGATCGCCGCTCAGTTTTCCTTCTATGTGAGATTGGCTGTGATTCTAATCTATCTATTGATGCTCATCCTTGCAATACATCTCTCCTGTAATTACTACTAACATCTCCACAAAATAATTAGAACCAGAAAGCTGGATAATGCTAAAGCCTCACTATTTAAGGGTTCATATTTGAGCATGCAGCGGCTCAAAGCAGGAGTCCATTGCGGCTCCGTTCACAGTTTCAGGTTCGATTTCAGCCCAAATTTTGGGCTGAATTTGGATCTGAAATGGACCAAAAAAACGCACAGGGCTACTGTGCAAATTGCACCAGTCTCCATGGAGAGCCGGTCACATCCAATTTGCACTAGTGCTCCTCTATCATTAACATCATGGAACATATTATACTGATTGTTACTCTGGGAAACTACAGACTCTTGTCCTTGGCTATACTATGTGTCAATGTTTATTAATGTCATGTGCTGTATTTCATCCTTGACTTTGAAAATAAAGAATTTTATAAGTTCTTGTTCCTGGAGTTCAGCTTTAAATGTACTATGATTGTTTCAGTTCTGATGTACATTATACAAACAGATGTACAGTATATATTTTTCTGAATATGAAACTAAACTTTAGGCAGATACAAAATACAAAATAACAGCTCTCAGAAAAAACAAACAAAAACTCCAAACGGCAGTCTGCTACATAACAGCTTCCCCTCGCCTACTGCCCCTATGGCAACAGAAACATTTTGTATTTCTCACAAATCAAACTGCAGATTTTAAAGCACATTTTAACACTTATAAGAGATTTGGATAAGAAATTGCTACACAAGCCATTATGTATTGTATAGTTACTAAAATTAATCTTTGCATTTCTCAAAACAATCAAATCAATGTAACAATTGTGAAGTGCTAGTTTCAGTTTCCATTTTTTTATTGACTCAATTTTATCAGAAATCTGCACTAGGATAGAAATAACATTTTAGGCATCCTCGCAATAGGAATTTTGTTTTTCAGAGATACACAATAAGGCTACTGTAGGAGTGGAGATGCAGCATCTTTCCTGATTAGAAAGCTTGTGTTGATTTACTAAAACTGGAGAGTGCAATATCTGGTGCGTTTGAACATGGTAGCCAATCAGCTTCAGCGTGTTCAAAAAATCTTTGGCAAAAACTTGGAAGTCTATTGGTTTCCATGCAGAGCTACACCAGATTTTGCACTTTCCAGTTTTAGTAAATCAACCCCTGGGATTTGCTCAGATGGTTATATTGAAGGTTCATCCTCCCGTTTTGGAACTCAGTCTGAAAAGGACAATGTGATACAAACAGTGTTTGTAAAGACAGAAAGAGGTAGATATCTATGACAAGGTTTGTTAAATTGTATGTACAGAAATCACATAGAGTGATTTTTTAAACCACTTGCCGACCAGCTCACATACATTTACTGGTGACGGGTCATTTCTCCTGCACAAACCGTCGTACATGTACATCGCTCTGTTCAAGGAGGATAGCAGACTTGCATGTGCCCACCACGCACTGCTGGTGCATGACTGCTGGTCCTGCAGACTTCATGTTGGCCCACGACTCGTGATCACTGTGTACCGAGGCAGAACGGAGAACTGCCTATATAAACAAGGCTATTCCCTGTTCTGCCTAATGACATGCCAGAGCTCTGTTCCCAATGATCGGGAACACTGATCTCTGTCATCTCTCTGGCTGCCCATCACCCCCCTACAGTTTGAACACACCCAGGTATCACACTTAACCCCTTGATCCCCCCTAGTGTTAACCCCCTTCCTGCCAGTGTCATATTTACATTGATTAGTGCATGTTTATAGCACTGATCAATGTATTATATCACTGGTCCCCAAAAAGTGTAACTTGGGGTCAGATTTGTCCGCTGCAATGTTACAGTCCCACTAAAAGTCGCAGATCGCCACCATGACCAGTAAAAACAATAAAAAATAAAAGTCCCTAAATCTATCCTGTAGTTTGTAGATGCGTTAACTTTTACGCAAACCACTCAATATATGCCTATTGCAATTTTTTTTACCAAAAATATGTAGAAGTATACATATTGGCCTAAACTGATGAATTTGTCGGCGTATAAGATGACCCCCTAATTTTCCTAAACATTCCTAAAATGTTGGTTTTGGGATACACTTACTGTGCCATTACATGCCAGACTGTGCTACCATTACATGCCAGACTGTGCCACCATTACATGCCAGACTGTGCCACCATTATATTCCAGACTGTGCCACCATTACATGCTTCATTGTGCGCCATTACATGCCTCACTGTGCACCATTACATGCCTCACTGTGTCACTGGATACCTCACTGTGCCATTGCATGTCTCGACGATCCCTTACTTTATCCCTGACATGCAGAATCTGTTAGATATTCGTCCATTTTTCCAAAGCCGTGCCTCCTCCTCGTGCTGTTTCGTGATAGGCAGAACAATCAGCTTCCCAGGAGACACTGTGTTCAGTGTTCCGCCTATCACAGATGCCCTCTCGTTCGAGACCGAGGAACACTGAACACAATGTTAAGACGACCCCCGACTTTTAAGAACAATTTCATGGGTTAAAAAGTTGTCTTATGTGCCGGAAAATATGGTATATTTTTATATATATATATTTTTTTTTTGGGGGGGGGGGATATGAATTTTAGCAAAATTTTCAGAATTGTCAACATTTTTGGTTTATAGCGCAAAAAATAAAAACCGCAGAAGTGAGCAAATGCCACCAAAAGAAAGCTCTATTTGTGGGTAAAAAAGATTGTCAATTTTGCACGACTGCACAATTGTCAGTTAAAGCAACGCAGTGCGGCATCACAAAAAAATGGCCTGGTCATTAAGGGGGCAAATCCTTCCAGGGCTAAATAAAGTGGTTAAATAAAAGTGGTTATACTTTACCTGTCACAGAGCTAAATAGCTATAGCACTAAGATATAAGAATTCAGTAAAGAACTACCGACAGTTTTCTGGCACTATGGCCCTTTAAAATGGCCTGTGCCAGATTAAAAAATCACTTACAACCCATTTCAGTAACTATACCGAGACATGCAGCAAATTCGGTTAGTTCTTAATAGCGCCATCTTTACAAAGTGGAGCTTTTAATGCAGCAATTCAGATTCCTAGAGAATGAACCTGGAAGTAATTTAGACCTACTCTAACTTGGCATACAGAGAGAGCCAAGGTGCCCGTCCGTATGAACACTCCGGCTTCTGTCGCTCACACCAACATTTGTCAAGAGGAGGTACATCGGAATTCTAAAGAGTGTCTTAGACCGCGTACACACGATCGAACATGTCCGCTGAAACTGGTCCGCAAACCAGTTTCAGCGGACATGTTCGATCGTGTGTACGGCCTACCGGACCGCTTTCCAGTGGACAAAAGTTTCAAAACATGCTTAGAAACCTGTCCGCTGGAAACCTGTCCGTCGGACATGTTCGATGGTTAGTACACAAAATCATCGGACCAAAATCCCGCACATGCTCAGAATCAAGTCGACGCATGCTTGGAAGCATTGAACTTCGCTTTTTCATCACGTCGTTGTGTTCTACGTCACTGTGTTCTGGTCCGAGGGGATTTTGGTACTATGGTGTGTACACACATCACACCAACAGACCACTTCAGCCTGGTCCGATGTAAACGGTCCGTCAGACATGTTTCATCGGACATGTCTGATCGTGTGTATGCGGCCTTAGACACTCTTTATGATTTTCCCTGTGTATGTATTCATATAATCCCAATCTGTGGGGACCAACTGCAATTCCTTCAGTTAAGAGAACAAAAAGGTTCCATGATCATTGCACATATTCTTATAATTCCCACAACATGTAAAACCACAAATTACAGAAATGAAAGTAAGCTAAACATTTTACATTTCAAAATGGTAAAAACCCATCAAATGGGTTAATATATAAAATACATTTGCTTAATTAATATCAATTACCACACAAACAACTGAAGATTATAATCACAATGATTCTGAAGTTCTTTTCACCTCTGATGAGTACATAAAGAGATTGTGTGAGTGGTCTGGTCTTCATGATTGAGGAGGCCAGAAGGAGGGGCATTTCCGTTGGTGATAGAATAGTACACTTAAAAGACAATTCATACAGTAGCAATACGCAGGAGATCAAGGGAAAGAGAAATGAAACGTATCACCTTTTTCTTTTTCTTCAAAGGTAGGAATAATTTTAATTTGTTGTATCAATGTAAAAAAAAAATAATAATAATAATAATAATCATACGTTGTTTGCTGTATTATTGAAAATTGTATTGATTCAGAGATTAACGATTAATCCCCATGGGTTCTGCAACTTGCTTGTAAGCTTTGCTAATTGTAAAATGATTGTGAATTTGTTTGATTTGCAAGATTTCAATTCAAAACACTGTGCAACTAGTCTACCATTAATACACCAGTGTGAGCTGGTTACTTGTAAAGAATAAATTAAAAAATAATAAATAACTATTGTATAATATATAAAATGAACCAATAATAGAAAACATTTAACTACACCAAGTGAACATGGGGTCAATTTACCAAAGGCGCAAAGAATGTGCACTTTGCAAGAACATTTTTAATTTAAATAAGCATTTCCACATCAGTATACAACTCTTTCAAAATTCATTGCAAGCTCTATTTGCAAGATTTTATGACTATTATTACTTTTGTTCCTGAATCTTCCCCTTTTATACCTATATCGGGGTAAGATATTGACAACCTTCATTTTTGTTACATACTATAACTTTATTTTTATTTTATTTTTTGTTTCACAATGTATTTTTTATTCAAATTAATTCCAACAGATAATAATCCAATATGTGAAAATAAAAGGCAAAATGAAAAAAAAAAAACATGCATTTTTGCAATACATGCACAATTTGCCTGTGTTATCCATTCAATGATCCTAGTTTAGATAAGTTCTCAATGCAATCCTGCAAAAATGCGAGGATTTACTATCCTTACATCCTTAATATTCTTAAACAATAGAAAGCTTACATTAACCACTTAAGACCCGGACACATACGCTGCTAAATGACCCAAGGTGTTTTTACAATTCGGCGCTGCGTCGCTTTAACAGACAATTGCGCGGTCGTGCGACGTGGCTCCCAAACAAAATTTGCGTCCTTTTCTTCCCACAAATAGAGCTTTCTTTCGGTGGTATTTGATCGCCTCTGCGATTTTTATTTTTTGCGCTATAAACTAAAATAGAGCCACAATTTTGAAAAAAAACACAATTTTTTTTACTTTTTGTTATAAAAAAAATCAAATAAACTAAATTTTAGTAAAACATTTAGGCCAAAATTAATTCAGCCACATGTCTTTAGTAAAAAAAAAAATCGCAATAAAAAAAAATAGCTACCTAGCGGGAACAGCGACACTAATACAGCGATCAGAAAAATGATCGCTTAGTGACGCTGGCAATAGGGAGTGAAAGGGTTAACTAGGGCGGTGATCAGGGGGTTAAAACTTTATTGGGGGGGTGGGGGGGATATCCTGAACCTAACACTAACTGTTTTTTACACTGCCTGTCACACTGACACTAAATGCAGTGATTAGATCACTGCATTCAGTGACACTGTGACAGGGGGGTGGGGGGGGGGGCGATCACAAGGGGTTAATGTGCCTATGTGAGTGTGTGTCAGTGTTGTGTTGGTGCACACTTACTTGTGATGTCTTCTCTCATCAGCAGCGCTGGGAAACAGCGCTGCGATGAGAGGTGACATCATTTCCTCCTTCCTGTGTAAACACAGGAGGAGGAACTGACACGATGGGAGCGCGCTCCCATTGGCTGGGAGCGATCGCGGGGGGGGCAGAAATCACGGACATCCGCCCGCTCGTCGGCGATCGCTCCCAGAGGCAGGGGGACCCCCGCACGCCGCGGAGGGGGTCCCGATGGGACCCCCGAACCGCACGAAGGCGGGGACGTAAATTTACGCCCTTGTGCCTGTACGAGCCATTCTGTGGCCGTATATGTGCGTGCGGGGGTCCTTAAGTGGTTAAAATCCTTTGAAAAGAAACTCTAATTATTATTTTTTTTTACTTATTACAACATTTTACAAAATGGTACAGTATACTTTGGAAAATGCACAGCAGTGCCACCAATCATGAAACTGTATTGAATATATATATATACTGTATATCAAATATATAATATATATATATATATATATATATATATATATCCTAAAATATAATTTGTTGTTTATTAGTATACTGCATTCATTTTTGTTATTCATATATATTTATTTATTTTCGCAGTGGCTGGTGCTCAGATAATCTTGTATCAGCTTCAGGAGATGGTGTCAGTTGACATTGGTAACACTGCAATTATAAGATGTGTGTCTAATGTTCATTTAGAATCTGGGGCTAGAATCAACTGCTATCGAGAGACCTGGACACCAGGAGATAGATATATTCTTGCCATAGCCTGTGTGAATGATAAGGATATTGATTACGAATGTGAACACAATCGTTATGAAACAAGACTGAAGATACACAAAGCAAAGCCAAAAGATTCTGGAATCTACTACTGCACATATGGTTATTCCAGAACCTTTACAAATGGAACATTTCTTTTTGTGGAAGGTAAGGTTTTTAATATCAATACTGTGTTTTGTATAAGTTAGCTGCAGAAAGGTTGACCAGGCAGGGAACACAATACTGGTTTCAGATTTCTTATTACATTTCACATTTGAATCTTCTTGATTTTCTGGGTTAGACTTGTGACAGTGAGTTATTGTATGAAGAGAGAAAATACAGGAGCGGGTGTCTGACAAGCACTGAATAGCTATAATTAAATAATATCATAATTAAAGAGGCTCAGGAAAATTGCAATACACATGAAGTGTTTCTGTCCACAATACCCCATATTTTAATTCACTTTACCTCTCTTGCAAAGTAGAGAAAAGGGCATATTGAACTACATATCTTTCAAGGTTGGGTTACATTATATTAATTTTAAAGGCTTTCTGGTGAGAAGTATAGTGAATCCAAGTGTTGAATGGGCAGTAGAATATATTTGTTTGGGATGCAATAAAGTATCTCAGTCAGCTTCCCTTCCACTACAACTTGATTTCTGTGGAGTCTAGGCATTTTAAAGTTCAGTTTAGGCATATTCTGCCCATCCACAGTAAACTCTGAAAGAGCTGGTTATTATATTTGTACTACAGAATAAAACAAAATTACACCCTAAACCCTAGTCTTCAACAAACATGAAACCCCAATTTTCAACACTATCTCCTTGTTTTCCCTTTTTGGTCTTCAACCTTCTCTTTTAAGACAACTACAGTTGTCTTCTGTGGTATGTATCTCAACGTTTATGGGCCTTATATTTTAAGGTGAACCTTTTTCTCAGCTAGCTTTAAAGAGGGACTAACCCCATTAACCACTTGCTGACGGCCGTCGACTTTGTATGGCCGCAGCGCAGCCCTGAATCTCTAGCAGCGGGGAACTCCTGTGCTGGCCGTGTCCCTTGGACACAGCCAAACAGAGATCGCGGTAAATAGCCAATCACAACGGCTATTTACAGCGTGATCTGTGCGGTCCATGAGAGATGATCTCATATGTAAACATATGAGATCATCTCTCATTGCTGACTCTCCCTCCTCACACCGACAGCGCGTGTGAGGAGGGAGAGCAAACAAAGCTACAGCCCTTTGGGGAAAAAAAGTGACCAATCAGTGTCCCCAGGACCATCTGTGCCCCCAGGACCATCTGTGCCCCCCAGTACCACAGTGCCCCCCCAGTACCACAGTGCCCCCCAGGACCACCTGTGCCCCCCAGTACCACCAGTGCCCACCAGTACCACAGTGCCCACCAGTACCACTGTGCCCACCAGTACCCACCAGTACCACAGTGTGCCCACCAGTACCACCGTGTGCCCACCAGTACCACCGTGCCCACCAGTACCACCATGCCCACCAGTACCACCATGCCCACAGTGCCCACCAATACCACTGTGCCCCCACCAGTACCCCCGTGCCCAACAGTACCACCGTGCCCATCAGTACCACCGTGCCTATCAGTGCCACCACTACCACCGTGCCCATCAGTGCCTACCTGTGCCACCAGTACCACCTGTGCCCAGTGCCCATCTGCCACCTCAGAGCACATCTGAAATCAGTGCCCACCTGTGCCACCTCATCAGTGCCCACCTGTGCCACCTCATTAGTGCCCACCTCATCAGTGCCCACCTGTGACGAAGTCAATCAGTGCACATCAGTATCCATCTTATCAGTACCCATCTGTGCCGCCTCATTAATGCCATCTGTGCCGCCTCATTAGTGCCATCTGTGCCGCCTCATTAGTGCCCACCTGTGTCCACCAGTACACAGGCCTCATTGGAGCACATCAGTACCCATCTTATCAGTACCCAACTCAGTGCCATCTGTGCCGCCTCAGTGCCATCTGTGCCACCTCAGTGCCATCTGTGCTGCCTCATCAGTGCCATCTGTGGACATTTGTACTTTCCTGGCTTGTTAGGGTCTCAAGAAATGAGAGAGGCCTTCAGTTCATCAGGTGTGATCAGTGATCAGATGTGATCATCTTTTTATGATTTGCACTATAGCTTTTAGACTCTAAAACTTTCACACAGACCAAAAAATTTCCAAAAACTTTGGGTTATGTTTTATCAAAGACATGTAGCAGTATAAATTATGGCCAAAATTTATGAAGAAACATTAATAATTTTCAAAATTTTATCACAGAAACTAAGAAAAAATCATTTTTTTCCCAAATTTTCGGTCTTTTTCATTAATAGTGCAAAAAATAAAAACCGCAGAGGTGATCAAATACCACCAAAAGAAAGCTCTATTTGTGGGGGAGAAAAGGACAAAAAAATAATTTGGGTACAGTGTTGCATGACTGAGTAATTGTCATTCAAAGTGTAAGAGCGCTGAAAGCTGAAAATTGGTCTGCTCAGGAGGGTGTTTAAGTGCCCAGTATGGAAGTGGTTAATGTAACTGTTTACCAAAGCAGTTAGATTCAAGGCATGCAATGAATAATAACTGTCGGGGTTTAGTTCTTCTTTAAGATTATGGGCCTTATGTTTTGACCTGTTCATACTAAGTACTGAAGTAATTTCCCATAACTAACATTACGATTTAAACCTTCAGGGCAAGCGAGTTTCTCAATAATAATTTGTGGCTGAGGAGATGTATTTCTCATTCTTTGTAGGAGCATGTTGTTTATATATATATATATATATATATATATATATATATATATATATATATATATAATACTGTATCTCTCTAGATTAACTTTATGGCAGCTAGACTTAGCTGAAGCTTTTATGACCTCTCAAACTGCCCATCCCCTCAAAGGTTGGAAAGTTGTGTTTCATATGAATTATATTGCTCATGTTCTACTTTCTCTAATCATCACTTGCAGAAGTTTCCCAACCCAAAATTCCTATCCATCTCCTAGTACACTCTCACTATCCTTCTATCAACACTGCCATCCAGCTTGTTTGTACAGTGAGAGTAACTTCTGGCCTAGTTCTTATTACCTGGAACATCTCTAGTACATGTCAAAAAGGCAAAATGATCTCTACAAGGGAACCCAGTGGCGCCTGGATTTTACAAAACCGACTCTCCCTTTCCAAAGGCTTCTTGAACTATGGGGATCATGTGACCTGCGAAGTCTGGTTTAGTACTTCTCCAGTCCAGGTCCACTGGAGCATACCAGAAAGGAGTAAGTAATAGTTATTGTAATTATTCATGATATCAAACAATCGATTGTGCAGCAGGATAGGTACAGTATGTGTATGGATTCAGCTGAATTAAACACAGTGGGCCAGATTCAGAAAGGCTTTACGCCGGCCTATCTCGAGATACGCTGGCATAAGTACAAATGTGCACCGTCGCATCTTTACACCGATTCAGAAAGCAAGATCCCCCCAAAAACATGGCTTCAGTCGTCCGGCGTAACTTGCCTACGCCGGCTATAGTTACGCTGGACGCATTATACGTTCCCATTAAAAATATGCAAATGAGCTAGATACGCCGATTCACAAACCTACTTGTGCCCAGCGCATTGATATACATTGTTTACGTAAGGGGTATGACCGGTGTAAAATTACCCCTGCTATATGAGGCGCAGGCAAGTTAAGTATGGACGTCGGAACAGCGTCAAATTTTACGCGAATAGGGCTGCGCGGAAGTTACGTTCACGTCAAAAGCATTGAGTATTTGCGACGTGATTCAGAGCATGCGCACTGGGATACGTCCATGGATGGCGCATGCGCCGTTCGTACGGCACCTCATTTACATGGGGTCATGTAACTTAGGGAGCAAGTAACTTAGGGAGCAAGTGCTTTGTGAATACAGAACTTGCCTCTCTAAGTTGCAGCGGCGTAGCGTAAAGAAGATATGCTACGCCCGCACAAATATACGCCAATCTTTCTGAATCTGGCCCAGTGTCTTGTATTTGTACTTAGTATTTCTGGTGTGCCCCTAATGCGCCATTGTCTGTCTATGTGAACTTTGAATAATTTTCTCCAATCTGCAGATTTAATAGGAATTAAAGAATGGAGCGGGCGATAAAAACAAACAAAATAAAAATTAAATTGAAAAATAAAACATTCAACACCAAAACTGCCCCCCGATACCGACACGGTCCAGAGCCCCAAGACCACTGAGACCAACCACTGACACCGATCACTTCCCCACTGACACCAACCACTTCCCCACTGACACCGACCACTTCCCCACTGACACAGACCACTACCCCACTGACACAGACCACTACCCCACTGACACTGTCACCGACCACTTCCCCACTGACACGACCACTGACACCATCCACTGACACTGAACACTTCCCCACTGACACGACCACTACCCCACTGACACCGACCACTTCCCCACTGACACCAACCACTACCCCACTGACACCAATCACTACCCCACTGACACCAACCACTGACACCGATCACTTCCCCACTGACACCAACCACTTCCCCACTGACACCAACCACTACCCCACTGACACCGATTACTACCCCACTGACACTGACCACTACCCCACTGACACCGACCACTACCCCACTGACCCCAACCACCACTACCCCACTGACACCGACCACTACCCCACTGACACTGACTACTACCCCACTGACACAGACCACTACCCCACTGACTACCCCACTGACCCCAACCACCACTACCCCACTGACACCAACCACTACCCTACTGACACCGATTACTACCCCACTGACACTGACCACTACCCCACTGACACCGACCACTACCCCACTGACCCCAACCACCACTACCCCACTGACACAGACCACTACCCCACTGACACAGACCACTATCCCACAGACACAGACCACTACCCCACTGATACCGTCACTGACCACTTCCCTACTGACACTGACCACTTGGCCACTGACATGACCACTACCCCACTGACACCGACCAATACCCCACTGACACCGACCACTGACACCGACCACTTCCCCACTGACACCAACCACTACCCCACTGACACCAACCACTACCCCACAGACACAGACCACTGACACCGATCACTTTCCCACTGACACCAACCACTTCCCAACTGACACCAACCACTTCCCAACTGACACCAACCACTACCCCACTGACACCGACCACTACCCCACTGACACTGACCACTACCCGACTGACACAACCACTGACACTGACCATTGCCTCCACTGACACCAACCACTGCCCCATCCCCTCTTTCCCAAAAGCACTGTGAAAAAATATATTTAAAAAATAAAACCCCACCCTCCCATCAATAGTAAAAAAAAATATTTGTAAAAAAAATAATTAAAACAATGTATGTGTAAAAAATTTTTTTTAAAAAAATCCACTGGTCCCAAAAAACCTTTTGAAAAAAAAAATATATAAAATTGTAAAATAAAAAAAAATATATCTGCACGTACTACCCATCACTATACACTCTGCATTCCTGTGATTTGCACCGCATTGCTGTTCAGATTACATGCTATGTCTGTGCAATGCGATTTCAGCCATACAAACTGTATGGCTGAAATCGCATCACATTCAGAACAAACACGCACAGGACCCTTTTTTTTGGTCCTCACCAGAATCGCATGGGTGTTCATACCTATACAATCTGATTCATGTCCTGTCAGTTCGCAGTGCGATATGTGAGCTGAAATGGGGTGTCATTACCATTGTACAGTATACCACTCCCCAGCAGTTTGCATATGGCAGTGTGAACCGCTGTGCGAGTCGGATGCGATGTGTGAACCGCAGTGGATTTTCAGGGTTCCCGAATCACACCAGTGTGAACCAAGCCTCAAAGCATACAGCCTACAAATGTCACCAGACTGCTCCCACCAAGGCTCGGTTCACACCGGTACAATTCAGGAACCCTGCAAATCCACTGCGGGTTCCCACATCGCACCCGTTCCTGATTTGACATGTTGGGTTGAGACTAATGCAGCAGGGGATTGGGTTTGTTACCATTGTAGGGTCGCTCCTGTTGCTGGGTGATGTCGCTGTGAGAGCCGTTGGATCGAAGCTCTCTCACTCTAATGCAGTCCGACAGCTGGCCACGCCCCCAAAGCAAAATTTTTCCACACCCGTTCCTTCTATCCAAAGTCAGCGAAGACACAGGAATTTATCCAAAAAATCTGTAATCTTGTTTCGAGTACACTGAATGTGGCCTCATCATACAGACTGGCTCCCCAAGCTGTTTTTATAAAATGAAGAAAGCTTGAATGGAAAATTGCAATTTTTGTTGGTCTTTTTAAATTTCATTATTACTGCATCAGGTTCCACACATGGTATAGATGTGCCACTTTACAGGTAGACTAAGGGGACCCCCAAGCACTATAGTTAAATACATTTTTCATTTTTATTGTTATTTCACATTTTTAAGGTTTCACTTTAAGCATCAGTATATCGCTGCTCATTTAAAAATGTTGTTCATTGATACATGTCCCCCAGGGCAGTACCCAGACCCCCATAACCATTATATGCCCAATTACTTGCATATAATTGGCATTTTTGAGTTTTCCAACTCGGATCCTGTAGACTTCACTGGGGTTCATTATTCTGTTCCGAACGTTTGCGATGTTCAAAAGTTCTGGTGCAAACCGAACAGGGGGTCATTCTCTATTAAAAATCTAAGCTTATTGTGGTGGTCATCCTAATGTTATAGTTTGGATATACATTGTACTAGAAGGTGACCCTTTATAAATACCACAGCTTTTTCCACCCTTGGTTTTAAGATTAGATATTATTATATATAGAAATCCATATATACCAACTTAGGGGCAGATTCACAAAACAATTACGCCTGTCTAACTGGGGTTAGACAGGAGTAATTTCAAATTTTGCGCGGCGTATCACTAGTTTGAATCCTCAAACCATGATACGCCGGCTTCGGGCTTCGATCCGAGAGGCTTACGTCTTCGTAAGCCTTCGGATCTACGCTGCCATCTATTTGCGGCCGCTGGGAGGAGTTTGCGTCGTTTTGATGCGTCGGGATATGCAAATGTGTTTTTACGGGGATTCACGAACATACGAGCGGGCGTCGCAATCGTTTTCGTCTATTTTTTTATACGTAATGTTAGAGCAGCTTTTTGCTGCTCTAACTTTACGTAGCCCATGTTAAGTATGGCCGTCGTTCCCGCTTCGTCGTTCCCGCTTCGAATTTATTTAAAAATTTTTTTTGTTTACGTAAGTCGTCGGGACGTGGATCGCCCGTCGTTCCCGCTTCGAATTTATTTAAAAAATGTTTTTGTTTACGTAAGTCGTCGGGACGTGGATCGCCCGTAAAGTACGCTACATAAACAACGAATGACGTCACGACGTGATTTCGTGCAATGCACGGCGGGAAATTTGCGAACGGAGCATGCGCAGATCGATCGCCGCGGGAACGCGCCTAATTTAAATGTTTCACGCCCCCTACTCGCGCAGATGGATTGCGACGGGAGAAATACACTACGCCGCCGTCGTTTACCGTAGAAAATCTACCTGAATTCCACGTAGAGCAAGGTAAAAAACGGCGGCGTAGTGTATTTCTGATACGCTACGATAATCCATTTCTCTGTGAATCTGCCCCTTAGACTTTGCACAATATTTCCTAGCAGATGTCTAGATAAGTGTATTAGTATAAAGGTTTTTGCTTGAAAAGTCAGTTAATTGAAACATTTCACTATGATTATACTGCCTATGTTTTATGACTTTAATTATTGTAAATACCTGTAATTTATACATTTTTAGCTGTGTTGATTTATTATTATTTATTTCTATAAATCAGCTTGAAAACATTTCCTTAATGGCTATTTTAACATTGTCATTGTTGTTTTACAGAAACAGATCGTAGTGTGACCCCCGCTCAGTTTTCCTTCTATGTGAGATCGACTGTGATTCTAATCTATCTATTGATGCTCATCCTCGCAATACATCTCTCCTGTAATTACTACTAACATCTCCACAAAAGAATTAGAACCAGAAAGCTGGATAAAGGCTGGGGTTCATATACGAGCATGCAGCGGCTCAAAGCAGGAGTCCATTGCGGCTCCGTTCACAGTTTCAGGTTCGATTTCAGCCCAAATTCTGGGCTGAATTTGGATCTGAAATGGACAAAAAAAACACACATGGCTCCTGTGCAAATTGCCCCAGTCTCCATGGTCACAATCTCCTGCTGTGCAAATTTGATTCGGTTAAAAGCCACATCCAATTCGCATTAGTGTGAACCCAGCCTGAAGTGGGAATTTACTCCCAAACCTCACTTTATTTAAAATGGCTATCATGAGCCTTTACTCAGGATCAGCAGGATGCTGGAATAAGTTCTGCAAGATACCAAGGTGATGTCAATAGTCCTTCCACCTGCGGCCAAGTACAAATCCCATAGATTTAAAGTAGAAGTTCACCCAAAACAAACCACATTTAAAACAAATCTATCGACATGGTTATACAGAGCCTTGAAAAAGTATTCATAGCCCTTAAAATTTTCCTCATTTTGTCTTGTTCCAACCAAAAACATAAATGTATTTTATTGTGATTTTATGTGATAGACCAACACAAAGTGGCACTTAATTGGGATTAATCAAGACATGGTACATACCTTTTCTGAAGACAATCCGGTCCGGTCCCACACTGAGCTGTCAGCGGCGGTTTCTGTGTGTAGATGTGTGCAATCTATTGCACTACATCTACCTGTGCTTCTCTGTGGCCGCAGCATCGATTGCGTCATCCCTGTTTCAGGGGGACGCGATCGATGACGTCAGACCTACAGCCACACCCTCCTACAGTTGTAAACACACACAGGGAACACTCAAAGTCACAGCGCCCCCTGTGGTTAACTCCCAAACTGCAACTGTCATTTCCACAGTAAACAATGCAATTTAAATGCATTTTTTGCTGTGAAAATGACAATTGTCCCAAAAATGTGTCAAAATTGTCCGAAGTGTCCGCCATAATGTCGCAATCACGAAAAAAATCGCTGATCGCCGCTATTAGTAGTAAAAAATAATGAATAAAAATACAATAAAATTATCCCTTATTTTGTAAACCCTATACATTTTGCGAAAACCAACCGATAAACGCTTATTGCGTTTTTTTTACCAAAAATATGTAGAAGAATACGTATCGGCCTAAACTGAGGAAAAAAATGTTTTGTTATATATTTTTGGGGGATATTTATTATAGCAAAAAGTAAAAAATATTGCTTTTTTTTTTAAATTGCCGCAGAGGTGATCAAGTACCACCAAAAGAAAGCTCTATTTGTGGGGAAAAAAGGACGCCAATTTTGTTTGGAAGCCACGTCGCATGACCGCGCAATTGTCAGTTAAAACGACGCAGTGCCGAATCGCAAAAAGGGGCAAGGTCCTTTACCTGCATTTTGGTCCGGGTCTTAAGTGGTTAAAGCAAGTTTTAAATGTTTGGACTGAAGGACAACAAACTGATGGGCCATACACACGGTTGGTTTGGACCTATGAAACTGGACTTCATTCCGTTTTCATCAGTTTGGACTGATCGTGTGTACGCCGCCCCATAGTAACTCTATGGGTGACGTCACTTTCCAGGCATTTCCCAGCCATTGTTGGCTGTCTCCTGCAAACAACATCTGCCGCTGGAGATTAATGAGCGAGTTTGGAGTAAAGGAAGTTCAGTAGTCTGCAAAAAGTCCTGACCTCAACCCAATAGAACACCTTTGGGATAAATTAGAGCGGAGACTGCGAGCCAGGCCTTATCATCCACATCAGTGCCTGCCCTCACAAAAGCCTTTTACATGTGGTTACATTGTATTCTTTATTGTACCACAATAATCTAATTGGCTCCTACCTAGACAAGTACTACTGTATACATACCATGCTGGTTGGCATTGCTCCTCTATCATCAACATCATGGAACATATTATACCGATTGTTACTCTGGGAAACTACAGACTCTTGTCCCTGGCTATACTATGTGTCAATGTTTATTAATGTCATATGCTGTATTTCATCCTTGACTTTGAAAATAAAGCATTTCATAAAAGTTCTTGTTCCTAAAGTTCAGCTTTAAATGTACTATGATTGTTTCAGTTCTGATGTACATTATACACACAGATGTACAGTATATACTTTTCTGAATATGAAACTAAACTTTAGGCAGATACAAAATAATACAGCTCTGTATTTATCATTGTTAATTATTAAATCATCATTAAATGTAGTTTTAAATACAAGCAGTGCCAATGCCTGAATGTGACTTGGTATCAGATTCTTTCAATCCCCAGTAGAGCAGAGCTTAGACTGGCAAAGAGTGGTGATCAATTGTGCTGCAGCAATACAAGGGCCAATCTGAAAGAATGGAGTTTATCAGTCAGCTTCTTCTTCTTTTGCAGTCCAGTCTAGGAGTAGCGGTGGGAAGGAGACATCTGTGTCACTTAACTGCAGCAGAGAAAAATCAGATTTGCTCCCTTGCCAGACATGGTGTCGTGTTTCCACGTACCTTATGGATGACCCCGGAGATGCAGAGGCAGGCCTCCCTTACGTAGCTGACTCGAGGCCTCTGAGAGTAGACAGGGGACCTTAGAGTACAGAATGGTATGAGTGTCAGGTGGGTAGTCATAAGAGTTGCCCCGGAACTCCTGATGCCACAGGAATGAGAACTGGTGGCATGAGATGTCAGCACAGCAAGCAGTAGAGGAGCTGGGTCAGCACAGCAGGCAGTAGTGGAGCTGGGTCAGCACAGCAGGCAGCAGAGGAGCTAGGTCAGCACAGCAGGCAGTAGCGGAGCTGGGTCAGCACAGCAGGCAGTAGCGGAGCTGGGTCAGCACATCAGACAGTAGCGGAGCTGGATCAGCACAGCAGGCAGTAGCGGAGCTGGATCTGCACAGTGGACATTAGTGGAGCTGGTTCAACACAGCAAAACAGCCCAAGGGGATTGGAGCAAAGACAGGCACAGGCTCACACAGGTTAGAGAGACCAGAACAGGTGCAGCGTCATAAAGAGGTCAGAGTACAAGCTTGGTTGGCAACAGATGGGCAGCGTAGTAATAAGAGGAGCAGGCAAGGTCAACGACAGAGACAGGCCCAGGGTCGTGTAGAGGTAGCAGGCAAGAATAGTCAAAGGCAAGCCGGATCGGAACACAGAAACAGGATCACAAAGCAGGTTACAGTTAGCAGGGGTCACAGGAAGCTGGAGATCAGACAGCACTGACTCTGTTTACAAGCCCAGTTAAATAGGACGTCTGGTGCCAAAACTCTTGCGCTTGTGCGATTCAATGCCCAGGAGCTGCTTCTTCCCTATCATGTGACCACTATGATTGACTTTCACAGTGGTCACATGATTGGGAACCAAAAAGAAGTCTTGACGGATAGCCGTCGGTGACAGATTGATCAATATACTGGGAGTCTGCTCTCATCCAACGCTGTATCCTGGCCTAGGCAAAAAAGGCCCAGACCTAGGGCAGCACTTTTCAGAGGGGCAGCACAGAAAGAGTTCCCTGCCGGATTGCGCTATGCTGTTAGTGTAGTGCTAGTCTTATGGGGTGGACTGGGCTGACAGGAAAATTAGTCTAGCTCCCCCTTAAAGCAGCTGCACTGCTTCCGGTATGCGGGTGGCCGGTGTTCCAAAACTATGGGGGGGGGGGGGCTGCTTCTAATTTTGGCAGGGAGTGCCAGTGGCCCATTGAGGGGACCTTGCAAGACACCCAATAACTGGAACAAACCCAGAGTGCATAAAATGAGAGATGATCACATAGATGTCTGAGAAAAAAAAATATATGAAAGGGAGAACTGTTCTTACTAGGGAGTCATACAAGCTAAATATATGAAAGGTCTAAAAATGTATGATATAATGATAATGAACTAAAATATGGGTCTAAGCTAAAAAATAAATAAAAAATCTAAACAAACAGAACAAAAATGTAGTCGCCAACCAGGTACATACCAACCTCTCTTGATAAATAGAACATAGAACCAGGTCTCCCAAATAGTAGACATGCGACCGACAGAAAGCACTTGTGTTTAAATATAATCACTGATGTCCTCACAAGTATCCACCAGCCTGGAAAGAACCTTACACAGAGCCCAATGACTGAAAGAAACCCAATATATATGTAGTGCAAACACAACCAGGCAGACAGCATTTCTTCTCTCTCTCTCTCTCTCTCTCTCTCTCTCTCTCTCTCTCTCTGGTTCAATAAGAGTCTAGGGAGTGTCTTTTTATGCTTTTATTGCAGATTAAACTTGGGATACGTGGGATACACCCCAAAAGTAATGAATTGTTAGAAGGCACTTCTCACTAAACTGGCCCGGTGTCACAAAGCAGGCAAAAGAAATGAGATGGGAGTTCCTAAAAGAATCTCTGACTGAGTAAGGTCTAGGAGTTCAAGAAACCATGGGATGGGAGAAACCATCACTCCAGGTGAGCAATTATTGAGATCCGGATAGGTTGGGTGCAAGCCACGGCTCGCTGCCAAAATCAATGGAAAAGGAAGGAAAGGCTGCACACCACCAAAACGATCCAACGTAACTTATTATTCAACAGAAAGTCAAACAACAGCCATCAAGACAAGGAAAATGACAAAGAACCAACAAAGTGACACATTTCACACTGCCAACCAGTGGCGGCTGGTGCTCAAAATTTTTGGGGGGACGCAAACGAAAAAATAAATAAATTGCAGCCTCACTGTGCCCATCACATGCAGCCAATGTGCCATCAAACGCAGCCACTGTGCCATGCCAGCAAATGCAGCCACTGTGCCATCAATTGTCACCACTGTGCCATGCCATCAAACAGCAACTGTGCCATCAATTGTCACCACTGTGCCATGCCATCAAACGCAGCCACTGTGCCATCAATTGGCACCACTGTACCATGCAACACAGCAACTGTGCCATCAATTGTCACCACTGTGCCATGCCATCAAACACAGCAACTGTGCCATCAATTGTCACCACTGTGCCATGCCATCAAATGCAGTCACTGTGCCATCAATTGTCACCACTGTGCCTTGCCATCAAATGCAGACACTGTGCCATCAATTGTCACCATTGTGCCATGCAACACAGCAACTGTGCCATCAATTGTTACCACTGTGCCTTGCCATCAAATGCAGCCACTGTACCATCAATTGTCACCACTGTGCCATGCAACACAGCAATTGTGCCATCAATTGTCACCACTGTGCCATGCCATCAAATGCAGCTACTGTGCCATCAAACGCAGCCACTGTGCCATCAATTGTCACCACTGTGCCATGCCATCAAACGCAGTCACTGTGCCATGCCATCAAACGCAGCCACTGTTCCATCAATTGTCACCACTGTGCCATGCCATCAAACGCAGCTACTGTGCTCCTCAATTGTTGCCACTGTGCCAATTGTCACCACTGTGCCCTTTAATTGTCACCACTGTGCCCATTGATGCCACTGTGCCCTTTAATTGTCACCACTGTGCCCCATGATGCCACTGTGCCCATTGTCACCACTGTGCCCTATGATGCCACTGTGCCCATTGTCACCACTGTGGCCCATGATGCCACTGTGCCCATTGTCACCACTGTGCCCCATGCCACTGTGCCAATTGTCACCTCTGTGCCCTTTGTCACCACTGTGAATGAATGAATGAATGAATGAATGAATGAATGAAAAACTTGTATAGCGCAACACATGCGAATGTAATTAGCCTTTGGGCGCTTGTTGTTCCTTTCTCTTTTAAAATCAAAAGAGATGAGTCTTGATCTTTCTCCTGAATGCTAGGTGGTTCTCCTCCAACCGAATACTGGTCGGTAAAGCGTTCCATAGTCTGGGACCTTGGAGCGCGAATCTTCTTTCTCCTTTGGACTTAAAGTTGGCTTTCGGAATCTGTAGCAGATTTTGATTGGTGGATCGCAGAACGCGATTGGGATTGTGAGCTTTTATTTTTTCACATAGATAAGGGGGGCATTCCCATGAATACATCTATGCGTTAGGCAGAGAGTTTTAAAAACAATTCTGTCTTTACTGGCAACCAGTGAAGGGATCTCAGAGAAGGTGAGATTGATTCCCATGGTTTTTTTCCAGTCACAAGTCTAGCGGCCGTATTTTGCACGACTTGAAGACGAGCGATTTGGTACTTGGGGAGTCCGAGGTAAAGAGCATTTGCATAGTCTAATCTTGAATTCACAATTGCTCCCACCACGACTGGTACGTCTTCTTTGGGGATGAAAGGAGTAAGTCTGCGTAGTAGGCGTAGCAGATGGTGAGATCCGCTGACTACAGACCCTATTTGTGCATCCATTGTCATGTAGGAGTCAAAGATGACCCCAAGACTTTTGACTTTGGTGCTAGGGGTGATGATTTTGCCCAAAATGGGCGGGGGTATCCAAGTTGTCCCCGGGTGATTCGTGCGCTTGGCGTGAAACAGTAGAAGTTCTGTTTTTGCTCCGTTGAGTTTTAGGTAACTCTTTGTCATCCAGTTCTCTATCAAAGAGAGGCATGTCTCTAGATTGAGGTGATGATCCTTTTTATTGCATATGCGGAAATACAGTTGCGTATCGTCTGCATATGAGTGATAAAGCAGTTTTTGGCTGCTAATTATTTCAAAAAGGGGACGAAGATAGATGTTGAATAACACCGGTGACAGAGGCGATCCTTGGGGGACTCCGCACGATACTGTGCATTTCTCGGAAGTGAAAGATCCCAACTTCACAGTTTGCGATCGGTTTTCCAAAAAAGAGGAGAACCAAGATAAGTCGCTTTTTGCGACTCTGGCTACTTCGACTAGTCGAGTCAGTAATAGCTTATGGTCTACAGTGTCGAAGGCTGCGCTTAGGTCCAACAGGACCAGGAGACAGGATTCGCCTTCGTCTGCGGCCTCGAGGGCGTCGTCCCATATTTTGAGCAGTGCTGTTTCCGTCCCGTGTCCAGGACGGAAGCCAGATTGGTATGGATCTAGTAGGTTGTGGGTATCTAGATGCTGTTGCAGCTGTTGTACCACTACTTTCTCCATTACCTTTGAGAGGACATTTAGGCCTGTTATGGGACGGCGGTGAGTTGGGTCCTTGGGGTCAAGGGTAGGTTTTTTCAGAATGGGTTGAATTATGCCCTCTTTCAACTGGGAGGGCACTATGCCTTCCTTGAAGGATTGATTTATAAGCTGCGTGATCGGAGGTGCCAGGATGTCAGCGCATTCCTTCAGCAGTTTAGTGGGGATGATATCATTTGGCGCTGTGCCGTTACGCAAAGAATCAATGATAATCTTTGTGGCCTGTATAGTAATGGGTTCCAGGGTGAACTTACCTGATTGTGGCGAAATATTGATGGTGCTGTGTGAAAGATTACGGGAGGGATTGGGGGGGGTTTGGTTCTGCTGAATGCTTTCCCGGATTGCCTCAATTTTATTAATGAAGTAATCCGACAATTCATCGCAAAATTCTTGGGTGTCAGAGTTGGGGGCTTCTAGACATCTTGGATTCATGGTCTGATTGACCAATCTGAAGAGCTCGCGGGGGCGATTTAGGGCGCTGTTGAAAAATAATTTTTCTTGGCTTTGAAAATTTCTTTGTGGTATTTCCTGGTTGATGCCTTGTAGATGGAGAGGTTCGCCTCTGAAGAGCTTCTCTTCCAGGCGGTTTCCGCCCTTCAACGCTCTTGTTTTAATAACGCCAATTGGTTGTTGAACGAGCTGGAGGTATTTTTACGGATGCAGGTTTTATGTTTCGGCGCTATTAAGTCAGCTGACTGTAATAGGGCTGTGTTTATGGCATCCAGTGTTTCTACAGCCGTTTGGTTCGGCTGAATTGTTTTTATTTTGTTCCTTAACGTGGTTTTGAAGAGTTCTGAATGGAGCTTCTTCTGACATCTAGTCCAGTGTGTTGTCACTGGTTTTGATGTTTTTGTTAAGGGAGGGAAATCGGAAATAATGAATTTAATTGCATGGTGGTCTGTCCATGGCAATAGTTCCTTTTCCAAGATTTTTATTTCCAGATTTTGCCTGAAAATAAGATCGAGGGTGTGACCTGAAGTATGTGTGGGCCCACATACTAGTTGCTGTAGCCCTAATCCTCCTAGATGTTCAATGCAGGCGTCAGCAATGGGGTCTTGTGATGAATTGGCCCAAAGATTAAAATCCCCAAGCAGCAAAAGGTGTTTGCTGTTAAGGGTATAAGTAGAGATGAAGTCCGTCAATGATAGTAAAAGCTGCGATTTTGGGCTGGGTGGTCTATAGCAGAGTAAAATCTGTACGGTCTCCTGGGAGTTTATTTCCAGCTTCAGCGTAAGGGTTTCCATGAATGGAAGAGGGTTTTGAAGGACTGGTTTAATGATCGTAAGATGGGACTTGTGGATCACCGCCAATCCTCCTCCTCTTTGCCCTATTCTGTTTTCCATTATAATACGGCAGTTTTCTGGCACCATTTCTCCTAAAATGGTGTTACAGTCGGCTGTGAGCCAGCTCTCTGTAATAAAGAGGCAGTCTAAATCGTATTGTAGAATGAAATCATGGATTTCTAATGGATGTTTTACTGCCGATCTAGTGTTGATCAACGCACATGATATGTGCTTAGGCTGGGGTGGGCGGCTGTGATGTTTGATAGTCGATCTCCATTCGTTTCTCAAAAGGCGCAGAATTTTATTTTATTTTTTTGGTAATGGCTGGTAAAAATGCGGCACATTGCTTCAAGTCCCAAATGGTCTCTGCCGTGTATTGCAGATTGACCATGGCCGCCATATACCCGGGGGGGGGGGAGTGGAGGATTTTCAAGAAGTGACTGAATCCTCCACCCAGGCTTGGTCCAGAGGAAGGCAAAAAACCCTGGCCTTGCAATGCCAATGTGCTGCGGCGGGGAAAAAATTCCTTCCTGACCCCTTAAGAGGCGATCGGCGAACCCTGGATCAAGTCCTAATAGTGTTAAGGAAAGGGGATTGGGGCTGGGTGTACCAAGATGGCCGCCTACCAGGCAGCAGTATCCAGGCTGGGGTCTACCTAATTAAGTGGATCGGTGCTGCCTGGGGGGCCGGGAAGAATAGCTGGGAGGAGAGGGGGGGTTTGCTGGGGTAGGAGGAGGCTTTCTGGGCCGTTGAGGTGTTTTGCTGCCGGTTGCCGGGCGTGAGGAGCGGCGCACCGCTAGGCCGCAGGTGAAGCCGCTGCCTTTCCTAAATCGCGGCTGCCGCGAATCCTCACAGGCCGGCGCGGAAGTGTAAAAAAACGCCCGAATGCCGTGGAATTGCGGGGATAGATGGCGAGGGGGGGTAGCACTGAGTGGGGGGGTAGTATGGGGGTACGGATGAAAGAGGGAGAGCTGTGGGGGGTTGGAAAAGCTGCCTCAGCTTGTCCTGAAAAGGACAGCTGTGTGTGGCTTACCTGCTTGGCTCCCTGGCGAAGGGATGAAGGAGGGAGCCAGCGGGGATCAAGCAAGTCAGGGGAAGCCTAATGAGTCCCTGGAGAGGTGGAGGGAGCCTGCCTGACTGTCTTGCTGACTGGTCCCTGGCGAGAGCGACTCGTGCGGGAGGCCGGAGCGTCCTACTCTCCCACTGTCACTGACTGACTGACTGAGCAGTCTCTAGCTAGGGGGGAGGGCCTGTGAGAGGCCACTCCCCCCCCCCCACTGTGCCCCATGATGCCACTGTGCCCATTGTCGCCCCTTTCCCTGTAAAAAGCACTTACCTGAAGCTTCCATGTCCTCCCTCGATGTCTTCTGTCGCCGTGGTGAAGCTTCAGCCAATCAGGTTCCTGATAACCAGAATCCAGGAACCTGATTCGCTGAAACGGCCGTCAGTCTTATGCAAGGAACGCAGGCTGCCTGCGCTCCGAGTATAGACATCCGAGAGCCGAAGGGCGGTACTGGAAAAGCCTATCAGAGCCGCTGGCTTTGATAGGCAGTTCCCCTCAGCCAACCAGCTGCCGCTATTCGGGTAACCGGCGACCCATGTCCGGTTATATGAATAGACCAGGCAGCTGGCAACCAACAATAACATACATTTGTGCATTTATGCACAAATGTGTGTTATTTGCCAGAGGGGGTGGCGCTGCACCGCCCTCTATAGACAGCCGCCAGAACTGCGGTTAAAATGTCAAAATTACATTTTAGCCGAATAAAAGTTCTTAAAGGGCCTGTTTTTTTTCCGGTGTGACTGCGGGAGGGGGGAGGCGCCCGTGCATCCCTATGGACGGGCCGCCACTGCTGCCAACATTGCTTCTTCAAACCTCAATTTGACTTTCTGTGGAATAATACATTACATTGGATCATTTTGGTACCTGGACTAGTACCTTTTTGAAGAACAGAAAACTGCACACGGTTTCCAGGGCTCTGAGTTTAGGTTAGTACTCACTATGCCACAGGATCATCAGTTGTACCTTCTGATATCCACCAGGCACTCTTCAGTGAGGGAGAAACAAAACTCACAATACCACAGGACAACTGGACACCCTACGCCAACTTACACTGGGTTCTCCTCAGCGAGCTCTCCAGACCAACCTCCTCAAGGATTGCCCAGGTCTCCTTAAATATTCAGGCTGCCTCTCTGTCTTTCCTCCCATTGTGATTCCAGAACCCTGTAGAATGCAGGGGGAAATAAACAGCAGCCTGTGAAAACAGAGCAGACAAGATTAATCAACCACTGCTCCAGTGGCCACAGAAGAGCCAAACTAAGATTAGCTAACATCCTATACCCTAACTAGGAAGGTGTTACACTTATAAAGTGAAGAATACTCACATAAATATTAAAAATACACCCCTAAAGTAGTGGAAATAAGAGCCAGTCTTACCCATAGTTCAAAAATAGGAGAACTCAGACATTAACTATGAGAACTCACAAGTACTGAGGCATATGTAAAGAATCTAAAAATAAAAAATATATAAAGTGATCCAAATTACTACTATATATCACATGGGTGAGAGTTGCAGACAGACCTCAGAAAAAAAAAAAAAAAAAACTCCAAACGGCAGTCTGCTACATAACAGCTTCCCCTTGCCTACTGCCCCTATGGCAACAGCAACATTTTGTATTTTTTACAAATCAAACTGCACATTTTAAAACACATTTTAACACTTAACACTCGATTTTGGCCCACGACCTGTGATCGCTGTGTACAGAGGCAGAACGGGGAACAAGGCTATTCTCTGTTCTGCCTAATGACATGTCAGAGATCTGTTCTCAATAATCAGGAACAACGATCTCTGTCATGTCCCTGACAGCCCATCACCCCCCTACAGTTTGAACATGCTCAGGTAGCACACCTAACCCCTTGATTGCCCCTAGTGTTAACCATTTTCTTGCCAGTGCCATTTGTACATTGATTAGTGCATTTTTATAGCACTGATCAATGTATTAATGTCATAGGTCCCCAAAAAGTGAATTTTGGGGTTAGATTTGTCCACCGCAAGGTTGCAGTCCCACTAAAAATCGCAGATCACTGCTTTTACCAGTAAAAACGATAAAAAAAAATAAAAGTCCCTAAATCTATCCCGTTGTTTGTAAATGCGATAACGTTTGCACAAACCAATCAATATACACCTACTGCAATTTTTTTTACCAAAAATATGTAGAAGAATACATATTGGCCTAAACTGATGAATACATTTTTTTATATATATTTTTTTGGGGGGATATGTATTATAGCAGAAAGTAAAAAAATATATTTTTTTACAAATTGTCTGTATTTTTTTGTTTGTTAATAGCGCAAAAAATAAAAATCGCAAAGGTGATCAAATGCCACCAAAAGAAAGCTCTATTTGTGGGTAAAAAATATTGTAAAAATTCCGCAATTGTCAGTTAAAGTGACGCAGTGCCGCATCGCAAAAAAATGGCCTGGTCATTAAGGGGGCAAATCCTTTCCGGGGCTAAATAAAGTGGAGAAAAAAAAGTGGTTATACTTTACCTGGCACACAGATAAATAGCTATAGCACTAAGATATAGGAATTCAGTATAGAACTACCAACAGTTTTCTGGCACTATGGCCTGTGCCAGATTAAAAAATCACTTACAACCCATTTCAGTAACTATACCGAGACATTCAGCAAATTTGGTTAGTTCTTAATAGCGCCATCTTTACAAAGTGGAGCTTTTAATGCAGCAATTCAGATTCCTAGAGAATGAAGCTGGAAGTAATTTAGACCTACTCTAAATTGGCATACAGAGAGAGCCAAGGTGCCCGTCCGTATGAACCCTCCGGCCTCTGTCGCTCACCCCAACATTTGTCAAGAGGAGGTACATCGGAATTCTAAAGAGTGTCTTAGGCCGCATACACACGATCGAACATGTCCGCTGAAACTGGTCCGCAGACCAGTTTCAGCGGACATGTTCGATCGTGTGTATGGCCTATCGGACCGCTTTCCAGCGGACAAAAGTTTCAAAACATGCTTAGAAACCTGTCCGCTGGAAACCTGTCCGTCGGACATGTTCGATGGTTAGTACACAAAATCAAGTCGACGCATGCTTGGAAGCATTGAACTTCATTTTTTCATCACGTCGTTGTGTTCTACATCACCGCGTTCTGGTTTGAGGGGATTTTGGTCCGATGGTGTGTACGCACATCAGACCAACAGACCACTTCAGCCTGGTCCGATGAAAGCGGTCCGTCAGACATGTTTCATCGGACCGTCAGACATGTTTCTGATCGTGTGTATGCGGCCTTAGACACTCTTTATGATTTTCCCTGTGTATGTATTCATATAATCCCAATCTGTGGGGACCAACTGCAATTCCTTCAGTTAAGAGAACAAAAAGGTTCCATGCTCATTGCACATATTCTTATAATTCCCACAACATGTAAAACCACAAATTACAGAAATGAAAGTAAGCTAAACATTTTACATTTCAAAATGGTAAAAACTAGGGTTGTCCAGATACCGATACTAGTATCGGTATCGGGACCGATACCAAGTATTTGCGGGAGTACTTGTACTCGCGCAAATGCTCCCGATACCTAAATAGAATACTTTTTTTTGTATTTATCAACATGTTCTGTGAAAATTCTTTGAGTTTTTTACTACTGCGTGACAAGAAAATAAAACATTTTTACTAATTTTTATTATTTTATAATGTCTTGAGTTAGAGTTCTTCATAATTCTAAAGAAAATATCCTTAGTCTGTATTGTGGTTTGAAAACTGTTTTTTTTTTTTTTTTTTTCTCTTTCTCTTCCCCCCCTCCTCTCCCCTCCCCATCTCTCCCTACCCGCTTAGAACTGTTCAAGCACCGACATTATTCTTCCCCTCTATTTCAAAAATGACATAAGTGTTGATACATGTATGCTTACATAAATGTTTATGTATGGATTATCTATTCGATTGTTTGGTTTAGTTTTTTCTCTCTATGGAAATACTTAATTGTATATCTTTTGCTGTATACAATTCTCTACCGCTATTGTACTTTTGTGAGTATACAATGTAATATAGCAAAACAGTGTATTTACAAGGCCTATAATACACTCCTCAGCGCCCAACAGACAATACCTTTAAAAGGAAAAAATAAAAATATATGAAACACACTAAATATCTCCGAATTGAGATATATAGGTGTGTATAAACAGAAGCAGCTGTTAAAATGGTGTGTCATAAAATAACAAAAAAGCATTCAAAGTCCAAAATGAATCATTAAGAGATAAATGCAAAACAGCGCTAAATATGGATATAAGTGTCCAACTCCACCATAAAGTAGGCAAAAGGATGGAAAATCTTGATATCAAAAAAAGATAGCCAAAGTCTGTGTGTTTATCCCAAAAAAATAGTGTCAGATACAGAGAAAGGAAGCGTGCACCAGCCTGCCCACTCTCAATCCACCACGTGTTGGAATCAAAGTCCCCGCAGGGGTTCAAACTCACCGAACAGACAATAATATCAGGCACTTCATATATATATAGTCGGTCACTGATCGAATTTCCATCCAATGGGGATCACTTGCATGGAGTTAACCTCATAAAGGTGGGATATTGAAACAAACAGAGGAAACAAATATAGTGTAACTCAATTTATTAAAAAGCCCCTTTCCAGCAAGTATCCCAAAAAATCCTACGTACAAGAAAAACATTAACAATGGACAATGTATGTATCACATCACCGGTCAGGCGTCCTCAACGCGATCACCGAAAGGTTTATACAAGCCCAGATTATTAAAAATAAATTTGTGGACAAGGGATATCGTGAAGAAACCCTGGACACAATTATTACAGAATTGGCGCAAGCTCCGAGGGAAGATTTTCTAGCTATCACAGGATATAAAGAAAGAGATGAAAAACGTGAATGGAATTTTTGCTCAGGAGGCGCGCGCGCGGAGTCTAGCAGGACGGTCATGCCGCACTAGAGCTCCGCTCCATGGAGGAAAAAACCGCGGATAAACGCAGCAAATAGGAACCGCAATTGAACAGAAAACAATATATTTGATCGTGGGAGACACGGGGAACATTCCTCTACAAGAATGGTGCTCGGAGGTACAAGAAACAAGATAAAGCCGAATGTCAGCAGCGGCACTCAGCACACTAAAGGTACCACAAAAAAGGCGCCATTCTCCTCAGCCACCTCAGAGACTCCCACCTCAGGGAAAGATAGGAAAAGCGCAGCCAGACCAATGAAGCCCAATATTTCTTTGGATACCACAGAGTCAGACAGCGAGGATGAAAGCCAATTTAAATCCTCTCAGGCTACTAGTCACAATGCAGAAATCCCCTCAGAACTGCTGACACAATTTGAAAGAATGCTGAATAAAGCACTGAAATGCACTTCGGACCAAATCACCTCACACCTAACTAAGGAAATAAGAGACCTGGGAAGCCGAACAGAGGTATTAGAAACAAAAATGGAGGAACTGGAAATTTATACACAAGAATACCAATTTGAACTGGACACACTTAAAGAGGAAAACTTGGTGCTACAAAATAGATTAGAGGATTACGAGAACCGTGCAAGGAGGTCCAATTTGAGGTTTAGAGGTATCCCGGAATCAATTATAGACCTCCAAGGCACAACATTGGCGATATGCCAGGAATTGTTACCAGGAATTGCAGTAGAACGTCTGGAAATGGACAGAGTCCACAGAGCACTGGCCCCTAAGAAAGCAGAAGGTCCCCCCAGAGACATCATTGCCAAGTTCCATTACTACAAGACTAAGGAACAAATACTAGAAGCAGCCAGAATGAAAAATGACTTGTCATTCCAAGGTCACAGATATCAAATATTCGCTGATATCTCGCAGCTAACTATATCCAAAAGGCGAGCAATGAAGCCTCTTCTAGCAGAACTCCAACAACGACAAATCAAATATCAATGGGGATTCCCCTTTTCCTTAAGGTTCACATACCAAGGATCCAAAATTGTATGTAGAACCTCTGACCAATTGCACCAAGCTTTACTTGATCTCAAAATTATTGAAAACCCAACTACAACAACCACTTCCCGCAGAAGAACTGCATCGAATTCCTCCCACAACAACTCACCTCGCCCTGAGAAGGACAATGGCACACAGCATTCAAACAAGCGAGGGAGATTCGCTCCCCAGACCATGGACCAAGAAGACACGATGGACTGAGCATCTGATGGAACTCCCTCAAACATTACCTCCTCTTCAACGCGAAAGTTAAATAATGGAAGGACCCCTATATATTCTAAATACAAAAGGACTACATGCCCTTTTTTTTTTTTTTTTTTCTTTTCTCTTCTTTTTTGACTCCTTTCCCCCCACACCTTTAAAAGAGCAAAATAGAGAATTAGACACACACACATTTCCTAAATAGACTTTCATCCTTACCTCACTCCCTCCTTATTCTTACACCCCCCTCTCCCTCATTTTACCTCACATCTCTCCATCATACTAATCTACACTCCCTCCCATGACCCACAACCAACACTTCCCTTGTACTGTACAAACCTAGCGCAAATTCTCTCCTTGCAATCACAATTACCAACATTACCTTACTCACGGCTTGAACATCAACTTAAAACAAAACACATCGTTAACAATATCACTATAACATGTTCAGAGACTCACCAAGTCACAACACTACACCTTAAACCCATAAATAACACAAGTAACCAGGTTCTGACAAGACAGCTGTTTCTGCCAGATGTCTAGCACAAGAAGAGATCACCACTTTATCCCCACTTGTTTCCTCCCTCACCTCTAAAGCTTACTCCCCACCCAGCAAGAACCAAATCATACCCTGTTCATTTATTATTATAGCCATTTATAGTAAAACTGACACCTGAATAGGTGTTTCTACTGTGCACTCAACAAGCGGTACTCCAGTTCATGGAAAATACACGTGCCTCTCTAAAATCTCCTCAGGTCCCCATAGTATTATGTGGAGACTTGACGAGACCCCCTTTCCCCTTGTTGGGAGACAAATTCTCCCACCACGGGCAAACACTATGTACATAATGTTGATTAAATTCTTGTTAACTTGCTTTGTATTTCATCTTTCATTCTTCTTTTTTAAGGTTAATTGTTTTGGACCCTCCCTTCCCTCATCCCTCCTTATATCTGCACGGAGCAAATCGGACAACTACTCTACCAAGAATGACGGTAAGATTGCTAGATTGATTGAGCTGCCATGGCCCCGTTAAACTTATTGACCCTTAATGTGCAGGGTCTCAACGTCCCCCAAAAACGTACAAAGGCATTTAGATCCTTCCAGGCCAAAAAGGCCCATATTGTTTGTTTACAGGAAACTCACTTCACTCCCGACACAACCCCTAAATTCTATAATGCCTCTTACCCACAAGTTTATACTGCATCGGCTTCCACCAAGAAAAGAGGAACTTTGATAGCCTTTCACCGAACTACTCCTTTTACATTAAAATCTGAAATCAAAGACCCAGAGGGTAGATACCTTATCCTAACAGGCTATATTATGGACTCTGCGATTACAGTAGTCTCATACTACGCTCCCAATACCAACTCCTTACCTTTTCTATCCCACCTATTCCAAACAGTCAATACGCATAAAATGGGCTCTCTCCTGTTATGTGGAGATTCGAACCAGGTCCTCCTCCCATTCTTAGATAAATCCCCATATACGCCACCAAAATACCAATCTAAATGGACTCTCCCAGGCCTCCTATCCAAATATAACCTTGTGGACTCTTGGAGAGAATATAACCCCACAAAGCGAAACTACACTCACTTCTCAAACCCCCGCCAATCATTCAGTCGCATCGACCACATATTAGTGACAATTGGAATGACCCCAGAAATTCTAAATTCAAGTATCATTCCCATTCCCTGGTCTGATCATAATGCAGTACTCACTACCATAGCATCTGCGATCCCAAAAAATCATGATCCTACTTGGTACCTCCCAGAAACTCTACTCAAACACCCCGCCCTTTGCCTACCCATCGAGCAAGCTTTGAAAGAATACCTAGAACTTAACACGAGTCCAGAAATATCCCCACTCACATTATGGGAAGCACACAAGCCAGTTTTAAGGGGAACATTTCAGCGAGAATTGGGAATCCTCAAAAAAAACCGAAGACATTTAGCGAAGCAACTTGAAACTGAATACAACTCAGCCTTTCTGGCCTTGCAAGACAACTACACCCCCACTAACAAAAAACGCTTAGATAAGGCACGCTTAGAATATGACTTATTCCTCACAGAATCAGCTGACAAAACACTTAACAGGTCAAAACACACTTTTTACAAAAATGCGAATAAGCCAGGGACATATCTAGCTAGATCATTAAACTCACTAAATAGAACGTTTAAACCCATAAAACTAAAGATAGCGAATAACGTTGTTTCTAGCAACCCTCTCAAAATTGTAAGAAAATTTAGTTCACACCTAAAAGCACTATACTCTGAAACAGGCACATTTAATGAAGCGGAAGCAAACTCTTTCTTTTCTCAAATCCAGTTGCCAAAGATGAATCATTTACAAAAATCGCAACTGGAAGAACTTATCACACAAGAAGACGTGTCCATGGCCATTAAAGATCTTAAATTAAACAAAAGACCAGGACCAGACGGGTTCTCTACACGATATTATAAAACTTTTACAGAACTAATCTCACCAAGATTAGCAGACGCATTTAATGACCTGTTGAAGCAAAAGACCTTCAGACCCGAATCACTACTAGCTACGATATGCATGATTCCTAAACCGCATACGGACAACACCCTCTGTACCAACTACCGTCCAATTTCTATGATAAACACAGATATAAAATTACTAGGTAAAATTTTGGCTACCCGTCTTAACAAACACATAGGCAAAATGATACATCGAGACCAAGTAGGTTTTATACCCTCCAGACAAGCGGGCGATAACATACGAAGGGCCTGCTTGCTAGCACATATTGCAAGAAAAAGGGGCATCCCTGCTTGTTTTCTGTCTCTGGATATTAAGCAGGCCTTTGATTCAGTCTCTTGGTCGTACTTAAACTATACGCTCCAAAACTGGGGATTCGGCCCAAACTATATCAAATGGATAATGGAACTATATAATAACCCAAGAGCTTATGTTAAGTACGCGGGATATAAATCAGACACTTTTAATATCAAAAGAGGCACACGACAGGGATGCCCATTGTCCCCATTATTGTTCGCCCTACTCATCGAACCATTAGCAATAAAGATTAGATCAGATCCCACTATACTAGGCATAGAACTAGGCGGCCTTAAGCACAAAGTATGTCTATTCGCAGATGACATTCTCCTATTTTTAGCATCCCCTCAAGTGTCAGGCCCAAACCTTATCCCAATACTGAACCACTTCGCAACTTTTTCAGGACTCAAGATCAACCCTAAAAAATGCCTAGCCCTGAACATATCACTTTCGAAACTAGAACTGACAGCAGCCAAAACAGGCCTTCCGTTCGAATGGCCAGAAAAAAGTATCCCATATCTAGGAACACACCTAACCGCAGCCACTTCTGATCTTTTTTCACATAACTATCCAACTCTCTTAAAACAAATCACAAACATTTTAACTGCATGGACCCATCTCCCATTGTCCTGGCTTGGAAGAATAAGCGCAGTGAAAATGACGATTCTCCCGAAATTACTATATCTCTTTAGGGTACTTCCCATCCCAGTACCTGCATACTTTTTGAGAATCATCCAGAGAAGAGTCTCATCTTTCATTTGGGGTTCTTCCAAGCCAAGGATAAAGCAACAGACTTTGCATCTCCCCAAAACACATGGTGGGCTGGGACTCCCAAACTTTGCACATTACTATAGAACGGCACAAATAGCTACTCTCACTAAATACCATGCGAACCAAGAATTACCTCTCTGGGTCTCGATAGAAACAACGGAATGTGACCCCATTCCACCAACCAACCTATTATGGATACCCCCCAAATCACGCAAAAACATAGATAACCCCATAATTAAGCACTCACTCTCCCTTTGGGATAGATTCAAGTCAAAATACCACTTACAATCCCCTCACATCCCAATGCTATCTTTTTATAAAAACCCGGCATTCTATCCAGCTTGGATTGCTCCCAAAACATTTAAAGAATGGATAGACAGGGATTGCATACACCTGTACAAATTTTTGGAACTATCGAACTTCCTGCCCTTCCCGTCAATTTGCAAAAAATACGGTATCCCTCACTCAGAACTCTTTAGATACCTCCAAATAAAAAACTTCTTCGAACCACACTTGAACCATACCCCGCCACTCGCCCAGCTGTCCCCCTTCGAAAGAATATGCAGAAAAGACCCACATGCTAAGGGCACGATATCTACTCTATATCAACATTTGCTAATCCACAACACAACAGGACCACCATATGTTCGGAAATGGGAGGAGGACCTGGGACTCGAATTAGAGACCTCGGACTGGAACCAGATATGGCGTAACACGAAAGCTGCCTCCCCAAACATAATAGCATTGGAAACCAATTATAAAGTACTTACCAGATGGTACCTGGTACCGGCCAGGATAGCAAAATACGCTCCAAATTATACAGGGCAATGCTTCAGGGGATGCTCAGCTATAGGTACGTTTTACCATATCTGGTGGTCATGTCCTAAAGCGCAATCGTTCTGGGCAAAGATCTTCAACATAACCAATGCGTTGACTGGGAAAACTAACCCTCCGAATCCTAAAACAGCCTTACTGAATCTGAAGCCCGAGTATCTAACAAACATACAATTCAAATTACTAATGCAACTCTTTACGGCAGCGAAACAAACCCTGGCTAAAGCCTGGAGAACCCCCAATCTTTCGATGACAGAAGTGAAAAATAGGATGAACGTAGCAATGACGCATGCCAAAATGGAAGCATTAGACACAGACACGATTACTAAATTTGAAAACCTATGGGGGCCGTGGACCTTGTACATTACTCCAAACTCCTTTAATGATAGAGTGTTGTTGCCATGGTAGCTCAATCGGTGTGCATATCTACAGAAACGTCTAACCGATGACCGTGGAATCCGACTTGCTCCTGCAGACCCCCCTAACCCACTCCCCCTCCCCTCCACATATCTCCCCCCCCCCTCCCCTGATGGTTACCTTATATGATTTATACTGTACAAATTTTTATTAATACGGTTGACATGTGAACTCAAGACGGAACTTACAAAATCGATATATAAGTAACTGCATTATACTGTCAATCAATACCTTTAATGCAACATCATCTTATATATATATCTTTTTATTTTCTCACCTCTTCTCTCCCATACGTTATGTTGCCTTATGCATGTTGCAATTGCTATGAAATAACCTGTATTCATAACAAAACACTCTTTATAACAAAGTAACCATTATACACTATCTGTATATTCTACTTACCAAGTATCAATAAAATATTTGACAAGGAATTTTTGCTCAGATTTCCACTCTCAGTACAAAGAGGTTGAGAATATCCTCTACACACATTGGCATATTCTGTTGATGGACAAAACACTGGCTCCGGTATTACCATCTAAACCAGGCTTTATTTATCGGAAGGCCTCCAGCTTTGCGGATAGAATAGTCTGCAAAGTACTCAATCCTCCATCCCGCCCAGCTACTTTTTGGGACAAGGATGGTTTCTTTGCGTGTAAAAAGTGCCGGGCCTGCAAGGAAGCTTCTCGCCCGGTAAAAGGAGTGGAAAAGTTAATTTCTACATCAAACCAACAGGAATTCTATGTAAATGAATTTATCACATGCAATACTGAATATGTTGTGTATGCCCTCCAATGCCCATGTGGGTTAATTTACATAGGTCGTACAAAGCGACAATTGAAGATTAGAATCGCCGAACATGTAGTCAATATTATTAACGGATTCAAGGACCATAATGTGTCTCTGCATTTTAAACTTTTTCACAACAAAAACCCTGGGGTTTTAAAATTCTGGGGTATTGACCACCTTAAACCAACATGGAGGGGTTCTAATCTGGTACGGGACCTCTCGAAAAGAGAAACCCAGTGGATTTTTTCTGTAGATACTTTAGCCCCTAGAGGCTTGAACGTAGATCTAGATATAAATTGCTTTATTAGCGACTTTTAGAGTGAATTTATTTTGAATTCATCTATATTGAGGAAGTATCTACTAATAGCATGTTTTTGAGATCTGTATTAACAATCATTGTTCTCAGTAGGATATTACCGTATCTATAATAATCACTTTTAAAGTATTGGTCATTTTTTAAATAAGCATGATTTGCATATATGATTGGCACCAGTATGCCTGGTAGCTGTGGTGTCTAATACAAATATATCTGATATAATGTATATTGCAAAACTGCACATTCTGGAATTTTAAATATTGTTTTTAGGCGTGTTTGTCTAAACTATTTTAATTTGTAAATTATGTTTGCTTATTTTTTAGTATGTTTTGTTAATGGTTATGTTATGGTGTATAGCCTTTATAATTATACAAACGTACATTTATCCAAAAGGATGATGGGTGAGACAGTCTAGCACTGTTTGTGGACTGAGACAGATTGTCCGGTCTATTAATAAGAAAAAACGCAGTGTTGCTGTGTTTTTTCTTGTATATAGAAACCTCCCTAAACTCGCCACATTGAAGCCCAGAAGTGAGTATAGTGTAAGCACGGAGTACCGTGACGTGCACCGTTAGGAACGCCTCCGTGCTTACGTTACTTCTGACGGGCTGCCGAAAAATCATGATAAGACAATTTCGATTGGCCGTCGAATTCCCGTTGTTGATTGGATCACATACGGAAATTTCGATTGGCTGCCGAATGTTTGCAAACAACAGGCTTTGATTGGCCGACGATAGTGGACGTGCGTGACTACGTTCACGGCGTCGCACGGCGTGTCTACGTTGTCTCTGACGCGCTGCCGTAAATTTTGATACGATAATTCCGATTGGCCGTCGAATTCTTGCTTCTGATTGGCTTATATACAGGAATTTCGATTGGCTGTCGAATGTTTGCAAACTATAGGCTCTGATTGGCTGAGATTAGTGGAGCTGTACTATTAAGTTCATGGCGTCGCATGTGCAGCTACACTCTCCGTTGAAGTCATTTACTGACGAAACTAGTCAGAGTGATAGCTGCATGCTACGCCTGGTATGTTATGTTATCCACGCCACACTGCAGGAACCAGGAAGAGTTGATCTGCTGGGAAACCTTTCGGTGATCGCGTTGAGGACGCCTGACCGGTGATGTGATACATACATTGTCCATTGTTAATGTTTTTCTTGTACGTAGGATTTTTTGGGATACTTGCTGGAAAGGGGCTTTTTAATAAATTGAGTTACACTATATTTGTTTCCTCTGTTTGTTTCAATATCCCACCTTTATGAGGTTAACTCCATGCAAGTGATCCCCATTGGATGGAAATTCGATCAGTGACCGACTATATATATATGAAGTGCCTGATATTATTGTCTGTTCGGTGAGTTTGAACCCCTGCGGGGACTTTGATTCCAACACGTGGTGGATTGAGAGTGGGCAGGCTGGTGCACGCTTCCTTTCTCTGTATCTGACACTATTTTTTTGGGATAAACACACAGACTTTGGCTATCTTTTTTTGATATCAAGATTTTCCATCCTTTTGCCTACTTTATGGTGGAGTTGGACACTTATATCCATATTTAGCGCTGTTTTGCATTTATCTCTTAATGATTCATTTTGGACTTTGAATGCTTTTTTGTTATACAATGTAATATGTATTACTTTTCACCTAATAAAACCTTTTTGTGAAAAAAAAAAAAAAGAAAACTGTCACATGACATTTAAAAAAAGTATCGGTATTCGGTATCGGCGAGTACATGAAAAAAAGTATCGGTACTTGTACTCGGTCCTAAAAAAGTGGAATCGGGACAACCCTAGTAAAAACCCATCAAATGGGTTAATATATAAAATACATTTGCTTAATTAATATCCATTACCACACAAACAACTGAAGATTATAATCACAATGATTCTGAAGTTCTTTACACCTCTGATGAGTACATAAAGAGATTGTGTGAGTGGTCTGGTCTTCATGATTGAGGAGGCCAGAAGGAGGGGCATTTCCGTTGGTGATAGAATAGTACACTTAAAAGACAATTCATACAGTAGCAATACGCAGGAGATCAAGGGAAAGAGAAATGAAACTTATAACCTTTTTCTTTTTGTTCAAAGGTAGGAATAATTTTAATTTGTTGTATCAATGTAAAAAATTATAATAATAATAATCATACTTTATTTGCTGTATTATTGAAAAATGTATTGATGTAGTGATTAACGATTAATCCCCAGGGGTTCTGCAACTTGCTTGTAAGTATCGCTAATTGTAAAATGATTGTGAATTTGTTTGATTCGCAAAATTTCAATTCAAAACAGTGTGCAACTAGTCTACCATTAATACACCAGTGTGAGCTGGTTACTTGTAAAGAATAAATAAATAAATGACAAATAACTATTGTATAATATATAAAATTAACTAATAATAGAAAACATTTAACTACACCAAGTGAACATGGGGTCAATTTACCAAAGGCGTAAAGAATGTGCACTTTGCAAGAACATTTTCAATTTAAATAAGCATTTCCACATCAGTATACAACTCTTTCAAAATTCATTGCAAGCTCTATTTGCAAGATTGTATGACTATTTTTACTTTTGTTCCTGAATCTTCCCCTTTTATACCTATATCGGGGTAAGATATTGGCAACCTTCATTTCTGTTACATACTATAACTTTATTTTTATTTTATTTTATGTTTCACAAAGTATTTTTTATTCAAATTAATTCCAACAGGTAATAATCCAATATGTGAAAATAAAAGGCAAAAAAAAAAGCATACATAGTGCATTTTTGCAATACATGCACATTTGCCTGTGTTATCCATTCAACGATCCTAGTTTAGATAAGTGCTCAGTGAAATCCTGCAAAATGGGAGGATTTACTATGCTTACATCCTTAATATTCTTAAACAATAGAAAGCTTACATTAAAATCCTCTGAAAAGAAACTCTTATTAGCATAACCAACACACAAAAAAATAAGATTTTATGTGTGGTGCAATTTATTTTTTACTTATTACAACATTTTACAAAATGGTACGGTATACTTTGGAAAATGCACAGCAGTGCCATTAATCATGAACATGTATTGAATATATATATATATATATATATATATATATATATATATATATATATATATAGTTTGTGTGTGTAATCTGATATTATTAAGGATTATTATTGGAATGGTCTACAAGAAACACTTTGGTCAAGTGGGGATAGTAGGGTAATCTTAAACCGATAAGTAAGGCCCCGTACACAGGACCGGTTTTCTCGGCAGAATCCATCAAGAAACTTGATGAGAGACGTATTCTGCCGAGAAAAACGGTCGTGTGTACACTTTTCGCCGAGAAAACTGTCGAGAAACTCGTCGAGCCAAAAAGAGAGCATGTTCTCTATTTCCTCGATGGGATTAGAATTTGGCTCGTCGAGTTTCTCGTCGGGCTGGTTTCCGACATGAAACTCGAGCGTGCGTATGCTAAGAAACCTGCGCACCTTCTGTAAAAGTAGCGTTTGTAATGGAAATAGCACATTTGTCACGCTGTAACAGACTGAAAAGTGAAAATGTCTCCTACCAAACTTTTCAGTAACATGAGATTAGCAAAAGCAGCCCCAAGGGTTGTGCCAGTGGAATCGAACTTCCCCTGTTGTTGTATGTGTTGAAGTCACCGCGTTTGAGAACGAGGAGATTTGGTCTTTAACATGTGTACGCAAAGCAAGCTTGTAGAGTTCCTCAGTCGTGTGTACGCGGCCTCACTGTTTAAAATGCATTGCAGAATTTTGTTACATAATTTGCAACGTTCTATCTTGCTGACACTGTAATGAATCTGCTTGTTTATTTGGTGTCAGATATTGGCAACTGCTATATATATATATATATATATATATATATATATATATATATATATATATATATATACACACACACAGTATCTCACAAAAGTGAATACACCCTTCACATTTTTGTAAATATTTTATTATATCTTTTCATATGACCAGGGCCGGTGCAAGGATTTTTGACACCCTAGGCAAAACCTCATTTTGCCGCCCCCATTGGGTCCGCCCCTGACTCCACCCCCTTTGCCAGTGTTAAATGGTTTGATTTAACCCTCTAACTGCTACATATGCAAGACCGCTCGTTCTTTTGAAAAACATAAGACTTACTAGCAGGATCACCAGGTGAATATAAAAGAAAAAAACTAAAAACAAAACAAATGCAGCCACCCATCTATAAATTGGTAATCTGCAGTAAATTAAATATTTTGCTTTAATACCACTTTAAGAGGATAAAGTTAATCAAGTAATTCTGTTATACAATCAATATATAGGCAGATGATGGTAAGGAAGGAGTTAAAACAAGAGATAAACAGACTGGAGTAAAGCTACTTTCAGTGCTGACAAGGAAAGAGAGAGTGAAAGGGGCTGTCAGGGAGGGAGAGAGAGAGAAGGGGGCTGTCAGGGAGAGAGAGGGAGAGAGAGAGGGGGCTATCAGGGAGGGGGAGAGAGAGAGAGAGAGGGAGAAAGAGAGAGGGGGCTATCAGGGAGGGGGAGAGAGAGAGAGAGAAGGGGGCTGTCAGGGGGAGAGAGAGAGAGAGAAGAAAGCTGTCAGGGAGGGAGAGAGAGAGTGAAGGGGCTGTCAGGGGGACAGAGTCGTCAGAGAGAGATGGGGCTGTCAGAGAGAGAGAGAGAGGGGGGGGCTGTCAGAGAGAGAGAGAGAGAGCTGTCAGAGAGAGAGAGGGGGAGAGAGCTGTCAGAGAGAGAGAGAGGGGGAGAGAGCTGTCAGAGAGAGAGAGAGGGGGAGAGAGCTGTCAGAGAGAGAGAGAGGGGGAGAGAGCTGTCAGAGAGAGAGAGAGAGAGGGGGGCTGTCAGAGAGAGAGAGCTGTCAGACAGAGAGATAGAGAGAGAGGGGGCTATCAGAGACAGAGAGGGGGGCTATCAGACAGAGGGGGGGGCTATCAGACAGAGGGGGGGCTATCAGACAGAGGGGGGGCTATCAGAGACAGAGAGGGGGGCTATCACAGAGAGGGGGCACTATCAGAGACAGAGAGGGGGCGCTATCAGAGACAGAGAGGGGGGCTATCACAGAGAGGGGGCACTATCAGAGACAGAGAGGGGGGCTATCAGAGACAGAGAGGGGGTGCTATCAGAGAGAGGGGGGCTATCAGAGAGAGGGGGGGCTATCAGAGACAGAGAGGGGGCTATCAGAGAGAGGGGGGCTATCAGCGACAGAGAGGTGGGGCTATCAGAGACAGAGAGGGTGCTATCAGAGAGAGGGGGCTATCAGAGACAGAGAGGGGGGCTATCAGAGAGGGGGGACTATCAGAGATAGACAGGGGGTCGCTATCAGAGAGAGGGGGGGCTATCAGAGAGAGGGGGGCTATCAGAGACAGAGAGGGGGGGCTACCAGAGAGAGGGGGGCTATAAGAGACAGAGAGGGGGCTATCAGAGACAGAGAGGGGGGCTATCAGAGACAGAGAGGGGGGCTATCAGAGAGAGGGGGGCTATCAGAGACAGATAGGGGGGGCTATCAGAGACAGAGAGGGGGGCTATCAGAGACAGAGAGGGGGGGCTATCAGAGACAGAGAGGGGGGGCTATCAGAGACAGAGAGGGGGGCCATCAGAGACAGAGAGGGGGGCTATCAGAGACAGAGAGGGGGGCTATCAGAGACAGAGAGGGGGGGGCTATCAGAGAGGGGGGCCATCAGAGACAGAGAAGGAAGCAGAGTCTGGTAAGTGAAAGATCTCACTCACTTACCAGAATAGTGTCACTGGTTCAGCATTCAGCAGTGCGGTGTGGCTGCTTGTTTTGGATCTTCCCGCCCACCTCCCCTTCACAGACGAGTGCACAGGAGGGATGGGTCTCTGGAGAAGTCTGTAACTGCTCCAGGCAGACACAATGGACTGGTGGACAAAGGACAGCGGGACTCGGGAGAAGTGTGGAGATCATGTGACATTGTGATCACTGATCTCAGAGCAGAGAGGAATTTCTGGACACACCAGAGCGAAGGACGCTCTGCTGGGGGAACTGCATAGCTGCTGGACAGTGGACACATGTCAGAGTGGAGAGAGCACCGCACGCGCAGGGGGGGGGGGTGTCAGGCGCGGCTCTGTTTAACACATGTCAGAGCCGCCTGCTCTGTACAGTGCGTGCAGGAGTAGAATGACCAGCGGCTGAGCACTCTAGGCGGTTTTGCGCTCTAAGCGGCTGCCTAATCCGCCTAGTGGTAGCGCCGGCCCTGCATATGACAACACTGAAGAAATTACACTTTGCTACAATGTAAATTAGTGAGTGTACAGCTTGTATAATAGTGTTAGTTTGCTGTCGACTCAAAAAAACTTAACACACAGCAATTAATGTCTAAACTGCTGGCAACAAAAGTGAGTGCACCCCTAAGTAAAAATGTCCAAATGTCAATATTTTGTGTGGCCACCATTATTTTCCAGAACTGCCTTAACCCTCTTGGGCATGGAGTTCACCAGAGCTTCACAGGTTGTCACTGGAGTCCTCTTCCACTCCTCCATGATGACATCATAAAGCTGGTGGATGTTAGAGGCCTTGAGCTCCTCCAACTTCCATTTAACCACTTAAGGACCGCCGCACGCACATTTACGTCCACAGAATGGCACGGCTGGGCACAAGGGCGTATACAGTATATACGTCCTCACCCAGTAGCGGGTCGGGGGTCCGATCGGGACCCCCTCCGCTGTGTGCGGAGGTCCCCGTTGCTCTGGGAGAGATCCAGGACGAGCAGGCGGATGTCCGTTTTTGACCGCCCCCCCCCCCCCGCGATCGCTCCCAGCCAATCCCTGCGCTCCCCCTGCGTGTCACTTCCTCCTCCTGTGTAAACACAGGAAGGGGGAAGTGATGTAATCTCTCATCGCAGCGGTATTTCCAACCGCTGCCATGAGAGAAACACCTAACAGTAAGTCTGCACTAACACTACACTGACACACACTACACATAGGAACATTAACCCCTTGCGATCTATCCCCCCCACCCACCTGTCACAGTGTCACTAAATGCAGTGATCTAATCACTGCATTTAGTGTCAGTGTGACAGGCAGTGTAAAAGTCAGTTAGTGTTAGGTTCAGGGTAGCCCCCGTACCCCCCCAAATAAAGTTTTAACCCCCTGATCACCGCCCTAGTTAACCCTTTCACTCCCTATTGCCAGCGTCACTAAGCGATCATTTTTCTGATCGCTGTATTAGTGTCGCTGTTCCCGCTAGGTAGCTATTTTTTTTTATTGCGATTTTTTTTTTTTTACTAAAGACATGTGGCTAAATACATTTTGGCCTAAATGTTTGACTAAAATTTAGTTTATTTGATTTTTCTTATAACAAAAAGTAAAAAATTTCGTTTTTTTTTCAAAAATGTCACTCTATTTTTGTATATAGCGCAAAAAATAAAAATCGCAGAGGTGATAAAATACCACCAAAAGAAAGCTCTATTTGTGGGAAGAAAAGGACGCAAATTTTGTTTGGGAGCCACGTCGCACGACCGCGCAATTGTCTGTTAAAGCGACGCAGCGCCGAATTGTAAAAACACCTTGGGTCATTTACCAGCGTATTGGTCCAGGTCTTAAGTGGTTAAGGATGTCCCACAGATGCTCAATAGGGTTTAGGTCTGGAAACATGCTTGGCCAGTCCATCACCTTTACCCTTGGCTTCTTTAGCAAGGCAGTGGTCATCTCGGATGTCGCTATCATGTTGGAAAACTGCCCTGTTGCCAATCTTCAACGGTAGGGGATCATTATCTGCTTCAGTATGTCACAGTACATGTTGGTATTCACGGTAAGATAAGAGCTGGTAATATAAGAGCTGGATGCGCTACATGTCATTGTTAGGGTGTATATACATTTTAGGATTTTGAGTACAGAGAAATCTACCTAGACTGGATACAAACTAAATTTAACCAATCCAAGTCACTTACAGTTTCTGTATACTGTATATCTATTGCAATGGCTCATAGAATCTTTTTTTGTGGACATCACCTGATTTAAAAATACTTTGGCATTTCTGTATTGTACTTGCACTTCATTATATTAACGTCTAGGGACTTTTTTTCTTATTCAAGTTTGTTATTTAATGAGAACTGCAAATAGTGTGATGTGCTAAATAGAGATTGTTATTCAAGCCCAGATCATTTAAAATTAAAAACATATTTAGCACAGGAAAACAAAGAACATAGACATTTTACATTTAAATCTCTGTTAGTAGTAAAACTCTGTAGAATACCTTGCAACTTGTGATATCGTGCACCAAGGTTTTAATGTTTTATAAATTAATACTTATTATATTTTTTTTATATTTTGACCTCTGTCTTAAATATTACTATTAAGTAAATATGTACCTTAAAAAAATAGAAATATATTTTAAAATAAATATATAGGGCCAGATTCACAGAGCGATTACGCCGACATAACAGGAGATGCGCGGCAAAAGTCTAAATGTGCGCGTGCGTTTCGATGCACGGCATTCTCAAAACGAGATACGCAAGAAATCTACTTTTTTTTATCCAGCGTAATTTCGTTAGACAGGAGCATCCGTCCGCGCAAAACTGCGCTAGACACACCATTGATTTGCTATTCAAATATGCTAATGAGGGAGTTACGGGGATCCACAAAAGAACGTTGTTGCTGCGCAGGCTACGCGGTGTGCGCAACAGCAAAATGTCCTGTCTAAAATTAGACCAGAGAAAAGCTGGTCTAAAATTTGAAAAATCGTCTACATGTCAGATAAAGCAACACTGTTAGTGAGGAGCTGAGCAGTCACACGTGTTGCACAACAAACTGTATGCCAACATGCCAGTGGCATCCATGCTCATAGCTATACTACTGACTTTAGATGAGCAAAGAAGGAGGAGGGCACTGAGGAGGGCACTGAGGAGGGCACGTTTTTATTTTATTTTTCTGGAAAACTTTTTTTTTGCTTATATACACTTTACAATCTAATCTAATCGAATACAATATTCTTATCTGATACAAGCCCCCCACTCTTCACTCTTCACAGGTGAGGATATACTGCACACACATAAACATCTAGGACATGAGTGATTCTGAGGTGTCTCACATCTTCAGATTCACCCCTCATGTCATCATGGAATTAACCACAACCCTGCAGGAGGACATCACCAGCCCAACACATGACACTACCCATGATGACACCCATAACAGCTACATATACAATCAGAGCCCCATCCCCACAGATTACGAACAGAACATGTATGGGGACAGCTGGCTGGTTGGTGAGTGACATGGGTGGCAGGCATGACTGCCCCCCCCCCATGATGCACACATCACAAGGGACACATGCACTACTAACATCCTCCTGTCTTTTCCCTTTAAGGTGACTCTGCATATGAACTGGTACCCCATCTCATAACCCCATCTCATGCCAGCTCATATTATGCATCTTTGCACGTTAAACACACACATTAAGTGCTGAGTGCTGACCATGGTCTCCTTCAAGCGCGCATGCGCGAGCCGGCCGGCCCTTCATTTGCATGGGGTCACGGCTCATTTCAATGTAACACGCCCACGTCCTTCCCAATTTGTATTACTCCGCCTTACGCCTCTGAAATAACATTACGAATGCGCAATTTTATGCATAAAAAGCAAGAGAATGGGAAAGGAAAGAGGGCCAATTAGGCTCTCCTTTCCTTATGGGTCCACGGCAGGGGCAGCTAGGATAAGGTTTATCCAGGTGGGGTCATTTACAGGTCAGAGCAGTTTGGTAAGGGGCCCAATCAAGCGGGGCCAGCTGTGCTATAGTAGCCCAGGAGCAGGACAGGTGAGAGCAGTGGTTGGTCGGAGGGTGTCAGGTGACCTAAGGAGAATATTCTGGAGACTGATTCGGGCCTATATATAGGCCCGGTTTCAGTGACAGGCAGGCCCGTTTTAAACTTCAAAGGACCCAGCCGGCGGAGCTCTGCAGAATTTTCCTGTCATGGAGACCTTACTTCGCCAGCTATTGTCCCGTGCAGAGCATGAAGGAGGTGAAGACTGGCTGCGTCAATGCCTGTCCCTACCTGCAACGTCTCGGCCAGCGAGCACATCCAGCGCAGAGATGGAGCCAGCCGCGGGACCCAGTGGAGCGGAGTCACCCCACCTCATACCATGCTCACTGGAGGAGGAGGCATTCACCACACCGTTTATTCCGGAGGTGTTGGAGGCGGACGGCGACAGCAGGGAGGACGGTCCGGCGAGGCGGACGAGCAAGAGAAGGCGGGCGCAGGAGAGGAGCGTGAGCCCTGACCCCCGGAGCGTCGGCGAAAGTGTCCGGGATGTTTTTCCTCTTCCTTACAGGGACCAGCGCCCAGCGTCAGCTCCCCCCAGGCCGGGAGGGGAAGAGGAGGGAAGAAAGCAGCAGCGCCAGTCAAGGGGAAAGCCCAGCAGCGGGACGCAAGTAGCGGCGGTCGGCCATCCGGAGGAGGCGACAAGGGAGCGCGCATGGAGCCCAGCATGCAACAGCCACGTCAGTCACAGCAGACCGGCAGCTCGTCTGCGCGGTGCGAGGTACCTATGTCACCCCCCAGGAGGAGTCAGGCTCAGAGCGGGAAGGGTGAGTGCAATTCAGCATCACATCTATCAATATTAACTGCATCTATTGAGCAACTGATTGCTATAATGAAGACAAATGTGCCTAGTCCTGCTGTTCTTAGTCCTACTGTTCCTAGTGAAGCTGGGGTATGGTCAGGTAATGTTTCTAATGCTGTTCCTCAGCCTATGGCGTCTAGGGCTAAAGAAGGTATTATGGTAGATTTAGCTGACAGCAGTGCTAAAGAATGCATGCCTTGCTTCCTGTCTCCGCTGGGTTTTCATTTACCAGCGAGCATGAAGGAGAGAATATGGAGGGGGGAATATATTGAATTTTCCTCTATTCTTCCCCCTGCCAAGGATATGTCAAGGTTGGAAAGGAGAGAAGAGAGGTCAGAGGATAAAAAACCAGCAATTAAGTCCTTTTATGTATAGTTGCAGGCGTTTGTTATATATGCTAGTGTGTTATGTGAGAAGTACCCTAACAGAAGCCCCCTCCTTTTCCAGCATCTGGATATAATCTTGGAAGCGTATAGGGGTTTCAGCGGACTGGCATGGTTGTCTTATGATGAGGCTTTCCGCCAAAAATTAGCGGTTCAGCCTTCTTTGCAGTGGGGGTCAAAGGATGTTGGCCTCTGGTTGAATTTATTTTTGCCGCAAAAACAGCCCTTTGCTCAATCAAGCAGGGCTGCACCCCCGCAACCTGCTGCGAGTGGTTCCTATAAAAGAGGCCTGTGCTTTGCATTTAATGATTCTCACTGCAAATGGCAAAATTCTTGTAAATATAAGCATGAATGTGCTTTCTGTGGAGGGAACCATCCGATTGCGAAGTGTTTTCGGAAGTTACAATCCAGTGCAAGGGATAACGTTCCCAAAAGCAGTCACCCCGGTGATGCTACAAAGCATGCTGCCATGGCTACAAGTTTACCCAAACCAGCAGATGGCTTCAATGTTAACTAAAGGTTTCTCAGAGGGTTTTCTCATACCACGCTTTGAGGGCTCGGGTTGTAAGATAGTTAAAAATTTGAAATCCGTGAATGACGCACCTTGGCTGGTAAGAGAAAAACTTCGAAAGGAGGTGAAGGCGGGTAGAATGGAAGGTCCTTTTGCTCACCCACCTTTTACTAATTTTAGGATTTCGCCTTTAGGACTGGTCCCTAAAAAAGAGCCAGGAGAATTCAGGTTAATACATCATTTGTCATTCCCTTTTGGTGGTTCCCTGAACGACCAAATTGACTCAGAGAAGCTATCTGTGTCATACACATCCTTTGACGCAGCGTTAGAGAAATTGCGCATTTTAGGAAGAAATGCCTTAATGGCAAAAGCAGATATACAATCAGCTTTTCGCCTACTTCCTTTGGACCCAGTAGGTTTCAATTCCTTGGGTATTTATTTTGATGAGCACTTTTACTTTGATAAATCATTGCCCATGGGCTGTTCGGTTTCTTGCTTCTACTTTGAAGCTTTTTCAACATTTTTGGAATGGGTGGTCAACAAGGTGTCCGGTTCAAGGGATTTGATCCATTATCTGGATGACTTTTTGTTTTTTGGAGCAGATGGGTCAGATGATTGTTCCGCCCTGTTATATACATTTCACCAGGTATGTACCTATTTCGGTATCCCGCTGGCCCAAGGCAAAACCATACATCCCACAACTTGTATTGACTTTCTAGGCATAACCATAGATTCTGCCAGCATGGAATGCAGACTTCCTGAGGACAAAATCTATAGGTTGTCCCAAACAATGAGGCTATTCCTAAGACGTGGTAAAATAACATTGAGAGAGTTGCAATCCCTGTTGGGCCAATTAGCTTTCGCTTCAAGGATCTTGCCCATGGGTAGGGTTTTCTCTAGGAGGCTATATACAGCAATGGCAGGCCTAACCAATCCATCTGCTCACATCAGGGTAACAGCATGCATCAAGCAAGACTTGTTGGTCTGGTTAAAGTTTCTGGATTGTTTTAATGGGAAGGCAGTGTGGCAGCAGGATTTTAGTCCAGATGAAAATTTTTTGTTAGAAACGGACGCAGCAGGGTCGGTTGGCTTTGGGGCGATTTGGAAGACACAATGGTGCGCGGGGTCATGGCCAGAGAGTTGGGTCACGCGAGGCTTCACTAGAAACATAGTCTTACTTGAACTATTTCCTGTAATAGTAGCTCTAGAGCTATGGGGGGAGGCCTTTTCAAATAGAAGGCTGATGGTTAGCACTGATAACAAAGGTGTGTTGTTTGCTGTTAATGCTCTGTCATCTAAATCCCCTACAGTGGTTACGTACCTACGGCATTTGGTTTTCCTGTGTCTGAAGCGGAACATCTGGCTGAAGGCCAGATACATCCCCGGTAAGGTAAATAATGCTGCCGATGCTCTCTCTCGTCTGCAGATGGACCGGTTTTTCAGCGTACTCCCGGGGGCAGAGCCGATGGGTTGGAGTTGCCCGTCCCATTTATGGGATCTGATTTAATGATGACGTTTTTCAAGAATTCGGTGGCTCCGTCTACTTGGAGAAGCTACGTTTCCTCATGGTGGTTATGGTCAACATTCCTGGGTTCATTGAATCTATCTGCCTCAGAGCACTCGGAAGACTTGGTCCTACAGTTTCTGGGTTCTCTGGTTCGGAGGCGCCTCTCCTGGTCCCATATTTGTAAAACGTTAGCTGGAGTATCCTTTTTTCTGCGCCTCGTAGGACGGCCAACTTGCCTTAGTTTTTTCTCAGTAAAACAGATTATGAAGGGTTATAGGAAGAATTCCGTTAGAAAGGATACTAGGTCGCCTGTTACACCAGACATGCTGTTACAAATTTGCGGCGCTACCTCGGCAATTTGTTTTTCGGCCTACGAGGCCGTTCTGTTTAAAGCAATTTTTGTTGTCTCCTTTTTCAGTGCATGTAGAATTTCTGAGCTTCTACCAGCCTCTAAAGTTGGCACCTCCGGGATCCTAATATCCGAGGTTTTTTTGCTAGAAGAGAATTTAAGTCTATTTATAAGGCACGGTAAGACAGACACATGGGGCAAAGGAGCTTGGGTCCCATTAAAGAGATACATAATTAAGGACATTTGCCCGGTAGCTAGGCTACAGGAGTATGTAAGGTTTCGCCCTCATAATGAGGGTTTCCTGTTTATACATGAGGACGGTTCCCCTGTTTCTATCTACCAGTTTTTAGCAGTACTAAAGAAATGCACCTCACATAGCCGTATCAAGGAAGCTAGAATCACATCGCATTCATTCAGGATCGGGGCAGCTACAGAGGCCGCAAGGATAGGGCTTGATGAGGATGCCATTAAAAAATTAGGAAGATGGAAATCGGATGTTTTCAAGCTGTACATACGTCCTTATTAACTTATTATTTCATTGCAGGTCTGCATCGTTCCATATGGATTGTAGGCCATTCCTTTGTGTTTTGGGCACAGAAAAGAGCTTCAAATAGGACTTATTCTGAGAATTTGGGCCTCGACCCCTCATCCTTCACTATTCAATGGTTTGGTCGCAGAGGAATGGTATGGGTTAATCTATTGTCTGAATTGAACAGATTATTTTCGCTGTTCCCTCCTCCAGATATGCTGATTCTGCATCTGGGGGGGAACGATATTGGTAAGTGGAGGACGCATGATTTGATTAATGACATGAAGGATGTTTTTGTTTTCCTGAGTCACTTTTCCCCCGACACTTTGTTAATCTTTTCAGAAATAATCCCGCGTTTTTGTTGGTTAAATTCTGCTAGTTTGAGACCTTTAGAAAAGGTTCGCAAACGGGTGAATAGGGCTATAGAGAAATTTATGGCGCTAGGTTTAGGTATCTCAGTTAGGCATTTTGAGTTAGAAGGTGGGTATCCAGGCTTGTATAGGTCGGATGGGGTACATTTATCTGATATAGGCCTGGATATTTTTAATATGGAATTGCAAACATGCATAGAGGAGGCCGCGGTCTGGGGCAGGGGGGACAGGAGGGTGACGGGAGACCCTCCCCCTCCTGTCGTTTGGGAGATTTAAAATTGGTTTCATGATTATGCAGCTCGAGTCTCAGTGGCTGGGCTGTGCGTGATGGTTATGGAAATTTAATCAGTTGAATTATTTACGGTATGAGTACAATATCTTCGTATGATTATTATTTGAATGGACATTTTAAACCAATGAATCAGGCCGTGGCCAAGCTTAAATTCCAATAAAGTTATGGTTATGTGGAAATTATAATATATGTGTTTACTTTAATAAAACATTTTTGAAGAAAAAAAAAAAAAAAAATGGTGGTTGGTGTGTGATTTTCCTCTTTTGCATGTTTGCTCGGGTGGTTTATGCATAATGCCTGTGGTCCCATGGGAAAGGAAAGAGGGCCAATTAGGCTCTCCTTTCCTTATGGGTCCACGGCAGGGGCAGCTAGGATAAGGTTTATCCAGGTGGGGTCATTTACAGGTCAGAGCAGTTTGGTAAGGGGCCCAATCAAGCGGGGCCAGCTGTGCTATAGTAGCCCAGGAGCAGGACAGGTGAGAGCAGTGGTTGGTCGGAGGGTGTCAGGTGACCTAAGGAGAATATTCTGGAGACTGATTCGGGCCTATATATAGGCCCGGTTTCAGTGACAGGCAGGCCCGTTTTAAACTTCAAAGGACCCAGCCGGCGGAGCTCCCCACCCTTCCCCCCCTCCCGTCGCGGCCAGATTCATGTGGTAGTATTTTATGGTTTTAAAGGCAAGATGCCTGATGGGAGATTTAAAATTGGTTTCATGATTATGCAGCTCGAGTCTCAGTGGCTGGGCTGTGCGTGATGGTTATGGAAATTTAATCAGTTGAATTATTTACGGTATGAGTACAATATCTTCGTATGATTATTATTTGAATGGACATTTTAAACCAATGAATCAGGCCGTGGCCAAGCTTAAATTCCAATAAAGTTATGGTTATGTGGAAATTATAATATATGTGTTTACTTTAATAAAACATTTTTGAAGAAAAAAAAAAAAAAAATGGTGGTTGGTGTGTGATTTTCCTCTTTTGCATGTTTGCTCGGGTGGTTTATGCATAATGCCTGTGGTCCCATAGGGTGATTGCGCGGCTACATTGCGCAAGTCTAACGTAAAGGCGGTGCGCTACGCCGGTCCAATAATGCGCAGATGTACCTGAATCTGGCCCATAGTATATATCATATATATATATATATATATATATATATATATATATATATATATATATATATATATATATATATATATATATATATATCCTAAAATATAATTTGTTGTTTATTAGTATACTGCATTCCTTTTTGTTATTCATATATATTTATTTATTTTCGCAGTTGCTGGTGCTCAGATTGTCTTGTATCAGCCTCAGGAGATGGTGTCAGTTGACATTGGTGACACTGCAGTTATAAGATGTGTGTCTAATGTTCATATAGAATCTGGGGCTAGAATCAACTGGTATCGAGAGACCTGGACACCAGGAGATAGATATATTCTTGCCATATCCTGTGTGAATGATAAGGATATTGATTACGAATGTGAACACAATTGTTATGAAACAACACTGAAGATACACAAAGCAAAGCCAAAAGATTCTGGAATCTACTACTGCACATATGGTTATTCCAGAACCTTTACAAATGGAACATTTCTTTTTGTGGAAGGTAAGGTTTCAATATCAATACTGTGTTTTGTATAAGTTGGCTGCAGAAAGGTTGACCAGGCAGGGAACACAATACTGGTTTCAGATTTCTTATTGCATTTCACATATAATTCTTCTTGGTTATCTGGGTTAGACTTGTGACAGTGAGTTATTGTATGAAGAGAGAAAATACAGGAGCGGGTGTCTGATAAGCACTGAATAGCTATAATTAAATAATATAAATTAAAGAGGCTCAAAAAAAATTGCAATACACATGAAGTGTTTCTGTCCACAATACTCCATATTTTAATTCACTTTACCTCTCTTGCAAAGTAGAGAAAAGGGCATATTGAACTACATATCTTTCAAGGTTGGGTTACATTATATTAATTTTAAAGGCTTTCTGGTGAGAAGTATAGTGAATCCAAGTGTTGAATGGGCAGTAGAATATATTTGTTTGGGATGCAATAAAGTATCTCAATCAGCTTCCCTTCTGCTACAACTTGATTTCTGTGGAGTCTAGGCATTTTAAAGTTCAGTCTAGGCATATTCTGCCCATCCACAGTAAACTCTGAAAGAGCTGGTTATTATATTGTACTACAGAATAAAACTAAATTACACCCTAAACCCTAGTCTTCAATAGAGTTGAGCGGACACCTGGATGTTCGGGTTCGGCAGGTTTCGGCCGAACTTCGGAAAAAAGTCTGGGTTCGGGACCAAAACTTGACCCCGAACCCGAACACCACATTGCAAACAATGGTGGATAGGGAAATAACTTAAAATAACATAACATACATAAAAATAAACTTAAAACTGTCCCTGCACAAAGTGTAATTTTTGAAAGGAAAAAAAGTCATTTAAAACTGGCTTTGTGGCTATAATGAATTGTCGGCTTCAGCAATTCAGAGAGGATTCATTCATAAAAAATAAAAAGCGTGGGGGAACCCCGCCGTCAATTTAAAAAAAATTACGTGGGCTTCCCCCCAAATATCCATTCCAGACCCTTCAGGCCTGGTGTGGATTTTTAGGGGAACTTCACCCCAAATTAAAAAAAATGGCGTGGAGTTCCCCCAAAAATCCACACCAGACCCTTATCCCAGCACGTTAACCTGGCCGGCTGCAGAAAAGAGGGGGGACAGAGTGCGGCCCCCCTCTCCTGAACTGTACCAGGCCACATGCCCTCAATGATGGGGACAAGGGCCTCATCCCATCAACCCTTGCCCAGTGGTTGTGGGGGTCAGCGGTCGGGGGGCTTATCAGAATCTGGAACACCCCTTTAACAAAGGGGACCCCCAGATCCTGGCCCCCCTATGTGAATTGATAATGGAGTACACTGTACCCCTACCATTTCACGAAGGAAGTGTAAATTCTTGTAAAAAATACACACAGACACTGTAGAAAAAAGTCCTTCATTAATAAAAAATAAATAAAAAAAATCCAGCGGTGGTAATCCACTCTCGATCCGGCTCCCCGCTCCAATGTTGTCTGTATCCAGTGATGGGTGATCTCTCCAGTTCAGCGATGAGAAATCCATCCATCCAGAGCAGCATCACTGACCTTCTCTCTCCACTGGACACAGCCTAGCGGAATGACGTGGCCGGAGCTTTGCCATTTTTTTTTTAATTTGGGGTGGAGTTCCCCTTAAAATCCACACCAGACCTGAAGGGTCTGGAATGGATTTTTGGGGGAACCCCACATAATTTTGTTTTAAATTGACAGCAGGGTTCCCCTTAATATGGAGGGCCTGGTAATTCAATTTGGGGGGACAATTCATTATAGCCGCAAAGCCGATTTTAAATGACTTTTTTTTCCTTTCAGAAATTACACTTTGTGCAGTGCCATTACATAGCCGAACTCTGAACCCCTGAACCCGAACTTTCAGCAAATTATTCGGGTTCGGGTCCAAAAAAAAACAAAACTCGGTACGAACCCAAACTTTACAGTTTGGGTTCGCTCAACCCTAGTCTTCAACAAACATGAAACCTCAATTTTCAACACCATCTCCTTTTTTTTACTTTTTTGACCTTCAACCTTCTCTTTTAAGACAACTACAGTTGTCTTCTGTGGTATGTATCTAAATGTTTATGGGCCTTATATTTTAAGGCGTTCTTTATAAAACCTTTTTCTCAGCTAGCATTAGAGAGGAACTAACCCCATCAATGTAACTGTTTACCAAAGCAGTTAGATTCAAGGCATGCAATGAATAATAACTGTCAGGGTTTAGTTCTTCTTTAAGATTATGGGCCTTATGTTTTGACCTGTTCATACTAAGTACTGAAGTAATTTCCAATAAATAACATTAAGATTTAAACCTTCAGGGCAAGCCAGTTTCTCAATAATAATTTGTGGCTGAGGAGATGTATTTCTCATTCTTTGTAGGAGCATGTTGATTTTATATATATATATATATATATATATATATATATATATATATATATATATATATATATATATATATATAATACTGTATCTCTCTAGATTAACTTGATGGCAGCTAAACTTAGCTGAAGCTTTTATGACCTCTCAAACTGCCCATCCCCTCAAAGGTTGGAAAGTTGTGTTTCATATGAATTATATTGCTCATGTTCTACTTTCTCTAATCATCACTTGCAGAAGTTTCCCAACCCAAAATTCCTATCCATCTCCTAGTACACTCTCACTATCCTTCTATCAACAATGACATCCAGCTTGTTTGTTCAGTGAGAGTAACTTCTCGCCTAGTTCTTATTACCTGGAACATCTCTGGTACATGTCAAAAAGGCAAAATGATCTCTACAAGGGAACCTGGTGGCGCCTGGATTTTACAAAACCGACTCTCCCTTTCCAAAGGCTTCTTGAACTATGGGGATCATGTGACCTGCGAAGTCTGGTTTAGTACTTCTCCAGTCCAGGTCCACTGGACCATACCAGAAAGGAGTAAGTAATAGTTATTGTAATTATTCATGATATCAAATCGATTGTGCAGCAAGATACAGTATGTGTATTGATTCAGCTGAATTAAACACAGTGGGCCAGATTCAGAAAGGCTTTACGCCGGCGTATCTCGAGATACGCCGGCGTAAGTACAAATGTGCGCCGTCGCATCTTTACACCGATTCAGAAAGCAAGATCCCCCCAAAAACATGGCTTCAGTCGTCCGGCGTAACTTGCCTACGCCGGCGTATCGTGGGCGCATAGTTACGCTGGACGCATTATACGTTCCCATTAAAAATATGCAAATGAGCTAGATACGCCGATTCACAAACCTACTTGTGCCCAGCGCATTGATATACATTGTTTACGTAAGGGGTATGACCAGTGTAAAATTACCCCTGCTATATGAGGCGCAGGCAATGTTAAGTATGGACGTCGGAACAGCGTCAAATTTTACGCGAATAGGGCTGCGCGGAAGTTACGTTCACGTCAAAAGCATTGAGTATTTGCGACGTGATTCAGAGCATGCGCACTGGGATACGTCCATGGACGGCGCATGCGCCGTTCGTACGGCACCTCATTTACATGGGGTCATGTAACTTAGGGAGCAAGTAACTTAGGGAGCAAGTGCTTTGTGAATACAGAACTTGCCTCTCTAAGTTGCAGCGGCGTAGCGTAAAGAAGATATGCTACGCCCGCACAAATATACGCCAATCTTTCTGAATCTGGCCCAGTGTCTTGTATTTGTACTTAGTATTTCTGGTGTGCCCCTAATGCGCCATTGTATGTCTATGTGAACTTTGAATAATTTTCTCTAATCTGCAGATTTAATAGGAATTAAAGAATGGAGTGGGCGATAAAAACAAACAAAATAAAAATGAAATTGAAAAAATAAAACATTCAACACCAAAACTGCCCCCCGATACCGACACGGTCCAGAGCCCCAAGACCACTGAGACCAACCACTGACACCGATCACTTCCCCACTGACACCAACCACTTCCCCACTGACACCGACCACTTCCTCACTGACACAGACCACTACCCAACTGACACAGACCACTACCTCACTGACACTGTCACCGACCACTTCCCCACTGACACGACCACTGACACCATCCACTGACACTGACCACTTCCCCACTGACACGACCACTACCCCACTGACACCGACCACTTCCCCACTGACACCAACCACTACCCCACTGACACCAATCACTACCCCACTGACACCAACCACTGACACCGATCACTTCCCCACTGACACCAACCACTTCCCCACTGACACCAACCACTACCCCACTGACACCGATTACTACCCCACTGACACTGACCACTACCCCACTGACACCGACTACTACCCCACTGACCCCAACCACCACTACCCCACTGACACCGACCACTACCCCACTGACACTGACTACTACCCCACTGACACAGACCACTACCCCACTGACTACCCCACTGACCCCAACCACCACTACCCCACTGACACCGACCACTACCCCACTGACACCGACTACTACCCCACTGACACAGACCACTACCCCACTGACACAGACCACTATCCCACAGACACAGACCACTACCCCACTGATACCGTCACTGACCACTTCCCCACTGACACGACCACTGACACCGTCCACTGACACTGACCACTTCCCTACTGACACTGACCACTTGGCCACTGACATGACCACTACCCCACTGACACCGACCACTACCCCACTGACACCGACCACTGACACCGACCACTTCCCCACTGACACCAACCACTACCCCACTGACACCAACCACTACCCCACAGACACAGACCACTGACACCGATCACTTTCCCACTGACACCAACCACTTCCCAACTGACACCAACCACTTCCCAACTGACACCAACCACTACCCCACTGACACCAACCACTACCCCACTGACACCGACCACTACCCCACTGACACTGACCACTACCCGACTGACACAACCACTGATACTGACCATTGCCTCCACTGACACCAACCACTGCCCCATCCCCCCTTTCCCAAAAGCACTGTGAAAAAATATATTTAAAAAATAAAACCCCACCCTCCCATCAATAGTAAAAAAAAATATTTGTAAAAAAAAAAAATTAAAACAATTTATCTGTAAAAAAAAAATTAAAAAAAAAACTGGTCCCAAAAAACCTTTTGAAAAAAAAAAATATATAAAATTGTAAAATAAAAAAATATATATCTGCACGTACTACCCATCACTATACACTCCGCATTCCTGTGATTTGCACCGCATTGCTGTTCAGATTACATGCTATGTCTGTGCGATGCGATTTCAGCCATACAAACTGTATGGCTGAAATCGCATCACATTCGGAACAAACACGCACAGGACCCTTTTTTTGGTCCTCACCAGAATCGCATGGGTGTTCATACCTATACAATCCGATTCATGTCCTGTCAGTTCGCAGTGCGATATGCGAGCTGAAATGGGGTGTCATTACCATTGTACAGTATACCACTCCCCAGCAGTTTGCATATGGCAGTGTGAACCGCTGTGCGAGTCGGATGCGATGTGTGAACCGCAGTGGATTTTCAGGGTTCCCGAATCACACCAGTGTGAACCAAGCCTCAAAGCATACAGCCTACAAATGTCACCTGACTGCTCCCACCAAGGCTCGGTTCACACCGGTGCAATTCAGGAACCCTGCAAATCCACTGCGGGTTCCCACATCGCACCCGTTCCTGATTTGACATGTTGGGTTGAGACTAATGCAGCAGGGGATTGGGTTTGTTACCATTGTAGGGTCGCTCCTGTTGCTGGGTGATGTCGCTGTGAGAGCCGTTGGATCGAAGCTCTCTCACTCTAATGCAGTCCGACAGTTGGCCACGCCCCCAAAGCAAAATTTTTCCACACCCGTTCCTTCTATCCAAAGTCAGCGAAGACACAGGAATTTATCCAAAAAATCTGTAATCTTGTTTCGAGTACACTGAATGTGGCCTCATCATACAGACTGGCTCCCCAAGCTGTTTTTATAAAATGAAGAAAGCTTGAATGGAAAATTGCAATTTTTGTTGGTCTTTTTAAATTTCATTATTACTGCATCAGGTTCCACACATGGTACAGATGTGCCACTTTACAGGTAGACTAAGGGGACCCCCAAGCACTATAGTTAAATACATTTTTCATTTTTATTGTTATTTCAAATTTTTAAGGTTTCACTTTAAGCATCAGTATATCGCTGCTCATTTAAAAATGTTGTTCATTGATACATGTCCCCCAGGGCAGTACCCAGACCCCCATAACCATTATATGCCCAATTACTTGCATATAAGCCTTCAAAATTGGCATTTTTGAGTTTTCCAACTCGGATCCTGTAGACTTCACTGGGGTTCATTATTCTGTTCCGAACGTTTGCGATGTTCAAAAGTTCTGGCGCAAACCGAACAGGGGGTCATTCTCTATTAAAAATCTAAGCTTATTGTGATGGTCATCCTAATGTTATAGTTTGGATATACATTGTACTAGAAGGTGACCCTTTATAAATACCACAGCTTTTTCCACCCTTGGTTTTAAGATTAGATATTATTATATATAGAAATCCATATACCAACTTAGACTTTGCACAATATTTCCTAGCAGATGTCTAGATAAGTGTATTAGTATAAAGGTTTTTGCTTGAAAAGTCAGTTAATTGAAACATTTCACTATGATTATACTGCCTATGTTTTATGACTTTAGTTATTGTAAATACCTGTAATTTATACATGTTTAGCTGTGTTGATTTATTATTACTTATTTCTATAAATCAGCTTGGAAAAATTTGCTCAATGGCTATTTTAACATTGTCATTGTTGTTGTCATTGTTGTTTTACAGAAACAGATCATAGTGTGATCGCCGCTCAGTTTTCCTTCTATGTGAGATCGGCTGTGATTCTAATCTATCTATTGATGCTCATCCTCGCAATACATCTCTCCTGTAATTACTACTAACATCTCCACAAAAGAATTAGAACCAGAAAGCTGGATAAATGCTGGGTTCATATACGAGCATGCAGCGGCTCAAAGCAGGAGTCCATTGCGGCTCCGTTCACAGTTTCAGGTTCGATTTCAGCCCAAATTTTGGGCTGAATTTGGATCTGAAATGGACAAAAAAAACACACATGGCTCCTGTACAGATTGCCCCAGTCTCCATGGTCACAATCTCCTGCTGTGCAAATTTGATTCGGTTAAAAGCCACATCCAATTCGCATTAGTGTGAACCCAGCCTGAAGTGGGAATTTACTCCCAAACCTCACTTTATTTAAAATGGCTATCATGAGCCTTTACTCAGGATCAGCAGGATGCTGGAATAAGTACTGCAAGATACCAAGGTGATGTCAATAGTCCTTCCACCTGCGGCCAAGTACAAATCCCATAGATTTAAAGTAGAAGTTCACCCAAAACAAACCACATTTAAAACAAATCTATCGACATGGTTATACAGAGCCTTGAAAAAGTATTCATAGCCCTTAAAATGTTCCTCATTTTGTCTTGTTACAACCAAAAACATAAATGTATTTTATTGTGATTTTATGTGATAGACCAACACAAAGTGGCACTTAATTGGGATTAATCAAGACATGGTACATACCTTTTCTGAAGACAATCCGGTCTGGTCCCACACTGAGCTGTCAGTGGTGGTTTCTGTGTGTAGATGTGTGCAATCTATTGCACTACATCTACCTGTGCTTCTCTGTGGCCGCAGCATCGATTGCGTCATCCCTGTTTCAGGGGGACGCGATCGATGACGTCAGACCTACAGCCACACCCTCCTACAGTTGTAAACACACACAGGGAACACTCAAAGTCACAGCGCCCCCTGTGGTTAACTCCCAAACTGCAACTGTCATTTCCACAGTAAACAATGCAATTTAAATGCATTTTTTGGTGTGAAAATGACAATTGTCCCAAAAATGTGTCAAAATTGTCCCAAGTGTCCGCCATAATGTCGCAATCACGAAAAAAATCGCTGACCGCCGCTATTAGTAGTAAAAAAAAAAAAAATGAATAAAAATGCAATAAAACTATCCCTTATTTTGTAAACCCTATACATTTTGCGAAAACCAACCGATAAACGCTTATTGCGTTTTTTTTTACCAAAAATATGTAGAAGAATACGTATCGGCCTAAACTGAGGAAAAAAATGTTTTTTTATATATTTTTGGGGGATATTTATTATAGCAAAAAGTAAAAAATATTGCTTTTTTTTTTTAAATTGCCGCAGAGGTGATCAAGTACCACCAAAAGAAAGCTCTATTTGTGGGGAAAAAAGGACGCCAATTTTGTTTGGAAGCCACGTCGCATGACCGCGCAATTGTCAGTTAAAACGACGCAGTGCCGAATCGCAAAAAGGGGCAAGGTCCTTTACCTGCATTTTGGTCCGGGTCTTAAGTGGTTAAAGCAAGTTTTAAATGTTTGGACTGAAGGACAACAAACTGATGGGCCATACACACGGTTGGTTTGGACCTATGAAACTGGACTTCATTCCGTTTTCATCAGTTTGGACTGATCGTGTGTACGCCGCCCCATAGTAACTCTATGGGTGACGTCACTTTCCAGGCATTTCCCAACCATTGTTGGCTGTCTCCTGCAAACAACATCTGCCGCTGGAGATTAATGAGCGAGTTTGGAGTAAAGGAAGTTCAGTAGTCTGCAAAAAGTCCTGACCTCAACCCAATAGAACACCTTTGGGATAAATTAGAGCGGAGACTGCGAGCCAGGCCTTATCATCCACATCAGTGCCTGCCCTCACAAAAGCCTTTTACATGCGGTTACATTGTATTCTTTATTGTACCACAATAATCTAATTGGCTCCTACCTAGACAAGTACTACTGTATACATACCATGCTGGTTGGCATTGCTCCTCTATCATCAACATTATGGAACATATTATACCGATTGTTACTCTGGGAAACTACAGACTCTTGTCCCTGGCTATACTATGTGTCAATGTTTATTAATGTCATATGCTGTATTTCATCCTTGACTTTGAAAATAAAGAATTTCATAAAAGTTCTTGTTCCTAAAGTTCAGCTTTAAATGTACTATGATTGTTTCAGTTCTGATGTACATTATACACACAGATGTACAGTATATACTTTTCTGAATATGAAACTAAACTTTAGGAAGATACAAAATAATGCAGCTCTGTATTTATCATTGTTAATTATTAAATCATCATTAAATGTAGTTTTAAATACAAGCAGTGCCAATGCCTGAATGTGACTTGGTATCAGATTCTTTCAATCCCCAGTAGAGCAGAGCTTAGACTGGCAAAGAGTGGTGATCAATTGTGCTGCAGCAATACAAGGGCCAATCTGAAAGAATGGAGTGTCAGGGCATTAGAGCTGCCCGTTCGCGGACGTTTACCGCGAGCGCGCAGGCTCTCCATCCGGCCAATCAGTGGCTTAGGCGGGCTATTTAAGCCAGCCTCTTCCTCCTGTCTGGTTGCTGGCTTGTCACAGCTTCTAAGTGAATCTGATACCTACGACCTTTTGATCCTGATCCTGATCCTGATCCTTTGACCTTTGGCTATTGTTACCGGACTGCTGCTGTCTCCTGCTCTTGACCTTTGGCTTGAACTATCGGACTTCCTGATCTCTCCAACCCTCCTGACCACGGCCTGTTTCCCGGATTAATCTTATGCTTGTTCTCAGCTCCAGCTATCTGGACTTCCGGACTATCTCTGTGTGCTTCCCCGGCTGACCCCAGTGACCTGCTTCCGGATCAGTCTCTGCTCTACGGATCCAGTCTTCGTCCACCTGTCGGTACCGGTGCCTCCCGGTGCGTCCGTCCCCCTGTACCCACTCCAGGGGGCGGATCGCACTAGGTCGCAAAGGGAGCCGCCCTCGGCATCTTAGCCTTGGTGAGTTTATCCTTAACTACCGTGATATGGAGTTTATCAGTCAGCTTCTTCTTCTTTTGCAGTCCAGTCTAGGAGTAGCGGTGGGAAGGAGATATCTGTGTCACTTAACTGCAGCAGAGAAAAATCAGATTTGCTCCCTTGCCAGACATGGTGTCGTGTTTCCACGTACCTTATGGATGACCCCGGAGATGCAGAGGCAGGCCTCCCTTACGTAGCTGACTCGAGGCCTCTGAGAGTAGACAGGGGACCTTAGAGTACAGAATGGTATGAGTGTCAGGTGGGTAGTCATAAGAGTTGCCCCGGAACTCCTGATGCCACAGGAATGAGGACTGGTGGCATGAGATGTCAGCACAGCAAGCAGTAGAGAAGCTGGGTCAGCACAGCAGGCAGTAGTGGAGCTGGGTCAGCACAGCAGGCAGCAGAGGAGCTAGGTCAGCACAGCAGGCAGTAGCAGAGCTGGGTCAGCACAGCAGGCAGTAGCGGAGCTGGGTCAGTACATCAAACAGTAGCGGAGCTGGATCAGCACAGCAGGCAGTAGCGGAGCTGGATCAGCACAGTGGACATTAGTGGAGCTGGTTCAACACAGCAAAACAGCCCTGAGGGGATTGGAGCAAAGACAGGCACAGGCTCACACAGGTTAGAGAGACCAGAACAGGTGCAGCGTCATAAAGAGGTCAGAGTACAAGCTTGGTTGGCAACAGATGGGCAGCGTAGTAATAAGAGGAACAGGCAAGGTCAACGACAGAGACAGGCCCAGGGTCGTGTAGAGGTAGCAGGCAAGAATAGTCAAAGGCAAGCCGGATCGGAACACAGGAACAGGATCACAAAGCAGGTTACAGTTAGCAGGGGTCACAGGAAGCTGGAGATCAGACAGCACTGACTCTGTTTACAAGCCCAGTTAAATAGTCGTCTGGTGCCAAAACTCTTGCGCTCGTGCGATTCAATGCCCAGGAGGTGCTTCTTCCCTATCATGTGACCACTATGATTGACTCTCACAGTGGTCACATGATTGGGAACCAAAAAGAAGTCTTGACGGATAGCCGTCGGTGACAGATTGATCAATATACTGGGAGTCTGCTCTCATCCAACGCTGTATCCTGGCCTAGGCAAAAAAGGCCCAGACCTAGGGCAGCACTTTTCAGGGGGGCAGCACAGAAAGAGTTCCCTGCCGGATTGCGCTATGCTGTTAGTGTAGTGCTAGTCTTATGGGGTGGACTGGGCTGACAGGAAAATTAGTCTAGCTCCCCCTTAAAGCAGCTGCACTGCTTCCGGTATGCGGGTGGCCGGTGTTCCACAACTATGGGGGGGGGGGGCTGCTTCTAATTTTGGCAGGGAGTGCCAGTGGCCCATTGAGGGGACCTTGCAAGACACCCAGTAACTGGAACAAACCCAGAGTGCATAAAATGAGAGATGATCACATAGATGTCTGAGAAAAAAAAATATATGAAAGGGAGAACTGTTCTTACTAGGGAGTCATACAAGCTAAATATATGAAAGGTCTAAAAATGTATGATATAATGATAATGAACTAAAATATGGGTCTAAGCTAAAAAAAAAATCTAAACAAACAGAACAAAAAATGTAGTCGCCAACCAGGTACATACCAACCTCTCTTGATAAATAGAACATAGAACCAGGTCTCCCAAATAGTAGACATGCGACCGTCCTCACAAGTATCCAGCAGCCTGGAAAGAACCTTACACAGAGCCCAATGACTGAAAGAAACCCAATATATATGTAGTGCAAACACAACCAGTCAGACAGCATTTCTTCCCTCTCTCTCTCTCTCTGGTTCAATAAGAGTCTAGGGAGTGTCTTTTTATGCTTTTATTGCAGATTAAACTTGCATGAGGCGAGGAACGTGGGATACACCCCAAAAGTAATGAATTGTTAGAAGGCACTTCTCACTAAACTGGCCCGGTGTCACAAAGCAGGCAAAAGAAATGAGATGGGAGTTCCTAAAAGAACCTCTGACTGAGTAAGGTCTAGGAGTTCAAGAAACCATGGGATGGGAGAAACCATCACTCCAGGTGAGCAATTATTGAGATCCGGATAGGTTGGGTGCAAGCCACGGCTCGCTGCCAAAATCAATGGAAAAGGAAGGAAAGGCTGCACACCACCAAAACGATCCAACGTAACTTATTATTCAACAGAAAGTCAAACAACAGCCAAGACAAGGAAAATGACAAAGAACCAACAAAGTGACACATTTCACACTGCCAACCAGTGGCGGCTGGTGCTCAAAATTTTTGGGGGGACGCAAACGAAAAAATAAATAAATTGCAGCCTCACTGTGCCCATCACATGCAGCCAATGTGCCATCAAACGCAGCCACTGTGCCATGCCACCAAATGCAGCCACTGTGCCATCAATTGTCACCACTGTGCCATGCCATCAAACAGCAACTGTGCCATCAATTGTCACCACTGTGCCATGCCATCAAACACAGCCACTGTGCCATCAATTGGCACCACTGTACCATGCAACACAGCAACTGTGCCATCAATTGTCACCACTGTGCCATGCCATCAAACACAGCAACTGTGCCATCAATTGTCACCACTGTGCCATGCCATCAAATGCAGTCACTGTGCCATCAATTGTCACCACTCTGCCATGCAACACAGCAACTGTGCCATCAATTGTCACCACTGTGCCTTGCCATCAAATGCAGACACTGTGCCATCAATTGTCACCATTGTGCCATGCAACACAGCAACTGTGCCATCAATTGTTACCACTGTGCCTTGCCATCAAATGCAGCCACTGCACCATCAATTGTCACCACTGTGCCATGCAACACAGCAATTGTGGCTGGGGTGGGCGGCTGTGATGTTTGATAGTCGATCTCCGATCGTTTCTCAAAAGGCGCAGAATTTTTTATTTATTTTTGGTAATGGCTGGTAAAAATGCGGCACATTGCTTCAAGTCCCAAATGGTCTCTGCCGTGTATTGCAGATTGACCATGGTCGCCATATACCCGGGGGGGGGGAGTGGAGGATTTTCAAGAAGTGACTGAATCCTCCACCCAGGCTTGGTCCAGAGGAAGGCAAAAAACCCTGGCCTTGCAATGCCAATGTGCTGCGGCGGGGAAAAAATTCCTTCCTGACCCCTTAAGAGGCGATCGGCGAACCCTGGATCAAGTCCTAATAGTGTTAAGGGAAGGGGATTGGGGCTGGGTGTACCAAGATGGCCGTCTACCAGGCAGCAGTATCCAGGCTGGGGTCCACCTAATTAAGTGGATCGGTGCTGCCTGGGGGGCCGGGAAGAATAGCTGGGAGGAGAGGGGGGGTTTTTGCTGGTTAGGAGGAGGCTTTCTGGGCCGTTGAGGTGTTTTGCTGCCGGTTGCCGGCGTGAGAGGAGCGCGCACCGCTAGGCCGCAGGTGAAGCCGCTGCCTTTCCTAAATCGCGGCTGCCGCGAATCCTCACAGGCCGGCCGGCGCGGAAGTGTAAAAAAAACGCCCGAATGCCCGTGGAATTGTGGGGATAGATGGCGAGGGGGGGTAGCACTGAGTGGGGGGGGTAGTATGGGGGTACGGATGAAAGAGGGGAGAGCTGTGGGGGGTTGAAAAGGCTGCCTCAGCTTGTCCTGAAAAGGACAGCTGTGTGTGGCTTACCTGCTTGGCTCCCTGGCGAAGGGATGAAGGAGGGAGCCAGCGGGGATCAAGCAAGTCAGGGGAAGCCTAATGAGTCCCTGGAGGGGTGGAGGGAGCCTGCCTGACTGTCTTGCTGACTGGTCCCTGGCGAGAGCGACTCGTGCGGGAGGCCGGAGCGTCCTACTCTCCCACTGTCACTGACTGACTGACTGAGCAGTCTCTAGATAGGGGGGAGGGCCTGTGAGAGGCCACTCCCCCCCCACTGTGCCCCATGATGCCACTGTGCCCATTGTCGCCCCTTTCCCTGTAAAAAGCACTTACCTGAAGCTTCCATGTCCTCCCTCGATGTCTTCTGTCGCCGTGGTGAAGCTTCAGCCAATCAGGTTCCTGATAACCAGAATCCAGAAACCTGATTCGCTGAAACGGCCGTCAGTCTTATGCAAGGAACGCAGGCTGCCTGCGCTCCGAGTATAGACATCCGAGAGCCGAAGGGCGGTACTGGAAAAGCCTATCAGAGCCGCTGGCTTTGATAGGCAGTTCCCCTCAGCCAACCAGCTGCCGCTATTCGGGTAACCGGCGACCCATGTCCGGTTATATGAATAGACCAGGCAGCTGGCAACCAACAATAACATACATTTGTGCATTTATGCACAAATGTGTGTTATTTGCCAGAGGGGGTGGCGCTGCACCGCCCTCTATAGACAGCCGCCAGAACTGCGGTTAAAATGTCAAAATTAAATTTTAGCCGAATAAAAGTTCTTAAAGGGCCTGTTTTTTTCAGGTGTGACGTGCGTCCCTATGGACGGGCCGCCACTGCTGCCAACATTGCTTCTTCAAACCTCAATTTGACTTTCTGTGGAATAATACATTACATTGGATCATTTTGGTACCTGGACTAGTACCTTTTTGAAGAACAGAAAACTGCACACGGTTTCCAGGGCTCTGAGTTTAGGTTAGTACTCACTATGCCACAGGATCATCAGTTGTACCTTCTGATATCCACCAGGCACTCTTCAGTGAGGGAGAAACAAAACTCACAATACCACAGGACAACTGGACACCCTACGCCAACTTACACTGGGTTCTCCTCAGCGAGCTCTCCAGACCAACCTCCTCAAGGATGCCCAGGTCTCCTTAAATATTCAGGCTGCCTCTCTGTCTTTCCTCCCATTGTGATTCCAGAACCCTGTAGAATGCAGGGGGAAATAAACAGCAGCCTGTGAAAACAGAGCAGACAAGATTAATCAACCACTGCTCCAGTGGCCACAGAAGAGCCAAACTAAGATTAGCTAACATCCTATACCCTAACTAGAAGGTGTTACACTTATAAAGTGAAGAATACTCACATAAATATTAAAAATACACCCCTAAAGTAGTGGAAATAAGAGCGCAGTCTTACCCATAGTTCAAAAATAGGAGAACTCAGACATTAACTATGAGAACTCACAAGTACTGAGGCATATGTAAAGAATCTAAAAATAAAAAAAATATAAAGTGATCCAAATTACTACTATATATCACATGGGTGAGAGTTGCAGACAGACCTCAGAAAAAAAAAAAAAAAACTCCAAACGGCAGTCTGCTACATAACAGCTTCCCCTTGCCTACTGCCCCTATGGCAACAGCAACATTTTGTATTTTTTACAAATCAAACTGCACATTTTAAAACACATTTTAACACTTACCACTCGATTTTGGCCCACGACCTGTGATCGCTGTGTACAGAGGCAGAACGGGGAACAAGGCTATTCCCTGTTCTGCCTAATGACATGTCAGAGATCTGTTCTCAATAATCAGGAACAGCGATCTCTGTCATGTCCCTGACAGCCCATCACCCCCCTACAGTTTGAACATGCTCAGGTAGCACACCTAACCCCTTGATTGCCCCTAGTGTTAACCATTTTCTTGCCAGTGCCATTTGTACATTGATTAGTGCATTTTTATAGCACTGATCAATGTATTAATGTCATAGGTCCCCAAAAAGGGAATTTTGGGGTTAGATTTGTCCACCGCAAGGTTGCAGTCCCACTAAAAATCGCAGATCACTGCTTTTACCAGTAAAAAACGATAAAAAAAAATAAAAGTCCCCTAAATCTATCCGTAGTTTTGTAGATGCGATAACGTTTGCACAAACCAATCAATATACACCTACTGCAATTTTTTTTTACCAAAAATATGTAGAAGAATACATATTGGCCTAAACTGATGAATACATTTTTTTTATATATATTTTTTTTTGGGGGATATGTATTATAGCAGAAAATAAAAAAATATATTTTTTTACAAATTGTCTGTATTTATTTGTTTGTTATAGCGCAAAAAATAAAAATCGCAAAGGTGGTCAAATGCCACCAAAAGAAAGCTCTATTTGTGGGTAAAAAATATTGTAAAAATTCCGCAATTGTCAGTTAAAGTGACGCAGTGTGCCGCATCGCAAAAAAATGGCCTGGTCATTAAGGGGGCAAATCCTTTCCGGGGCAAAATAAAGTGGAGAAAAAAAAGTGGTTATACTTTACCTGGCACACAGATAAATAGCTATATCACTAAGATATAGGAATTCAGTATAGAACTACCAACAGTTTTCTGAGCACTATGGCCTGTGCCAAATTAAAAAAATCACTTACAACAACCCATTTTCAGTAACTATACCGAGACATTCAGCAAATTTGGTTAGTTCTTAATAGCGCACATCTTTACAAAGTGGAGCTTTTAATGCAGAAATTCAGATTCCTAGAAATGAAGCTGGAAGTAATTTAGACCTACTCTAATATGGCAAATACAGAAGAGCCAAGATGCCCGTCCGTATGAACCCTCGGCCTCTGTCGCTCACCCCAACATTTGTCAAGAGGAGGTACATCGGAATTCTAAAGAGTGTCTTAGGCCGCATACACACGATCGAACATGTCCGCTGAAACTGGTCCGCAGACCAGTTTCAGCGGACATGTTCGATCGTGTGTATGGCCTATCGGACCGCTTTCCAGCGGACAAAAGTTTCAAAACATGCTTAGAAACCTGTCCGCTGGAAACCTGTCCGTCGGACATGTTCGATGGTTAGTACACAAAATCAAGTGGACGCATGCTTGGAAGCATTGAACTTCATTTTTTCATCACGTCGTTGTGTTCTACATCACCGCGTTCTGGTCCGAGGGGATTTTGGTCCGATAGTGTGTACGCACATCAGACTAACAGACCACTTCAGCCTGGTCCGATGAAAGCGGTCCGTCAGACATGTTTCATCGGACCGTCAGACATGTTTCTGATCGTGTGTATGCGGCCTTAGACACTCTTTATGATTTTCCCTGTGTATGTATTCATATAATCCCAATCTGTGGGGACCAACTGCAATTCCTTCAGTTAAGAGAACAAAAAGGTTCCATGCTCATTGCACATATTCTTATAATTCCCACAACATGTAAAACCACAAATTACAGAAATGAAAGTAAGCTAAACATTTTACATTTCAAAATGGTAAAAACTAGGGTTGTCTAGATACCGATACTAGTATCGGTATCGGGACCGATACCAAGTATTTGCGGGAGTACTTGTACTCGCGCAAATGCTCCCGATACCTAAATAGAATACTTTTTTTTGTATTTATCAACATGTTCTTTGAAAATTCTTTGAGTTTTTTACTACTGCGTGAGAAGAAAATAAAACATTTTTACTAATTTTTATTATTTTATAATGTCTTGAGTTAGAGTTCTTCATAATTCTAAAGAAAATATCCTTAGTCTGTATTGTGGTTTGAAAACTGTTTTTTTTTTTTTTTTTCTTTTTCTCTTCCCCCCCTCCTCTCCCCTCCCCATCTCTCCCTACCCGCTTAGAACTGTTCAAGCACCGACATTATTCTTCCCCTCTATTTCAAAAATGACATAAGTGTTGATACATGTATGCTTACATAAATGTTTATGTATGGATTATCTATTCGATTGTTTGGTTTAGTTTTTTCTCTCTATGGAAATACTTAATTGTATATCTTTTGCTGTATACAATTCTCTACCGCTATTGTACTTTTGTGAGTATACAATGTAATATGTACTACTTTTCACCTAATAAAACCTTTTTGTGAAAAAAAAAAAAAAGAAAACTGTCACATGACATTTAAAAAAAGTATCGGTATTCGGTATCGGCGAGTACATGAAAAAAAGTATCGGTACTTGTACTCGGTCCTAAAAAAGTGGAATCGGGACAACCCTAGTAAAAACCCATCAAATGGGTTAATATATAAAATACATTTGCTTAATTAATATCCATTACCACACAAACAACTGAAGATTATAATCACAATGATTCTGAAGTTCTTTACACCTCTGATGAGTACATAAAGAGATTGTGTGAGTGGTCTGGTCTTCATGATTGAGGAGGCCAGAAGGAGGGGCATTTCCGTTGGTGATAGAATAGTACACTTAAAAGACAATTCATACAGTAGCAATACGCAGGAGATCAAGGGAAAGAGAAATGAAACTTATCACCTTTTTCTTTTTCTTCAAAGGTAGGAATAATTTTAATTTGTTGTATCAATGTAAAAAAAAAATAATAATAATAATAATAATCATACGTTGTTTGCTGTATTATTGAAAATTGTATTGATTCAGAGATTAACGATTAATCCCCATGGGTTCTGCAACTTGCTTGTAAGCTTTGCTAATTGTAAAATGATTGTGAATTTGTTTGATTTGCAAGATTTCAATTCAAAACACTGTGCACCTAGTCTACCATTAATACACCAGTGTGAGCTGGTTACTTGTAAAGAATAAATAAAAAAATAATAAATAACTATTGTATAATATATAAAATGAACCAATAATAGAAAACATTTAACTACACCAAGTGAACATGGGGTCAATTTACCAAAGGCGCAAAGAATGTGCACTTTGCAAGAACATTTTTAATTTAAATAAGCATTTCCACATCAGTATACAACTCTTTCAAAATTCATTGCAAGCTCTATTTGCAAGATTTTATGACTATTATTACTTTTGTTCCTGAATCTTCCCCTTTTATACCTATATCGGGGTAAGATATTGACAACCTTCATTTCTGTTACATACTATAACTTTATTTTTATTTTATTTTATGTTTCACAAAGTATTTTTTATTCAAATTAATTCCAACAGGTAATAATCCAATATGTGAAAATAAAAGGCAAAAAAAAAAGCATACATAGTGCATTTTTGCAATACATGCACATTTGCCTGTGTTATCCATTCAACGATCCTAGTTTAGATAAGTGCTCAGTGAAATCCTGCAAAATGGGAGGATTTACTATGCTTACATCCTTAATATTCTTAAACAATAGAAAGCTTACATTAAAATCCTCTGAAAAGAAACTCTTATTAGCATAACCAACACACAAAAAAATAAGATTTTATGTGTGGTGCAATTTATTTTTTACTTATTACAACATTTTACAAAATGGTACGGTATACTTTGGAAAATGCACAGCAGTGCCATTAATCATGAACATGTATTGAATATATATATATATATATATATATATATATATATATATATATATATATATATATATATAGTTTGTGTGTGTAATCTGATATTATTAAGGATTATTATTGGAATGGTCTACAAGAAACACTTTGGTCAAGTGGGGATAGTAGGGTAATCTTAAACCGATAAGTAAGGCCCCGTACACAGGACCGGTTTTCTCGGCAGAATCCATCAAGAAACTTGATGAGAGACGTATTCTGCCGAGAAAAACGGTCGTGTGTACACTTTTCGCCGAGAAAACTGTCGAGAAACTCGTCGAGCCAAAAAGAGAGCATGTTCTCTATTTCCTCGATGGGATTAGAATTTGGCTCGTCGAGTTTCTCGTCGGGCTGGTTTCCGACATGAAACTCGAGCGTGCGTATGCTAAGAAACCTGCGCACCTTCTGTAAAAGTAGCGTTTGTAATGGAAATAGCACATTCGTCACGCTGTAACAGACTGAAAAGTGAAAATGTCTCCTACCAAACTTTTCAGTAACATGAGATTAGCAAAAGCAGCCCCAAGGGTTGTGCCAGTGGAATCGAACTTCCCCTGTTGTTGTATGTGTTGAAGTCACCGCGTTTGAGAACGAGGAGATTTGGTCTTTAACATGTGTACGCAAAGCAAGCTTGTAGAGTTCCTCAGTCGTGTGTACGCGGCCTCACTGTTTAAAATGCATTGCAGAATTTTGTTACAGAATTTGCAACGTTCTATCTTGCTGACACTGTAATGAATCTGCTTGTTTATTTGGTGTCAGATATTGGCAACTGCTACATATATATATATATATATATATATATATATATATATATATATATATATACACACACACAGTATCTCACAAAAGTGAATACACCCTTCACATTTTTGTAAATATTTTATTATATCTTTTCATATGACCAGGGCCGGTGCAAGGATTTTTGACACCCTAGGCGAAACCTCATTTTGCCACCCCCACTGGGTCCGCCCCTGACTCCACCCCCTTTGCCAGTGTTAAATGGTTTGATTTAACCCTCTAACTGCTACATATGCAAGACCGCTCGTTCTTTTGAAAAACATAAGACTTACTAGCAGGATCACCAGGTGAATATAAAAGAAAAAAACTAAAAACAAAACAAATGCAGCCACCCATCTATAAATTGGTAATCTGAAGTAAATTAAATATTTTGCTTTAATACCACTTTAAGAGGATAAAGTTAATCAAGTAATTCTGTTATACAATCAATATATAGGCAGATGATGGTAAGGAAGGAGTTAAAACAAGAGATAAACAGACTGGAGTAAAGCTACTTTCAGTGCTGACAAGGAAAGAGAGAGTGAAAGGGGCTGTCAGGGAGGGAGAGAGAGAGAGAGAAGGGGGCTGTCAGGGAGAGAGAGGGAGAGAGAGAGAGGGGGCTATCAGGGAGGGGGAGAGAGAGAGAGAGAGGGAGAAAGAGAGAGGGGGCTATCAGGGAGGGGGAGAGAGAGAGAGAGAGAGAGAGAGAAGGGGGGGGCTGTCAGGGGGGAGAGAGAGAGAGAGAAGAAAGCTGTCAGGGAGGGAGAGAGAGAGTGAAGGGGCTGTCAGGGGGACAGAGTCGTCAGAGAGAGATGGGGCTGTCAGAGAGAGAGAGAGAGAGAGAGAGGGGGGGGCTGTCAGAGAGAGAGAGAGAGCTGTCAGAGAGAGAGAGAGGGGGAGAGAGCTGTCAAAGAGAGAGAGGGGGAGAGAGCTGTCAGAGAGAGAGAGAGGGGGAGAGAGCTGTCAGAGAGAGAGAGAGAGAGGGGGGCTGTCAGAGAGAGAGAGCTGTCAGACAGAGAGATAGAGAGAGTGGGGGCTATCAGAGACAGAGAGGGGGGCTATCAGACAGAGGGGGGGCTATCAGACAGAGGGGGGCTATCAGACAGAGGGGGGGCTATCAGAGACAGAGAGGGGGGCTATCACAGAGAGGGGGCACTATCAGAGACAGAGAGGGGGGCGCTATCAGAGACAGAGAGGGGGCTATCACAGAGAGGGGGCACTATCAGAGACAGAGAGGGGGGCTATCAGAGACAGAGAGGGGGTGCTATCAGAGAGAGGGGGGCTATCAGAGAGAGGGGGGGCTATCAGAGACAGAGAGGGGGCTATCAGAGAGAGGGGGGCTATCAGCGACAGAGAGGTGGGGCTATCAGAGACAGAGAGGGTGCTATCAGAGAGAGGGGGCTATCAGAGACAGAGAGGGGGGCTATCAGAGAGGGGGGACTATCAGAGATAGACAGGGGGTCGCTATCAGAGAGAGGGGGGCTATCAGAGAGAGGGGGGGCTATCAGAGACAGAGAGGGGGGGCTATCAGAGACAGAGAGGGGGGCTATCAGAGACAGAGAGGGGGGGCTATCAGAGAGAGGGGGGCTATAAGAGACAGAGAGGGGGGCTATCAGAGACAGAGAGGGGATCTATCAGAGACAGAGAGGGGGGCTATCAGAGAGAGGGGGCTATCAGAGACAGAGAGGGGGGGCTATCAGAGACAGAGAGGGGGGGCTATCAGAGACAGAGAGTGGGGCCATCAGAGACAGAGAGAGGGGCTATCAGAGACAGAGAGGGGGGCTATCAGAGACAGAGAGGGGGGGCTATCAGAGAGGGGGGCCATCAGAGACAGAGAAGGAATGCGGCTGAGCGCTCTAGGCGGTTTTGCGCTCTAAGCGGCTGCCTAATCCGCCTAGTGGTAGCGCCGGCCCTGCATATGACAACACTGAAGAAATTACACTTTGCTACAATGTAAATTAGTGAGTGTACAGCTTGTATAATAGTGTTAGTTTGCTGTTGACTCAAAAAAACTTAACACACAGCAATTAATAAAATAAAGATCATAAAAAGAACAAAAATGTCCAAAATGATAAACAGCGCTGGAATGTTGGTTTAAATGTCCAACTTCATGGATGGCAATTGTATGATGGCGGAAGATCTCATCAATAAGTGAAGATACAAACAGGAGGATCCTACACCTCGAGCGGGGGCAGTATTATTACATGTGGGTTTTTATGTTACACCAATAAACGATATTGCACTATTTGGAGTGTTCTCTGTGCTTTATCCAATATATGTGGAACACTAAACCTACTGAGCCCAGCTATAGAGACGGGAGATCGAGTGAAAGATACCCATTATTGCCTGGATTATTAGACCCTCTGGTGAGTAAGTACCCCGAAGGGGAGTGTGTCCCACTTGTGGTGTCTGTTCTCTGGGAAGAGGTGTAGGATCCTCCTGTTTGTATCTTCACTTATTGATGAGATCTTCCGCCATCATACAATTGCCATCCATGAAGTTGGACATTTAAACCAACATTCCAGCGCTGTTTATCATTTTGGACATTTTTGTTCTTTTTATGATCTTTATTTTATATATCTACCTAACTGGCTTTGACTGGTTAGGTTTTAAATAGCTGCTAATCTGCTTTCTTTTTGATATAAATTGGATTCTAGCATTTTTCTTTTATCTAGTTTTACTGCACAATTAACAGGTTTTTTATGACCAGTTATACAGAAGCTAATACGCAATAAGGCGCTGAGTAGTGACACTAGGCCTGGTGTTACTCTTCATTTTCTACACAGCAATTAATGTCTAAACTGCTGGTAACAAAAGTGAGTGCACCCCTAAGTAAAAATGTCCAAATGTCAATATTTTGTGTGGCCACCATTATTTTCCAGAACTGCCTTAACCCTCTTGGGCATGGAGTTCACCAGAGCTTCACAGGTTGCCACTGGAGTCCTCTTCCACTCCTCCATGATGACATCATAGAGCTGGTGGATGTTAGAGGCCTTGAGCTCCTCCAACTTCCATTTAACCACTTAAGGACCGCCGCACGCACATTTACGTCCACAGAATGGCACGGCTGGGCACAAGGGCGTATACAGTATATACGTCCTCACCCAGTAGCGGGTCGGGGGTCCGATCGGGACCCCCTCCGCTGTGTGCGGCGGTCCCCGTTGCTCTGGGAGCGATCCAGGACGAGCAGGCGGATGTCCGTTTTTGCCCGCCCCCCCGCGATCGCTCCCAGCCAATCCCTGCGCTCCCCCTGCGTGTCACTTCCTCCTCCTGTGTAAACACAGGAAGGGGGAAGTGATGTAATCTCTCATCGCAGCGGTATTTCCAACCGCTGCCATGAGAGAAACACCTAACAGTAAGTCTGCACTAACACTACACTGACACACACTACACATAGGAACATTAACCCCTTGCGATCTGCCCCCCCACCCCCCTGTCACAGTGTCACTGAATGCAGTGATCTAATCACTGCATTTAGTGTCAGTGTGACAGGCAGTGTAAAAGTCAGTTAGTGTTAGGTTCAGGGTAGCCCCCGTACCCCCCTAATAAAGTTTTAACCCCCTGATCACCGCCCTAGTTAACCCTTTCACTCCCTATTGCCAGCGTCACTAAGCAATCATTTTTCTGATCGCTGTATTAGTGTCGCTGTTCCCGCTAGGTAGCTATTTTTTTTTATTGCGATTTTTTTTTTTACTAAAGACATGTGGCTAAATACATTTTGGCCTAAATGTTTGACTAAAATTTAGTTTATTTGATTTTTCTTATAACAAAAAGTAAAAAAATGTATTTTTTTTTCAAAAATGTCACTCTATTTTTGTATATAGCGCAAAAAATAAAAATCGCAGAGGTGATAAAATACCACCAAAAGAAAGCTCTATTTGTGGGAAGAAATGGACGCAAATTTTGTTTGGGAGCCACGTCGCACGACCGCGCAATTGTCTGTTAAAATGACGCAGCGCCGAATTGTAAAAACACCTTGGGTCATTTACCAGCGTATTGGTCCAGGTCTTAAGTGGTTAAGGATGTCCCACAGATGCTCAATAGGGTTTAGGTCTGGAAACATGCTTGGCCAGTCCATCACCTTTACCCTTGGCTTCTTTAGCAAGGCAGTGGTCGTCTCGGATGTGTGTTTGGGGTCGCTATCATGTTGGAAAACTGCCCTGTGGCCAATCTTCAAAGGGAGGGGATCACATTATCTGCTTCAGTATGTCACAGTACATGTTGGCATTCACGGTAAGATAAGAGTTGGTAATATAAGAGCTGGATGCGCTACACATGTCATTGTTAGGGTGTTTATACATTTTAGGATTTTGAGTACAGAGAAATCTACCTAGACTGGATACAAACTAAATTTAACCAATCCAAGTCACTTACAGTTTCTGTATACTGTATATCTATTGCAATGGCTCATAGAATCTTTTTTTGTGGCCATCACCTGATTTAAAAATACTTTGGCATTTCTGTATTGTACTTGCACTTCATTATATTAACGTCTAGGGACTTTTTTTCTTATTCAAGTTTGTTATTTAATGAGAACTGCAAATAGTGTGATGTGCTAAATAGAGATTGTTATTCAAGCCCAGATAATTTAAAATTAAAAACATATTTAGCACAGGAAAACAAAGAACATAGACATTTTACATTTAAATCTCTGTTAGTAGTAAAACTCTGTAGAATACCTTGCAACTTGTGATATCGTGCACCAAGGTTTTAATGTTTTATAAATTAATACTTATTATATTTTTTTTTATTTTGACCTCTGTCTTAAATATTACTATTAAGTAAATATGTACTTAAAAAAAATAGAAATATATTTTAAAATAAATATATAGGGCCAGATTCACAGAGCGATTACGCCGACATAACAGGAGATGCGCTGCAAAAGTCTAAATGTGCGCGTGCGTTTCGATGCACGGTATTCTCAAAACGAGATACGCAAGAAATCTACTTTTTTTTATCCAGCGTAATTTCGTTAGACAGGCGCATCCGTCCGCGCAAAACTGCGCTAGACACACCATTGATTTGCTATTCAAATATGCTAATGAGGGAGTTACGGGGATCCACAAAAGAACGTTGTTGCTGCGCAGGCTACGCGGTGTGCGCAACAGCAAAATGTCCTGTCTAAAATTAGACCAGAGAAAAGCTGGTCTAAAATTTGAAAAATTGTCTACATGTCAGATAAAGCAACACTGTTAGTGAGGAGCTGAGCAGTCACACGTGTTGCACAACAAACTGTATGCCAACATGGCAGTGGCATCCATGCTCATAGCTATACTACTGACTTTAGATGAGCAAAGAAGGAGGAGGGCACTGAGGAGGGCACGTTTTTATTTTATTTTTTTGGAAAACTTTTTTTTTGCTTATATAAACTTTACAATCTAATCTAATCGAATACAATATTCTTATCTGATACAAGCCCCTCACTCTTCACTCTTCACGGGTGAGGATCTACTGCACACACATAGACATCTAGGGCATGAGTGATTCTGAGGTGTCTCACATCTTCAGATTCACCCCTCATGCCAACCCTGCAGGAGGACATCACCAGCCCAACACATGACACTACCCATGATGACACCCATGACAGCTACATATACAATCAGAGCCCCATCCCCACAGATTGCGAACAGAACATGTATGGGGACAGCTGGCTGGTTGGTGAGTGACATGGGTGGCAGGCATCACTGTCCCCCCCCATGATGCACACATCACAAGGGGCACATGCACTACTAACATCCTCCTGTCTTTTCCCTTCAAGGTGACTCTGCATATGAACTGGTACCCCATCTCATAACCCCATCTCATGCCAGCTCACATTATGCATCTTTGCACGTTAAACACACACATTAAGTGCTGAGTGCTGACCATGGTCTCCTTCAAGCGCGCATGCGCGAGCCGGCCGGCCCTTCATTTGCATGGGGTCACGGCTCATTTCAATGTAACACGCCCACGTCCTTCCCAATTTGTATTACTCCGCCTTACGCCTCTGAAATAACATTACGCATGTGCAATTTTATGCATAAAAGCAAGAGAATAGGGTGATTGCGCGGCTACATTGCGCAAGTCTAACGTAAAGGCGGTGCGCTACGCCGGTCCAATAATGCGCAGATGTACCTGAATCTGGCCCATAGTATATATCATATATATATATATATATATATATATATATATATATATCCTAAAATATAATTTGTTGTTTATTAGTATACTGCATTCCTTTTTGTTATTCATATATATTTATTTATTTTCGCAGTTGCTGGTGCTCAGATTGTCTTGTATCAACCTCAGGAGATGGTGTCAGTTGACATTGGTAACACTGCAGTTATAAGATGTGTGTCTAATGTTAATTTAGAATCTGGGGCTAGAATCAACTGGTATCGAGAGACCTGGACACCAGGAGATAGATATATTCTTGCCATATCCTGTGTGAATGATAAGGATATTGATTACGAATGTGAACACAATCGTTATGAAACAACACTGAAGATACACAAAGCAAAGCCAAAAGATTCTGGAATCTACTACTGCACATATGGTTATTCCAGAACCTTTACAAATGGAACATTTCTTTTTGTGGAAGGTAAGGTTTCAATATCAATACTGTGTTTTGTATAAGTTGGCTGCAGAAAGGTTGACCAGGCAGGGAACACAATACTGGTTTCAGATTTCTTATTACATTTCACATTTGAATCTTCTTGGTTATCTGGGTTAGACTTGTGACAGTGAGTTATTGTATGAAGAGAGAAAATACAGGAGCGGGTGTCTGATAAGCACTGAATAGCTATCATTAAATAATATAAATTAAAGAGGCTCAGGAAAATTGCAATACACATGAAGTGTTTCTGTCCACAATACCCCATATTTTAATTCACTTTACCTCTCTTGCAAAGTAGAGAAAAGGGCATATTGAACTACATATCTTTCAAGGTTGGTTACATTATATTAATTTTAAAGGCTTTCTGGTGAGAAGTATAGTGAATCCAAGTGTTGAATGGGCAGTAGAATATATTTGTTTGGGATGCAATAATGTATCTTAGTCAGCTTCCCTTCCACTACAACTTGATTTCTGTGGAGTCTCGGCATTTTAAAGTTCAGTCTAGGCATATTCTGCCCATCCACAGTAAACTCTGAAAGAGCTGGTTATTATATTTGTACTACAGAATAAAACTAAATTACACCCTAAACCCTAGTCTTCAATAGAGTTGAGCGGACACCTGGATGTTCGGGTTCGGAGGGTTTCGGCCAAACTTCGGAAAAAAGTCAGGGTTCGGGGCCAAAACTTGACCCCGAACCCGAACCCCACATTGCAAACAATGGTGGATAGGGAAATAACTTAAAATAACATAAAATACATAAAAATAAACTTAAAACTGTCCCTGCACAAAGTGTAATTTTTGAAAGGAAAAAATGTCATTTAAAACTGGCTTTGTGGCTATAATGAATTGTCGGCTTCAGCAATTCAGAGAGGATTCATTCATAAAAAATAAAAAGCGTGGGGGAACCCCGCTGTCAATTTAAAAAAAATTACGTGGGCTTCCCGCCAAATATCCATTCCAGACCCTTCAGGTCTGGTGTGGATTTTAAGGGGAACTTCACCCCTAATTAAAAAAAATGGCGTGGAGGTCCCCCAAAAATCCACACCAGACCCTTATCCCAGCACGTTAACCTGGCCGGCTGCAGAAAAGAGGGGGGACAGAGTGCGGCCCCCCCCTCTCCTGAACTGTACCAGGCCACATGCCCTCAATGATGGGGACAAGGGCCTCATCCCATCAACCCTTGCCCAGTGGTTGTGGGGGTCAGCGGGCGGGGGGCTTATCAGAATCTGGAACACCCCTTTAACATAGGGGACCCCCAGATCCTGGCCCCCCTATATGAATTGATAATGGAGTACACTGTACCCCTACCATTTCACGAAGGAAGTGTAAATTCTTGTAAAAAATACACAAAGACACTGTAGAAAAAAGTCCTTCATTAATAAAAAATAAATAAAAAAAATCCAGCGGTGGTAATCCACTCTCGATCCGGCTCCCCGCTCCAATGTTGTCTGTATCCAGTGATGGGTGATTTCTCCTGTCCAGTGATGAGAAATCCATCCATCCAGAGCAGCATCGCTGACCTTCTCTCTCCACTGGACACAGCCTAGCGGAATGACGTGGCCGGAGCTTTGCCATTTTTTTTTTTAATTTGGGGTGAAGTTCCCCTTAAAATCCACACCAGACCGGAAGGGTCTGGAATGGATTTTTGGGGGGAACCCCACATAATTTTGTTTTAAATTGACAGCGGGGTTCCCCTTAATATGGAGGGCCTGGTAATTAAATTTGGGGGGACAATTCATTATAGCCGCAAAGCCGATTTTAAATGACTTTTTTTCCTTTCAGAAATTACACTTTGTGCAGTGCCATTACATAGCCGAACTCTGAACCCCTGAACCCGAACTTTCAGCAAATTATTCGCGTTCGGGTCCAAAAAAAAAAAAAAACTCGGTACGAACCCGAACTTTACAGTTTGGGTTCGCTCAACCCTAGTCTTCAACAAACATGAAACCTCAATTTTCAACACCATCTCCTTTTTTTTTACTTTTTTGACCTTCAACCTTCTCTTTTAAGACAACTACAGTTGTCTTCTGTGGAATGTATCTCAATGTTTATGGGCCTTATATTTTAAGGCGTTCTTTCTAAAACCTTTTTCTCAGCTAGCATTAGAGAGGATTTAACCCCATCAATGTAACTGTTTACCAAAGCAGTTAGATTCAAGGCATGCAATGAATAATAACTGTCAGGGTTTAAGATTTAAACCTTCAGGGCAAGCCAGTTTCTCAATAATAATTTGTGGCTGAGGAGATGTATTTCTAATTCTTTGTAGGAGCATGTTGATTTTATATATATATATATATATATATATATATATATATATATATATATACTGTGGGCCAGATTCTCAGAGGCGTTACGACAGAGTATCTCAGATACCCCGTCGTAACGCCTTGTTTTTGTCCTCGTATCTATGCGAGTGATGCTTAGCATCACTTTTGCATAGATACGCTTCTACATCCGACAAGTGTAAAAGCATTACACTTTCGGATCGTAGGTGTAATGACAACTCCGGCCACTAGGTGGCCTTTACGTTGTTTTTTCATTTGCATATGCAAATGAAGTAGTACGCTGATTCTCGATCGCTTTTACGCCGCCCCGTCGTCGCGTACGTCGTTTTCGTTCGCGTAAGGTTACCCCAGCTTCTATGTGGAGTAACCTTACGAGGTCCCGTCGGATGCCGTCGTGTCCCGTCGGATGCCATGTTAAGTATGGCCTCGGGACCGCGTCGTGTTGTGCGTCGTTTACGTCGTTTGCGTACGTCGATTCTCAATGGGGCTGGCGTACGCTGCGATTACGTCGTTTACATTGAGAAAATTTGACGTCCTTTGGAGCATGCGCACTGGGCTTTTTCCCCGGCCGGCGCATGCGCAGTTCGTTCGACGCGGGGGCGCGCTTAATTTAAATACAAGCCGCCCCATTTGAATTGCGCGGGTTTACGCTTGGCGATTTACGAGACGCCGGCGTAAACTACGGAGCAAGTGCTTTGAGAATAAAGCACTTGCTCTAGTACGCAGCGGCGGCGTAGTGTAAATGGCTTACGCATATATATGAGAATCTGGCCCTGTATCTCTCTAGATTAACTTGATGGCAGCTAAACTTAGCTGAAGCTTTTATGACCTCTCAAACTGCCCATCCCCTCAAAGGTTGGAAAGTTGTGTTTCATATGAATTATATTGCTCATGTTCTACTTTCTCTAATCATCACTTGCAGAAGTTTCCCAACCCAAAATTCCTATCCATCTCCTAGTACACTCTCACTATCCTTCTATCAACACTGCCATCCAGCTTGTTTGTTCAGTGAGAGTAACTTCTGGCCTAGTTCTTATTACCTGGAACATCTCTGGTACATGTCAAAAAGGCAAAATGATCTCTACAAGGGAACCTGGTGGCGCCTGGATTTTACAAAACCGACTCTCCCTTTCCAAAGGCTTCTTGAACTATGGGGATCATGTGACCTGCAAAGTCTGGTTTAGTACTTCTCCAGTCCAGGTCCACTGGAGCATACCAGAAAGGAGTAAGTAATAGTTATTTTAATTATTGATGATATCAAACAATCGATTGTGCAGCAAGATAAGGTACAGTATGTGTATAGCTTCAGCTGAATTAAACACAGTGTCTTGTATTAGTGCTTAGTGTTTCTGGTGTGCCCCTAATGCGCCATTGTCTGTCTATGTGAACTTTGAATACTTTCCTCTAATCTGCAGATTTAATAGGAATGAAAGAATGGAGCATTATTTCTGTGTAGGTTGTGCATTTAAAATCAGTTTATTTTTATAATCAAAAAATATTTATTAAATTAAACTTTCAAAAGTAAATAATAGTCATTGGAAACATTTGGTTATTTTGCATATGCCTAATCACTTGTCATTATATAGTATCTTAAGTCCAATATTTTTTATTGGACAGAAAAGGGAAGGTTTGAAGGAGCCCGGTGAAGTTCTTTTTTATTGTATTTAGCCCTAGTGAATGCAAAGTGAAAATAAATCTCCCTGGTGAGTAAACAGTCATTGGTAAAAACCTGAAAAAGAATTACAAGCACTTTTGGGATCAGAGTTCCTTTACAGAATCACGACTAAATAGTGATAGAAAGCAGCAGGTAGAAAATTGCATTCCATTGGGTAACACATTTAAAAGAGTAAAAAAGTTAAACTTATGCGTTAAATTCTAGTGTAAACTAACAAATAAATAAGAAATAAATATAACAGGAAAAGAAGTACAAAAGCAGCTAAATAAAAGATAAAAAAAAAAAAATTCTACAAATATACAGTATCAACATTAAAACAAAAAGAACGGAGCACGAAGACCCAATAAAAGATAAAACATTGTCATAAATGAAAATAATAAAGCAGATGTAATAAAAAAAAAGTTTCTCTTCAGTTTATACAAACAAAAAATATGTTTTTAATAGGCAAAAAGGCAGTGGTAATACCAACATACTAAATGTACCTTGGTGGCTGACAGAAAATCAAATTCAAAACAGACTACAAAAATTCATTGTTAATAAATCACCATTATGAGAAACATGGTACCTGCTTGTCTCCTGGCAGCTTAACTATGTTATAGCCATTTAGAAAGAGGAAGTCCCGTGGGTGTAGTATATCAAATAAAGGTCTATTGGTGTTGAAGAAATTGTATGTACATGGTTAGAAAACTGGTTACAGGTACAAGTCCAGAGAATAGTGGTAAATAGCTTATTCTGAAAATCATCTAAGCTTGTGAACAATGTGCCTTAGGTTCTGTCTTGAGGTTAATGCTGTTTAAAGTGATATTGAAGATTACATTAAAAAAAATTATAATAACAAACATGTTATACTTAACTGCTTTGTGTAATTGTTTTGCACAGAGCAGCCCCGATCCTCCTCTTCTTGGGTCCCTTGCCGGCACTATTGGCTCCTCTGCTCGCTTGCTATGGTGGCACTTCTATGTACTCGCTCCCCAGTCCTACTCTGCATGCTCATAAGATATACAAGACAGGGCTCAGCCCCAGCTCCCTTCCCTCACTGGCCAATGGATGCCACTGCTGTCTCTCTGCCAATGAGCAGGCAGAGGCCTAGGAGATCAGCCAATCTCGTGCACATTGCTGGAGCAGTGTCAGGGCTGGACTCAGCCCTTCCTGCTCTGAGCTGGCCGCTCAGCTGTTGGCTAATTGCCAGCTCCTTTCTCTTCAAAGTGATCCACTTGTTGATGGTCTGCTTGTCAGCCTTGCCTACTTAACCACTTGCCTACTGTGCACCTACACCCCCTTCCTGCCCAGACAAAATTTTAGCTTCCGGCACTGTGTCGCTTTAACTGACAATTGCGTGGTCGTGCGACGTGGCTCCCAAACAAAATTGGCGTCCTTTTTTCCCCACAAATAGAGCTTTCTTTTGGTGGTATTTAATCGCCTGTGCGTTTTTTATTTTTTGCGCTATAAACAAAAAAAAAGAGCGACAATTTTGAAAAAATACACAATATTTTTTGCTTTTTGCTATAATAAATATCCCATTTAAAAAACAAAACAAAAAAAAAATGTTTATCTCAGTTTAGGCCGATACGTATTCTTCTACATATTTTTGGTAAAAAAATGTAAAAAATAAAATCGCAATAACCGTATAGTGACTGGTTTGCGCAAAAGTTATATTGCCTACAAAATACGGGACATAATTATAATTTTTTTTTTTACTAGGAATGGCGGCGATCTGCGATTTTTTTCCGGGACTGGGACATTATAGCGGACACATCGGACACATTTTTGGGACCATTTACATTTATACAGTGAACAATGCTATAAATATGCATTGATAACTGTATAAATGTAACTGGCAGGGAAGGGGTTAACCACTAGGGGGCGGGGAAGGGGTTAAATGTTTCTCCTAGTTTGTGTTCTAACTGTGGGGGGAGGGGGGGTGACTGGGTAGGTGACCGATTGTGTCCCTATGTACAAGGGACACAATCGGTCTCCTCTCTCCCTGACAGGGATGTGTAGCTCTGTGTTTACACACAGAGCTGCACGGCCCAGCTCAGTTACTCGGCAATCACGTGTGCCCGGCAGCCAACGCGCCCCTAGCAACTTTCTATGACTGCACGTCATATGACGTGCAGTCAGGACAATAGGGTTACCCGCCCGCCGTCATATGACGGTGGGCGGGTGACAAGTGGTTAAAGCCTTCCAGCTCACTTCATGATCGCCTTTGCCTTTGTCAAGATCACAGAGACTTTCTCCTGCATTCCTGTTGATGACTTGGCTTAGCTTGGCTTACGGTCCTTCTGGCTACAGATCCTGCTTGCTGTACTACTACGTTTATCGCTGGCTTGGCCAACTACCTGATCCGGTTACTCTACTCTAGCTATGTTTTGACTATGTTTACTCTGTTTACCTTTTTATTTTTATTATTAAACAGGTGTGATTTTACTGTACTTGTGTCTCGGTCTGATTCATGGTTTCTGACAAGCAGGTAGTAAGCAAGTAATAGGGGAGACTGAAGGGGGAGTGTGTCGGAAAGGCCCACACTCCGCTTGAGTGCTTCCATCAGTATATCCCTTTCTAAGTCCTGGAACACGAGACAAATGGATCTGACTATAGTAACCCCGAAGAACCAGACAACGCCAGTCTTGGAGTACATCAGGAATAGCCTTTAATTTGAGATCTCACACAAATATATACACAAGGATCACAGTACAAGCTGTAACCAGAAACCTAATTAACATGAGTTAATTATCTAATCCTTTAGACAGCCTAGGTGACCTTTGAGTTCCTAGCCTGGCTGACCCCTAGCTCCCTTACTACAATACACATTATCATAGATCAACACAGAACTCCTTCACACAATAGCAGAGTTAATTAACACAAACAAAAATGGGTGAAATACTCCTAGATCCCAGAGTCTGTGTGTTTTGGAGGGACATGAACTTGAATCCAAAGTAACATTACTTCAAGGTCCCCAGGCGTACACCTCGCAAAGATTATTGTTCCCTTAAAATCCATGGCCCATAATCAGAGGGCAAGAGGCTAGCATTCAGTCGTCTCCAAAAGCCTCTGTCCTTGCTAGGTCTCTCACGGGGAGCTGCATACTTTTAGAACCATTTTAACTTGTTTATAAATGATAATGAGTTTAGAGAAGAGAGTTTAATTTTGCAAACGTTACCAAGTTATGCAGGAAAATTAACTCAGAAAAGGATATATTAACATTACGGGAAGGGATGGACATGAAAATGTAGATTTGATGGGGCTCCTTTTGGGGAATTGCTGATGCAAGAAGATTTGGGGGCCCTTATAGATAACAAACTTAACAATAGCAAGCAATGGCAGGCTGCAGTTAACAAAATTAGCTAAATATTCACATGCAATAATGATAAAAAAAATTCAAGAGCTACATCAATAACTCTACCCCTTTATAAAGCTCTGGTCTGGCATCATCTTTAGTAAGCAGTTACATTTTGTTTGCCAATCCACAAAATTTAGCTCCCTCAACGTAAAAAGAGCACAGTGAAGGACAGCAGAATTAAAAATGGGGCTGGAGGACCTCAGCCATGAGGATCAATTACAAAAATTACACTTATTCACAATACAGAAGAGGTGCTTAAAAGGCCATATAATCATAAAGTACACATTTATCAATAATGACTGTAGTAATAGCAAAAAAACTGTTTAATCTAAAAGGTTTCTGAAGAAGACCTGTGCCAATAATTTGAGATGAAAAGAAAGTGTGCTGTCTCCTTGAATAACAAAAAATACATATGGTGAACTGGCACATGTGCATGTGAAAGAATACTAATTCATAACAAAAAAAATCATGAAAGCTCTGCAACTTAAACAAAATGAATACATACAATAAATTAATCAATATAAAAAAATAATAATGCAATACAATAATGTCATATTAAAAATAGGGAACTATATAAATAAATGACTACAAAAGCAATTTATGAATCACTCATAATCAAAAAGTCTTTTTTTTTTTTTATATACAGTTCATCAATGTGCCAAACAAAGTGCTCTGTGCTCAAAATGTAAAGGGTGCTCCAGTGCTCAAGGTGCTTGCAAGACAATTTGGCTCCTTACCAGATCGCAATTATCTCAAATTATAGAGATCAATAGCGCTTATGTAGCTTAGATGAGCCAATGATCTTACCTTCGGATCTTCACACAGCTGAGAGACCCCAATAGCTGAAATTAGCAGCGAAGTCCCCGTATGTAATAACACAGGCGTTTCACAAACAAGTTGTACAAGCTTTTTGTGAAATGCTTGTTGATTCTGTTCTCGTATAAGTGCAATATTTTATATAATAAATGTACTGTTTTTAAAGTTTTGCGCTATGAGACATCTCCCTCTTTATATAATAAGGTGTGCAATCAGCGCAATAATGCAAGCTGAACACTAAAGACTTTCACAAAAATCCAAAAAATGTATATACTGGATGTTATAAACAGTGCAGCGCAAATGAATAAAAGTCCACTACATGGCAAACTACTAATCCCAGAAGCTAAATATGAATCCACCGGTGAAGATCTACAGCAGCATAAATAAATGGTGGCAGACCCTCCACCTCCAATCTTTTATCTATGCTCACCTTAAGACTCCTGAACTAACAGATAGTCATGCAAGCAGATCCCACACAACAACAGGTAGGTAGCAGGTTTGAGTCAATAGGTAACTTTTCCTCCAAGGGCGGTTTCCTCAAAGGAGATAACAAAACATATGTAGAAAAAAGGGGAGATCTAAGTGCTCACTGTGCGAGTAAGGTAATTTATTATAATCCAGCACAAACTACTCACATGCTACACGATAAATACAGGCTTATAGCACAACACTGTGCTGGGTGATATCGAAGGATGGCAGTGGGTGACGTCAACCAAAGCATGGCACCTATCCCATACACGGTTTGTTCGATTACGTGCCCCTCTGAGGAAGGTCAATGGAACTTAACGGGTATGGGGGAAGTGTTGTTTACTGTACTGTATATAGTTCAATCGTTTTTGATATGCCACTATTGTATTGCAGTATTATTATTTTTCAGTATATTTATTTTTAATTGATTATTTATTAATTTTGCTTAAATTGCACAGCTTTGAGGAGTTGTTTATTATGAATTAGTAATCTTTTACACACACACAAGTAGGAGTTCACCATATGTGTTTTTTTGGAGGAGACAGCACACTTTCTTTTATTTGTTAGATATAATTTTGGACCTGGTATTCAGGTGTATTGGGTTGCAGCAGCTCCAATATTTTTACAACCAAGCATAAGGATTTCTTTTACAGATTGGATAAATTGAGATTAAATGAAAGGGGGTTTAATCTTACATTGTGTAAGGGATTCTTTATGTTTAGAGCAGTGAAAATGTGAACCCTTTTCCCAGGTACTGGTATCAGCTGAGAGTTTGAGAAAAATATACAGGGGTATGAGAATTTTGAACCATGACAAAAGATCCCACTATTCTATACAAAACTTAAAAAAAAGAAACGTGTTTTGGTTTGAGATATTTAGTTTTAGTGTGTATGGTATGTGTCTTTTGTTTGATATGTTGCATGTTTAAGTCAAGGGGCTTTCAGTTTATTCTTGTTTTATGTGTAGTAATATTGTGATTATCTTTTAGGTCAAACTGAAGAATTCATCTCTGTGTGCCAACATCCTCTGGGTCTTGCTCTGTCAGTGTGTCTTATATTGCTATTGACTCTGGCAGTTCATCTATTTTGGACATACAAAAAGAAGGGTAATGTGCCAAGATTCCAGAAATGATTAATAACGAAACCTCACATTAAGTTTATAGACAATGGGCCAGATTCAGGTAGAATTAGATTCCCGCAGAGTATCAGAGATACTCTACGCCGCCATACTTTACCTGGCTCTACGAGGAATTCAGAGAGATTTTGGCCCGGAAGGTACGGCGGCGTAGTGTATTTCTCCCGGCGGAATCAAACTACGCGATCAGGGGGCGTGAGGCATTCAAATTAGGCGCGTTCCCGCGGCGATCGAACTGCGCATGCTCCGTTCAGAAATTTCCCGCCGTGCATTGCGCGAAATCACTTTGTTACGTAATTTTTTTTTTGAGTAGCGTCGTTTAAGGACATTCCTATTCCCGAACGACTTACGTAATAAATAAAAAATAAATTGAAAATCGACGCGGGAACGACGGCCATACTTAACATGGGCCGCGTAACGTTAGACCAGCTAATAGCTGGTTTAACTTTACGTAGCAAAAAAATGACGTACGCGATTGCGAACGACGCTAGTAACTTCGTGGATCGCCGGAAAAAGCTAATTTGCATACCCCGACGCTGAAAACGACGCGAACTCCACCCAGCGGCCGCAAAAAGATTGCAGCGTAGATCCGAAGGCGTACGAAGACGTAAGCCTGTCAGATCGAAGCCCAACGCCGCCGTATCATGGTTTGAGGATTCAAACTAGTGATACGGCGCGCGTAATTTGAAAGTACTCCTGTCTAACACCAGTTAGGCCGCGTACACACGATCAAATTTGTCCGCTGAAAACGGTCCTATGGACCGTTTCAGCAGACATCTCCGATCGTGTGTATGGGCTAGCGGACAGATTTGTCCACCCGACAGATTTCAAAGCATGCTTTGAAATCTATCGGGTGGGAATCTGTCCGCCCGACATGTCTGCTGGTTAGTACACTTACCAGCAGACATGTCGTCCCGCACCGCCGCCGCACCGCCGCCGAATGGATTCGGCGCATGCGCGGAAGTGTTTTACTTCCTGGTGCGGTGACGTGGCGGTGTCAACGTCACCGCCACGTCACCGACACGTCAGCGTGCCGTCTGCTGGCGGGGATTTTGGTTTGTTCGTGTGTACACGCGAGCAAACCAAAATCCCAGCAGACAGATTTGTTCAAATCTGTCGGACGGACAGATTTGAACAAATCTGTGCGCTCGTGTGTACAAGGCCTTAGACAGGCGTAATGGCTCTCTGAATCTGGCCCAATATTTCTACAGTAGGATACAAGGCAATAATAATCCAATTTTGGAGAATAAAGTAAGTAATTTCAATTGCTTAATTCAAAACTGGCCTTAAAATCTGCCTGGGTCACCATGAGCCCATGTTCACCTGGAAGAGGTGAGTTGCTTGACCAGTGAACCTGATTCCTAGTTTACCCAACTTGAGTATGCAGTGAGTCCCCCCTTCCCTAAGGAGAGAGGCCCACCATTTACCTAAGGGGTGTCCCTTGTGACATTACTGCCCTAATATAGAATTACTATACTTCCTTAAAAAACAATAGCGCCTAGGGGGAAGTGTATAGAAGATGTGGAGCAACATCCATACAGGTGCATGTAAGTGTGATGGCATCAGCTAGCCCTGCTCCACTGCCCCTGATGTGTCTCCAGGATTTTAACAATCTTTGTTTCAGTTTCCTATCTTTTGTTATTCTGAAGGAATAGATGTTTGTCTGTGTCCACAAATCTTTATGAGAGTGGTTTCATAGTTAACAATCAGCTGCTGCACCTGTAGGGCTCAAATGAGAAAATGGCAGGGTCTTCATCCCTTTAGATGTGATTTTCCTTTGGGAGTATCTCACCAAAACTCACATTTTGATGCAGGGTATGCCAAAAATATGACTTGTATTTTAGTGCAGACTTCTGGGGAAATCAGTGAGCCAATCACACAAGCAGCAAATCACATATTGCATTGCATTTTACAGAAAATTGTACATGCTACATTTTGTTTTATCATTTGCTATTTTTACCCTTTAACCACTTGCTTACTGGGCACTTATACCCCCCTCCTGCCCAGGTGATATTTCAGCTTCCGGCACTGCGTCGCTTTAACTGACAATTGCGCGGTCGTGCGACGTGGCTCCCAAACAAAATTGACGCCCTTTTTTTCCCCACAAGTAGAGCTTTCTTTTGGTGGTATTTGATCACCTCTGCGGTTTTTATTTTTTGCGCTATAAACAAAAAAGTGCGACAATTTTGAAAGAAATACAATATTTTTTACCTGTTGCTATAATAAATATCCCAATTTAAAAAAAAAAACGTTTTATTTTCTCAGTTTAGGGCGATGCGTATTCTTCTACATATTTTTGGTAAAAAAAAAAAATCACAATAAGCGTCTGGTTTGCGCAAAATTTATAGTGCCTACAAAATAGGGGACAGAATTATTATTTGTTATTATTTTTTTTTTACTAGAAATGGCGGCGATCTGCGATTTTTATTGGGACTGTGACGTTATGGCGGACACATCGGACACTTTTGACACATTTTTGGCATCATTCACATTTATGCTGCGATCGGTGCTATAAAAATGCACTAATTACTGTATAAATGTGACTGGCATTGAAGGGGTTAACACTAGGGGGTGAGGAAGGGGTTAAATGTATTCCCTGCATAGTGTTCTAACTGTGGGGGGAGGGGGGGTGACTGGGGAGGTGACCGATCTGTGTCTCTATGTACAAGAGACACAGATCCGTCTCCTGCTCTCCAGAGACAGAACGCTGTCTCTATGTAAAACGGCAATGAGAGATGATCTATGAAATCATCTCTCATTGGCCGCACAGATCGCATCGCAAACGGCCACTCTGATTGGCCGTTCGCGGCGATCTGTGATTGGCTGTGTCCAAGGGACACGGGCAACACAGTGTTTCCCTGCAGCGCGCTCTGGAGCGCGCGCCGGGAAGCAGCTAGTGACAAGCCGTCAATTGACGGCTTGTTGACAATTTAGATCTGCGCTAGAGCCGTCATTCGGCTGTAGCGCGGATCTCAAGTAGTTAAGGTCCTTTATGCAGCCTACAAAGACGCTTTCCATGCTAGTTGTTATCCATGGCACTGCACAGCTCCCCATGCCTTTTGTTTGACAATCCTTTGCGTATTAGCCTATGAAATGGTCATTGCTTATTTGGTATATTGGTATATTCTGGTATATTGAGAATACAATGGCTCACCACCTGTATAGTGGTCCTACACCAGGATTTAAGATACTTATCTGCTTCAGGGTACAGGAAATGCCACAGAATCTAAGTAAACAGCATCTCAGTTGCAAGACAGTCCACACTTTCTCACACAAATGTGTCCTGCCCCCACCACCCAGAGGTGTATTTAGGTTGTGTGCTGCCCTAGGCCTGACTAAACTCGTGCACCCCCTAATTTAAATATGACCCACCCCTTCCTGTTACGGCCACACCCTGTGTTGTTTAAGACCCACACCCTAGTGAGGACACTAGTTCTGAGGGTCTGGGGGGGGGGGGCAATGGATTCCCTTAATTTACTTAGATTTCCTCTTACTTCCTGGTTGCCCATAGAGCAGGAAGTGAAGGTAAATCTTCGCAATGGGACAGGGGCTATAACCCTCACTTACTCTACCCAACATGAAAAAAAGAGTGTTGCCTATAGTTCTACTTTAAGTAGATGGTGCAGCAGAAACATATAGCACAGGGAGGAAGGTTTGTGGTCCAGAATAATAAAACAGTTGAAATTGGAAGCGCCCCTCCCCCACAGTTGTGGAATGCCGGCCGCCCGAATTCCAGAAGCAGCGCACCCGCTTTATGGGGGAGCTAGACTAATTTTCCTAACAGTGTAGCCCAAGCCGGCAGGGACCCTTTTTGTGCTGCCCCCGTGCAAAGTGCTGCCCTAGGCCTGGGCCTTGTTGGCCTAGGCCAGGATACAGCTCTGCCACCACCTCACAGACAGGTGCTGACTCATTGTCTTCCCTTTTAAGGTATCCCCTGTAGGCAGGTTAAAGGATATGTTCACCTTTTAAACATATTACATGTTCCCTGCAGCTTCTCCCAGTGACAGTGTGTGGGCATCTTCTCCCTATGCTTTAACTTTTTTTTTTTAATTATGCAGCCATGTGGGATCCACATACACAACTGTGTCATTCATTCACAATGACCTGAACCTCAAATACCATCAGCCTTTGTGGCTGATGGCTTATAGTTCTAAACAAACTACAAGATCGCTAACAAACGGCCCCATAGTTCATTCACAGCTTGTAAACAGCCAACCTGTATGCAGGCATGGGCTGAAAGCTGCAGGGGCTTGTCTGCAGGAGTCTGACATTGCACCACTAATCCACTTATCATGGGTCACAATGCTTTCCAGGCTCCTTAGGGGAAAAAATATAAATATATAATAAATATATAATTTTTTACCAAAAGGTAAACTTATCATTTAAACCCTTTAAGTCCTTGTAATCAGGGCTGGGAGCTCTTTCCGAACCTCTGAATTCTGAATCCCACATAAGGACTTACCATTCTTGGGCAAGTCAGTTTACCTCGTTTTCAACTGGAAATCATCACCTTGCATGGGTAAGAATCTCTGAGTACTCCAAGAATACATTCAAACATTCCACCCTTAAATTACAGTGAGGAAACATACAGTATCTCCCATCAAGGACCAATCCCCACATCCTGTACAGTGGTCAGACACTCAAGGATCAAGTTTTGATACACAAAAACCAACACTACTAGACCATTTTTACACATTTTCATTATTTTAGTAAACTATATAAAATATTTTGCATGCTTCTGTTCAAATGAGCAAACGGTTTGCAAGTATCATATGTCAGGGGAAACTTAGTTTGAGACAATCCCGGGGAAGTCTGCAACTCCCTCTCAAGTTCTGTACAGCCCTTTTGAATAGAACATTTAAAAAGGTTGTAAAGGAAGAAAAAAAAATCATTTACCTTAGTGCAGTCCTCCTTCACTTACCTCATCCTTTAATTTTGCTTTTAAATGTTCTTATTTCTTCTGAGAAATACTCACTTCCTGTTCTTCTGTCTGTAACTCCACACAGTAATGTAAGGGTTTTTCCCTGGTGTGGAGAAAGCCTCTTGAGGGGGGAGGGGGCGAGCAGGCAAGTCAGGACGCTCTGTACTTTGCAGATAGAGAAAGGAGCTGTGTGTTAGTGGGCATCCTGATCCTCCTGCTTACCCCCTCCCCCCTCAAGAGGCTCTCTCCACACCAGGGATAAAGGCTCGCATTACTGTGTGTAGTTACAGACAGAAGAACAGGAAGTGAGGATTTCTCAGAAGAAATAAGGACATTTAAAAGCAAAATTAAAGGATGAGGTAAGTGAAGGAGGACTGCACTAAGGTAAAGGAAGCTATTTAGGGATTTATTTTTTACCTTTACAACCCCTTTAATTGGAGTAATCAAAACACCAGAATACTCATGATTGTGATAATTACTAATTGTAACGGTACAGTCCTTAACAGGACAACATTCCTGCTGAGTTTATTTCATATCTTTATACTTTTTTCACTGAAAAGTAATCAACATGCAATTTTGTATTTCAGATAAAAATGCTCAAGAGGCTGAGGGAAAGGATAGAGAGACTTCAGTAAGATATTACTTACATAATTACATTACTAGTCATTTGAATATAAAAAATGTAATGCTAAAATGCAAGAGCCAGTGTAAAACATGGCAATTTGTCCTAATTGGTAAAAAGTGACTCACTCCAATTTATTATACATTTAAAACACTTTTACTTACTAAAACGTTCACGCATCTTATGCCCTGTACACATGTGCGGGATTTCCGATGGGAAAAGTTCCCGTTGGAAATCCCAAGGGGAAAGCGGAGAACCTGCCTGGTCAGTCTTTCCCCCTTACACACGGCCGTTTTTCCCATAGGAAAACTTCTAAAAACCGCCGGGCAAAAGTGTGCCGGTTTTCCCCGGGGGGAAAAAAGAGAACTGTCTCTCTTTTATTGTCTGGCGGTTTTGAGCAGTTTTCCTGTCGGAAAAACTGCGAGGAGCATAGACACGGCCGGGATTCCCGTCAAAACTATCCTTGCAGTTTTCCCATCGGCTAAACTGACTGTGTGTACGAGGCATTAGTCCTGACAAGTCAGGATTTAGACCAAGTTGTCACAAACCAATAAACGATCCTACCCTGTACTGAGTACCCTATATTGTTTTAATATATTGTCAGTGTCACTTTAATCCCAGTTTCTTTAACAAGATACTGTTAATTACCAGCAAGATCCTGTATTATATGCAAGTGCACACTCTTTGGTATGCCCCATGCCTTACATCTAATAGCACAAGGCTTGAGCCTTTATGTTTCCTCCGGACGGTGGAGAGGCATCATCTGGAGCCTGAGTGAGAAATATTCACATATTATAATGGGTGATGTTTTTGGAAGATCATCTGGACCTGGAGAAAGGCCTTGGCTGAGAGATCAATAGGAGCTGGTAAGCAAGAATTTCAGCTGTTGATGGAGGCACTGATATTTAAGATCGCTACGGTGGTGGATAGTGGAGATTGACATCAGGATTTACTTTCACATCACTTGTGGACTGTTCTAATCATCAAATTTTTACATGATTGAATAGCACAGCCTGTGGTAGTTCTATCATATACCTCATCTAAAGTCCCAACTCTATCCCCACCTTTTTTGAACACTAACCAGGGATGAAAATGCGTTTTAGGAGTGGAATAGAGTGCCTCCACAGATCTACCACCGACCAGTTTAATTATGCATTGTCATTCTTTGACTAGCTGACCCAGTTTGAGTTAGTCTGCTTTTAGTTTCTTGGTATTTTGGTTTGGTAGGCAAGTTTTTTGTTCCACTTCTACTTTTCTTTTGATTTCCAGTGCACTCTTTTGCTAAACCAACTTTAGGTAGGGGCGGGTTTAGGTTATCACCTGTCCCCTATCTATTGATTAGCACACCTGTGCTCCTTTTCAGGAGACCTTAAAATTCATAGGTAGGACTGCAGCAATACAAAGTGCCTTGTCGTTGGCCTGCAGCTTCCCAGGTATCTGCAGATACATGCAACTAAACCTCTGTTTTTATTTACATACATTTAGACAGATTAATTTGGTTTAGTGCTTTTTTGGTTGGCAACTCTGAGCCTGGCTTATATGGAAACATTTTTTTACATTCCATATATATATATTTAATTGCATACTGCTAAAAATGCATCTCATCTAAAGTCCCAACTCTCCCCCCCTTTTTGTACATTTTTTATATTCTGTCCCATACCTGGAAGTTTCTGCCTGTAGTTTAAAGGGATTGAAGCACCAGAAGGTGATTAGTACAGATTAGGTGGAAATATTTTTTTTATTCCTTTTTTTTTTTTTTTTTTAAGTGTATTTTTGTGCGTGAACTTGAGAGAGAGGAGCTGGACTGCAGGAGTTGGGAGTAGACAGACCTTCCCCCGGAGGCAATCGCCATCCTTCTCCATGCCCCTGGTGGCAATGGCGGGTGTGAGGGGGGGCCTCCCACTCACCCCGCCCTACCTGCTCCCCTTGGGAGCCCAACCGGGGCCCAACGGGACCCCAATGGGGCAGAGGGACTCCCCCTATGAGGGAGTGAGGGGGCCTAGCCCACCCAGCCAGCCCCGTAGGTCCTTCGTCTCTCTTTATTTTAGGAGTCCGCATGGCCAAAGTGCGTGTGTGTTAAACCAATTTCGTGTGCGTGCAAGTGTGGTGGTTTTTGTGGGGGGGGGGGGCGTACTAAGCACAGGCGTACCTTGCATAGCACACTCACCGGGAGCCTTATAACACTCACTTTTTTACCCTGAAAATAGAGGGTAAACTGTGTAGCCAGGGGGCTGTGGCATGTTTTTTCCTGATACTGCCCTCGGTAGGTGATAATGAAAAAATCCAAAGTGTTAACACCACAGTGTAATAGTATTATTCCTGCCCCACCAAGTGTGGATAGAGAAATGGACAGTGGAACTGCTGCAGGCACTGAAAGGGTCAGACCATACACATGGGCAGAAATAAAAAGTGGGAGTTTGGTACTGCGCTGTTCCCAATGGATGTTAGCGCCACTCGGCTAAATTCGAATAAAAATCAATATGGGGTGATCTCCCAGTATAGATAATTCGATATTCCCACTGAATTAATGTCAACGGGCTAGCGAGATGACACTATATTCCTAGCATAAACAACAGTGTATATATACTGAATATAAATAGACAATATTATGAAAATGAAATATATATATAAAGTGCAACGTGCATAAATGTATGTGTGCTAGGTGAATCTGAAGCAATGATACCCAGTGAGTGCATAGACAACAAGTAAATGTGCAAAAAATTCAAATAATGAGTGCACACATACACTGTATACTGTGCAAAGAAGGTAAATGAATAAATAGATAAATACTTATATAAAGTGCAGCATATCTGTGCAAACAAAGTATGACAATGTTAAAAATAACTAGTGCCAACTATAAAAAAAATGGGTCCCAAAAGTACAAAAGTAATATGTAAAATGAATCCAACAGATGCAATATGAAAATAGTTAAGAAAAGTGCAGTATGCAATCTATCCAAATAGTGCAAATCAAGCTGTGAGCAGGCAGAAAAGTATCATTCCATTCTATATGCAATTGAAATCATCCAGTGTCAAGTGGCTCTGAAAAGATTGATCCTTTCTTTGTGCAATGATACACTAAGGTATGAGTGGCTTCTTACATTGCAGTAATGAGACAACCACATATACTGTAGATTAAGCCTGGGTGACAGTGCTTCCCTTGGGTTCTTGGGCATATACCTGGTCTTTGTCTCTCAGCGGCAGCGCGAGTGTAAGAAAAAGAGGATTTCCAATAGTATAGGTTTAGTCAGTGGGGCTCTAGACGCAATAGAGTGAGAATGTCTACTATGTGTCTGTTGAATTCAAAATGACTGAGTAGAGCAATGAATCTGCAACAAATTTTGCGATGAGCTTGAACATTCCTCTGCAGAAACTATTTGGATTATTCAGAAGGCTCTCGAGGAATACAGCGCAACAAAAAAAATTGTCACAAAGATGGTCTAGAAACTGTTGAAAGTGTTCTAGAAGGTCTGCAACAAACAGAATACCTGCGGGTTTCAATTTAAAAAACGATTGCGACTGACAATTCAAGAACTAGAGGCTAGAGGCTGATCTGGGTATTTCAAACACTGCCTCACCAAGATTTTGTGTGAGGTTCCAAGCTGCCTATTTTGAAGGGGACTAGAGCCCTGTACACACAGCCGGGAATCCCATCAGAAAAAAAACTTTGGCTTTCCTGACAGGATTCCTGGCAAGCTTGCCTTGTCAAGCCCTGTGTACAGACTGCCATTCAAAAGAAACATTGTTCTTTTGAATGGCAAGAACGCAGTGACATCATCGACTACGACGAGCCGGTGCTGTCACATTCGATGCCGTCGCCGCCATCTTGCTACACCCCACACTATGCCTGAGTCAAAGGCTTATCGAGCATGTGGGGGTTTACCTTCAGACAGGTAAGCATACAGACGACCATTTTTCTCGGAAGGAAACACTTTGCAATAAAATAGAGAGCAGGGTTCTCTATTTTCCCGTCAGGATTCCCGGCTGTTATCCTGATGGGAAAACTGCTAGGGAGCATACACATTGCCAGGATTCCTGTCCAAATGCTCTCCTGGCAATTTTCCTGCCAGGAAAACCGGTCGCGTGTATGAGGCTTGAGGCATAATTGTCCTATATACAATGTTTCTTGTATCTTCTTCAATAAAAGTCTCTATTTTTTATATAACATGGCTGGGTGCTTTTTCCAGACAGACCTTATGTATCAGGTTCATATTGCAGTCTATAACCTCACTAGGGGGAATAATTTTCCCTATGGTCACTGGCAGGGCCGTTTGAAGGAATTTTGTGGCCCCAAGAACCCCCCCCCGCATGCAAAGCCTATGTTAGCGCTACACAAATTTTTTACGCCCATGTTCTTACTCCTCCCCCTCCCTAGTAGCTATGTTTTTCTAATCTTACCTCCCCTTCTTCCCTGTAGGCTGCCGCTGTAGCGAGGCCGAGCTTCTCTTCCTTCTGTCAGTCTGGTGTTCTATCATTATGGGTCCCCGGTCCCCTATCAGATAGTGCCCGGGCCGGGTACTGCGCGGTACAGGAGATTCAGTTTCCTGTGTTCCCGGCCAGAATGAAAGGAAGTAAGCACTCAGTGTGCACTTCCTGTCAGTTCGGCCGGGAACAGGAAACTGAATCTCCTGTACCACGCATTGTACCTGGCCGGACTGACAAGACTCCAGGAGGAAGGAAGAGGATCTCGGCCACGCTACAGCCTGGAAAGGGGAAGTTGGGGGCCCCAGACCAGCTCGGGGCCCCAAGCAATTGTTTGTTTTGCCTGTCCTGTAGCGACAGGCCTGGTCACTGGGACACATGCATAAGGGGAACCTTATCAATATAGTCACAGATTACATAAAAAGCACATTGGTTTAATAGTAGGGAGTAGGGTTAGAACCCCTGGTGTTGTTTGAATTCATTATGTCAGGACGTTTTTGGTTCATTTCCATTTGATCACCAAGAGAAGTAAAACAATTTCCTTTTATTTTTAGGATGGAATTGTGTATGCACATCTGGATATGGGCCGACTCACCCAAGGAAGAAAGTAGCTAAGGCAGCAAAATTGTGCAACTTCAGATTCAGAATAGAGCTTTAAAAATAACAAAGCTTTAGGCCTCATTTCCACTGGCGTTTTTACAGCCACGTTTTTTACAGCTTAAAAACGCCTGTCCATGTTTATTTTAGAAGAAAAAAAAAAAAAACATTTTTTTTTTTTTGAAGCTGGAGCTTTAAAAACGCAGCGGCCACATTTTTGAGCGTTTGTGCGCAATTTTTTTTGAGCGGTTTTTAATGTCTGGCGTTTTTACAGCTCTATTGCTGGAGCTTCAGAACGCACTGTTCCCGCGTTTTTTTTGCAGCTTAGCCATCTACAGCTCAAAAACGTCATGGTGGGCATGAGGCCATAGATTAACATGGACAGGCGTTTTTAACCACTTCAATACCCAGCCATAGAAAATTGACGGCCTGGGATGGGATTTACCATCCTAAGTGGCCGTCAATTGACGGCCTGGGCATTGCAGGCGAATATCTGGATGATGCCTGCAGCCAGAGGCATCATCCAGATATCCTCTTCTTTAGCCAATGATTCTGCACAATGTAAGAACGATCATAGCGGCGGTTCCGCCGCTTGATCATTCTTACAGGCCACGGGAGGGGACATCCCCCCCTCCCGCCGCCATCCGGTGCTTCTCCGGGCTTACCTGTGCCTTCGCGGGCCCGGAGAACGAATCATCGGCGGCGGCAGGAAGCATAGAGATGACTGGTGACCAGATGGTCACCAGTCATCTCTATGACCGTCGGAGGACCCGGGCGCGATCTGATGATGTCACGCCCGGGTCCCCGTAAGTAAACAAAGCCGCAATTGCGGCTGTAAGCCCCCATTCATGAGATCGGTGAATTTTTTTCACCGATCTCATGGTTTCCAGCCTGGAGGAGAGATGTGAGGTCTTATTGACCCCACATCTCTCCATAAAGAGGACCTGTCACACACATTTCCTATTACAAGGGATGTTTACATTCCTTGTAATAGGAATAAAAGTGGAAAAAAAATGAAAAAAAGTGTAAAAATAAATAAAAAATAAGTCAAAAAAATAAATAAAAGATAAAAAAAAAATTAAAACGCCCCTGTCCCCGATAGCTCGCGTGCAGAAGCGAACGCACACGCAAGTCCCGCCGACATATGTAAACGCTGTTTAAACCACATAAGTGAGGTATCGCCGCGTGCGTTAGAGTGCCAGCAACTAATCTAGCACTAGATCTCCTCTGTAAATCTAAACTGTAACTTGTAAAAAATAAATAAAGCGTTGCCTATGGAGATTTTTAAGTACCGAAGTTTGGCGCCATTCCATGAGTGTGCGCATAATTTAAGCGTGACATGTTGGGTATCTATTTACTCGGTGTAACATAATCTTTCACATAATACAAAAAAATTGGGCTAACTTTACTGTTTTGTTATTTTTTTAATTCATAAAACAATTTTTTTACAAAAAAAAGGCGTTTGAAAAATAATTGCGTAAATACCGTGCAAGATAAAACTTTGGAATGACCGCCATTTTATTCCCTAGGGTGTCTGCTAAAAAAAACATATATAATGTTTGGGGGTACTGTGTAATTTTCTAGCAAAAGAATGATGATTATTACATGTAGGAGAGAAGTGTCAGAATAGGCCCGGTATGGAGGTGGTATAAAAGCCTGGCATTGAAGCGGTTAAGCTGCAAAAAACACTCAGAAAATTGGCTGTAAAAACGCCAGTGGAAATGAGGCCTTAAAAATAAGCTTTAAAAATAACAAACATCACTAATAACGGCTTCGCAAAAAAATGAAAACACTTTGCTTAAATGTTATGTGTATGTTGCACTTTGCATTTTGCCATTGCACTTTGTATTGCCTTCCTGGATACGCCCATGTATTTTGATTATGCCAAATGCGGAATTAAATAAAAAATAATGTTCAGGATAAATACAAAATATAAAATAATGTAACATTTTTGTTTTATTTTTCTAAACCTATAGAATGTATCTGTGTTTGCTAACTCAATATAACCTCAATATATAGCCTAAAGTGATTGTAAAGTCTCGCTTTTTTATACTCACCTGCTCTGTTGCAATGGATTTGCACAGGGCAGACCGGATCCTTGTCTTCTTGGGTCCCTCTTCTGTGCTCCTGGCCCCTTCCTTCTGATGAGTGTCCACACAGGAAGCAGCTTGCTGGGGGCACCGAGCTGAGTCACAGCTCCCTGTGTCCATTCAGACATGGAGCCCTGAACCGGCCCCACCCCCTCTCTCCCCTCATTCGCTAGCTCACTTTGATTGACAGCAGTGGGAGCAATGGCACTGCTGCTGTGTCTCACCCAATCAGGAAGGATAATCTCAGACGGCTGAGACACTCGTTGACATCGCTGGACAGAGAGGAGGGCTGTTGCACACGGAAGGTTTTTTTATCTTCATGTACTGCTGCTGCACATCTAGTCACATAGCAATTTCCTTCATTCACGCAAACACAGAAATCAGTGCTTGGCTTGTTTTTTGTTGTTTTATTAGGGGATGATAACTTGCATGGGGTAGGGAATTATGGGATGGCCAACATGAAAAATGGCCAGAACAATGAACAAACAAGGGATAACTCCTTCCCTATTCTTCCTTCCTCCTGCACAAACTTGGTTCACTATTTAAAACAACTACTGATCACTCCTTTGGAATTAACAGTCTTGTCAATTCAGCAATAGCATATTACATGACATGTTAAGGACCGATCCTCAGATTAGTGACCACCTCTTGCCCAAGCTACCCCACATGCCACTATTACAAATAAGCCACTGACAACGTTGTGGAGTAATATTACGGCCATATTTATTTAACAAATTCTATAATTAACATAGATAACCGTTTAAATAACTTTATACAAAACTTTACAACATCCTACAACATCTGAGAGACCACAACTCCAATTGGACACTGGGACAATAAACCATTTTAACTTCGGCCTAGTCACAAGCTCCAGACTCAGAGGCCGTACACCTCTCCGCAGTGACCTACATGTTAACTCCTTCCTGGTCAACCCTCGTTGACCGAAAGGTACCTGTAACCCCCATACCACCTATGGGTACACCGTTGTCTTAAATTTTCTTGCCTTTTTCCTCTTCCAGAGACCCAACACCGGCAACCCCTTCATCCTGCCTACAGCATGGGGAGGGTGGGTGGGGCGCTTCTCCTTGCTGTGAAAATGGAGGAGTGACGCTACGTCACTTTATCCTTGACGGGCAATCTAACCTCAGCACCTCCTCACCCTAGCCACTCCTTCTCTTCCCTTAAAGCCACCCCACTATACTAAGCCCTGATTCCCTGAGCTGTCCCTCCCTGTCATGCCGTACCTCCTCCCATCTCTTCGCTCTAGCTCCGGGACTCTCTGGCTAGGGACATCCTGTCCCTGTGAGGATAGATTTTGTACATTGTGGAATGAACAGCATCTCCTTCTGCCTCCCTGTAGACACAGAGCCCAATTGAACCTCACTGCAGAGGACTCCCAGCCCATCTGGCTGCCACCAGCCCACCTGCTGCTTGCTTCCTCCAGACTGGCACACACACATGGAGATTCCCAGGACACACAATAGTCTTTAAATGAGCACTGTTACAGCTGACAGTTTCTTCCCTTGTCTTATTGCTGCACTCTGCTGATCTTCTCACTGTCTCTGCTTGCTCTCTCTTGCTGACTCTCCTGAATGAATTTCTCTATCCTTTCAGATTAGCTATCCCAAGCTCCAACCTGGGGTAAAAACCCTCCCTGACAGGGGTCCCTCAATGGCCACCAGCAGCCTCTCAGCACTGCTTCTCAATCTTCCACCCGACACCTGCTGGCATGGCTCATGTCTATTTATGGGCTTTCTCAGTGCCCTGCCAAACCCACACCTCAGAATTGGCTGAAGGCTCATAAATATTCAAGGCAACCGCTCCTATCTTCCACCCACTATCTTCTAGAATGTTCTTCAACTTTCTAGAAGCAGGGGAAAACACCAGAGAGCTGCTGGGATGAGTCATCCAGTACTGGCCGCTAATAATCCTGACCCAGATTCAGTGACTTAGGTTTATTCCCGGGCCAGACAAATGCTTTTTCTTACACTTACTTTTAGTAGTACACACTAGAGCAGTGTTTTTCAACTCCAGTCCTCAAGGCACACCAACAGGTCACGTTTTCAGGATTTCCCTCAGATGAAATGGCTGTGGTGATTACTAAGGCAGTGAAACTGATCAAATCACCTGTGCAAAATAATGGAAAGCCTGAAAACATGACCTGTTGGTGTGCCTTGAGGACTGGAGTTGAAAAACTCTGCACTAGAGGGTGCTACAAAGGTCCAATGAGATCATTCTCTGAAGGTCAATGCATTTCACGGGATCTCCCACTTCCGGATCTCAGGTATATACAAAATGGAAAGTAGAAAATAATGTTTGGACAGCCGCACTCTCGGTTGCCTTTTATTGGTAAAACAATTTTAAACACCACACATAACAGCAACAATTGGGGGATGCCACTGATGCGTTTCACACTATTGGTTAGTGCTTAGTGCCAAAAATGGACACTAAAACATATCGAAAAAATACAAATGAAAAAACATATAACATAAACTTCAGATATCAATTAACAATATTACATAATCAAAATAATTACCATAACATATCCTAAACCCAACAGAGATAAGAGAAGGCAAAAAAAAATGGATCATGTGACATCTGGGATTTTCTCTATTATTCTCCCTTTACACTGGCCCATGGACAGGATTGGGGAGGAGCCCTCCTACACCACCTGGGCCTATTAGATTTGATTTGTTTCTGTTCCCCCAGGGCAACAATAATTGGGGGATGCCACTGATGCGTTTCACACTATTGGTTAGTGCTTAGTGCCAAAAATGGACACTAAAACATATCGAAAAAATACAAATGAAAAAACATATAACATAAACTTCAGATATCAATTAACAATATTACATAATCAAAATAATTACCATAACATATCCTAAACCCAACAGAGATAAGAGAAGGCAAAAAAAATGGATCATGTGACATCTGGGATTTTCTCTGTTATTCTCCCTTTACACTGGCCCATGGACAGGATTGGGGAGGAGCCCTCCTACACCACCTGGGCCTATTAGATTTGATTTGTTTCTGTTCCCCCAGGGGGACGTGGATGGTCTTTGGGAGTGACTGCCAGTTTGCAGTATATAAACCTAGGCAGATTCCCTCTTTGTTTGGGTGCCATTTTGGTCCACAAAGACTCAAGGGGAGTGTGGAGCCCTGAACTCTCTCACAAAACCCTATACACACCTGCACAATTAGTATGCTGGTTGACAGTAAACCATGGACCCAGAACTGGAGTTTTCATCACTCCCAGGTCTCTAAGAAGTCTCTGAGTTTCCTCTTTAACAAACACACATCCTGTAGTCCCTCAACCCGTATGAATGAGAATCATAGGCAAGGTCTCTGTGACCAATCCCCGGTAGACAAGGCAAAACATGTCAGGGAGACGTGGCCGGAGCAGCTCTGGCTGAAGCCACAGCCACATCTAAAGCAGTGGGTTGGTTTTTAGTGGTATCATACCCCACATATGTCCACACCTTTTACTTGTGATAAAGCTGGTCCCTCTTGGCAACCCATGTATGGACTCCCTCTTACCCCACTGAAGCTTCCTAAATCTCTCCCCAAACTACCCTCTTGAACATGTGGGGTCTACTTTCACTGTTTGCTGTTTTTTTTTAACATCAAAGTTTATTAGAAATATAAGGAAAGCCAGAGAACAATACAAGCAGACAACATAGTCGGTAATTAGATAAGTAATACAGCCAGAGCCTGTAGCATGAGCTAACATCAATATACGTGGCAACAAGATAAATCTTACAGTGGTACTAAGGGATGTGCCAACGGGGCTTTCCCTTCGTATAGGGCAAGCTAAACTGGTAGGCTCAAACAGTCCATGATGTGGAAAGAAGCGACAAACAATGGTAAAAAGCAGACTATAGTAAGCCAATTATAGCAATTACAAGACGATTGCTGGGTTGTCTGTGTATGATCAAACAAAATTACTTGAAACATATGAAACCAGGATCAGAACATTGAAGAGAAAGAGAGGGGATAGTGATGAAGAAAGGAGGAGAGAAATGGAAAAAAGAGAAAGGAAAAAGAGTAGGGGGAGGGTAGGCAGGGAAGGACGGGTGGAGTGGGGAAAGGGCTGTTCTTCAGTGGTGACAGGGCCCGGAGGGCAGTGACACGTGTCATAAGAGTTAAATCATCTCGGAGTATGTTCTGGATGTTTTAAAAAGGAACCAAGGGGACCAAGTCTCGTGGAAATGCTCGGTCTTGTCCAAGGATTGTGCCACAGACTCTTCCATATAATAGGTATCATTGACCTTTCTGAGCCAGTCCTTGATGGACGGTGCCTTAGTAGATTTCCAAGCAAGCGGGATTAAAGAGTTGGCTGCATTTAACAGATGCTTAGTCAAGGACTGTTTGTATCTTTTGGTAGACACATTAGAAATGTGTAAAAGACAGCAGGCCGCATCTAAGACTATGTTGGTCTCCGTAATGAGTTTCACTACCTCTCTCACACTCCTCCAGTACTCACCCACCACCTGGCAATCCCACCAGATGTGAACGAGACTGCCCGACTCAGCCTTACAGCGCCAACAGCGGTCAGAGGGGTAGATTTTAGACCACTTTTGACAAAAGGGCCGGGGTTAGAATTTGGACCATTTTGAACCATTTTGGGGACCAAAAAGCAGGGGTTACATTTTCAACCATTTTCAACAATTTTGGACTATTTTGGACTATTTTCAACAAAAGGGCCGGGGGTTAGATTATGGAGCCTTTTGAACCATTTTGGGGACAAAAAGGCGGGGGTTAGATTTTGGACCATTTTGGACCATTTTTGGGACAAAAGGGCCGGGGGTTCGATTTTGAACCATGTTTGGGACAAAAGGGATGGGGGATACATTTTGGACTATTTTTATCCATTTTGGGGGTTAGATTTTGAACCATTTTGGACAAAAGGGCCGGGGGATCGCTTTTTGACCATGTGGACCATTTTTGGACAAAAGGGCCGGGGGTTGGATTATGAACCATTTTCGACAAAAGGGCTGGGGGTTAGATTTTGGACCATTTTGGCGACTAAAAGGCGAGGGTTAGATTTTGGACCATTTTCAACAAAAGGGCCGGGGGTTAGATTTTGGACCATTTTGAACCATTTTGGGGCCAAAAAGGCAGGGGTTAGACTTTGGACCATTAACGACAAAAGCGTCGGGGGTTCGATTTTTGACCATTTTTAACCAGTTTGGGGACAAAAAGGCGGTGGTTCGATTTTGGACCATTTTCAACAAAAGGGACGGGGGTTCGATTTTGGACCATTTTTAACCATTTTGGGGACAAAAAGGCGGGGGTTCGATTTTGGACCATTTTTGACAAAAGGGCCGGGGGTTTGATTTTTTAACATTTTGGGGACAAAAAGGCGGGAGGTCAATTTTGGACCATTTTTGACAAAGGGGCCAGGGGTTACCGTAAAGGTGACTCCAATAGTGAAGTATATCAAAACGAATTTATTTTAAAACAGTAAAAAAAAGCTTCACACGTTGCACTCACATTTAGCAAAACAAATAAAGGCACTTCAACAGTGAACTCGGCAGTGGGTTTCAAACCACAGGTAGTTAACTTGTTGTATTATGGTCTTGGCGGTAAACCGCTAATCTCACCCCCTGCTCCTTTCGTTCCACTCGTCAGTTCAAAAGCACTATAACACGCGGTGGTCAGCACTCAAATGTTTTCCTGGTATGCCGTGTCGCTCAGGACTTCTTCAAATAGGGTTCTATAACAAGTCCTGAGCAACGAAACTGGTCTAGGGGTGGTAACACGGTATACCAGGAAAATGTTCGAGTACCGACCACCGCGTGTTACAGTGCTTTTGATGTGAACGGAGCAGGGGGTGAGATTGACGGTTTACCTTAGGTCCGCCGAGGCCATAATACAACAAGTTAACTACCTGTGGTTTGGAACCCGCTGCCGAGTTTACTGTTGAAGTGCCTTTATTTGTGTTGCTAAATGTGAGTTCCAGGTGTGAAGCTTTTTTTACTGTTTTTAAATAAATTAGTTTTGATATTCTTCACTATTGGAGTCACTTTTACTTTTTCATGTGGAGCAACTTCTGATTTGTGAGAAAACTGGTGGAATTGATTATTTCGTTTGGAGATTTATTCAGATTTTGTGCCAAACATGCGAATGCAGGGCATATCTTACTGTTAAGCGCAATTCCTGTGTGTGTGGAGTCACTGAGCACTATGGTGTGGTGAAAGGTTTTTAATCAAGATTGTTTAAGAAGACTTTTTCTTTGGATACTTTAAACATATTTACTTGGAGTTTAATTACTTATGAACTTGTCTTGCTAAAACAATTTTTCACTGGATGGACGTTTTTTAGAACATTTTATCACATTACTTTTCTTTTATGTAGATATGTGTGTATATATATATATATATATATATATATATATATATATATATATATACATTTTTCACTCCTTACATTTACTTATTATAGTTTAACCACTTCCATACAGGGCACTTATACACCTTCCCGCCCAGACCAATTTTTAGCTTTCAGTGCTGTTGCACTTTGAATGACAATTGTGCGGTCATGCTACACTGTACCCAAACTAAATTTTTATCAATTTGTACCCACAAATAGAGCTTTCTTTTAGTGGTATTTAATCACCTCTGGGATTTTTATTTTGTGCAAAAAATAAATAAAAAAATACTGAAAAATTTGAAAAAAAATAAATGTTTTTTTCCCCGTTATAAAACATTGTAAATAAGTAAGTTTTCTCCTTCACTAATGGGCACTGATGGTGCTGCACTGACTGGCACTGATAAGGTGGCACTGATGGGCACCGATGAGGTGGCACTGATGTGGTGGCATTGATGATGGGCACCAATATGCGGCACTGATGGGCGGCACGGATGGGCACTGATAGGCGGCACAGATGGGCACAGATAGGCGGCACCGATGGGCACGGATAGGTGGCACGAATGGGCAGGGATAGGTGGCACGGATGGGCAGGGATATGCGGCATGGATGGGCACTAATAGGCAGCATGAATGGGCACTGATAGGCGGCATGGATGGGCATAGATGAACACTAATGTGTTGTACTAATGGATGCCAATCAGTGCCAAACAATGCCTGCCAATAAGTGATGCCCATTGTGGGCACTGATTGGCATCCATTGTGGCACTGATTGACATCCATTATGTGTCATCCCTGGTGGTCTAGGGTGGCATACCTTACACCTTATCAATGCAGCCAACCTGTGTGTACTGGTACATTAGAGGAGCACCACTCCTCCTATGGTATCTAAATGACTCCGGTGGGTTGATAGAATGGCAGAAATGGAAAAACTCATACTTCAAGCGAACGACTACTAAATTCAGAGACACTTGGGCTTGTTGGCTACATTTTAGGGAATCTACAGCACCTACCAATCTGACCCATAACCCACCTTCATCCTCTTAAAAAAAACACTTATAGACCCCTTGTAACACCAAAACACCCGCCATTCCTCCTCTCCAACCCTCCCCTCACCCCAACCGGCCCACATAAAGCCACTGAACACTCCATTGCAATGTCATACCGGTGACCCCAACATGGGGTCCGCGGCTCATTATGGCTCTCAACCAATGCGTTAGGGCATAACTCCACCCCTAGGCCAGCAGGATCCTGATAGGCATTTCCCCCCCAGGAGGGGGGGCCACAAGACCTCGGTCATACCTCCATCCAGGGGGGACACCTCTCGGGCTCCCTCTGCAGCCTGCTTAGGAGTAGGTCCCACCGGGGCACCCAGGTTTTAAGATGAGTTCTCTACCAAGTGTAAACCCCCCCCCCCCAAAAAAAGGGTGGTTTTAACAAGAATTAGTTAACTAAAGGGAAACAAAACAAAAACAACAGGTCGCAAAGAACATAAGATAGACCTCCAATATTGGCCATATAGGCCGTGGAGTGGGAGAGACAGAGGGACTCATCTGTGAGCGGGGTGCATGAAAGAACACCATCAGTCATGCGCATCACTACCAGCTCGTCTCCTCAGCTTCAGTGAGGGCTCCGCTAACTCCAGCAGTGCAACATCCAGGCTAGATGGCACAGGCTCCGTGTTGGCAGTAAAGGTCTGCCACCGTGCCCAGATCCCATCAAAATGGTCACTCCTGTCCTTGCACCTCGCCACCCACTCCTCCGCCTCTCTAATGTCCTCTACCCTCTTCAGCCACTCTGCGATAGTAGGAATCTGTGGGCATTTCCAGAAGAGAGGTATAAGCGATTTAGCAGCGCTCAAGAGATGAGGAAGTGCGCTTTTCTTGTAGCGGCTCAGAGGAAGAGCAGGGAGATGCAGGAGAAAGAGTTGGGGAAAACGGGACATCAATCTGCAGGGCATCTTTAATATGGTTGCGAACTTCTAGCCAGAATGGTCTGACCACAGGGCAGTCCCACCAAATATGGAGGAGAGTGCCCTTCTGGCCACATCCACGCCAGCAGAGGTCCGTGACTGAGGCGTAGATACGTGATAGTGCCGCAGGTACACGGTACCAACGGTTTAGCAGTGTATAATTATTTTTTTGAATTCTGGAATCAATGGAGCTGGAGTGTGCGAGTCTGTTCATGTGTGCCCGTTGCTCTGTTGAGAATTCGACTCCCAAGTCCCGCTCCCATTCCCGTATGAAGGGCGGCTAGATGACAGCAGGAGCATATACCAGAAGCTGGTACAGTTCTGAGATCAGATGGGGAGTGGGTTCCTCCTCTACGAACAGCCGTTCAAGGGGGGTAAGAGTGTCTAGCCCTCTTAGGCCGCGTACATACGATCAAATTTATCTGCTGAAACCGGTCCGACAGACCGTTTCAGCAGACAAATTTGATCATGTGTACGGGCGAACAGACAGGTTTTTACAGCAGACAAATTTTAAAGCATGCTTTAAAATCTGTCTGCTGAAACCTGTCCGTCTGACATGTCCGCTGGTTAGTACACTAACCAGCGGACATATCTGTCCGCACATGCGTCGAATGGATTCAACGCATGCGTGGAAGTATTTTACTTCCTGGAGTGGTGACGTGGCAGCGTCAATGTCACCGCCATGTCACCGCGCTGTCTGCAGGTGGGGATTTTGGTTTGATCGTGTGTACACGATCAAACCAACATATCCCAGGAGACAAATCCGATCAAAATGGTCTGTCAGACCGATTTGATCGGATTTGTTTAGTCGTGTGTACGTGGCCTTATAGAGGCACCATGGGTCGCAATGAAGTGTTGGAGCTGTTTGTGTCTCCACCAGTCCATTGGGAATCCACCATGCCTGTCCCTCAAGGTGTCCAGGGGTATCAGCTTACCCCTATCTCAAAATTTACCGCAGCTGTAGTTGCCTTTCGTGACCCAGGACCTCTTGCAACTCTTACTATATATGGAAACTACATAACCTCACTACCTTAAAATCCCTACCCCTAAATAATAAATTTTGCCATTTTTCAGATTTATGTGAACTATACAATCTCCCTATTTCAGAACAACTCCTTTATACTCAAGTTACACACCAGATGATGCCTTACTCCGTTCAATATAAACACATTTTATCCATCGGTATCTCCCACATGTTATAGAGGATGTCCAGATCAAGGTACAACCTTATACACATTCTGGAACTGCATAATTTTGAAACCCATATGGCTACAAGCAACCGCTAGGGTTGAACCTATTACAGGTAAAAAAAAAGTACCTCACCCCTAAGTTGTGTTTATTGTTTGCACCTACATTAAATGTACTCATACAGCATATTAGATTAATACATACACCGTTTAACTCAATCCACTGGATGATAGCATTTAAATGGCACTCACCAACAGTCCCCTGGTCCCAGGTATTAAATAGAATGGATCAAATTAAACTCTGTGGGCTGGATCCACAGACAGCAGCCGTCCGCACGGTGTGTCTAATATACGCTACGCCGCTGTAAGTCACAGCGGCATATTACTAATCCTCAATGAAATGCCGCTGCAACTTACGGCGGCGTAGCGTAAATGGGCCGGCGTTCGCGGGTGTAATTCAAATTGACTAGGGGGGCGTGTTTTATTATAATTCTGAATGACCCGACGCAAACAACGCTTTTTTTTAACTGCGCATGCGCCGACCGTGGACGTATCCTAGTGCGCATGCGTGAAATCACGCCGCAAATAGTCAATGAAACAACGTGAACGTAGCTTACGCCCAGGCCCATTCTGAATCGGCGTACGCAAACGACGTAAATGACGTCCAATACGACACGGTCCCGACGTCCATACTTAACATTGGCTGCGCCTCCATATAGCAGGTGTAGCTTTATGCCGGAGATACGCTTACGCAAACGACGTAAAAGGCTTGAGTCGGCCGCTCATTCGTTCATTGCTGTAACTTGCTCATTTGCATATTTTACGCTGGAAATAGACAGAAGCGCCCCTAGCGTCCAGCGTAAATATGCATCTAAGATACGATGTAAGAAAGTTACGCCAGTCGTATCTTAGCGTAAGGCCAGTGTATCTTGTTTTCTGGATAGAAAACAAAGACGCGCCGGCGGGAAATTCGAATTACGCCGATGTATCTGTAGATACACCGGCGTAATTCTCTGTGGATCTGGCCCTTAGAGCGTATCTACCATACACTGTTCGATACCATGCACATTTAAAAAAAAAAATGGTCCACATGGGACATACCACTTCCTTAAATATCACATGATATAACCTAATAATGATCATCATTATAAATTGAATCTGTTTTTCTTTTTTTAAAACAATATAACTTGACAGTAAATATACATACTGTACCTAAATTGCATCTTTAATGATCTTATATTGTATTGCTATGTCCTCCTTATATGTACCATTCACCATTTAAGTACATTCATGAAAGATCAGTTGTACCTATGTTTTGGTTACACATCTGTAATATCTTTTGACCTTTTACAATAATAAAAAATGTTGTAAACAAAAAAAAGTGTGGTATGCCTGTATTTATTATCGCTCACATTACAGCTTTCTCGATTCCTAATCTGGCTACTTTAGTAAATTTGCTACCCTCCACAATAATCATAAATGAAAACCACATTGACACTTCTGACCACAGCAACACTTTAGTCCCATTCTCTCTACCTCACTTCATCATTCCAACTTTAACCTTTGAATTACTCTATAGAGTAAACTTCTCCTCCTTCATAACCCTTTGCCACCGAGCGCACGCATATATGCGGCCTCGGCTTTCGGGGGTTATACCAGGATGATGCCGGCAGCTGCAGGCGATTGGTTATCCAGGAATAACATTTCCCCCACCCCCCCCCTTTACATATTCCTCAAATATTTAGTCTGGAGTCACTGGTACCAACAAATCCCACAATTTTAAATCATTTTTTTTTTATAATAATAAACAAGTCTTCTAAAGGAGAAAAGCTCCATAAGTTCACCTTCGTTCTATATTTTGAGGATATTTTAAGGACAAGATAATATTTTCAGTCCATGAACAAGAATTTTTTGGTATGAAATGTGGGTTAAAAAAGAAATTAAGTAAATTAGTTCAAAACTTTACCATTTGGTCTGGTAACAAAGGTTATGGTGACCTTGGATAAAAAAAATCATTAAAATTTTATAGACAAGCATAACATTTATTTAGCCAGATGATAGATAGGATACTTTAGCATGCAATCAAACTTAAATCATTAAACTTAAACTTATTTTATTTAATTAAATAAATCTAAACCTAAATCTTTAAATTTATGTCAAACACAAGAATTCTTATTTAGGAAACATAATCACTTTATTTACTTAGATTTTTAAGAAAATAGCAAACCACAATATACCGGTACATAGTTACATAGTAGAGGTTGAAAAAAGACACAAGTCCATCAAGTCCAACTTATGTGTGTGATTATATGTCAGTAATATATATATATATATATATATATATATATATATATATATATATATATATATATATATATATATATATATTAACGCAACGCAGAAACAGTCAGTAAGCCAGTTAATAAAGATTTAGATTTGTTTATTGCTGACTTAACATCCTTATTCCTCAAAGTGTAAATAAATGGATTTAACATTGGAGTTAGGACAGTGTACACAAGAGCTAGGAATTTGTCCATTTGGGTGCCAATGGGTGCAATATATACAATCATGGCTGTACCATAGTACAGACTGACCACAGTAAGATGGGAGGAGCAGGTAGAGAAAGCTTTTTTCTTTCCAGCAGAACTTTTAATTTTTAAGATAGTGTTAATAATATGAATATAGAAACCTATAATGATAATAAATGGGATGACTACAGCTAAGACAGCCGCTACTAGTATAGCCAGTTTGCTGATTAAAGGATCAGAGCAAGACAAATCTTGAAGTGGTGCTGCATCACATACAAAATTGTTGATCTGGTTTGGACCACAATAATTTAGACAAGCTGTACAAAATGTAGTCACAAAAGAAATAAAAAGCCCAACAATCCATGGTGCCACAGCTAGTTTAAAACAAAACTTCTTACTCATGATAGATAAATAATGAAAGGGATTGTTAATAGCTAAATCCCGATCAAAGGCCATTACTGCCAAGAGGTAGCATTCAGTTATCCCTAATCCGTTAAAGAAATATAACTGTGTGAAACATCCTAGAAAAGAAATACTCTTTTTTCCTGAAATTAAGTTATCCAGAAGCTTAGGTATTGTAACTGTTACAAACATAATTTCCAGGAATGCAAAGGTGCCTATAAATGTATACATTGGGTTATGAAGTAAAGGATCAGTTATAATTAAAATGATAATAGAAATATTTCCAGTAACACAGATCAAGTATGCCAGCAAAATGGTGACAAACAGTATTATCTGCAATTGTGCTAAGTCAGAAAATGCCAATAGGATGAATTCTTTCACCATGGTCTTATTGTTGTCATCAGTTATGTAGGACTCTAATCTCTAAGATAGAAATACAGTTAGCTTCAATTAACAAGCAAGGAAAGAATAAAGGATACATTGCATTACCTAATGTATGTATGCAGTTATGCTTTTGTGCATATTTCATTACTCTATAATATAGTTATGAGTGTACAACCAGAAACAAAAAAGTATTTCGGCTTTTTATATATTCACTGTATTTTGGAACTATGGCACAAAATATCGTATGTAGTTAAAATAACCATTTGATCAAATGCATCATAATAACTAGATGTGATTTTTATTCTTCCACTCAAATCTCAGTCAATTATTGTTTTACTTCACACTTACTAGTAAATTATCATCCATGGTCCAAACAAAACGAATAAAAAAATAAAATAATATTTTGTACATTATGTAGAGCATATAAACCTCAAAACAATTTGGATGTGCATCAATTTATAAGATAAATCATAGGTATGGGAGGAGGAACCTGGAGACTTGTAATTCCCATTTGATGTTCATATGTTTGTATATTTAATGAAAACATCTAAAAGTAAAAATTCTAATTAATATAATAAACTCCTATGGGTATTTTTATTTATGTATTTGTTCTGCCATTGACATTATATATATTTATTTTTTATATCTTTGAAAAGTAAGATTTAAAGGACCCCTTTTTGACAAAAAAATAAACAAATTCATGCTCAATATGCTCAAATGTTTAATAGCATGCTTTTTAAAAATCGTTTTCTAAACTTACTTTTACAGCATTTTTTTGTAGAACAGTTTTTGTGTTAAATTTTTTTATTGAGGAAACAAAGTTTACATAGTAAAGAGATAAATGTGTGTCATCCCCTAAGAACAGGGGGTAGGACAAAGTATGTAACAACACGGTACAGTGACTGGGACGCAGCCCACATTAATAAAGCATACATGTAAAAGATACATAAACAAGGATTGGAGGGTCCGTGATGTGCACATACCCAAAGTGACACAAGTTTTCAATAATATGACATGGCTTAAGGGTAGTTTAACCACTTCCTTACTGGGCACTTATAACCCTTCCTGACCAGGTGAAATTTCAGCTTCTGGCACTGCGTCGCTTTAACTGACAATTGCGCGGTCGTGCGACGTGGCTCCCAAACAAAATTGGCGTCCTTTTTTTCCCACAAATAGAGCTTTCTTTTGGTGGTATTTGATCATCTCTGCGGTTTTTATTTTTTGCGCTATAAACAAAAAAAGAGCGACAATTTTGAAAAAAAGTCAATATTTTTTACTTGTTACTATAATAAATAGCCCATTTTTTTAAAAATAAAATAAAAAAAATTCTCAGTTTAGGCCGATACGTATTATTCTACATATTTTTGGTAAAAAAAAAAAAAAATCGCAATAAGCGACTGGTTTGCACAAAAGTTATAGCGCATACAAAATAGGGGACAGAATTATTATTAATTTTTATAATTTTTTTTTTACTAGTAATGGCGGCGATCTGCGATTTTTATTGGGACTGCGACGTTATGGTGGACACATCGGACACTTTTGACACATTTTTGGCGCCATTCACATTTATACTGAGATCAGTGCTATAAAAATGCACCGATTACTGTATAAATGTGACTGGCAGTGAAGGGGTTAACACTAGGGGGGCATGGAAGGGGTTAAATGTATTCTGGGTGTGTTCTAACTGTTTGGGGGGAGGGGGGTGACTGGGGGAGGTGACCGATGCTGTGTCCCTATGTACAATAGACACAGATTGGTCACCTCACTCCCTGACAGGACATGGATCTCTGTGTTTACACACAGAGATCCATGTCTTGTCCCTGTAACCGCTGATTGCGAGTGCCTGGCGGACATCGCGGCCGCCAGGCACGCGCATCGGCATCTCAGTAATGCAGCGGGCATGCGCGTGCCGGCGGCGGCCACGCGCGTGCCGCCGGCGGCGCTCGCGCGCCCTCTAGTGGCCATTAAAAGCACAGGGCGCATATATGCGTCCTGTCAGAGATTCAGGACAGCCCGACGGCCGCAAATATTCGTACGGCCGTCGGGAAGTGGTTAAGTGTCAGGTACCTGATAGGAGACTAAGTTGATGAGGCCAGCCTCTCTTATATCTGCTTTCCTGGCTCCGCTGAGGATGAGACAGAGGAGACCAAAGGGCAAGTGGGACATGAGTGCCTGATGTGGAAGGTCTCGAGTCAGCAGCTTGTCAGGGTTCTGCAGACTGGAGTAGGCTGCGGTGTGCAGAGCAGGAACAGAAGACAGCCAGGCAGGCAACCAAGGGTTAACAGCAGCCAGGCTCAAAGACAGTAGCAGAATCTCAGGAATAGCCAGGTTTGTCAACAGGCCAGAATCAGGAACAGAGCCAGGTAAGAGGGGGGTATAAGCACAGAAACAGATTACAGAGCCAAGGTCAAGAACAAGTCGGGTCATAAACTAGGAGAGCACACAGGATCAGATCAGGATAAAGGACACAGCTGAAGATCAGTCAGCAAAGATTAGGAAGCTAGACTCTCTTTAAATATTGTTCCCGAGAAGAGGGTCTAGAACGATTAAAAGAGACACCATAAAATCCCAGTGTATGGCTAAGGACTCTGAGCTTGCCTGCAGTTTATCATCCCTCTCTGTCAGCCTGATAACGGCCTCACAGGATGAGCCCCTGTCTGGTTTTGCAGCTTCTCTTATGGCAGCTTCTGTATATATCACTGAGGATGCTTTAAAAGTTGCTTTATATGGCCTGGAAGGAAGGATTGCTAATATTGTCGCAATCTCTTTGAGCCCTGGTTCACACTGGTATGATTTTAGATGCGATTTGACATGTCAAATCGCAACTCAAATCGGCGGCATTTGCCAGCAATTGTCGGCAATGGCACCATCCTAATCGGTGTGACGCCGCATCTGCAGCGCTGCACTGATTTCAAAAAGTAGTTCCTGTACTACTTTTTGCGATTTCGGGCCGCTATTTACATTGACATCTGTGCAGAAACCTGTAAGAACCTGTAAGAACCATCTGTAAGAGATAGCAGAAAACTGGGTAGATTCCCTTCATCTGCTCTGGCTCTCTTTTCATATGAGCCTTCTGAGGGTGAAAAATCCCTCCCTGGAGATAAAGATCATGTGGAGTCTGAGGATTCAGAGCATGAGAGGTTTCCTGCGACCTCTCAGTCGCTAAAGATGCAGGTGCAATATTATGCAGAGATGGTGCGTGCCACTTACAAATTGCCTCCGGTTGAAGCTTCTAGGCCCTCTGTTTCCTCTTTGGGATCCGGAAATCCCCACAGTCTGCATGCACCTTTTCAGTTCATCCCTTGCTGGATAAACTGATGCATGATGACTGGGTTCACCCAGATTAGCTGTTTTGTCCTCCTAAGCAGTTTTCCCTCCTTTGTCCTATGGAGGAAGCTTTCACCAAGAAATGGGAGCTACCTTCTATTTATGCAGCTATTTCTTGTGCAAATAAAAACCTGACCTGTCTTTTAGACCAGTGGTCATCAACCCTGTCCTCAGGGCCCACTAACAGGCCAGGTTTGCACGATAACTGAAATACTTCACAGCTGATATCAATTGCTGCTCAGTGATTGCAGTAATCTAGTCTGCATCTCCCCCAAGGTAATACATAAAACCTGGCCTGTTAGTGGGCCCTGAGGACAGGGTTGATGACCACTGCTTTAGACAACGCTCAGGGTTTTAAGGATCCAACTGATAAAAAGCTGAAGTACCCATTAAAAGCCTCCTCTGCCATGGCTGGGGCTGTAGTACAACCTGCAGTTACAGCCAGGGCTTTTTTTCTCAAACAATAGGTGCTGGAACTTAACTATGGACCCCCCCGCCCAACAAAAAACTCTGCCCCCCCCCAAACACCTCACAAACAGTAGGAGGGTCTTAAAGGGGCATTAGATACAAGTATTGCATTATATACACAGTGCAGAGTTCAAGAGGGATGCACACAGAGTGCAGAGCTGTCACGTGTAAACACAGAAACCAGACTTCTGTTTTTACAAGTGGTTGTGGTGACCAGGCACCAAAGGGTCTGAGCCAGAGGTGGTGGAACTGACTTCCACCAAGTTCCACCTGAAAAAAAGCCCTGGTTACAGCCATTGGTGTATGTCAGTTCCTCAAGGAACAAATGAAGCAGATAATTAACCTCCCCCAACAGAAGAGTTTGAGGTTTATGAGGACCTTCCTAAGGCCTTGTGCTTTGCGATTAATGTGATTATGGACTCTGTTCAACAAGCATCTTGCTTGAATCTCCTGCAGGTACACATGCGCAGGTCTCTTTGGTTAAAACATTGGGATGCAGAGGCTTCCTGCAAGAAATATTTAGAAGCGTTCCCCTTTGGGGAGAACGCCTGTGTCAGGGACGTTCTGTCCGCTTCCGTGATCGTGCGCCTGTACGCATGCACAGACCACGGCTCCCGGACGCACTGGTGCGCGGGGCGCTGCCGTTGTGTGCGCCCGTGCGCATGCGCGCACGTTAGGCGCACGTCATACGCAGCGTCCGGCTGCCTATAAAGGACACTGCTGCAATGTTGCACATTGTGGTTTGATCTGCATGTGTTCCGTGGTTCTATCTTGCATTAAGCATTCTGTTCTGGTATATGATCCGGCTCTCTGACCCTGCTGCCTTATCCAACCCTGACTCCGGCTTGTCGACCCTGCCTATATTCAGCCTGACTACCCGTTACCTGGACCCGGCCTGGACTCTGATTATTCTCCTGTCTACCGTTTATGCTGTTGCTTCAAGTGTATGACCCGGCTTGTCTGACTCCGCTGATCTACATATACTACTCTGCTGACCCCTTGTGGCCGCTCTGTTGATCGGCATCTGTTGTTCCTGTATCTTCTACCTGCCTACCAGCATCACCTGCTTCCTGTTCGGCAGTTCCTGTTTCACCAGCAGCCACAACCAGAACTGACACCTGCACTTCACCGTGCTCTTATCACCACTGTCTCCACTCCAGTGGTCTCCCTCAGGTACGTAACAGTATCAAACCGCCATGTCTGAGCCTGAAGGAGGGACCTCACCTATGGACAATGTCTTTCAACATCTTATAGCCCTCATTCAAGTTGTGAAGTCTCTTCAGGATAGTCATGTCCGGGTAGATAAGCAGACACAGACCCAGGCTAACCATGCGGACACAGCTCCAGTGATACCATTTCCTGAACCTACGGTTCCCCTCCCCGAGAGGTTTTCTGGGATCCGTAGCAAATTCTGCGCGTTCCGTAACGCATGTGAACTATACTTTTCACTGCTCCCTCGGACCTTCTCTTCTGAAGCCACCAAAGTAGGCTTCGTTATCACCCTGCTGCAAGAGGAATCCCAGGCTTGGGCCCATCATCTACGTGAGACCCGCCATGAAGCTCTTGACTCTCTGTCATCCTTCTTCGATGCCATGGCCCGGCTCTATGACGACCCTCAGCGAACTTCCACTGCCGAAGCTGCCCTCCATGCGCTCCAGCAAGGCCACCGAGCCGTTGAGGACTATGTGACTGACTTTAGACGCTGGAGCGCGGATACCCAGTGGAATGAGGCAGCGCTTCGGCATCGGTTCCGTCTCGGTCTCTCCGAGAGCTTGAAGGATGAACTAGCCCGGACTGGTGTTCCTGATGCCTTAGAGTCCTTAATTTCTTTATCTATTCAGATAGACCGCCGGTTACAGGAACGCAGAACAGAAAGAACTACTCTACAACTTCGCCCGGCTTGAAAGCTTCCCCGGACGCCGGCTCCTGTCTACCTTGCCTGTGCTGATACAGCTTCGCGGAAATTCTCACCTTCTTCCCGGACGACCTCTGCCCCCCAACCCAGGCAGCTTGGACTGATAAGACATTCTTTGTCCGCGAGAGAACGACTTCGCCGGCAGCAGAATTATCTTTGCATGTACTGCGGAAGGGCCGGTCATTACGTCTCTACTTGCCCTGCTAAACGGCACAAGACCCTGGCTACCTCTTCTCCCAGTTTCGCACCGACCCCCACCAAGGCCACTCACCTGGACTTACCTATTTTGTTTCAACTTCCAGGAAGAACCATACCAGTTACTGCAATAATAGACTCAGGGGCATGTAGTTGTTTTATTGACCTAGACTTTGCTGCTCAACAACACATCCCACTTCAACCCAAGACTCGGGGCCTGTCCATCTTCCTGGCAGATGGGTCTCAAATCAAGTCCGGAGTAGTAACCCAGGAAACCCCCTTTTTGCCTGTCGTCACCTCTTCGGGTCATAAAGAACTTTTATGTTTGGATGCCATCGCTTCTCCTATGTTTCCAGTCATTCTGGGTCTACCTTGGCTCCAGGCACACAATCCCCAGATCGATTGGGGAACCGGGCAAGTTCGATTTCAGTCTCCCTACTGCCAGCAGCACTGCAGGCCCTCGCCCCCTAGCACCAGTGGTCCCTTACTATGCCTGGAACCAGACCCAGAGATACGTGCCGCAGTACCCCAACAATACCATGAATTCTTGGACGTTTTCAGCAAGAGAGGGGCCGAGATCCTGCCGCCCCATCGTCCGTACGATTGTCCAATCGAACTTTTACCTGGTGCCGAGATTCTGTTCGGACGGATTTTTCCCTTGTCTGAGCGGGAACTAGAGGTTCTGAAGAAATATGTGGACGCCCTTCTACTTCCCCAGCAGGGGCAGGAATCTTTTTTGTAGAAAAGAAGGACCATTCTCTCCGGCCTTGTGTGGACTACAGGGAGCTGAATAAGATCACGGTCAAGAACCAGTACCCCCTGCCTCTGGTTCCCGTACTCTTCCAAAGACTCAGGACTGCCTCCGTATTTACCAAGTTAGACCTACGGGGGGCATACAACCTGGTACGCATCCGTGAGGGGGATGAGTGGAAGATGGCCTTTCGTACCAGGTTTGACCACTTTGAATACTTAGTGATGCCCTTTGGCCTATGCAATGCCCCTGCGACATTCCAGCATCTAGTTAATGACATTTTCAGAGACTGTCTAGACATTTATGTAGTTGTTTACCTGGATGACATTTTGATTTTTTCCTCTTCCCTTGAGCAGCACCGAAGACACGTCAAGAACGTACTCTGTCGTCTCCGCCAACATGGACTCTATGCGAAACCAGAAAAATGCGAATTCGAACAACAGAGCATCCAGTTCCTGGGACTAGTGATCTCTACGGAGGGGTTCAAGATGGATCCACAGAAGGTTTCAGCTATTCTGGACTGGCCTGCACCTTCAGACAAAAAAGGGGTGCAACGCTTTGTGGGCTTTGCCAATTTCTACCGAAGGTTTATTAAAGGGTTCTCTGCTATTATTTTCCCGATCACACAGCTAACAAAGCAACATGTCCAGTTCCGTTGGACCCCCGAGGCACAGGCCGCCTTCACAAACCTGAAAAAACATTTCACATCTGCTCCCATTCTGAGTCACCCTGACCCAACGCTACCCTATTTACTTGAGGTAGATGCCTCAGAAACTGCAGTGGGAGCTGTCATTTCCCAACGTCAGGGCCTTAAGGACTTGATGCACCCAATAGCCTTCTTCTGCCGTAAGCTCACCCCATCTGAGAAAAACTACGATGTAGGGGATCGGGAGCTCCTGGCCATCAAGGCCACCCTGGAGGAGTGGAGGTACCTGTTGGAGGGGGCAGCACACCCCATACTCATCTATACAGACCATAAGAACCTGGAGAACCTGAGAGCTGCGAAACGTCTAAGACCACGCCAGGCACGATGGGCATTCTTTTTCTCTAGGTTTTTATTCCACATTACTTACCGTCCAGGCTCCAAGAACACCAAACCAGATGCCCTGTCCCGCATGTTTGACGATCCGAAAGAAGTGTCAGCACCAGATACCATACTGTCGGAAGGTAACTTCTTAGTGTTGCAAACTAGCCTGATGTCTAATATGAAACAAGCCTCGGTAGGTGTGCCTGAGCCCCCTGGAGTCACTCTCTTACCCAAAGAGGGATTACTGTGGAAGAACGACAACATTTTTGTGCCAGAGGAAGTCCGAGCTACAGTGTTAAACCTATGTCATGACCATCACTTGGCAGGCCATTTTGGGATACATAAGACTCTAGAACTGGTCCAACGCACATTTTGGTGGCCGGATCTTGAAAAGAATTGCAGGGAATATGTCAGTTCATGTGCCACCTGTACCCGTAGCAAGACTACCAGAGGCAAGGCCTGGGGGTTGCTCAGGCCTTTACCGATTCCTGATCGCCCCTGGAAAATGATTGCGATGGATGCCATAGTGGAACTTCCCCCCGTCAGAAGATTGCTCAGCCATTTTTGTGGTGGTTGACCGACTATCGAAGATGGCCCACTTTATACCATTCAAAAGCACGCCCTCTGCCATGGAGATCGCCCAGGTCTTTATTAAGGAGATGGTAAGGCTACATGGGGTCCCTACAGACATTGTATCAGATAGGGGGGTGCAGTTCACCTCTCATTTCTGGAAGGCGTTATGCAAAGCTCTGAAGATTGAACTATCTATGTCCTCGGCTTACCATCCCCAGACCAATGGGCAAACTGAGAGGACGAACCAAACCCTCGAACAATACCTCCGATGCTTCACCTCCTTTGTTCAAGACGACTGGGTAGCATTACTACCCTTGGCAGAGTTTGCTTTTAATAATGCCAGCCACTCGGCCACAGGCCAGTCTCCGTTTTTTGCCAACTATGGGTTCCACCCGACTTTTTTGCCCGACCTTGTCCCTGATACAACAGTCCCGGCAGTCCAAGATACCGTTGATTTTCTTACCCGTAACAATAAAATTCTACAGGAAGCTCTGACTAAAGCGCAAGCAGCCAGTAAAAGGATGTTTGATAGGAAAAAGAGGGGAGAACTGAACCTACAACAAGGTGACCAAGTGTGGCTATCCACCACCAACCTTAAGATGGCTTGTCCAACAAGGAAACTGGCACCCAAATTTACCGGTCCTTTTCCGGTGAAACGGAAACTAAATGAGGTTTCCTATGAACTTGCCCTACCAGAATCAATGAAGATTCATCCGGTGTTCCATGTGTCTCTACTGAAACCAGCGGTACCTGATCCTTTCCCAGACAGGGGGCCAGGACCACCTGAACCTGTAGTCATTGATGGCAATGAAGAGTTCGAGGTGGAGGCAGTTTTGGATTGTAGAAGAAGGAGAAACCAACTCCAATTCCTGATCAAGTGGAAGGGGTACGGAATGGAGGAGAACTCTTGGGAACCCCAACAGAACATTCATGCCCAAGAACTAATCCAGGCATTCTTCCGCAGCCATCCTCAGAAAAGGGCTCTCTTTGGCACCCGGAGGTTGCCCTTAAGGGGGGGGGGCACTGTCAGGGACGTTCTGTCCGCTTCCGTGATCGTGCTCCTGTACGCATGCGCAGACCACGGCTCCCGGACGCACTGGTACGCGGGGCGCTGCCGTTGTGTGCGCCCGTGCGCATGTGCGCACGTTAGGCGCACGTCATACGCAGCATCCGGCTGCCTATAAAGGACACTGCTGCAATGTTGCACATTGCGGTTTGATATGCATGTGTTCCGTGGTTCTATCTTGCATTAAGCATTCTGTTCTGGTATATGATCCGGCTCTCTGACCCTGCTGCCTTCTCCAACCCTGACTCCGGCTTGTCGACCCTGCCTATATTCAGCCTGACTACCCGTTACCTGGACCCGGCCTGGACTCTGATTATTCTCCTGTCTACCATTTTTGCTGTTGCTTCAAGTGTATGACCCGGCTTGTCTGACTCCGCTGATCTACATATACTACTCTGCTGACCCCTTGTGGCCGCTCTGCTGATCGGCATCTGTTGTTCCTGTATCTTCTACCTGCCTACCAGCATCACCTGCTTCCTGTTCGGCAGTTCCTTTTTCACCAGCAGCCACAACCAGAACTGACACCTGCACTTCACCGTGCTCTTACCACCACTGTCTCCACTCCAGTGGTCTCCGAGCAGGGGTTGTACGGGAGGTCTCCCTCCACGCTTCAGGCTCACCCTCAGGTACGTAACAGCCTGTTTGGAGATGACCTGGATAAATACATCCAAAAGATTACCGAAGGCAAGTCTACCCTATTGCCGGTTAAGAAAAAGAGTAAGCATCCCTCATTTAAACGTACTCTTTCTCCAGCCCCTGGAAATTCAGTCTCCAGACAGTGGCGACGGCTGCCCCAGTCTAACACTAGGGGAAAAGACCAGAGCCAAGCCCAAGGCCAGAAAATAACTTGGGGTTCAAGGTCTAAACAGACCCCCAAAACTTCTCTATGAAGGGATGCCCCCGCTCTGCTGAGTGGGGGGGAAGGCTGTTTTGAAATTTTGGAAATGCCTGCCGGAACGAGGTTCCATGTGCCCATGGGATTTGAAATTGGTATTTTCTGTTTTACAGAAGCTACCTTTTGAACCATTGCATCATGCTTCTCTAAGTCTTTTGACAAAGTAGCCACATCCTCAAGCAAGGTGGGTATCGGAATTGGAAGCTCTTTCGTGTAAAGAACCGTGTATGATTATTCATGATGACAGGGTGGTGCAGCGTCCTCACCTCAACTTTCTTACCTAAGGTGGTTTCAGGATTTCAGGTTTCAGGATTTCATCGGAATCAAGATATAGTCCTACCGTCTTTTTTTCTAGATCCGCAGTCTGCAGAGGAAGAGAGTCTACACTCTCTAGATGTTGTAAATAGGATTTTAAAGGTTTATCTACAAGCTAAGGGCTCAGATAAGAAAGAATGATTGTCTATTTATTCTACCACAGGGCTCAAGGAAGGGCCAGGTAGTGTCGAAGTCCACTATTGCAAGTTGCATTCGACAAGTCAATACTCAGGCCCATGGTTTAGCAAAGAAGAACCCTCCTTATCAGTTGAAAGCGCACTTAACTAGAGCAGTTGGTGCTTCATTAAAGTGTATCACCAGGCCTCCATGGCTCAGATCTGTAAGGCTGCTACTTGGTCTTTGGTCCATATATTTACTAAATTCTACCAGGTAGATGTGAGAGGGTACGAGCATGCCACCTTCGGGCGTAGTGTGCTGCAGGCAGCAGTATAGATCCTCTGGCCCGATGGTGGTCTTGTTCTGATCTGTGTCTCCCTCCCCTCAATTTTAGCATTGCTAAGAGACATCCCATTAAGTAATTAAGGCTCTGTGTCCCGTGATGTATGAGCAAGAAAATAGGATTTTTTATACAGCTTACCTGTAAAATCCTTTTCTTGGGAATATATCACGGGACACATAGCTCCCACCCCTCTTTGGAGTTAAACGTGGGACACTTATTGCTTTGCTACAAAACTGAGGTACTCTACATTTGGAAGGGGTTGTATAGGGGAGGAACTCATTTTTAATTGGGTTTACCAGTGTCCAATCACCTGTGGTGACTAAATAACCCATTAAGTAATTAAGGCTCTGTGTCCCGTGATGTATTCCCAAGAAAATTATTTTACAGGTAAGCTGTATAAAAAAATCCTATTTTTGCAGTCAGGTAATGGATCAGAACTTAATTTCGAGTATGTGAGATGGTCACTTAATAGGCGTTCTGCTTCCAAAATGTAGTTGGTGCGGGTCCTGTATGACAATCCCGCCACCCTTGTCTGCAGTTTTGATTATAAGTTCATCATTTTTGATAAGGGATGACAGGGCAATATTTTCTTGTTGGGTCAGACTACCAAGATCAGTAGAATGAGAAATAAGATGACAACACATTTTTTTTAAATCTGCAAAACCCACATTATAAAAGGTAATAAGGTGCGGCCTTTTGAATGGTAAGGGTAGAATATGGATTTGGGTTTTAAAGTAGAATGTATGATCGGTGGGGGGTATGAAGATGTTGAGTGTATAACTCAAGCCCTGTATAGGACTCATCATGATACAATTGTTCGAGCATCTCAATTACATCTGCGTCAAAGACCTCTGCAGCCTCTCCTGCAAATGTCCTTTTGCTTGGTGCGGCTGGAGAAGGGTTCCTCAATAAAAAATAAAAAAAAAGAACATGAAACAGAATTATCCAGAGCAATGTTTACTAAAAGAGTCCCTCAAACTCCTTGCTGCTGTCACAGACTAAATCTGCCTCCAGTAGACATGCACACTCTGGATGAGACCATGCAGCCTCCCTGACTCCTGCAGAGGATTGGAGTCCTCCTGACTCCCATGCACAGACCTCCTGTCTGTGGGGTGGGGCCCTGAGCCATAGTAAGATCACAACTAATAGCCCTGCACACAGATGGGCAATCAGCGTGCCTTTCTCTCCAAAAATCTGGCCTAAACCAGCAATCTTCTGAGTAGCACAGAGTGCCACTGCTACACTGTCTAATGTACTGATAGCCTAGCCTATTTCTTGAAGCCACGCAATGCCTGGACAGCACAAATACCCCCCAAATGACCCCTTTTTGGAAAGTAGACAGTTGTATTTAGTAAGAGGCATGGAAGTTTTTTGAAGTTGTAATTTTTTTGTTATCATTTTCTTGGAAAACAAAGAAATAAAATGATATATATATATTGTTTAAATTGTGAAAAAAAAGTGTCACCAGTGCAGTACATCATCATCGATCATGAATACTGACTAGTGACAGCATATTAAAAAATATATAATTTTTTATTCAACTTAACATCTTTTTCTTACAATTATTTTTTTACATCCTGTTAACAGAGTAGCTCAGTGTCAGCATAGTGTGGGTTTGGTGATCATGGATTTTTATTTTTATTTTTTACACTGTAAATGGCAATGTATATTTAACTGTCATGAATGGGTTTCATTTCTAACAGCTGTGATGTTGTAATTGGCCTATAGCTATTACTGTACATCAGGGATCCTCAAACTACGGCCCTCCAGCTGTTGCGGAACTACAAGTCCCATGAGGCATTGTAAAACTCTGACATTCACAGACATGACTAGGGCATGATGGGAATTGTAGTTCCTGAACAGCTGGAGGGCCGTAGTTTGAGGACCCATGCTGTACATGGTACAGGGTTCTGCGATTAGTGCATGGCTATCACAGGGTAATTGGGCCAATCACAGCATCACAATGCTAAGCATAATTGTTACGAATGAAACCCATACATAACAGTTGTGTTTACATTGTAATTATATGATCGCATAGCAATCATGTGATACTCCGAACACTCAAAGCAGCTGGGTACCGGGTGGACACAGTGGTCACGTGATAATCATCAAACATGACATTGAAACATATGAAGTCATTAAAATATAAATAAAGTTCCCTTTGGACTGGTGGCGCTATACACAACTGCACCATTTTTTTTGCAGCCCAAAGGCGGTTCTATTAGGGAGCACTCTACTCTAAACCACTATGAGCATCTGTTCATTGAAAAGGAGCCTACACCTCATATGATCACTGAACTCTATAAGCTTCTGGGGTCTGCCCCCACAATGCCAAAGCCAGCCTTTATTCGGGACAGAGCGCATGACCTTGAGTTGGAGTTTTCAGCTGAACAAATAACACACACTCTAGCTCCATAGAATCCAAGACACAGACTACAAACTCTTGATGCGTTACTACTGGGTACAGTACCTGTAGCTCTATCATGTATCTATGCTTTGGTCAAAGATTGTTTCTGACGTGGATGTGGTCCGAGGGGCACACTTCTTCACCTTCACACTTCTTCACCCCCTTTCAGATTGGATATCAAAACTCAGATAAAGGGTGCTCTTGGGGTTGATATCCCAATCCCCCCGACTTGTTTCCTTCTACACATCTCTACCCCCCTGCTGAGCCATTACAAAAAAAGTGCATTACTGCACCTCCTGAATGCAGCTAAACAACTTATACCTATTTAATGGAAACATCCACAGGTGCCCACTAGAGAGAAATGACTGAGATCAAGGAGACAGAGGAGTGGGTAGTGACGTGTGTGCGTGTGAGGACAGATGCAAGCGCTTTACTAGTAATTGGGCACCTTGGCAGGAGTATACTGCTGATCCTGATCCAGTGCTGTCCAGCCTGTAGGTTGCTTTGTTGGAGTTAACAGAAGTCTCATTGAGAGTACCTTCTTGAATTGTGCTGCTGATACCTAAACCCAATATTTGCACTCCGTTCCAATGTTTTTATTTTTAATTCAGATCATTGTGGGCGATTATATTATTATATTATGGTATATGTTATGTGTTGTTGTTAAAGTTCCTGTTCTTGTTGTGCTCTCCTTTTCCCTAGTTTTCCTTTCCTTCCCTTTTACACCCCATGTTTTTGTAGCGCTATATGCCAATGTACCAATTTATGGCATTTACTTCTGGTGTCTTATTTGCAAACCCTCATAAGTAGGGCATTGTTGGCTATGCTGTATTCTCTGTTTTACAAATAACGATTACATGAAATAATTTATATATATATATATATACACACACACTGTATTTATTGGCATATAACACTCACTTTTTTACCCTGAAAATAGAGGGTAAACTGTGCCTGTGTGTTATACGTAGGGGACTGTGGAATGTTTTTTTCCTAAAACTTCCCTCTTTAAGTTAGGGTGCGTGTTATATGCCTGTGCGTGTTATACACCGAAAAATACCGGTATATATATATATATATAAATTAAGTCAAATAAACTCAAGAGACTGACACTAATTATTCTTTCTAAGTCTCATAACACATGGATTAGAGGATGAATCAACAATTCCCAAATACATTAGCTACCAGTGTGTGTATTATAAAAGACCATAAGATCACATTGTCAGAACACTTTTAATTCTACAGCTAAACATATTGCATCACATTGCCTTACAATGTGTGTTTATGCTTAGGCATTACAGCAATGAACATTATAAATTTGTCCTCCTAAAAACTAGAAAGTAAGCTTCACGGTGTCTTTCTGTTAACTGTTAAGTGAATTATGAGTTTTATAATATTTTATTGAACAAACAGAAATGCAACATAATTTAATGAATAGGCAAAAAATGGACAGCACAATAGAGCATATATTTTAATGTAAATTCTATCTTAGATTATTAATATTTGCTTATATTGTATTTACACTGGGTAATTACAAAATGTGGACTCTAAATACACTTTAAATTAGATAGCGTATAAAAAACAATAAATATGTACACATTCTGCTGTTAATGGATACAAATGGTGTAATCATTTCTTTAATAATTTAAATTACCCAACTTAAGTTACACATAAAAATACAGTGATTGTTTTTCACAAGAGTAATTCACAACCAACATGCAATAGTTTTTTGAGTCAATATAAATTAAGTGCACATTAATTTAAATGTAACACTTGATGCACAAAGTGGCACTAAATATCCTTATTCTTTAACCACTTACCTACTGTGCACCTTTTTGCACCGCCTCGTCGTCATTTACGTCGTTTCCGTAAGCATAAACTTACGCCTGCTATATGAGGGGTAAGTTTACGAAGGTCCGTCGTATGCCATGTTAAGTATGGCGTTGGGACAGTGTCGTCTTTTCCCGTCGGTTACATCGTTTAACTAAGTCGTTCGCAAATAGGGCATTGCATAAGTGACGATCACGCCGTTTTCACGTCGGTTTCAATGACGTTTTCCGACATGAGCTGGAGCATGCGCACTGGGCTTTTTTCCCGGCCGGCGCATGCGCAGTTTGATCGAATTTAAATACAAGCCGCCCCCTTTCATTTACGCGGGGATACGCTGGGCCATGTACACTACGCCTCTGCAACTTACAGAGCAAGTGCTTTGAGAATACGGCACTTGCTCATTTAAGTTGCGGCGGCGTAGTGTAAATGGCATACGCTACGCTGACGTGGCCGGTACGTGAATCTGGCTCAAACACTTTAGTTTTGCTGGAGACAAGCAGGACTTATGTTTTGGTGATTTTCCTTGCGCTGAAGAAAGCATTGTTTTGTTTGGTTTGAACGCAAATAAAAACTCTTTTGTTTACTATCACGGTTTAAGCACTGTCTCGCGGAGCTAAAGAACCCCCGAAGTTCACAGTCCTGACAAATTATGGTGCCTTGTTTCTTGCAAGACAATTGTTTTTAAATACATCATGAGAATAAGTTCACTTTAAAATCTCCATTAGTGAGTATAAACTTTTCTTTTATGCCTTTTTAGAATACAATGCAAGATACCAACACCACTCTGGTGAAGGAATTTCTTCTGTTGGGCTTTTCCGACTTGCATGCTTTTCAAAATGTTTTGTATGGCCTTGCACTTCTAGTGTATGTTATATGCATCTTTGGAAACATTGCCATAATTATTTTAGTTAGAATGGAGGCATCTCTTCACAGCCCCATGTATTTTTTCATTAGTATATTTGCTGTTTTAGAAATAATGTTTATCTCAGTTTCCGTTCCAAATCTTTTATCAATCTTACTTCAGACTAAGAAGACCATAATATTGATTGGCTGCTTTGCACAAATGTATGCCTTTAATGCTTTGGGGGAAACCGAATGCTTTCTCCTTGCATTAATGGTATTTGATCGATACTTGGCTATAAACAATCCATTGAGATATTCAACAATTATGAACAGTAAATTTTGTTCAAAATTAGCAGTTCTTCCATGGCTTGGTGGTTTCTTTGTTTCCTTCCTCCCTACATGTCTTACTGTTCTTTTGGAGTTTTGTGGCCCTAACACGATTGACCACTTTTTCTGTGATCTGGCTCCAGTGCAAAATTTGGCATGTTCCAACTCTTTTTACAGTGGCATGGTTACAGTGTTGGCTGCAATTGTTTCTGTTGTTTTTCCATTTGTTACAATTGTCACATTATACATTTGCATAATAGTTACTGTCCTGAAGATTAAAAGCAAGGATGGGAAAAAGAAAGCATTTTCAACCTGCTCTTCTCATCTCATTGTAGTCTGTCTGTTCTATGGTTCAGCAATTATTGTGTACGTCAGACCTCAAGGCAGCCACTACGATAAATTCCTTGCGCTAATGTATACAGTTGTCACTCCAGCACTAAACCCCTTTATTTATACCTTAAGAAACAGTGAGGTAAAGCAAGCACTCAAAAAATTATTAAGACAACATTTCATGCAGCATCCAAGTTAGTGTGATGCAGTTTTTACTTTTGTAGGATATTTGCTCTATTATATAAGATTTATATATAGTTTGAGTATATCATACCTTGCTGAAATGTTAAGTTTAGGTTTTAGCTATCTCACTAGACATGTGCAGACTGGAATATTTTGTTTTGTTTTTTCGTTTTCGTCTGGAAAATACATTTATTTAGTTACTCCCGAAAATCGTTTTGATTTATGTCGTTTTTCGTTGGGGAATAGCTTTCGACCGAAAATCCAATAATACTTGGTTTCTGTCGAATGGTCAAAAGAATATTCGACGTAACGTCGAAACTTTTTGGTTGCTGTCGAATGGTCAAAAGAATATTCGACGTAACGTCGAATCTTTTCGAATCGTAAATTTCCGTTGGAATATTCCGCCTACAAGAATTCTAATGTTGTATAACTAGTAATAATGTCGAATTTATTTTCTATAATGTCGAATCTATTTTCTCATAAATCGAAATCTATTCTCTGTAATGTCGAATCTATTATTTATATAGTGTCGAATCTTTTCTCTATAATGTCGAATCTTTTCTCTATAATGTCGAATCTTTTCTCTATGATGTCGAATCTTTTCCCTATAATGTCGAATCTCTCGATATCTAATTTTTACCGCAACGAAAACGAAAATAAAGCATTTTTTATGACGGATCTTTCGGTTTTCGTTTCTTGCACTTTTGTAAAAGTTTGTTAAAACTAAAACAAAAAAAAAACAAAACAGATTTCGGACGAAAATGCATTCTAACGAAAACGAATGCACATGCCTATATCTCACCAAAACTGGATCAGTCATAAAGATCACAATTGCAAAGCTTAGATTTGGCAAACAGAACACTCATCTTAAATAAATATGTAGAAGTGAGCAATCTCCATCTATTTCAGAAATGATTTCATATTATTTAATGCTCAGAACAGACAATCACCCTAACAATGACACAACATAACCACTTGCCTACCCCGCGCTTTAGCCAAATGATGGCTACACGCTGAAGGCTACTTCTGGGAGACCGTCATATGATGACCCACCGTGATTGCACGTCCGCAGCTAGTCGTGGACGGCATGCTCTGTAATCACAGTGTGCGGAGGACACTGTTGATCACAAAATGAGGTAAAGAGTCAATCAGTGGCTCTACCTTACGATCATGGATATAAACAGAAGCCACATGAGGAGAGGAGAACTGGCTTCTCTAAAAGGAAAATGTAAACTGATAACCTATCAGTGCCCATCAGTGATACCTATCAGAGCCCATTAGTGCTGACTATCAGTGCAGCCTCATCGTTGCCCACCATGTGGTCCACAGAGTCCTCTGATGTGGCCCGCGACCTCCTGCCCTGGGATGGCTGGTTGGCAAGCCCAGATATCAGGTTGCCAACCTGCCATCTGAGAGCATCAGTGTTGTGAATGAAGCCGGTGTTAGAGGAAGCAAGCGGCTTTTTAGAAAGTGCAAGACGTCTATAGCAAAGTGGAAAGAATTGAAAAAATGCGCATACCTTACAATAGAAAACGTGAATAGACGCTGCAACTCAAAAATGTTATACGACATAAAAATATACAAAGCAAAAAGAGGGAGTCGCGCTAAATAAATGAGTAATATGTCTCATCAAAAAACATACATAGCTTAAAGAAACTACATAGTGGAAGATAAATATAAATATAAATCACCAAATAGTGCAAGTGAATGAAAAAAATAAATGTCCAAACACTAATTCACAGTACACCACCAAGATTTTACAAATGGATGGGGTAAGGCAATGACTAAAAAAAGTCCAGAGCATACAGTGTGAACGTGGTGATTCCTTCTAGGTGTTTGATGGATGAAACAGGACAAAGAACCTCCACCAACGCAAAACACTGACCCTTACCAGAGCCTGAGATCCCAACAAGAGATCAGATAATGTGGGGAACTAGTCAACAACGATCCACCAAAAACAGAGTATCCTCGATGGCGTGGGAAGTCCTCAACAGTTACCAATATACAGTCGGGGCATATGGAAACAGGAGAGACTCACATAGTGTAAAACCATAACACAGGTTTATTGAAGTAAAAACAGATGTAAACTTACATTTAGTAGAAAGATAAACAGCATTTAAAATCACAAGCCGGCCGGCTAACAGAACGTGTACCCGTCTCTTCCGGGTCCTGTACACGTGATGCGGTGACGTCAGAACGTTCTTTTATTCATTCACTTGCACTATTTGGTGATTTATATTTATATTTATCTTCCACTATTTAGTTTCTTTAAGCTATGTATGTTTTTTGATGAGACATATTACTCATTTATTCAGCGCGACTCCCTCTTTTTGCTTTGTCTATAGCAAAGTGCAGCTAACCAGCGGGAAAACCACAGGTACATTGCACCGCAATACACCACAGACCATCAGTATAAAAGCAGCCTTAGGCCCCTTTCACGCGATCACTCCAACGCAATCAGACGCCTAATTCAAAATAGGCAGGTAGGGGGCGTGATCCATGTAATAGAATCGTGACCACGCGCAATTGACGCTTTTTCCGAACTGCGCATGCGCCGGCAGTGAACGTATCCCAGTGCGCATGCTCCAAATCAAGTCACAAATATTCATTGATATCGACGTGAACGTAACTTACGCCCAGCCCCATTCCCGAACGACTTACGCAAACGACGTACAATACAACGCTGTCCCAACGTCCATACTTAACATTGGCTGCGCCTCATATAGCAGGGGTAACTTTACGCCGGAATTACGCTTACACAAACGACGTAAAGTACGACGACCAGGCGTAAGTATGCTCGTGATTGGCGTATCTAGCTCATTTGCATATTCAATGCAAAAATCAACAGAAGTGCCACCTAGCGGCCAGCGTAAATATGCAACTAAGATACGATGGCGTAAGAGACTTACGCCGCTCGTATCTTAGCTAAATTCCAGAGTATCTTGTTTTCTGAATACAGAAAAAAGATATGCCGGCTTTTCTTAGAAGTTACGCGGCGTATCTCTAGATACGCTGACGTATCTTCGTTCTGAATCTGGCCCTAAAATTTCAGCCACAACTGCCAGGAAAATTGTTTGGGATGGAAAGAAAAACCCACAATTAACTTCAGGTGAAAGACAGGACTCTCTGAAAACATGTGGTGTGGCTGTTTCAAGTAGACATGTGCAATTAGTTTAGTTTCTAATTCTTTTTTTTTAACGAAAATTCAGAATTTTCGTATTTCCAAATTTTTTTATTTGCAATTTTTCTAGGGCTGTGCAAATTAACTTTTAATTGATTGATTAATCTTTCATTTTTTTGATCGATCAAAATCTTTTTGATCGATTAAAATTCTTTTGATTTGTACTTACCTCTCTGCCGGTTTCTGGGCCTTCAGGGAGTTCCGTCGGAGATCCGGTAACGTCACTGTAACGGTCGCCACCGTTTATGACCTTCAATCCAACCACGACAAGCTTATCTGACACACTGCGACAATACCGCATACACGATCCATATCAATTCCCAGAATAAGACGCGACAGAGCTCCGTACTTGCTTCCAAAGATATGACCCATTTATTGATATTTTCTCAGCTTCTTATACAGTTTCAAGCATAATGCAGTTAATCACCGGACAATGTAGTCTCCACCCCCCTTCACACCATGGGGGGCTTCAATCACCTTAAAAGGCATTCAGGTAAGCTAATTATGTAGACACGTCGGCACCGCATCATCAATAGAGTTACAGTAACTCAGAGAGCATGACATTCCTGTAGACAATGACAAAAAAAAGTTCTTTCTGATGCAATTGTGTCTATATTGAATAAGCAACAGCTTGTGATATCTCAAGACATCCACTTTGTAATATTCCAGTCCTGCAATATGAATTATTATTAATGTCCCATCTCATGTAATATATGACTTATGATTCTTTGTCACCCTATGGCCCTAGTGGACATAAGGTGACCCTAGACATAGGAATATCTCAGTCTGTCACGGTTCATTCCGTTACAGTCATGGACCCCGGTGGGCCTTGCCATGTCCATCTGAAGGGCCCCTTTGCTGTGCCTTCATATCTGCATACCGCTGGGCCCTTACAATCTGCCACACGCAAGGGCTATTACATTTCCCTCTATCACTTCCCTCTATCAACCTGGCATTCTACAGCCATCCACTGGGAGTTGTGATAGTTCCCTTCACGGGACATGCCGACAGACTGATGTTAACCCCTCCTCATCTGGATTCAGCAGTGGCATCAGTGTGCCCATTTTTATACCAGTATCATACTTGGCTAAATGTTTTTATGACTGCTTTTGGTACCGTTTGGTATTACTCGCACCATTTTACAGTTTATGTAGCTACATCGATTTTATCTCCAGTGCAATATTTATTTTGTTACCTACTTCAAGACTATAAAAGTTTTAATGTTATTCCCATCGAGCACTGCCTTTGTGTGTTTTTTGTATCCTGCTATCCATTTTTCCAGTTGTTGGTAGCTGCACTGGGAATCAGCCTGCAAGGAAATCAGCTAAAAGTAGTTGGATCTGTATGTGCATTATAATTAATCGAAATTAGTCGATTAATCGATTAAAAAAAAAAACGATTAATCGAACACAAAAATTTTGACCAGTAACAGCCCTAAATTTTTCAGATCTCGAAATCTCGAATAAAAAAAATAGGCCACAGACCATCAGTATAAAAGCAGCCTTAGGCCCCTTTTACACGATCGTTCCAACGCAATCGGACCCTTCATTCACCTTAATTTTTTGAGAAATTCAAAAATATGAAAATATGAAATATGAAAATTCGGAAATGAAAAAATTCGGAATTAAGAAAAAAAACGTTTGAAAAATCGAAATTTCGAAATAGCGAAAATTAAAATATTCAATTTTTTTTTTATTTCCGAATTGAAGTCCCTCTAGGACAAAACGCGTAGGGCTTGGTACGACTATTTCCTATATTGCTTTTATTCCCTTTTTATACCTCGTGATCACTTGAATGTACAGCATTTTGTTGATCTGCACCATCTGGAGCATTTTTTATTTTTCTTTGCATGATCTGCTGGACCAAGTTTTTAGCTTAATCATCGTTCTCCCATATCCTCTTGTGGGGTATTTTCTTTCACCATGTGTATTCACTTGAAGTAGGAGGGCCTCTCCCTCCTTTTCCTTGGGTCCATCCGTTGGTTTCACCGAGAGGTTCCTGTCCGAGACTATTGGTATACATCCAGGTCCATCGTTTGGTGTTCGATCATCCAGCTTTCAGATAAGTCAAATTGATCCTCTCTGGAAAGTCCACGCTCTCATGATCTGCTGTCACTGACACCTTTGGGTTCAGTATGAGTATTTAATCTACTCCTTACAGTTCAAGAAGAATGTCCTGTCCATGTTGATTCATGTGGTTCCATTGTCTTCAGCCTTTATCCTTAGATGGACATTCATTTACACATTAATTTGTGTTTTATATTTTATTTATTCATTTTATGTTTACTATTTATTTTTCACTTTAAGTGACACTTAATGTGGTTATTATTATTAGCGCTACTAATTTTTCCTTATCACTTGCTATATAACATTGCCCCCCAAAAAAAATGAAATCCAACTTTTTTACCATTTTAGTAATTGTTTGTACTTAAATTAACTGTTATTTAAACAAATTATTTGTTACAAATATTTTTTTCCTCTTTGTGTATGTTTAGGTAACCAAGGGAGTGAGGGGTGAAGATTGGGGGGGCGCCACAGGATTAGCTCGCACAGGGCACCTGAACACCTAAGGCCGGCCCTGTGTGCAAGATCAATTTGTATTGTGGAATGCTCATAAAGCATATATTAGAGGAATTCTTAAACAACTAGGGGCCAAGAGGCAGCAGCAAAGTAAAGTTAACAACACAATTTTTTTCTGTTAGAAATGAGCAACAAACAAAAAACATCCCCTGCAATCTCCCAAAAATGTTATCAGTTGAGATATGACCTTAGACTCCTCTTCTTGGAAAACGTTGAAAAATCATCCCGAAAATTAAAAATTGCATATTAGCTACCAGGAATAAAGCAGGTAAACTACTAGCTCACAGAGTGAAGGGTTTAAGGTACAAAACCAAGATACCATATTTACTCCATCCCATCACCAAACATAAACTTTACCATCCCCAAGATATAGCTGACACCTTCAGCCACTACTACAGCACTTAGTACAACTTAAAAGATGAGGTAGACACCTTCCAACCTAACCCTGACGCAATTAGCCAATTTTTACAAAAATTTGTCATACCCACCATTTCTCAAGAACAATTACAAAAACTGAATCTACCTTTCAGTAGTACAGCGATCCATAAAGTTATTGATTCTCTCCTGGTCCAGACGGATTCACTGGGGATTACAATAAAACCATTAAACTACTGTTAACCCCTTATTTGGAATGCACTTTTAACGCCGCTGCTGCCTCAGCCACCTTCCCTCCTGAGATGTTGAATGCTAGAATTGTGACCCTACAGAACCCAGGAAGGACCCTATCTCACCTCCAAACTTTAGGCCTATATCATTGCTCAACATTGATTTGAAGATTTACGCCAAACTCATTGCTTTTCGCCTATTAGACATACTTACCCTTCTTATCCACCTGGATCAGACAGGATTTACCAAAGACCGTCAGATGTCTGAGCGGTTTGCTGATGTCAACATTGTGGATCAGGTGGTCAATTGTGGCAGTGGGGTTATGGCATGGGCAGGCGTATGCTATGGACAATGAACACAGGTGCATTTTATGGATGTCATTTTAACCGCTTACTGGGCACATATACCCCCTCCTGCTCAGGTGAAATTTCAGCTTCCGGCACTGCGTCGCTTTAACTGACAATTGCGCGGTTGTGCGACATGGCTCCCAAACAAAATTGACGTCCTTTTTTCCCCACAAGTGTAGCTTTCTTTTGGTGGTATTTGATCGCCTGTGCGGTTTTTATTTTTTGCGCTATAAACAAAAAAGGGCGACAATTTTGAAAAAAAATACAATATTTTTTACTATAATAAATATCCCAATTAAAAAAAAACACATATTTTTTCTCAGTTTAGGGCGATACGTATTCTTCTACATATTTTTGGTAAAAAAAGACTGGTTTGCGCAAAAGTTATAGCGCCTACAAAATAGGGGACAGAATTATTATTTTTTTACTAGAAATTGCGGCGATCTGCGATTTTTATTGGGACTGCGACGTTATGGCAGACACATCGGACACTTTTGACACATTTTTGGCGCCATTCACATTTATACTGCGATCAGTGCTATAAATATGCACTAATTACTGTATAAATGTGACTGGCATTGAAGGGGTTAACACTACGGGGTGAGGAAGGGGTTAAATGTATTCCCTACATAGTGTTCTAACTGTGGGGGGGGGTGACTGGGGGGTGACCGATCTGTTTCCCTATGTACAAGGAACACAGATCGGTCTCCTCCTCTCAAGAGACAGGACGCTGTCTCTGTGTAAAACGGCAATGAGAGATGATCTCATACATTTACATATGAGATCATCTCTCATTCGCCAAACAGATCGCATCACAAGCGGCCACTCTGATTGGACGTTCGCGGCGATCTGTGATTGGCTGTGTCCAAGGGACACGGCCAACACAGAATTTTGCGGGGAATGTGCTAGTGAGAGGCCGTCAATTGACGGCTTGTTGGCAATTTAGATCCGCGCTAAAGCCGTCATTCGACTATATCGCGGATCTCAATCGGTTAAATGAACAGAGATACCGTGGCAAGATCCTGAGGCCTATTGTTGTGCCATTCATCCACAACCATCACCTCATGAACTATGTGAAGGAGACATGTTTCCCTTTCTGAGGCAAATGGTGGTCATACCAGCTACTGACTGTTTTTTTAGATCCCCCGACCCCCCAATACAGTAGAACTGCACATTTTAGAGTGGCCTTTTATTGTGGCCAGCCTAAGGCACACCCTTGCAATAATCATGCTGTCTAATGCCACACCTGTAAAGTGGATGGAATATTTTGGTAAAGCAGAAGTGTTTACTAAGACCCCTTTCACACTGGACACGGGAGGTGCAGTGGCGGTATAGTGGTGCGGTTTTAACCCCCGCTAGCATCCGAAAAGAGTTAATACCGCCGGCATTGCGCCTCTGCAGAGGCGCATTGTCGTGGTATTACCGCGGTTTCCCATTGATTTCAATGGGAAGGAGCGGTAAACACCCCACTCCTATACCGCTCCAAAGATGCTGCTTGCAGGAGTTTTTTTCCTCCTGCCAGCACATCGCCTCACTGTAAAAGCCCTTGGAATGCTGGGGCAGGATTATTTCAAGCGTTATTTATGCGCTATTTTTAGCGCTAAAACGCCTGAAATACGCCTCAGTCTGAAAGGGGCCTTACACAAATTTAGACAGTGTAAGCAGGCTCTGCAGCGATCTAAGCCATGTCCAGCCCTTCCTCCATCTCCCCCCGCTGTTTTCTGGGAGACACATAAGACCCAGAAGACAGCAGGGACCAGTGAGGATGTGCAGCGCATGCACAGTAGGGAACCTGGCTGTGAAACCACATGGCATTGCTTCCTGATTCCCTTACCGAAGATGGCGGCGCCTCCAACCAAGAGCCGAGGGACAGATCGGCTTCAGGTGAGGACATTGCAGGTGCCCTGGATAGGTAAGTATCCATATTTTAAAAGTCAGCAGCTGCAGTATGTGTAGCTGCTGACTTTTAAGAAAAATAAATAAATTTTGGCGGAACTCCGCTTTAAGTGCTATATATATTTATATATACACACACACACACACACTTTTCTATTTTTGGAGGTGGGGGGGAATCTTGAGAGAGTTCTCACACTTTTTTCCCTAAAGCCTGAGGCCGTGTACACACGGCAGAGAACCTCGACGGGCAGAACACATCGTTCCGCCCGTCGAGGTTCTCTGCCGGCCGTCGAAATCGGCGACCCGTGTGCACGCTTTTGGCTCGCCCCGCCCGTCGGGAATCCCGTCGAGCGAAAAGAGAGCAACACATTTGCTCGACGGCCCGCCTGGATGAATGGCTGGTTGCCATTCCCGACGGGCGGGTCGCCGATTTCGACGGCTGGCAGAGAACCTCGACGGGCGGAACGATGTGTTCTGCCCGTCGAGGTTCTCTGCCGTGCGTACACGGCCTCATACACACGACCGGTTTTCCCGCCAGGAAAACTGCCAAGAGAGTTTTGGCTGGGAGAGAAAAAGGGTCATCTTTATGCTTACCTGCAGGGGAAAAAAACGCGCATGCTCAATAACACTTTGACGCATGCGCGGTAACATACAACATTAGTGTGGGGTGTAGCAAGATGGCGGCAACGGAATCAAATGTTACGAGACAACGGCTCGTCATAGTCGATGACGTCACCGTGTTCTTGATATTCAAAAGAACAGCAGGTTTTTGTGTGGCCGTGTGTATACATGGCTTTTCAGGGCAAGCCTGCCAGGAATCCTGTAGGGAAAACCGGCGTTTTTTTTTTCCCGACGGGATTCCCGGTTGTGTGTACAGGGCTTAAGACTTGACCCCTGGTCTTAGCATGTCCTATTAAGATGCCACTGTGCACTATCCTTCTTTACAGTCAAACCAAAATCCTGTGAAATTGTTTGTGGTCCAAAAAACAGCATCATAACTACTTTTTAAACTATAGTTGCATTCAATGTTCATACTAATAAATGTGCTTTTGAATGTAAATGTCACATTTTAGTTCAGTGTCAAAAACAGTTTTCCAGATTTTTACAGCATTATGTTTATGTATAAGAAATGTAATTTGAACTCTGAATTTATATTTAAGTATATATATGATTTGATTGCACAAGAGTTTATTGCTACTGCTATATATATACAGTATATATTTTATTTTAATTTGTTTAATAGCATTTTAAAATATTGATTTTAACTACAGTATATTGGAAGGTTTCTTTATAACAGTAAATAAAGTGTTGGAGCATCAGTCTGGTGGTTTAAGGTATTTCTAGGCTAATACTAATAATTTATTTAAAAGCTTTCAATTCCACATAACATTACTAATATTGTACCAGTGATACATACTGTATTTGATATAACATAGAGCTCAACCAAGTATTGTATTATGTTTACACACTTGCATACATTCCAAAAAATGACTAATATTTAACATATACTGACTCTATGTCCTAATCTTTAGGAGTTTTAATGCATTACAGAATTTTGTTTACTTACATGTATTACAATTTTGCCAAACACATATGTACCCTATTTATCGTTGTATACTGCGCACCGGCGTATAACGCGCACCCCAAACCTAGAAAGGTAGTTTAATAAAAAAAGGTAGTTTAAGGGGGAAAAAAAAACGTACATTTTGGATGCTCCTCCGGCGTCCGTCTGCGGTCTTGCGTGGGGTCCGTCCAGCCTTGTGGGTGTCCGTCTGCTGCTTCCTTGCACGTGGTCCCTCCAGCTTTGTGGGTGTCCATCCGCACCTTGCCCGGGGTTGCAGCGGTGTTTGGATTTGGCCCCTCGGCCGAGCTGTGCAGAGCCGGATTTCCTGTTTGTTTGGCTGCTCTCGGCTTCTCTCAGTCACGCTCGGCATCTCTCGCGTGGCTGCGGGCGTAGCCGAGCATGGCCGAGCCTAGCCAAGTGCGCAGTGCACTCAGCTCGGCTCAAGGCTGTGGCACTAAGAGACAGCGGGGATTGGCGTATAACACGCACCCACAATTTCCCCCTGATTTTAAGGGGAAAAAGGTGTGTGTTATATGCCGATAAATACAGTATTTCTGATGTTCACATGCTCATTGTAGATGCTTTTGGCTGTGGACACGGGATAGCATGGGCACCCTGTACCAATCCTGTGTATGGAGCTATGCAGCCCCGTACACAACAAAATTAATAACATGTTTACCACGGACATTCAGATGCCATCATAACAAGATAATAAATGTTATTCACTTAGCCTGGCAGTGGTCCCAAAATGTGTATGCTGTGTATACACTGATGTGAAAAAGTTTTAGGTAAGTGAAAAAAAGATGCTGTTAATAAACAATGCTTTCAGATATAGAAGTGGTAATAATTTATTTTTATCAATTAATAAAATGGAAAGTAAATGAACAGAAGAGAAATCCAAATCAAATCAATATTTGGTGTGACCACCCTTTGGCATCAAAACAGCTTCAATTTTCCTAGGCACATGGACAAACTTTCTAGCACTGGCAATATGGAACATATAACTTCAGCCCCGGGGGATTTGGCTGCCAAATGACCGGGGCACTTTTTGCGATTCGGCACTGCGCCGCTTTAACTTAATTTCCCCACAAATAGAGCTTTCTTTTGGTGGTATTTGGTGGTATTTGATCACCTCTGTGGTTTTTATTTTTTGAGCTATAAACAAAAATAGAGCGACACTTTTAAAAATAAATAAAAAATTTTTTTCTTTTTGCTATAATAAATTTCCCCAAAAAGTATATAAAAGTTTAGGTCGATACATATTCTTCTACATATTTTTGTTGGAAAAAATTACAATATGAGCGTCTACAAAATAGGGGGTAGTTTTATGCCATTTTCATTATATTTTTTTTTTTAACTAGTTAGCGATCTGCGATTTTTTTTTTCAAATATTTTAATTTATTTCAACCACAAAAGGTGAGTCCAGGTTCTCGCATCAGCCACATGTACATAGTAATATATAAGATACTTTTGAAAGTATAAAACAATATTCCACATAATAATCAAATCATACCTATACACTCTGGCCCAGATTCTCAAAGGAGATACGACGGTGTATCTCCAGATACGCCGTCGTATCTCTGTTTTTGTGGCGTCGGATCTATGCGCCCGATTCTTAGATCTGACTGGCGTAAGTCACTTACACCGTCGTATCTAAGTTGCATATTTACGCTGGCCTCTAGGTGGCGTTTCCGTCGATTTCCGCGTTGAATTTGCAAATGAGCTACATACGCCTATTCCTGAACGTATTTGCGCCCCGTTGTCGTAGTTTACGTCGTTTGCGTAAGCGTAAAGTTACCCCTGCTATATGGTGGGTTAACTTGCGTAGGTCCGGCCTACGCAATGTTAAGTATGGACGTCAGGACAGCGTCGTTTTTTTCCAACGTTTGCGTAACTCGTTCACGAATAGGGCTTTGCGTAAGTTACGGTCACATCGAAACCAATGTATTTGCGCCGTGGCAGATTCAAAGCAACGTTAGGGAGCTGTCTCAAAGGGAGACAGATGTTTAAGAGTCTCCACCCAAGAGGGTTAAACATCAAACTTGATTTGAACTGCTTCATTAGTAATATATAATGATCTACATCAGGGGTGTCAAACTGGCGGCCCTCCAGCTGTTCCGAAACTACAAGTCCCATCATGCCTATGCCTGTGGGAGTCATGCTTGTAACTGTTAGCCTTGCAATGCCTCATGGGACTTGTAGTTTTGCAACAGCTGGAGGGCCGCCTGTTTGACACCCCTGATCTACATTACTAATTACATACACTTTTGTATGGGGTGGGGTTCCCCTTTAGGATGAATAAAAATAGGAATATTATTTACATGTTTTAGAAATGTTTATTTGATTTATGAACACTGCGCTACAAATTCTTCATTTACATTTTTGCATATATATCATACCTTTCAAATAGCAGCTTTAGGCATATATAAATATATATACCCAAAATATATGTGCATTTATTTTTCCTGTGTGCGGTGGTGGTTTGAGAAGGTAAAGGGGATTATATATATATAAAGTGACAGGAAGTCAGGTAAATCTGTGGGTGTTGTCACAGACGAGAGATACATTTCTGCCTTGTTTAGACAATTCACCAATTACTATTAGGTGTCCACTGCAGAAATAGCCAGAGAGGTTTAGGGCGTTGGAAAACTTCAGCTGTTAAGAATGAGGCAATTCAGAAAGACTTCTGAAGAGGTGAGGTGGTTGTTGATTTTTCTGTGTGATAAAAATCAAAAAGACTATTGTTTCTCTGCTGTATGACCAGCAGTGTCTGCCCAGCAGTAGGCTGTGCCAGACTCCATAGGTAGGTTCCTGTGTTGTGAAGGTAGATGCCCCAAGTGGCCAGGGTTTATTTTATGTTATGTTTTGTTTATGCTGTTTTGATGCTTACACTTGTATCCAGCAATATGGAAGAATAAACCATATCCTGTGTTTTCAACCATCCTCAGCTGCTTTTCTGTATGTAGTTCAGCGTGTAGTGAAGCCATCCAGGGGGTCACACACACCCGCTACAGAGCGAATCCCTCACAATATATATATATATATATATATATATATATATATATATATATATATACTGTACACACACGTCGCTTTGCCTGCCCGTGCCATTCTGCAGATGTATATCTACATGAGGCAGTCGGCAAGCGGTTACAGATCTTTCTAGGGGGATAGAAAATTCCAGCTGTTGTCAATTCTTTCTCTTTTTTTGATTGGGCTCATCCTAAAGCACTGATTTGTATAGAGGTAACCTCAAAATGCAGTGTCTTTTCAGCATATACACATAGAAAAGTGACAGCAGAAAAAATCCAAGTAGTCCATTGAGTCTGCCTATTTTTTTTTTTTTTATTAAATTTGTTAACTTTTGTTGTCTGAGTTATAGATCTATGTTTCTCCCAAGCATATTTGAAACACGCCCTGCTAAACCTGATTCACCCCTTTGATGTACTTAACGGTTTCAATTATGTCTCTCCTTTCCCTTTCCTACAGACAGATATGTTTATTCCTCACACCATTTTTGTTACCCGTCTCTGGACTCGTTTTATCTTATCAATATCTTTTTGTAAGTGAGGTCTAAAATGCCCCTGTGCACTCTCCTTCTTTACAGTCCAATCAAAATCCTGGGAAATTGTTTGTGGTCCAAAAAAACACCACCATAACTACTTTTTAAACTATAGTTGCAGTAAATGTTTATAAAAATAAATATGCTTTTGAATGTAAATGTCACATGTAAATGTAAATGTTTTCCAGATTTTAAAGCATTATGTTTATGCCTCATTAACGTAATTTATTTGTGTCTCATTACTGTAAGGGACACTAGAGAAATTATTCCCAGTTGCACATTATTCTGTTGCAGGTATTATATATGTTTATATATAATACAATTAAACAATAGTAATACAATATACACTGTATATATAGCAGTAGCAATAAACTCTTGTGTAATAAAAATCAAAAATATATTTTAGAAAATTCTGAGTTCCGAGTTCAAATTGCATTTCTGATCATTTCTGATTTGGTTGCACAAGAGTTTATTGCTACTGCTATATAAACACATTATATATTTTATTACTATTGTTTAATAGCATTTTAAAATATACATTTAAACTTCAGTATATTAAAAGGTTGGAGCATCGGTCTGGTGGTTTAAGGTATTTCTGGCTAATACTAATCATTAAAAAGCTTTAAATTCCAAATAACATTACTAAAATTGTACCAGTGATAAAAAAAATGATATAACATTATTAATAGCTTAACCAAGTATCATATTATGTTTACAAACTTGCATACATTCCAAATAATGACTAATATTTAACATAAACTTTGGTTCCTAATCTATAGGAGTTTCAATGCATTACAGAATTTGGGAGTTATGCAATGAGTTTTCTTCTTATTTATACATTTTTTGTAATAAAAAAAAAAAGGAATAACACAATGGGGTTGATTTACTAAAACTGGATAGTGCAAAATCTTGTGCAGGTCTGCATAAAAATCAGCTTCCAGATTTTTTTTGTCAAAGCTTAAACAAGCTGAAGTTAAAAGCTGATTGGTTTCTATGCACAGCTGCACCAGATTTGCACGCCTCAGTTTTAGTAAGGCCCCTTTCACACAGGTGCTTCCATTTGACGGTCTCCGCTTGCTCAGTGGGGGGTCGCTCCACTGATCCCGGCTGAGCAGGTGGATGACAGGTCCATTTCATGGGAGATCGGGTGAAAACAGACTGCCTCTCTGTATGCATATTATTATATCCGATCTGCCAGACGGATGAAAACTAGGACCACCATCCATCTGGACTTTGTAGACAGAATCAAATCAAATAATGGTGTATTCCAGTGGACATGTCACTGCTGACATCCACTGCTCCATAAGGGTAAAGGGAGGGTCCAATCAGACAGCCTGTGTGAAAGGCCCCGAAATCAAACCTGCGGTCACTGTAATCAACTCTTGAAGATTGAACTTCCGGTTCCGGCGCCGCATGGAGTAGCTGTGCACTCCATCAGCTCCCGCACACAGGCTCCTAAATCGGCCTGTAAAAGCCAGCAAACCCGCTACCGACCCCTGGGCTAACCATCCGCCACCCCCCCCCTCCACCCGAGGATGGACAAATTTCTAGAAAAAAGCGGCGCGCGGTCGTACGCCGCCGCTGCGGCGCGAACGGGACAGCCGCAAATCGAGGCCCCGGCTTTGGCCTACACGGATTCGATCGTAGATCCGATCGTGGATCCGGCGCCTGCAATGGAGGTGAGTGCAACACCAGCCCCTCCAACTACCCCTCAGACTGTTCACATCTCCACACCTCCCCCACAGGCGGGGGATATGCACAACATAGAGCTGATGGCCCAGGCCGTGGCTGCTCTATTATCCCCCATGATAGCGACCTCGGTGGAAAAAGCCATCAATGCAGGGATACAGAAAATCCAGGCTCAACTAGGGGAGCATGCATCCAGGCTGAATGAGGCTGAGAATCGCATCGGACATATAGAAGAGGATCTTTACCAGGCCCAATCCTTTGAACATGCGCAAGACAAGACGAACAAGTATATACTAGACAAACTGGACGACCTTGAGAACAGATCCAGGAGGAGCAATCTGCGTTTTATTGGCGTCCCTGAATCGCTGCAACCTCAGGCACTTTCAGATCTCTGCTCCAGACGCATCCCCGAGACCCTGGGCCTGCCGGGCCCCTGCACTGTTGAGCGCGCCCACCGCATGGGCCTTTTCAACTCTGATCGCAAGTCACCTCGTCCTGTGATCGCCAAATATCTCAACTATTCAGAAAAATCCCTCATCCTGCAGAAGTTCAGGCAGTCCAGGACCCTCCAGATAGACGGCATGAATATCCTGATCTTTGCGGACTACTCCGTGGACGTCTCCAAGAGGAGGAAGGCTTTCCAGCAGATCTGCACGGAGCTCCACCGAATGCAAGTCAAGTTTACTCTGGCTTTCCCAGCCGTGCTTCGACTCAGAGCACCCAACGGAGATCAGCTCTCCTTCTATGACCCATCCGAAGCTGAGGCCTTCCTGAGGTCCCACCGCTCTAGCCCCCACCACAACCAGTCTCCCAGAGCGGCACCTTCCAACCGGGCCCTAGAACACGGAAGCCCACGCAAGGACTCTCCTAAAAGATTCAAGGCATCTGGATCCGACCGACAACACACCTCATCCTCTTGAACTTTTTTTTTTCTTGAACCTTTTCTTTTTTTTTTCTCTTCTGGATGGTCACACCATCCCGGTGCAGTTCTGCTGCGCATTAACCGTCCAGGACCACTCCTGGGCCCCTCTCCTTCAGCGTGCCTCCCCCTTCACCCGGGGGACCACGGTAGGCCTAATGCTATTATGATGTTATGCCAGTTTGTCTCCTTTTCTTTTCTCTTATGCTCCTAAATGCCATTTTATTTCACACTGTTTTATTTTCACATTGTTTTATGTTCTCTTGCACAATCGGTAATAGTTGTTTTAGCTCTACTTGTGCCTTAATATTATGTTGTCATATACGTTTATATACCATGAATGAATGAAAACTTGTATAGCGCGGCACATGCGAACTGAATCGCCTCTGGGCGCTTGTTGTTCCTGTCTCTTTTGATATCAAAAGAGATGAGTCTTGATCTTTCTCCTGAATGCTAAGTAGTTCTCCTCCAACCGAATACTGGTTGGCAAGGCGTTCCATAGTCTGGGACCTTGGACCGCAAATCTTCTATCTCCTTTGGATTTGTATCCGGCTTTCGGTATCTGCAGGAGATTTTGATTAGTGGAACGCAAGACGCGATTGGGGTTATGGGCTTTTATTTTTTCGCATAGATAATGGGGAGCATTCCCATGGATACATCTATGCGTTAGACAGAGTGCTTTAAAAGTAATTCTGTCTTTTACTGGTAACCAGTGAAGGACTCTCAGTGAAGGTGAGATGGACTCCCAAGGTTTTTTCCCAGTCACAAGTCTGGCGGCCGTATTTTGAACGACTTGTAGACGAGCGATTTGGTACCTTGGGAGTCCAAGGTAAAGGGCATTTGCATAGTCTAATCTTGAGTTTACAATTGTTCCCACCACGACCGCAATGTCATCTTTGGGAATAAAAGGAATAAGCCTACGTAGTAGACGCAGCAGATGGTGAGATCCGCTGACTACTGACCCTATTTGTGCGTCCATTGTCATGTAGGAGTCGAAAAAGACCCCGAGGCTTTTGACTTTGGCGCTAGGGGTGATGATTTTGCCCAGAATGGGCGGGGGTGTCCAAGTTGTTGCAGGTTGATTCTTACGTTTGGCGTGAAACAGAAGGAGTTCTGTTTTCGCTCCGTTGAGTTTTAGATAACTCTTTGTCATCCAGTCCTCTATCAAAGAGAGACATGTCTCTAGATTGAGGTGGTGATCCTTTTTATTGCAAATGCGGAAATACAGTTGCGTGTCGTCTGCATATGAGTGATAGAGCAGTTTTTGACTGCTGATGATCTCAAATAGTGGACGAAGATAGATGTTAAACAACACCGGTGACAGAGGGGATCCTTGAGGGACTCCGCATGATACCGTGCGTTTTTCAGAAAAGAAAGGTCCTAACTTCACTATTTGCGATCTGTTTTCCAAAAAAGAGGAGAACCAAGATAAATCGCCTTCTGCGACTCTGGCTACTTCAGCTAGCCGGGTCAATAAAAGCTTGTGGTCTACTGTGTCGAAGGCTGCGCTCAGGTCTAACAGAACCAGAAGACAAGATTCTCCTTCGTCTGCGGCCTCGAGGGCGTCGTCCCATATCTTGAGCAATGCTGTTTCCGTCCCGTGTCCGGGTCGGAAACCTGATTGAAATGGGTCGAGTAGTTTGTGGGTATCTAGATGCTGTTGCAGCTGTTGCACCACAGCTTTCTCCATAATCTTGGAGAAAGTGTTTAAGCTTGTTATGGGGCGGCGGTGGAGTGGATCCTTGGGGTCCAGGGTAGATTTCTTCAGGATGGGTCTAATTATACCCTCCTTCAACTGTGAGGGCACTATGCCCTCCATGAAAGATTGGTTAATAAGCTGCGTGATAGGAGGTGCCAGGATGTCAGCACATTCCTTCAGCAGTTTAGTGGGGATGATATCATTCGGCGCAGTGCTGTTATGCAGAGTACCGATGATATGTTTTGTGGCTTGGATAGTGATAGGTTCCAGCGTGAACTTACCTGGTTGGGGTGAATTACTACAGGTGTTGTGTAAATTATTACCGGGGGGGCTACGGGGGGAATTGTTTTGCTGAATGCTTTGCCGGATTCCCTCGATTTTATTAATGAAGTAATCCGATAATTCATTGCAAAATTCTTGTGTGTCCGAACTGGGGGCTTCAAGACAGCCTGGATTCATGGTCTGAGTGACCAGCTTGAAGAGTTCGCGGGGGCGGTTGAGGGCGCTATTGATAGCCTCAGAAAAATAATTTTTCTTGGCTTTGAAGGTTTCTTTGTGATATTTCTTAGTTATTGCCTTGTAGATAGAAAGGTTCTCATCTGATGGGCTTCTCTTCCAGGCAGCTTCTGCCCTTCTGCGTTCTTGCTTCAGTAACGCCAGTTGGTTGTTGAACCAGCTGGAGTTTGTTTTCCGGATGTTGGTTTTACGTTTCGGCGCTATTAAGTCAGCTGACTGTAATAGGGCTGTGTTTATGGATTCCAATGTTTCTTCAGCCGTTTGGTGTGGCTGGCTTGTTTTTATTTTTTTCCTTAATGCAGTTTTGAAGAATTCCGAGTGGAGCTTCTTCTGGCATCTAGTCCAGTGTGTAGTCACTGGATTTGATGTTTTTGTTAAGGGGGGGAAGTTGGAAAGAATGAATTTGATGGCATGGTGATCTGACCATGGCAACGGTTCATTTTCCAAGATTTTTATTTCCAGATTTTGTCTGAAAATGAGATCAAGTGTGTGACCTGAAGCATGTGTGGGCCCACATACTAGTTGCTGAAGGCCTAATCCTTCCAGGTGGTCGATGCAGGCGTCGGCAATGGGGTCTTGTGGGGAATTGGCCCAGAGGTTGAAATCCCCGAGCAGCAAAAGGTGTTTGCTGTTAAGGGTATAGGTGGAGATAAAGTCCGTCAATAATGGGAGAAGCTGCGACTTTGGGCCGGGTGGCCTATAGCAGAGTAGAATCCGGACGGTCTCCTGGGAGTTTGCTTGCAATTGTAGAGTAAGGGTTTCCATGAATGGAAGAGGGTTTTGAAAGACTGGTTTTGTGATCGCCAGATGAATCTTATGGATCACCGCCAGTCCTCCTCCTCTTTGCCCTATTCTGTTTTCCGTAATAATACGATAATTTTCTGGCACCAATTCTCCTAGAATGGTGTTACAGTCGGCTGTGAGCCAGCTCTCTGTAATAAAGAGACAGTCTAAATCGTATTGCAGGATGAAGTCATGGATTTCTAGTCGGTGTTTTACTGCCGATCTAGTGTTAATCAAAGCACATGTAGGCCTTTCCATTCTTCCGCAAGGATACCTGTCTAGCTCCTCCCCCCCCCCCTCACGCATTGCTCCTGCTGCTTACACCCCCCCCATTGGTCGCTGCGGGTGAAGTGCTGCATTGAGAGCCCTGCGTTGGGAGTTGGCCTATTCAGTGGCTCCATGCGGAAAAAAGTGAAGCTCCCAAATGTTGTTGTTCACCTTGTTTGCCCCCATTACCCTCCCCTCATCTCCCCCTCCCTGTTTCTCAACCCTCCGCCCATTTTTAGGGATCCGTTACCACCTCCGCTCTCTCTCACAGCAAACCACCACTACACCTGCTGTCCTTGCACCCCACTTCTACAATGCTCCATGCTCCCATTCTCCTCGCCTCCACGTCCTGCTCACACCCCATTGTTAGTCTTCCCAACATGAGAATAGTCTCCTGGAATGTCAAAGGGCTCCGCTCCCCCAATAAGAGGATGAAAGTTCTGCGCCACCTTAAAAGGCTCAAGACCGACATCGCCCTCCTTCAGGAAACCCATCTGTCCACCCCCGACTTCCCGCGGCTGCGGAAACTCTGGGTAGGCACAGTCCTCGGCTCTGACTCAAGTGGTCGGAAAGCTGGGGTAATAATCCTTATTAACAAAAACCTTCCCTGCAAGATTCTGTCCTCAGATTCAGACTCCGAGGGGCGATTCGCCTCGGCCCGTATCCAACTGGGATCCAGGGTGGTAATCATCACTAATGTCTATGCTCCTAACAGCCCCACAAGTGCCTTCTTTAGCGACCTCACCTCCTGGGCGCTTAGAGACCCAGCCTGCCCACACCTGATAGGCGGGGATTTCAATTCCATCATGCACCCGATAGACGACAGGTCCTCTACCAGACAATCTCGCCCTCCTCTGACTCCTCTCACCCAGACATTATTGGCGTCGACTGTCGATTCACTGCACCTCCACGATCTATGGCGACTAAAGCACCCTGCTGACAGGGAATTCTCATTTTATTCCCACCCTCACAAAGTCTTCACGAGACTGGACTATCTTTTCTGTTCTGACTCTCTCCTCCCACTGATCTCGGAAGCTGACATACACGACATCGCAATCTCGGACCATGCCCCGGTCTCGACCACCCTTGAGGACCCTGACTTAGCCTCCAACCCCAGAATCTGGCGGTTCCCCTCCTATCTTCACAATAACTCAGATTTTCACCAACATCTAGAAAAAGCCTGGTTGGGATACGCATCGGATAATGCGTCACACGCCGACAACCCTAACCTTTTCTGGGAAGCGGGCAAAGCGTTCCTCAGGGGCTGCATAATCGCCTACGCCGCCACATTCAAAAAACACACCCTTAGACGCTACAAACAGGCCAGCGCAACACTGCATCAGGCCCAGCGGGTCCTCTATACTGATGACTCCCCCAGCAACCGTAACGCCTGGTTTGCTGCCAAGCAGGCCTTTGATAGCTGGGCAGCCACCCTCGAACGTACCCAAAAAGCGCATCTAGACGCCTCCCTCCACAAGTTTGGTAACAAAGCAGGTAGACTCCTTTCCAGATTAAGTAAAGGACCCAACCGCCCGACGCATATCATGTCCCTCAGGGACCCGTCGGGTTCCATACACTACACCCCAAAAGGTATCAATAATACTATGCGCCAATTCTACTCCTCCCTGTATGCCTCAGACCCTATCGATAAGCCGACAGCCCTCAATTTCCTACGACGTATCTCCCTGGACCAGGTAACCCCCACCCAGCTCGAAGCCCTCAATGCCCCTATCTCCGTCCTGGAGGTCCAATCCGTAATCAAACAGCTTTCCCCCTCCAAAGCTCCAGGCCCAGACGGCTTCACCGGAGAATTTTACAAGTCCTTTAGCTCGACTGTGTCCCCCCCTCTCCACAACGTCTACACACACATATGGTCGGGTGGGTCCTATCTTCCAACGGGTAATCAGGCCATAGTAAAACTCTTAGAGAAGAAGGGTAAGGACCCCCTAGAACCTGGCTCTTATAGGCCCATCTCGCTTCTTAACCTTGACGTTAAAATCCTCTCCAAGATAGCAGCCACTAGATTGGCATCCATTATACCCTCCCTGATTCACCCCGCACAGTCGGGCTTTGTTAAGGGTAGGACGGCCACCATGAATATCAGGAAGGTGATGCTAGCTCTCGAACACGCAAAAAATGACCCGGCAGGAGACCACGCCATCATCACCCTAGACGCGGAGAAGGCTTTCGATAACGTTAGTTTCGAATGGCTCTCCATGGTCATGTCCAAAATGGGCTTCTCGGGCCCCTTCACGCATCTCATAGAATCAATGTACACTGCCCCTGCCGCGAGAGTGGTCGCTGCGGGCCTCCTCTCTGAGGAGTTCAGGCTGCACAAAGGCACGAGGCAAGGCTGTCCACTCTCCCCGCTCCTTTTCAACATAGCACTTGAACCCCTCTCCCGCCACCTAACCCAGATCGCCCCCCTTCATGGCATCCATGTCGGAGGCCACGACCTTCGCACGTCACTATTTGCAGACGATGTCCTTATTTTCACATCCAGCCCCTCACTTGACATGTCCACTATCAAAACCACTTTTGACGAATTCAGGCAATGTTCAGGGTTACGTATCAACTATAGCAAGAGCGAAATACTCCCAATAGGCTCCCTATCTGTCCCCTCTTGGTCCCAAAGCTCCTTATTCGCCGTTGCAAAGTCACATATCACTTACCTGGGGATAAAAATAGGCAAACTACCCTCCTCCCTATACCACCTCAACTACCCCCCCCTGCTCACCAAAATATCCCAAGAACTGGCCAACTGGATGGACCTGCCTCTCTCGCTACTGGGAAGGTGCCACCTTGTCAAGATGGTCAGTTTTGCACGCCTACTGTACCCACTACAAACCATCCCTTTACTCTTGCGCCACAAAGACATTAAATCCATTAACTCTGCCATTTCCAAGTTCCTCTGGCGTGGCAAGAGGGCGCGCATAGCATTTACCAAGCTGCATCTTCCCAGGCGAGAGGGGGGCATTGCCCTTCCCAACATCAGGCTATATAACTTGGCATGTCTATTGAGAACAGGCTTGGATTGGATAACCCAGTCCTCCAGGTGCTCGAACTACCCCCTCGAATCGGCGATGGTCCGCCCCTTCTCGCTCACGGCCCTTCTCCATTGTCATTGGAAATCTGCCCCCCCTCCCCTCCAACACAATCTCCTTCTCCGGGATACAGTCATCGCCTGGAGAGAGGTCAGGAAGGCCCTCAATGTCCCTTCCTCTATCTCACGATACCTCCCTATCCTGGGCAACCCGAGCTTCCAACCAGGCCTAGATAACCAGCCCTACCTCGACTGGGAGGATAAGGGTATCAAATCCTTTTATTCTTTGTGTGACCCCCTTTCAGGCCGCCCCATAGGTTTTAGAGCCCTGGCAGACAAATTTTCTCTCCCTTCGTCACATGTATTCCAGTATATTCAATGCATTAGTTTCCTGAAAAACGCCTGTCGAGATGACAGAAAAAGGTTCCAGAGCTCCCTTACCGACACCCTTATTTCCCGGGCCTCATACAAAATTTCAGACATTTACCATCCCCTCCTCCTGCACAACATCCCCCCCCTGGCGTCAACCTCGGCGGCCAACTGGTCGAAAGACTTCCCTGACCCTGACCTGGTGGAGAAGCTCCTGCATGGCCTCACCACCATCCACAAACTTATCCCTAACGAAATATGGAGAGAGACGCAGATCAAGATTGTTCACCGAGCCCACATCCCCTTCAGCCGAGCCCATGCCACCCCAGAATGCCCCCTCTGTAAACAACCCAAACCTAACTTGGCTCACAGGTTCTGGTCTTGTTCCCTCATAGCCAGTTTCTGGGACCAAGTCATCCAATACATTTTCGATGTCACCCTGCTGCGCATACCCAGGGACCCGTTACTACTTATATTCGGGTACTGGGACCCCATACTACTCCCCTGGTCCTCTCTCACCACCCCCCTGGGCAGGGACTGGACTCTGAGGCGGCGTACACACGATCGGATATATCCGATGAAAACGGTCCGCGGACCATTTCCATCGGATATGTCCGATCGGGAGTTTGATCCGATGGCGTGTACACACCATCGGATCAAATTCCCCGCCGCCGGACGGCGCGGTGACGTAGTGGTGACGCGGCGGTGACGTTGACGCCGCCACGTCACCGCCACGTCACCGCACCAGGAAGTAAAACACTTCCGCGCATGCGCCGAATCCATTCGGCAGCGGCGCGGCGGCGGTGGGAGCCGACATGTCTGCTGGTAAGTGTACTAACCAGCAGACATGTCGGGCGGACAGATTCCCACCGGATAGATTTCAAAGCATGCTTTGAAATCTGTCGGGTGGAGAAATCTGTCCGCTAGCCCATACACACGAGCGGAGATGTCTGCTGAAACGGTCCATCGGACCGTTTTCAGCGGACATATCCCCTCGTGTGTACGCGGCCTGATATGCCTCTTGATAGCCCGTAGAGCCATCCTCCAGAAGTGGATATCTGCGGACTGCCCAACCACTGCTCAAGTTAAAAGGGAACTGTTGCAGCTCTTATACAAGGACAGGCTCAACACGGACCTGACCCACGAACGGAGTAAGAACCGCTTCTATCACTTATGGAATCCCTTTCTGTTGCATACTTTCACTCCTACTGAATGGTTGAACTTTGAGAACTTTGAGAAAATGTCTTTTCTATACCAGGATCCCCCGCGGGATTGACATCTCTCCTACCCTCCCTCCCTCCTCCCCTACCCCCCCCCTCTCTTGTTGTTCTTTTTTGTTTGCAAGCACTACTATTTCACCTACCCCATGACCACTTAACCTATGCCCTCCCCCTTATTTGTCTCTCTGAGAACCTCTACATATACTGTTAATCTACTGCAATGTTCCACAGAAAATGTCTTGTTTTTTTTGTGATTTCTCTGTTATGCAACTTCCTTAATAAAAACATATTTCAAAAAAAAAAAAAAAAAAAAACTCTTGAAGATTATCCTACACATATATGTTTAATCTACCCTCCAGGATCATTCTGCACATATTTCTCCATATCTGTTCTTCTCTTACCACATTCATGAACCTAATGCCGCATACACACGATCATTTTTCGGCATGAAAAAAATGTCGTTTTTAAAAAACGTCATTTAAAATGATCGTGTGTGGGCTTCACATCATTTTTCAGGTTCTGAAAAACAACAAAAAATTTTTTTCTGAACATGTTGCATTTTTTAACGACGTTTTAACCACTTAAGGACCCCCGCACGCACATATACGGCCACAGAATGGCACGTACAGGCACAAGGGCGTAAATTTACGTCCCCGCCTGAGTGCGGTTCGGGGGTCCCATCGGGACCCCCTCCGCGGCGTGCGGGGGTCCCCCTACCTCTGGGAGCGATCCGGGATCTGCGGGCGGATGTCCGTGATATCCGCCCCCCCCGCGATCGCTCCCAGCCAATGGGAGCGCGCTCCCAGCCTGTCACTTCCTCCTCCTGTGTTTACACAGGAAGGAGGAAATGATGTATTCTCTCATCGCAGCGCTGTTTCCCAGCGCTGCTGATGAGAGAAGACATCACAAGTAAGTGTGCACCAACACAACACTGACACACACTCACATAGGCATATTAACCCCTTGTGATCGCCCCCCCCCCCCCCCACCCCTCTGTCACAGTGTCACTGAATGCAGTGATTTAATCACTGCATTTAGTGTCAGTGTGACAGGCACTGTAAAAAACAGTTAGTGTTAGGTTCAGGATAGCCCCCCCACCCCCCCTAATAAAGTTTTAACCCCCTGATCACCGCCCTAGTTAACCCTTTCACTCCCTATTGCCAGCGTCACTAAGCGATCATTTTTCTGATCGCTGTATTAGTGCCGCTGTTCCCGCTAGGTAGCTATTTTTTTTATTGCGATTTTTTTTTTTACTAAAGACATGTGGCTAAATAAATTTTGGCCTAAATGTTTGACTAAAATTTAGTTTATTTGATTTTTTTTTTAACAAAAAGTAAAAAATAGTGTTTTTTTTTCAAAAATGTCGCTCTATTTTTGTATATAGCGCAAAAAATAAAAATCGCAGAGGTGATCAAATACCACCAAAAGAAAGCTCTATTTGTGGGAAGAAAAGGACGCAAATTTTGTTTGGGAGCCACGTCGCACGACCGCGCAATTGTCTGTTAAAGCGACGCAGTGCCGAATCGCAAAAACACCTTGGGTCATTTACCAGCGTATTGGTCCGGGTCTTAAGTGGTTAAACAATGTCGTTTTTCGGGTTGTAAAAAATGATCGTGTGTAGGCTAAAACAACGTTTTAAACCCGCGCATACTCAGAAGCAAGTTATGAGACGGGAGCTCTCGTTCTGGTAAAACTACCGTTTAGAATGGAGTAAGCACATTCATCACACTGTAACAGACAGAAAAGTGCAAATCGTTTTTTACTAACACAGAATCAGCTAAAGTAGCCCTAAGGCTTCCCCTTTAGGGTGCCGTTGTATGTGTTGTACGTCACCGTGCTTTTCTAGATCATTTTTTTAAAACAATGTTGTGTGGGCAACGTAAATTTTAATGATGAAGTTAGAAAAACATTGGCCCAGATTCAGAAAGCAATTACGCCTGTCTAACTGGTGTTAGACAGGAGTAATTTCAAATTTCGCGCGCCGTGTCACTAGTTTGAATCCTCAAACCATGATACGGCGGCTTCGGGCTTCGATCCGAGAGGCTTACGTCTTCGTAAGCCTTCGGATCTACGCTGCGATATATTTGCGGCCGCTGGGAGGAGTTTGCGTCGTTTTCATGTGTCGGGATATGCAAATGTGTTTTTACGGCGATCAACGAAGATACGAGTGGTCTTCGCAATCGCTTTCATCTATTTTTTTTACGTACTGTTAGACCAGCTTTTTGCTGGTCTAACGGTACGTAGCCCATGTTAAGTATGGCCGTCGTTCACGCGTCGATTTTTTATTTTACTTTTATTTTTTACGTAACTCGTTCGGGACGAGGATTGTGCGTAAACGACGCTACTCAAACAACGAATGACGTAACGACGTGTTTTCGCGCAATGCACGGCGGGAAATTTGCGAACGGAGCATGCGCAGTTCGATCGCCGCGGGAACGCGCCTATTTTAAATGATTCACGCCCCCTACTCGCGTAGATGGATTGCGACGGGAGAAATACACTACGCCCCCGTCGTTTACTGGACAAAATCTACCTGGATTCCACGTAGAGCCAGGTAAAATACGGCAGCGTAGTGTATTTCTGATACTCTACGAGAATCTAATTCTCTGTGAATCTGGGCCACTGTTTTTTGGACATGCTGAAAAACAACATTTTTTTTCATGCTGAAAAATGATCGTGTGTACGCGGCATAAGATTAAGGGAACCCTTTGGGCCCAGAAATGTATTAACTTTAACTAAATCTGTCTTTACAAAACACTGCACTTAATAAAAAAATATTTGGTTTCTACTCATAAGCTGATATGAGACAAGCCAATCACATGAATTAATTCTTTGTAAATTGCCTTGTAATTAAATGCTATGGCCCAGATTCAGGTACATCTGCGCATTATTAGACCGGCGTAGCGCACCGCCTTTACGTTAGACTTGCGGAATTTTGCCGCGTAATCACCCTATTCTCGTAGCTTTTGCGCCGGAAATTGCGCATACGTAACGTTTTTTCAGAGGCGTAAGGAGGAGTAATACAAATTGGGAAGGACGTGGCCGTGTTACATTGAAATGAGCCGTGACCCCATGCAAATGAAGGGCCGGCCGGCTCGCGCATGCGCGCTTGAACGAGACCATGTCAGCTCCGATGTGCGCATGCTCACAACTCGGGAGCGGCGCAATCAGTGAAATTGGAAATGGACTAGGGCAACGTTGTGAACTACGCAAACAGTATAAATAGACACACACAAACGCACTTCCTTTGCAAAAGTACATCCCTTTGTCCCTTCCCATTTAACTAAGTGCTTTTGTTCTTGTTGTTCGTTGCGGTGTGTTTTGTAGTTGTCAGATTAGTGTTCTGTGTGATCAGGTGTTTGTTAGTAGATTTTTGAAAGTGGTTTTTGATAAGTGTTTGAGAGACTGTTTGTTTGATTGATATATTTGTTTTTGTTTATTTTCCTGCTGTATATTTGTTTTGTTTTTTGGGGACTGTTTCTTGGTGAGTAGTTTTCTCTCTGTGTGTGTGTTTTTTTGTGATTGGTTGTGCTTGTTTGTGTGCGTGAATTTTGTTGACTGGGACTGTTTTTTTTTGGAAGGATGACTGAGAGAAAACGAAAGCTGAATTTTACAGTTGTGGAAAAACAGATTCTTGCCCGGGCCATTAGCAAGTATGGGCGTTACCTCCACGGCCCAGAGAGTGCCAACACCACCCCGGCCAGGAGGAGGGAGATTTTGGATAGGATCACTGACCAGGTGAATTCTGCGGGGCAGGGGGAGACACGGACCAGGTTTGGGATTGACAAAAAAATCAATGACCTCCGGCGTCTGGTCAAAAAGAAGTTGGCCAGAATGCATGCCCATGCCAGGGGCACAGGAGGGGGCCCACCATGCCGTATTAGCCTGACAGCGGAGGAGCGTGCGGTGGCCCTGACCTTTCATCGGCATGAAGTTGAGGGCCTGCCCGGCTTTGACTCCAGTCCCCAGCCCGTGGTGCCAGGTAAGTTGTTTTATTTTTTAATATCAGGTGTGTAGCATGTGTGGGGGAGGGGGTGAAAGGGAATATGTGGCAAGTGTGTGGATCCTCCAACCTGTGAATGTTTTGTGTCATCCACAGATGTGCAGGAGGGTGCAGGGCCATCTGGCCTGACCGCACCAACCCCAGGACAGCAGCCTAATGAGGCCCCCCCAACAAGGCCGGAGTCCGCGGAGGAGGTTCAACAGGAGCAGGACAATCATGAGGAGGAGGAGAATCATGAGGAGGAGGAGAATCATGAGGAGGAGGAGAATCATGAGGAGGAGGAGTCCATGTCAGGCACTGGACGTTTGGGTTTTGAGGACTCCTCCCCTCTGGCTGGCAGCAGGCAGGCCTCCCTAGGCGGGAGCCCCCCCCCTCCCCCCCCAACATGGCTCCCCTCACAAGGGCCTCCCCTTCTCCCCGGCCACGAGCATCAGCTGGAGGCAGGATGTCATCCCAGACCACCAGGGGGTTGGCCGATCTCCTGCCCGCCACCCTGAGAAGGGACCAGTTTCTCCAGACCCGCCATCTGGGACAGGTCAGCCAGACATTGGTGCGGATGGAGGAGAGCCTGTCCTCCATCAAGGATACGCTGTGGAACCTGGACTCCCACTCCCGGGCTTTCACAACCTGCCTAAACGAACTGCAGACAACATCAGCAGGTGTTGGGCAGGATGTGAGGGCCCTTACCCTGGCTATCCAGGCCAACATGGCAACACTTGGTGCTGCCCTGGACAGAATTGCCGTGGCCTTGGAGGGCAGGCCACCAGGTGGGCAGAGATCAGGGGCTGATCCTCCTTCCCCGGTTTTACCCCTTCCCCATGAGTTTTCCCTGAGAAGCCGGGGCCGTGGCCGGGGGCGCCCCAGGCGTGGCTCACGCAGAGGGCAGTAATTTGTTTTTCCCCCATTTTTTTTTTTTTACAAATTTATTTTTTATTTTTTTTGTCATTTTTTTTTGCTGGAAATTTTTTGCTTTTGCTGGTCATTTTTTTTTTGTGTTGTGAATGCTGTGTGAATGTGGGGGTGACATTCCTGCCGGAAAAGGGGTGTCACCCTCTATTTTGGTGGAGAAGGGTTCCCCAGGACCAGGGAGAAGTGATCCCCAGGTCCGTGTGATTGGTGTATGAATGTTCAGTGACATAATTGGAGCCTTGGCATGGCGTTGCTGCTCACAAGTCCAGCATGGTGGACTGGTGCCAATCCAATTTGATGTGGATGTGGTGTGTCTGTGCTAGGGACCATAGTGGTGTGCATGCATGCATTTTCATTGTGCCATGATTAATGTGTATGTTTAACGTGCAAAGATGCCCATTGTGAGCTGTCTCCTGGCTGCTCTTCCCTCAGAAGACGGGGTAGCCTCGGTTAGGGGGGGATTGTCTGGTTCAGGGGTCAGGTCATCACGTAGGTCAATCTGCAGGCCCTTTCTTTCTGCAAAGTTGTGCAGCATGCAACATGCACCGATGATCTGGCACACGAAGTTTGGGGAATACAAGAGGGTACCCCCAGACTTATCCAGGCATCGGAAACGTGACTTTAGGAGGCCAAAGGTGCGCTCCACCACTGCTCGTGTTTGGGCATGTGCTTGATTGTATCTTTCCTCTCCTGGGGTTTGGGGGTTCCGGATAGGAGTCATGAGATGGGGTCCCAGTGGATATGCAGAGTCACCTGTAAGGGAAAAGACAGGAGGATGTTAGTCATGCATGTGCCCCTTGTGATGTGCATCATGGGAGGGGATAGTCATGCCTGCCACCCATGTCACTCACCAACCAGCCAGCTGTCCCCATACACGTTCTGATCGAATTCCAATCAGATGTGGCATTGATTGTATATGTAGCTGTCATGGCTGGACCCTGGGTGTTTGGCACGGACGTGCCATATGAGGCCTTGGGCATCGACTATCACCTGTACATTGATGGAATGCCAATGCTTCCGATTGCGGTACATGTGCTCTGTCTCCTGGGGGGGCTGGAGTGCCACATGTGTGCAATCAATGGCCCCCACAGTGCGTGGGAATCTGGCAATTCTGTAGAAATCTGTCATTGCCTTCAGCCGCAGCTCCTCAGTGGTGGGTTTGATGATTTGGTTGGCCATGCGTCTGAGGATTGCAGGGACAACCTGGTGCACACATCTGCTCATGGAGGACTGTGACATCCCAGCCACCACTCCACTTGTACGCTGAAAAGAGCCACTGGCAAAGAAATGAAGTGTTGCCATGACCTTGACCAGTGGCTGCACTGCATGTGAGCGGTGTGTTGGGCTGGTGATGTCCTCCTGCAGGGTTGTGGTTAATTCCAGGATGACATGAGGGGTGAATCTGAAGATGCGAAACACCTCAGAATCACTCATGCCAAACAGGTCAATGCGGGTGCGGTATATCCTCTCCTGTGCCCTCCTCCGTGCCATCCTCCGTGCCCTCATCCTTCTTTGTTCATCTAAAGTCAGTAGTATAGCTATGTGCGACGATGCCCCTGGCATGTTGGCACACAGATTGTTGTGCAACACGTGTGACTGCTGAGCTGCTCACTAACAGTGTTGCTTTATCTAACAAGTAGACTTTTTTTCTTTTTTTAGACCAGCTTTTATCAGCTCTAATTTTAGACAGGACATTTTGCTGTTGCGCACACTGCGTCGCCTGCGCTGCCCCAACGTTGTTTTGTGGATCCCCTTAAGTCCCTCATTAGCATATTTGACTAGCAAATCAATGGTGTGTCTAGCGCACTTTTGCGCGGAAGGATGCGCCAGTCTAACGAAATTACGCGGGACAATTTTTTGCGTATCTCGTTCTGGGAATGCCGCGCAACGAAACGCACGCGCACATTTCGACTTACGCACGCGCATCTCCTGTTGCGCAGGCGTAATCGCTCTGTGAATCTGGGCCTATGTTTTTTATTTGAAGAACCACCTAAACTCAACAAGTAAGTGCATCACACCCCTCCTGTACCCAACATATAAAGTCTGACTTGGGCCTGATTCACACTTATTCAGGTTGCAGTTTGCATTTTTCAATACATGTTTTTGATCCATTAAAGTCTATGGAACCAGAAACCTAAAAAAAAAAGTCCCTGGCCCTTTCATTAAAATGCATACATGTGAACCACATCTATAGGAAACCATGTTAAATGGATTGTAGTGTGTTTCTGCAAAACTGAAACCTCACTAAACTAGAGAAATTACCTGTAAATTACCTGTAAACTTGTTGCTCTCCTGGCCTCCTTGTTGCTCTCCTGGCCCATAGATGGTTTATTTTTTTGGTCAGCTTTTCAATAAGCAGATGAAAAGTGAATTTTCCGTTTTCAGAATGTTCACTTTACTGAAAGTGAAAACAAAATGTCAATATTCTTTACTCCTTGCATAAATCAGGGATATTGCATGTAGGCTTCTTGTTTTCCTTTTTTTTGTTTACAATGGTGTCTACTTAAAGCTGGCCATACACTGTAGACATTTTGGCTGTTTCTTCTGATGAACCATCTTAAATCCATTTAGTGGGTGGCCCTGTGGCTCAGCATTTTTTAATTGAAAAATCAAAAGGAGCCCGTCAAAAATGTGTCATCCGAACAGTGGCTAAATTTAATCACATGTAGCTGCTATTCGGGCATTTTGATGTGTTAAAATACAAAATCAGCAGTGAAAGATTTGTCCATTCACACTGTAAAGTGAATTAAATAATCTATTTTGATAGGTTTACTTCTTTGGTCTAGTATTTAAATAGCTTGAAGCTAAACATAGGGTAATTTGAGTTGATAGGACTACACCAAAAATGCCAGTTGTTACATTGACTCTATTTTACATCCTTTTGTGCTGACTATCCCCTCTTATCTACAAGATATCTTGCATCTTTTACAAATACTTGACAATATGGAAGTTCCAGCCTCAGCATTAATGGTCACCATTGATGTTGAGGCACCATATTGTATCCCACATAAACAGGGCATTGACGTAGTCAACTAATTTCTCATTCAGGACTGGTGAGTGAGCACTGTCTTTTGCTTTGCGGGCTCCCACTACCTCCAGGTGCAGGGCTTCGCTATGAGCACATGTTGTCCCCCGGCATATGCTAATCTGTAACCTGGGGGGGTGGGCGTGACATATTTTCTCAGGCGATGGTCTTCCGATGTACCTGTGCCATGTAATTTCGTGGCACAGGTACATAGACGACATCTTCATCGTCTGGGATGGCAGTCCGGAATTGCTGCTTGAATTTCTCACTAAATGAAATTCCAATGACTGGAACTTACAGTTTACTATGACCTATGACTGTAATTCCTCTTCTTGACATACTGGTTCCTAAAGATGGAATGGATATTTATCCAGCGGCTTATACTGCAAGCCTACATCAGGCAACACCATTTTGCACGCTACTAGTGCTCATCCTGCACCCCTAATGTGTAATGTTTGTTTTGTTACCCCATTTTATAGCTTTCAACATGAGGACTTTAAAACCATACTTCAAAAACACTGGTAGATGTTGATGAGTGATCCAGTCATCTCTATGATTGTCCCTCCACAACAGTTGGTAGTGTATCGATGGGCCTCATCTCTTAAAATTAAGTTGGTGCACAGTCATTTGGCTGGACCAAGTTCTAAAACACAAAACATTAGCAAATTGTCAAACTAAGGGGCTTGTGTACCTTATGACCTGCAAATGCAGAAAGTTCTACGTGGGGAAGACCTTTAGGGAATTTTGAAAACACATTTATGACCATACTTATGCCATTGAGTATAGGCAATCTATAGTCCCCTATAGGTAGGAATCTGCCCAGGGACCAGTTTTATGCTTTAAATATATCCCACGTCATGTCCACTCTTCCGCAGACATGACGTCATTACGCCGGCGCACATACGTATCCGCTCTTTGTCTGGGGTAAATATTGGCAGCGGCATCCGTGCCCACACTCCAGCATGATGTCAGTGCGTTGTAGCTATGACTAAGGCTATTGCCAAAACGCATCAGAATTATTATTTTATTGTCACTCTGATGTACCAATAAAGGACACTTCAAGGATTATAGTCTTGCCAGCTCTTCTTACTACTGTTGCATTCAAGTGTGTTGGGACATATCGACTCTCGGCACATGTGAGTGGACCTGTTGTGTGGATAGGGTTGTCCCTGCAGTGAGCGCTGTTACCTTTTTTCTTTTCCAAGTGTGTTACATCACACGCATGTGCTATTGCGTGTATTGCCACGATCGACGACGTCACCCGGCTCCATGGACGTGACGCCGACATATGCGCACTGGTGTACTGTGACGCGATTGCCGGCGTCAGCGATACAGCTGAATTGGCTGTATTACCAATCATGGGCTACTAGGTACCAGCTGGCTGCACTTCATGAGGATGAGCAGTCCTGCCTCCCCAGGTTCTATGCCAGCCCAGTGGTGGGTTTTCACTATGAGGATGCTGTGTGGGCGTGGCCAATCCAGGAGTCTGGACTATTTTGTGCGGACCATGACTTGGCCACAGTGCAGTCTGTCAAGTTACCGGCCACCTGGTGTTGAGTCTGTCTTCCTCTCAGGGTAAGTTATCTTGTGTTTGAAGGTCTATATGCTTTGCATTGTAGTTCTATTCATTGTTTTATGGGGATGTTAGTTGGTTCTTTGCTGTTCACTATTGCTGGTGTTGGCTTTTCTTCTATCTTTTTTATATCAACTAATTTGTTCACTAGCACTGATATTTGCAATGGCATATTTTTCTTGCATAGTCCCCTTTTAATTTCATTACATTCACAGTAATTGATACACATTATTATTTTTATTTTCAATTTTTGAAAAGATTCACTTCAATATTTACACTGAGTGATTGGCCTCTTTGTCTACATAGGAGAGATCTTACTAATTATGTAACCTTCATTACATATTCATTTATATTATTTTATATGATACTATATGTAAGTATTTGTAATCCCCCTCCTCCTTTTCTTTTTTTGTACTGGCTTACTTATTCACTTATTCATTTATGCCCTTTATGCATCTCTCTGTGCTTTTCCCGAAGAAGCCTCCTCTCACAAAATGCGTCAAGACCCAGCATAGCTGTCCTAGACTGGTGGCAGTCACTTTAATGACATATACAAGTCTTATGGAAAGGTTTATTACATGAATGTAAAATCTACTAATATGTTGATGTTTAGTATATTTTCTTTTTTCTGTATTGTGTTGTTTTTAAATGTTTGTCAATAAATCATTTACAATTTTTACTTGGCACGTTTGAGGTGTACTCTTTAAAAGTCCCATGGGCAATTTTGCTTTTTGATCTGTTGATAGGAATACAGGTTTGACTTTGTGCATGATTGGTTGTTCAGTTAGGTTGTTTTTCCACTTTCTTTCCTCTCCTTCCATCTTCTTGCTTCTCGCCCCCTTTTTTAAAGTTAGCAGTATCTGACAGCAAAGCAAAACACTAATACAAGAGGCAAGATTAGAGGAGAAACTAAATATCAGCCCAGCAGCCAGCATCAGATGGCTGGAAGACACTTGCTGGTACAATCTTTACCAGCTTTAACTTTCCTTAACTAGAAGATTCTAGGAATCAATGGATACAAACATATTCTCTTGGCAGAGGAAATTAAAATAAATAATTGCAATTAATTTTTATTGTATGTTATTGAATTATTGGGAACACAGGTTCACCTAGCTAGAGAACTAGTAACATATTAATTTAACCCCCTATATTTTTAGTAAAGATTGAGTAAAACTAAAATGCTTTTTAATTTTCCAGATGTTACATATATAATAATGCACAATGTCAATAAGACTGTCGTAAAGGAATTTATTCTACTGGGTTTTTCCAGCTTCTACAATTTGCAGAATGCAATGTTTTATGTTATTTTACTAGCCTATATTGTATGTGTCATTGGAAATATTACTATAATTATCTTAGTTAGAGCATACGCTACTCTTCAGACTCCAATGTACTTTTTTATTAGCATGTTTGCTTTTTTAGAAATATTGTTTGTTTCAGTAACTGTTCCAAAACTTTTAGCCATCCTTATAAGCACAGATGGACGTACATCTGTCAAAGGTTGTTTCCTACAGGTGTATATCTTCCATGCATTGGGAGAAGCTGAATGTATTCTTCTTGCTCTGATGGTCTTCGATCGATATTTAGCTATTAACCACCCACTGCACTATTCAACTATTATGAACGGTACATTTTGTTTACAGTAAGCTGCTCTTCCATGGATATTTGGATTTGCAATATCTTTAATGCCTGGAATTGTTACAATGCTTCTGGAGTATTGTGGTCCCAATAAAATTGATCATTTCTTCTGTGATCTGGCTCCACTGCAAAGATTGGCATGTTCTGACCTGTTTTTAAGCAATGTGACCACTGTTTTAGCAGCTTTCCTGTCGGTTATTACTCCATTTATTTCAATTGTTGTACTGTACATTCAAATATTGTGTATAGTCTTAAAGATCAGGGGTATTTCAGGGAAAAGGAAAGCTTTTTCAACATGCTCATCTCATCTTATTGTAGCAAGCTTGTTCTATGGTACTGCCATTATTGTATACAGCAGGCCAAGCGGCAGTCACTATGATAAATTTCTTGCTCTCATGTATACTGTTGTTACTCCTTTATTAAATCCATTTATTTATACTTTACGGGAACACAGAGGTTAAGGATGCCTTAAGAAAATTAATTAGACAGCACCTAATAAAACTTAAAGATTGAGGAATTGATATGCACTGCACATGATAAAATCTCCAACGTCACCTTTGTTTGGAAAGAGTGGTTTGAGTTCCGAAACACAGCAGAGTACAAAACTCTTTTTACGGACTACACGCCAATTATGAACCTTACAGGTACGCCTGACTGGTGACTAGTTTGTGACACTGCCAGCCTAAGGCGCTTTCACTGTGATGTAGACGGCGGGGGTATTTGGCCTCCCCACCTCCTCAAGTGTTTCTTATTGAGAAATGATGCTCCCCCTCATCCCTCGTCCTTGGTCCCCCTTCTCCCCCCTCCTTTTTCTTCTCTTTTCTCTTTCTCTCTCTTCTCTTTATCATAGTTCTTAAGGTTGGACGGCAGGGGTGGGCGGGGTGGTCCTGAGATGGCCCCCTCGCTCAACCCCTTTACATCAGGAGGATCCTAGTTGTGATTGTGGGACCTGGCTAGGAGGACGAGAGATCTGGGTTGGTTGTTGTCCCTAGGAGGACATAGAGGCCCCTAAATAAGAACGAGCTGCTGTGTTACTTCTAGATCACGCTACCATACATCTCCATTAGGAAGTATATACAGATGAGATGGCTTATGAGGAGTATATGAACATTTTTTAATGGATCCTCTTGTGAGGACTTGTTATATCTGTCGATATTGTTATTTCATTAACATTGTTACTGTTCTTTTTTTCTCTCAATAAAATCTTTATGGATAAAAAAAAAATAACTTAAAGGTTAATTTTATTATAGAAAGCAATAGTAAAAGTCCATGCTTACACTTTTTTTTCCATCTTCATTTTTTCTTCCTTTGTTTCTCCTTGCCATTTGTTATCTTCCTTTTTGCTAAATGTACTTTGTTTTAGTTGTCATCACCTTTTTTGGTTTTTGTTTACAAAACGTGAAATTAAAACTGAAGAGGGCTACACAGGCTGGTACAATTATGTGATTTTGTAATTTTGCTACATTGACTGGTATAATGGCACCGCTAAAACAAGAGCCAAAATGTATAAACCTTTAGGACAAGTTTTTTTGGGCAATCTACAGAAGATTCAACAAGAAATAATGGTCTGCTGGAAGTGTTAATTTCAAACAAAGCAGTTTACATATGCCCATATAAGGAAGAATCTAGTTCTGACCAAAACTTTATTCCATCTTTCATGGCCCTTTAAGTGGGCTTAAATGCCATGAGGTGTTAAAGGATCATACAAAAGGACTACTGGTATGAAATGGGTTGTGTCTCAGTCCCGATCATGGTGATCTGTTGGGACGCCTGAAGATCCACATATTGGGCACCTGTTCTTTCCATCTTCCCTGTCTCTCTAAAACTCCCGGGTAGAGTCTGCTGTGCATCTGGGATGGGCCCCTCCTGGCCTGTTACACATTTGGAATTTTTATTGAATTTTAATAAGTCAATTATATCTTTTTCTATGTGAAATCTTTTAGACAGAAGTTTCTAACATCAAACCGGGTGGGGATTTTTTTTTTTTATATATACCTTTTAACCTCTCGTGTGCTTTCTATCTTCAGATGTCCCTGAGGAAGCAAGTTTTATCACGTGAAACGCATAGAGAATTTAAGCACAGACCATGTTGATTGATGGACAGCATCAGCTCAGTTGTCATATGTTGATGTCAGGTGTTTTCAAACTTTAAGGTTTTTAAATGCAATTTGATCACGTTTTTTCACTGTCGGTATACACGTATAATGATATGTGTTTTATAATATGTATTTTTTTCATGTAATATATTTTCTTATATTTTACCTTGGTGTTGTGACTCGATAAAAGTCCTATGGGCTATAGATAGTTGTGTGTATTTAAAGGACCAGTTCACCTTTTAAAAAATAAAATAAATGCATGTCTTTTTGCAAGTATAAAAAATGTGCACTTTTTTTCTTTACTAGAAGCCTGGAAAGCATTACATCCACGATCAGCTGATTGTGCGTGCCATTCAGGATTCCTGCAGACTTGTCAGAGCATCTCTCTGCTCGTACCTCATATGGGAAGACAGATACACACTGACAGAGACAATATACTACCTAAAGCACTCAACGACGCCCTGGTAGTTGATTAAGAACTACAGGCCTTGTAGTTTCCCATTCACAAAATATACTTTTTTTGCTAAAAGTGACAGCGAATGAGGAATTGAAGATCCCCCTGCTTGCTGTCTCTAGATGCAGTGGATCGGGGAGATACTGCAGGAGTGGGAACATGTTACATGTTCCACCCTACAATTAGTGGAACTTTTAACATGTTTCCAAAGGTGAACTTATCCTTTAAAGACTATTATTATATGGCTCTCACAGTGGTAACATGATTGGGAGCCTGAGCCGCTGGCACCAAATCAGAAGTCATGATCAATAGTAGGGATGAGCCGAACACCCCCCGTTCAATGACCGAATGGACCGAACGTTCGCGCAAACTTTAGAACCACATTTAAGTCTATGGAATTCGAAAATTCTAAATCAAAAATGAAAATTTTATGTTGAATATGTTTTATCGAGTCACAATCATTTGTAAAACATTTCGACAAAACATAGGTCAGGAATAATATATGTCTATTGAGTGTACAAGTCCATGTATCACATATGCAGAGTCAGGTAAATGACCTCAATGCAAATAAGTAAAAAAAGCTAAGTAATGGTAAATCAAGTAACCAGTAGACCTCTATAAACAGTGGCGTAGACGATGACCAAAAAACACAAAAAAACATAAACAAAGGCTCAACACTTATGGCCTAAACGTATGGTAAATCTACTGGTAAGATTATTACAAACTGAGAAAGGTACAGTAGGAGGAGAAGTAAGAAGAGGGAAAAAAAAAGAAGGAAAGGGAAAAGTAGGGAGAAGGGACATCACGCTACACATGAGAGGGCATCGGGGAAGCAATAGGAGCTGCATCCGCTATAAAAGATTCAAAATCAGCAGAAAACCGGAAGTGTAATCAAACAGTCCATGTAATTGTGTAGTCCTCACTCTTATCGGTATCCCACGCTAGCATCCTTTCAATATGTTTGATCCTGTCCATTTCACATGCCCAATCAGCCAGAGAGGGGATCACAGGTTGACGCCATGTTCTGCAGCCGTCAGCACATGGTGGATTAAGCTCTTCTTGATTTGTTTGTATGACCCCGGAATCATAGATAGGACTGTTAATCGGGGTTCATTGGGATATTTGTCCCCTACGAATTTGTCATATAGTTTGAGAACCTTGTCCCAAAAGGGGGTGACACGTGGGCACGTACCCCAAATGTGAGTCATGTTCCCTGGGGCCTGCAAACATCTCCAACATACGTCAGAGACATTAGGATCAAACTTATGTACAATAGTGGGGCAGCGGTACCATCTGGAGAAAATACGGTAATTCTGTTCTTGGGCATAAGATGAGATAGATAATTTAAAAGAAAGCGCCAGTGTTTTGCCCCACTCCATATCCTCCGGAAACAAATTAATCTCCCTTTCCCATTTTGAGAGGAATGACAGTGAGTTTGGATAGGAGACCTGAATCAGCAACTGATGTATCAGGGATACCGAATGCTCTGGTCTGTCCGACTGAGAAGGTGTTTGATATTTTGTGCATAAAGTGTGTTAATTGAGTGTGTTCAAGCCAAGCAATAGAAGGGTTGTGGCAAGAAAAGCATGTCCAGTAGGGGAATCGGTTGTCCAGCGCGAAGCGTATGACTCAACAAAGGAGCCTCAGATTTTTGCCACATAAGAAATTTAGATTTAGCACAAGTCGGAGGGAAAGAGTTGATATCAAATAATTGAGGATAGTAAACCTTTGTGGAGGTAGTTGTCCCAAATTCGCAGCGTAGTTAAAGTCACAAGGGGCAAGAGATCCGTAGGGAGTCTGTGTGTCGGGTGTGTCCATGGAAGGGATGTGAGGTCGGGAGATATTCGGTCATTTTCTAATGACGTTCATAATTTAGTGGAGGAACCGTGGCACCAATTGACTATTCTGATCAATGATGCAGCGTGAAAGTACAGCCATAGGTCAGGGAGGGCTACACCCACTCTACTTTTAGGTAAAGTTAAGACATTAAAGCCAATCCTGGACTTCCCATGTCGCCATATGAAGTCCTGAATGGCCCTGTTGATCGATTGGAAGAAGCCATAACGAGGGGGGCTAGTAATTGCCTGAAAAACGTATAAAACTTTGGGCAGAATGTCCATTTATGTGGCTAAACCAGGAGATTTTTCTGTTAGGGTGGGTAGAGAGGTAGGGAATTGGATTCCAAGATATTTGACAGCTTTTTGCTGCCATTTAAATTCAAATGAGGATTGAACCTGGGTTACTGTAGGTTTGGGTAGGGATATGTTAAGGGCCTCAGTTTTATCGTAATTTGCTTTTAATTTGGTAGCCAGTCTAAACTCTGTAAATGCCTCAATAATGGCTGGTATAGATGTGTGGGGCTTAGTAACACACAATAAGAGGACATCCGCATAAAGGGACAGTTTAAATTTACGATGGCCAATAGATATACTCTGAATATTGGAGTCATGCAGGATAGCCATGGCTAGATGCTCCATTGTGAGTATGTACAACAATGGAGACAAGGGACATCCCTGGCGGGTTCCGTTACGAGTCCATATTGGGTCAGATAGCAGGCCAGTAGATCGGATTCTTGCTGTAGGATTGTCATAGAGAGCCAGGATTTTGCATAGCATTTTGGGTCCAAGACCCACTTGTTGAAGCGTTCTCTCCAAAAATTGCCAATTAACCCGGTCGAACGCCTTTTCGGCATCGACCGAGATCAAGCAAGCTGGGATTCTACATTTTTGGGCATATTCCATCAGGGAAATAGTTTTGACGGTGTTATCACTGGCCTCCCTCTTTGGGGTGAACCCCACCTGATCAAGGTGTATTAGGTCAGGTATCGCTGGCAGGAGGCGATTGGCCAATAGCTTGGAGTATAAGTGAATGTCAATGTTGGTAAGAGAAATGGGGCGAAAGCTACCGCACAGTGTAGGATCTTTCCCGGGTTTCAGTAGAACTATGATATGGGCTTCCAGAGCCTGTCTCGGGAAAAGTGAGTCCCTAGAGATGTTATTATACGTCTTTATAAGAAGTGGTGTAAGGGAATCACAGAAGTATTTATATAAACGGGTTGAGTATCCGTCCAGACCTGGACTTTTGTTTTTGTTTGAGGGAGGGTATTGCCAGCACAAGTTCGTCCTCAGTAAATTGTCACTCGAGATCCTGCACTACATCTGTAGGGATAGTCGGATGTGTCAATGCAGCAATGTAATTGTCAATTTTAGATTGAAAGTCTTCAGGCGACACGTGTGTAGGGAGCGTGAGGGGAGGTTGTATAGTGAGTTGTAGAATGACCAAAACAATTAGTTAATTCATTTCCTTAGGATGATAGGTGAGTTGGCCATGAGGTCTCTTGAGTTTAGGGATGGAGGCAATGCTATTTTTAGCATGGAGGGCTCTGGTAAACAATCTACCTGGTTTGTTGGCTTTGACATAAAACAGTTTACGTGATCTGTCCCTGCAAGTTGGGTAGTCAGAGATTGAATACATTTATGGGAACGTTTCAGTTTAGCAATCCGAATAGACAGTTCCTGAATCTGGGCAAGACGTAGTCGTTTGAGTCTAGAGCCAGTGTTTAATAAAGACCCTGCATAATACGCATTTCAATGCCTCCCATTGTATGGGAGCAGAAGTATCGTCTGCTCCCATATGGTCAGAGATAAAGTTTGATATGGTGGTCTGGATATCAGCAGAGCAATTGTCGTCCTGTAATAGTGAGTCATTAAGTCTCCAAGTCCAGTCATGACCAGGTAGATCAGGTAGGGAGAGGGACAGAAACACTGGCGCGTGATCGGACCATAGTATATTCCCGATCCTAGTCTGGGGATGGTACGTCAATGCATATTGACCGATAAGGAAAAAATCAATGCGGGAGTAAGAGTTATGAGCTGCAGAAAAGAAGGAATAATCTTTATCTGTAGGGTGGAGGATGCACCAAACATCCAACAGATTATGTTGGATTAGGAATCTCTTCAATTTTTGGATTTGGTTATAGGAGATAGAGCTTCTGCCCAAGGAAGTATACAAAGCTGGGTTTAAGACTCTATTAATATCTCCAGCAACGAGGATCACCCCTTTGGCAAAGTCCATTAGCTTGTGAAGATATTGAATAGTATTTGTTATATGGTCTTGGTTCGCAATATACATATTAGCCAGGGTGTATGTTTTACCGCTGAGAGATATTTTCAAAAACAGATATCTACCGTCGGGATCCGAACAGGAGTCTAACAGAGTATAATTTACTGATTTGTGGAGGGCAATCGTCACCCCTCTAGATTTAGATTGGGAGTATATGCTATATACCCATGTTGGGTAATATTTATTTTGCAATTTTGGAATGTGATTTGTACGGAAATGGCTCTCTTGAAAGAAAATGAAGTCAATTTTAGATTTGTGAAATTCATACAGTATTTGTGATCATTTAGTCGGTTCATTCAAGCCACAGGCATGGAATGAGCACAGGTGGAGGGAAGCTGCAACCCGAGGGCCTCCCATAGCAGTGAGATGAAAAAATGGGGGGGGAGAGGGGAGAAAAGAAAAAAAGGGGGGAAGAGGGGGAGAGGGGAGGAGAAGGAAGAAGGGTGGGGAAGAAAAGACAACACAAAAACAACAAAAAACAAAAGAACAACCCAGATGCTAGTATAGAAACTAGCATTAATCAAATACCCTAATCAGGGGTGGCCGTGTAGGCCAATAGGATTCAACCTGTCCCGAAAGATCAGAACAGGCAGAAACACTAACTTCTAGGTGGGGAAGAAAAGTAGGCTAGCAACAGTTTGCCCGAGCGCTACCCCACGCTGCCTTAAAACAAGTTGTAGTACATAATAAAGGAAGAGGACTCGCCAGAATTAGAGTGGCTAAGTCATTTTATAACCCTTTTACAATTCAGCAAATACAAACAGTAGGTAAATACATCCGATCTACAACACCTGTCCGATTGGACTGACAAGAGGAGAATCTTACTTGGAGAGAAACCACAAAACAAAACAAAAAAACCCACACGGGGAGGGATATGCCTTAGAGCATTATAGACAATAGAGCATTATAGACAATATGTTCCATTGAGGGGATTTACCCGTCGAATGGTACATCGAACAGTATTGCGGTAATAGGGCAAGAATCCTCCACCCCAATTGGATTTGGGATACCTTTGGGGTCTCACCCAGTGGTCCTCTTGGAGTCCAAGCCAGACAGAAAACATTCCTAAGTTAACAGAGCCTGCCTTAACACATCCAATGCATTCTAAGTGCAAGTGAGAAAGCACCAGTAGACACATGTAATAGAGCCCCCCCAACCTCCAGGATGTAATATTATATGGTTCCCTATCAGGCCAAGCGATGTAGTTGTGTCTGTATCTGCCTGCTCTTCACGGCCATAACTATGGCAGTGCATGTTTCGCAAACTCTGAAGCTTTAACCCATATTTACAGTCCGCTGTAACATGTTGGGCAGTGCATTGTTGATTGTACGATAAAAGGCACTGTCTACTCCCCGTAGAGAACAAGGTATTAAGGCAGTGAGGTCTCGTATCGAGGGGACAGGATGGCATTCATATGTCGTTGAAGAAGGCAATACGGGAAAATCACATGAGCAGGCTCGTCACAGCATATAGGACCATTCACATCTCTCTAGAATGTGGGCCTGTAGGTGGTGAACTGGGAATGTTCCTGTTGAAAAGCACCGTACGTCTGCATTGCGGGATCGAGGGACCGACGGGAACAGTATCCAGTGCTAACCAGTCAGGTATGTCAATGGGTTCCATGTCCAGAAAGCGAAAGACATCCGGTAGTTGTCTGTGGTCATTCACGACAATGCTGTTGTTGCGTAGGCGGATAGTCAGGCCAAAAGGGTAGTTCCATACATATGTGCCACCACAGTCCCTAATTTTATCCATTAAAGTTTTCATTTCACCCCTTATGTACAAAGAGACAGATCTGGAAGGAGGTAGATTGTAGCCCCATCCAAGTGATATGGGCCCCTATTCCATGCGTGACGCATTATCTCCTCTTTCATGAGAAAAAAATGCACAATGCACAACACATCTCTGGGCTAGGTGCATTCTTCCCCACCAGGAATGGTTACTCTGTGTACTCTGTCCAGTTCGATGGATGCAGAGGGAGGCCTGCCCAGAATGTCATTAACCCACACCACCCACAGTTATATGGATGCAGAGGGAGGCCTGCCCAGAATGTCATTAACCCACACCACCCGCAGTTATATGGCGGCAGGTCGGCTCTCCTGGGCAGGAGCCCATAGCTCTACGTCTGTATTTTCAATAGCCACTAGGGGGCGCATGCGCGCCGCCGGCGGCTCGCGCGCCCGCCACCCGCTCGCCCTCGTTACAGAGCGGGGAACGGGAGGTATGTGTGTAAACACATAGCTCTCGTTCCTTTCAGCGGGGGAAACGCTGATTTTCTGTTCATACAATGTATGAATAGTGTTGAGTAGAATATGCCATATTCGATTTCGCAATATATCTCGAATATATAGTCGAATATTCGAGATATATTCGCTAAATACGAATATTCGTGATATTTTTTGGAAATGAAATTATTGCGAATTTTCGCTATTGCGAATTTTCGCTATTGCGAATGCGAATGCGAATTGCGAATGCGAAATTTCGAGAAATGCGGAATGGAGCACTCTGAATGGCTCAGAATATTCGTGATATTTTACAATACAAAATAATTGCGAATATTCGAGAAATGCGGAATGGAGCACTCTGAATGGCTCAGAATATTCGTGATATTTTACAATATAAAATAATTGCGAATATTCGAGAAATGCGGAAGGAGCACTCTGATTGGCTCAGAATATTCGTGATATATTACAATACACAATAATTGCGAATATTCGGCAAATGCGGAAGGAGCACTCTGATTGGCTCAGAATATTCGTGATATATTACAATATAAAATAATTGCGAAATTTCGAGAAATGCGGAATGGAGCACTCTGAATGGCTCAGAATATTCGTGATATTTTACAATACAAAATAATTGCGAATATTCGAGAAATGCGGAATGGAGCACTCTGAATGGCTCAGAATATTCGTGATATTTTACAATATAAAATAATTGCGAATATTCGAGAAATGCGGAAGGAGCACTCTGATTGGCTCAGAATATTCGTGATATATTACAATACACAATAATTGCGAATATTCGGCAAATGCGGAAGGAGCACTCTGATTGGCTCAGAATATTCGTGATATATTACAATATAAAATAATTGCGAAATTTCGAGAAATGCGGAATGGAGCACTCTGAATGGCTCAGAATATTCGTGATATTTTACAATACAAAATAATTGTGAATATTCGAGAAATGCGGAATGGAGCACTCTGATTGGCTCAGAATATTTGTGATATATTACAATACACAATAATTGCGAATATTCGAGAAATGCAGAATGGAGCACTCTGAATGGCTCAGAATATTCGTGATATTTTACAATATAAAATAATTGCGAATATTCGAGAAATGCGGAAGGAGCACTCTGATTGGCTCAGAATATTCGTGATATATTACAATACACAATAATTGCGAATATTCGGCAAATGCGGAAGGAGCACTCTGATTGGCTCAGAATATTCGTGATATATTACAATATAAAATAATTGCGAATATTCGAGAAATGCGGAATGGAGCACTCTGATTGGCTCAGAATATTCGTGATATATTACAATATAAAATAATTGCGAAATTTCGAGAAATGCGGAATGGAGCACTCTGAATGGCTCAGAATATTTGTGATATTTTACAATATAAAATAATTGCGAATATTCGAGAAATGCGGAAGGAGCACTCTGATTGGCTCAGAATATTCGTGATATATTACAATACACAATAATTGCGAATATTCGAGAAATGCGGAAGGAGCACTCTGATTGGCTCAGAATATTCGTGATATATTACAATATAAAATAATTGCGAATATTCGAGAAATGCGGAATGGAGCACTCTGATTGGCTCAGAATATTCGTGATATATTACAATACAAAATAATTGCGAAATTTCGAGAAATGCGGAATGGAGCACTCTGATTGGCTCAGAATATTCGTGATATATTACAATATAAAATAATCGCGCGATATCGCTATTGCCGAATAATCGCATTGCGATTTTTCGGCAATATAAAATGAGCGCTGCAGCTACTCGGCCCAGGGTCTCTAATCATACCAGCAATGCTTTTAGACGTCGATGGGGATCTCTAGGATGTGATCTGTTCTAAAAAAAAAATTGTAAACATTCGAATATTCGAAATAGCGAATATTCGCCGCGATATTTGTGTTATTCGCGAATACTCGAATATGCAATATTCGTAGCGAATATTCGCAATGCGAATATTCGTGAGCAACACTATGTATGAACAGAAGATCAGTGATTTCCCCTAGTGAGGCCACCCCCCCCATACAGTTAGAACACACCCAGCAACACACTTAACCCCTTCCCTGCCCCCTAGCGTTAACCCCTTCACTGCCAGTGGCATTTTTATAGTAATCCAATGCATTTTTATAGCATTGATCGCTAAAAAAATGCCAATGGTCCCAAAATTGTGTCAAAAGTGTCCGAAGTGTCCGCCATAAGGTCGCAGTACTGAAAAAAAACACTGATCACCGCCATTACTAGTAAAAAATAAATAAATAATAAAAATGCCATAAAACTACCCCCTATTTTGTAAACGCTATAACTTTTGCGCAAACCAATCAATAAACGCTAATTGCGATTTTTTTTTACGAAAAATATGTAGAAGAATACGTATCGGCCTAAACTGAGGGAAAAAAATGTTTTTTTATATATTTTTGGGGGGTATTTATTACAGAAAAAAGTAAAAAATATTGCATTTTTTTCAAAATAGTTGCTCTATTTTTGTTTATAGCGCAAAAAATAAAAACCGCAGAGATGATCAAATACCACCAAAAGAAAGCTCTATTTGTTGGAAAAAAAGGACGCCAATTTTGTTTGGGAGCCACGTCGCACGACCGCGCAATTGTCAGTTAAAGCGACGCAGTGCCGAATCGCAAAAAGTGCTCTGGTCGTTATGGTATAGCAATATGGTCCGGGGCTGAAGTGGTTAAAAATGCCACTAACCGTGTAAAAAAATGCAAATTTTAAAGGCTAATATCCAAGTTTTTGTACTTAAAAGGGTTTGGGGATCCGGGTCCTGCCCCAGGAAACATGTATCAATGCAAAAAAAAGTTTTAAAAACGGCTGTTCTTTCGGGAGCAGTAATTTTAATGCTGCTTAAAGTGAAACAAATGTGAAATATTCCTTTAAATATTGTACCTGCTGGGTGTCTATGGATGAAATCATTGAGACCCAAATTAAAAAAAGGAAAGGCGTGGGGCTCCTAGGCCCTATATACTCTGAACAGCAGTATACAGGCGGTGCAAACAAGACAGGGACTGTAGGTTTGTTGTTAAGTAGAATCTTTTTGTAATTTTGAAATGGTATATTTTTTAGGTGTAGCTCCAGCCAAAAAATCTATTTTTAAGCTTTTTGGAAAACATGGGGAAGGGTTATCACCCCTGTAACATTTGTTTTGCTGTCTGTGCACCTGTTCAGAAGATTTCACCTCACTTTCTGTCCCAATGTAGTCAGGTAGCTTTAGGTGCACACTGAGCAAAGACACAGTACATTAACTGACAATAATTGCAGATCCATCCCTGCCTCTGGTATTAGTATGAGAACACCAGCAATTGTATTCAGGTAAGCTTTAGGTGCACACTATGCAAAGGACACTAAAACTGAATACTGGAGGTCCCTGTCTGTATTTGTATGAAAACACCAGCAATTAGGGGTGCAACGGATCAAAAAACGTACGGTTTGGATCGTTTCTCGGATCAGAGACACAGATCGGATCATTTTTCGGATCAACAAAAAAAAATTAAAAAATATCTCGTAATGTGGCTCAAGCACTTTCAGCATGTGTTTAAAGCCCTTGATTTGCACAACCAAATATGTCTGCACCTATAAACACACCAATAGCGTTTGTGATAGCTTTAGCCTGGTCTGATTGTGCAACAAGGGGCTGCTTAAATGCTGGGATGACAAGTGGTTGTTGAGCAGCTTTTATTTTCGTTTTCACTCACAGGGGATTTAAATGACGCGGGGCGTTCAAGCTCCTCTGTTCCTCTGGTTGCTATGGCCACACTGTGTGTGGACTGAACAACAACTTTTTTTTCAAAAAATCAATCCTTGCATCAATATTTTTCGGTTCGAAACACGGATCAATGATGATCCGTTGCACCACTACCAGCAATTGTATTCAGGTAAGATATAGATACACACTGTGCAAAGGGCACAGTACACTAAGTGAAAATACTGTAGCTAGCACAATCACCTGCCTGCCTCTCAGCATATTATGAAGAGAATACAGGAACAGATCTAGCTAAACTGAATACAGTGTATACATATATAAACAACACCTGGGATGCATATATATCCTCTACACACTGTAACTGCAGCTAACTGACTCGCCTGCCTGTCTTCTCTATCTAACTCAAATGAAATGACACTGTCTCTCTCTCTCTCTCTCTCTCTCTCTCTATCTATCTATCTATCTCTCAGCACGCCGGAAAACACACTACACAAGGCTGACTTCCAGGTGGCCTTACATAATGTGGGGCGTGTACTAAATACACTGAGGCATAATTGGTCAATTACGGCTCCCTGTACAGACTACGCTGTGATTGCCCAAACATGCGGGTCATAGTGCATGCTTGGCCAATCATCAGCCAGCAATGCACTGCGATGCCACAGTGAATTTTGGCCTGAACACGCCACTCGAATTTGTGACAAGCCACTCGAATTTGGCCTGAACGGCCCATAATGTTCGCAATTAGACGAACGATCGAACATATGCTCATCCCTAATCAAGAGTTGTTGGAGACAGATCCTAAGGCCTCCATACAGGGCCGCTGATAGGGTAGTACAGTCAGCCCTCCTGTACCATCCTAAACTATGTCACTTCAGTTGAGGGGCCAGGGCACCTGCAGGAGAGGAGAGACAGCTGTAATGCCTTGAGACACCTGTGGATCCCTTTCCGTGTTCCCCTGGCTTTCTCCCTCCAACAGCTCTGAAGAGGGATCAGTTCTATATCCTTGCAAAGTGTCCCAATTTGGAGCACAGGGAGACAGCTGCAGAGCTCTGTCTCCCACCTGGCACATAAGCGAGGTGATGAATTAGCAGGATGCTTGCTCCACATACTCCCTGAGTCCTGACCTCTGCTCCCCCTTCCTTTATATTATGCTCTCACTGCTCTGTGTTCACTGTGAATTCCAGAGTTTGAATGGAGCAGTGCTTCTGCTAGAGGGGGTGGGTGGGGGGTTGCTGCTGGAGAAAAGGGACAGAAACTTTAGGATTTTGGAGAGGGGTGAACATGGATCCAGTCTAGAACTGCAGGTAGCAGCCACTGCAGTGCTGGAGCCGGTGGACACATCTCTCTCTCCAGTTGATGGACCTCTCTACCCAGCCATTTCTATATACTACCCCTAAGGCCCCTTTTATACTTTGCATAGTGGGAAGACACATTCTTGCTTGTTGTTTTTTTTTTTTTGCTTGCTTTTTGCACATAGGGTAGCCCAGGGCAAACTCTTTGACCTTTTAAGGCATGCAGCTTTGTCACATGACAAAACACAGAGACCAGCTAGCAAGATGTGGGTTCCAGGAGTGGTTATTGGGGAATTCTGATGCCAGAGCCTGTAGCTGGCCATGCTGTGGTTCCACAATGTTCATCCAGCGTCCGCAGTGTAGTAAAGACATTGCCGTGTAATTGGAGCCAAAATGAGGCTTGAGAAGCAAACAGTGTGGTGCCAGGCTGTGACGTCACAGCTGTTAGACGCATTTCTGAACTTGCATGTTACTGATGTAGAGATAGTCGCGCTCCTTTTTCACGCATGGAGTATGTAGGCACAAGGCAATGTTTATATAATCTGACAGGGGGCGGGGCCAGGACAAGTATAAGGAAAGTCAGCTGAATTTGGGGAAGAATGATAAGCGGTTAAACGACACAATGGGGCTGATTTACTAATGAATCTGCGCTGCGCCGGTACATGCCTTAATAGGTGCGCTGGATGAAGCCCTAATTAGGCGCATGAGCCGGCGTAGCACAGCAGCGCGATGTGATTGATAACTAAAGCCGCCGCCGAACTCCCTGTATAAGTCTATGGGGGAAATCTTAATAGTGAATTTTAATGGCTAATCTGCAAGTTTTGTCCTAAAAAGTGTTTGGGGACCTCAGTCCTGCCCCAGGGGACATGTACCAATGCTTTTTTTATTTTTTAAAACGGCCGTTTTTTCGGGAGCAGTGATTTTAATAATGCTAAAAGTGCAATAATAAAAGTGTAATTTTCCTTTAAATTTCGTACTATGGGGGTCTCTAATGTCAGCATGTGAAAAAGCGCATGTTTCCCGTGGTTAGAACTGTCTCTGCACAAAATGTCATTTTTCAAAGTAAAAAAGCCATTTAAAACTGACTCGCGGCAATAATGAATTGTCGGCTCCCGGCAATTGCAGGAGAATTCATTCATTAAAAAAAGGAAAAAAAAAGCGTGGGGGTCCCCCCAAATTCAATAACCAGACCCTTTAGGTCTGGTATGGATATTAAGGGGAACCCCGCCGTCAATTTAAAAAAAAAAATGACGTGGGGTTCCCCCCAAATATCCATAACCAGACCCTTCGGGTCTGGTGTGGAATTTAAGGGGAACTCCACTCCAAATTTAAAAAAAAATGGCGTGGAGTCCCCCCTAAAATCCACACCAGACCCCTTATCCGAGCACGTTGACCTGGCCGGCCGCAGAAAAGAGGGGGGGACAGAGCGCGGCCCCCCCCTCTCCTGAACCGCACCAGGCCACATGCCCTCAACATTGGGAGGGTGTTTTGGGGTGCCCCCCAAAGCACCTTGTCCCCATGTTGATGAGGACAAGGGTCTCTTCCCCACAACCCTTGCCCGGTGGTTGTGGGGGTCTGCGGGCAGGAGGCTTATCGAAATCTGGAAGACCCCTTTAACAAAGGGGCCCCCCAGATCCCGGCCCCCCCCCTGTGTGAAATGGTAATGGGGTACCTTGTACCTCTACCATTTCACGAGTAAAAAAAATGTAAAGGGTTAAAAAAGACAAGAGCCGGTTTTGGACAAGTCCTTTATTATCTTCTTTCTTCTTTCATTCGGGTTTCTTCTTCCTCCTCCTTCTTCTTCCTCTGCTTCTGTCTTGGGTCTTCTATTCCCGCATCTTGCCCGGCGTGTTCTTCCATCTTCTGTTCCTCCCGCTGTCCTTCTCGTCCGCATCTTCTTCTTGTTCTTCTTCGCCGGAGCGGCCGCTTCCAATTGAAATCCCCGCTGTCTGCCGGACCACGCCCCCCCCCTCTGACGCCTCGGGCAAGCTCTTAGGAGTGTGCTGCAAGTGCGTCCGAGGGGGGCGTGGTCACAAGTGAGAGGGCGGGCAATTCAATTTGAAGCTCGTGCGCGGCTTTTTCTTTGCCAGAGTCGCCGCTTCCAATTGAATTGCCCGCTTTCTGGAACATGTGACCACGCCCCCCTCTGACGCACTGGCACCACACGGGGACTTTCCTAAGAGCTCGCCCGTGGCGTCAGAGGGGGGGCGTGGTCCGGCAGACAGCGGGGATTTCAATTGGAAGCGGCCGCTCCGGCGAAGAAGAAGAAGGAGAAGATGCGGACGAGAAGGACAGCGGAAGAAGATGGAAGAACACGCCGGGCAAGATGCGGGAATAGAAGACCCAAGAAAGAAGCAGAGGAAGAAGAAGGAGGAGGAGGAAGAAACCCGAAGGAAAGAAGAAAGAAGATAATAAAGGACTTGTCAAAAACCGGCTCTTGTCTTTTTTTACACTGACACTTTTTTTTTACTCGTGAAATGGTAGAGGTACAAGGTACCCCATTACCATTTCACACAGGGGGGGGGCCGGGATCTGGGGGGCCCCTTTGTAAAAGGGGTCTTCCAGATTTCGATAAGCCTCCTGCCCGCAGACCCCCACAACCACCGGGCAAGGGTTGTGGGGAAGAGACCCTTGTCCTCATCAACATGGGGACAAGGTGCTTTGGGGGGCACCCCAAAACACCCTCCCAATGTTGAGGGCATGTGGCCTGGTGCGGTTCAGGAGAGGGGGGGGGCCGCGCTCTGTCCCCCCCTCTTTTCTGCGGCCGGCCAGGTCAACGTGCTCGGATAAGGGGTCTGGTGTGGATTTTAGGGGGGACTCCACGCCATTTTTTTTTAAATTTGGAGTGGAGTTCCCCTTAAATTCCACACCAGACCCGAAGGGTCTGGTTATGGATATTTGGGGGGACCCCCACGTCATTTTTTTTATAAATTGATGGCGGGGTTCCACTTAATATCCATATCAGACCTGAAGGGTCTGGTTATTGAATTTGGGGGGACCCCCACGTCATTTGAATAATTTTTTTTAAATTCGTACCATGGGGGGGGGGGGGGGAGGTCAGCAGGTGAATAAAGCGCACTTTTCCCGTGGTTAGAAATATGTCTTTGCACAAAATGACATTCTGAAAAAAAAAAAAAAAAAAAAAAAAGCCATTTAAAACTGACTCGCGGCAATAATGAATTGTCGGCTCCCGGCAATTGCAGGAGAATTCATTCATTAAAAAAAGGGAAAAAAAAGCGTGGGGGTCCCCCCAAATTCAATAACCAGACCCTTTAGGTCTGGTATGGATATTAAGGGGAACCCCGCCGTCAATTTAAAAAAAAAATGACGTGGGGTTCCCCCCAAATATCCATAACCAGACCCTTCAGGTCTGGTGTGGAATTTAAGGGGAACTCCACCCCAAATAAAAATAAAATGGCGTGGAGTCCCCCCTAAAATCCACACCAGACCCCTTATCAGAGCACGTTGACCTGGCCGGCCGCAGAAAAGAGGGGGGGACAGAGCGCGGCCCCCCCTCTCTCCTGAACCGCACCAGGCCACATGCCCTCAACATTGGGAGGGTGTTTTGGGGTGCCCCCCAAAACACCTTGTCCCCATGTTGATGAGGACAAGGGTCTCTTCCCCACAACCCTTGCCCGGTGGTTGTGGGGGTCTGCGGGCAGGAGGCTTATCGAAATCTGGAAGACCCCTTTAACAAAGGGGCCCCCCAGATCCCGGCCCCCCCCCTGTGTGAAATGGTAATGGGGTACCTTGTACCTCTACCATTTCACGAGTAAAAAAAAAGTGTCAGTGTAAAAAAAGACAAGAGCCGGATTTTGACAAGTCCTTTATTATCTTCTTTCTTCTTTCCTTCGGGTTTCTTCTTCCTCCTCCTTCTTCTTCCTCTGCTTCTGTCTTGGGTCTTCTATTCCCGCATCTTGCCCGGCGTGTTCTTCCATCTTCTTCCGCTGTCCTTCTCGTCCGCATCTTCTTCTTCTTGTTCTTCTTCGCCGGAGCGGCCGCTTCCAATTGAAATCCCCGCTGTCTGCCGGACCACGCCCCCCTCTGACGCCACGGGCAAGCTCTTAGGAAAGTCCCCGTGTGGTGCCAGTGCGTCAGAGGGGGGCGTGGTCACATGTTCCAGAAAGCGGGCAATTCAATTGGAAGCGGCGACTCTGGCAAAGAAAAAGCCGCGCACGAGCTTCAAATTGAATTGCCCGCCCTCTCACTTGTGACCACGCCCCCCTCTGACGCACTGGCAGCACACTCCTAAGAGCTTGCCCGAGGCGTCAGAGGGGGGGGCGTGGTCCGGCAGACAGCGGGGATTTCAATTGGAAGCGGCCGCTCCGGCGAAGAAGAAGAAGGAGAAGATGCGGACGAGAAGGACAGCGGAAGAAGATGGAAGAACACGCCGGGCAAGATGCGGGAATAGAAGACCCAAGACAGAAGCAGAGGAAGAAGAAGGAGGAGGAAGAAGAAACCCGAAGGAAAGAAGAAAGAAGATAATAAAGGACTTGTCAAAATCCGGCTCTTGTCTTTTTTTACACTGACACTTTTTTTTTTACTGGTGAAATGGTAGAGGTACAAGGTACCCCATTACCATTTCACACAGGGGGGGGGCCGGGATCTGGGGGGCCCCTTTGTTAAAGGGGTCTTCCAGATTTCGATAAGCCTCCTGCCCGCAGACCCCCACAACCACCGGGCAAGGGTTGTGGGGAAGAGACCCTTGTCCTCATCAACATGGGGACAAGGTGCTTTGGGGGGCACCCCAAAACACCCTCCCAATGTTGAGGGCATGTGGCCTGGTGCGGTTCAGGAGAGGGGGGGGGCCGCGCTCTGTCCCCCCCTCTTTTCTGCGGCCGGCCAGGTCAACGTGCTCGGATAAGGGGTCTGGTGTGGATTTTAGGGGGGACTCCACGCCATTTTTTTTTAAATTTGGAGTGGAGTTCCCCTTAAATTCCACACCAGACCTGAAGGGTCTGGTTATGGATATTTGGGGGGAACCCCACGTCATTTTTTTTAAAAATTGATGGCGGGGTTCCCCTTAATATCCATACCAGACCTAAAGGGTCTGGTTATTGAATTTGGGGGGACCCCCACGCTTTTTTTTTGGTGTTTTTAATGAATGAATTCTCCTGCAATTTCCAGGAGCTGACAATTCATTATAGCCGCGAGTCAGTTTTAAATGGCTTTTTTCCTTCAGAATGTCATTTTTCACATGCTGACATTACACCCAGGGCCGCCATCAGGGGGGTACAGGCAGTACACCTGCAGGGCCGCCATTAGGGGGGTACAGGCATTACACCGCCCGGGGGTCCCCAGGGGCCCCCAGGGGCCCGGATGGGAACCACCCTAAAACAAAAAAAACTATTTTTTTTTTTTTTTTTTGTTTAAGGGCTCCGAAGGTCCCCAGGGGCCCGGAGGCCACTAAGGGCCCCAGATGGCAAGCCCTTTTTTTTAAATAAAATATATATATTTAAAAAAATATATATATTTTTTTAATATATTTGTTTTTTTTTTTTTAAGGAAAGGGCCCAGAGGTCCCCAGGGCCCTGGAAGGCAACCCCCTTGTTTTTTTACTTTTTTTCGATAAATGTTATATTTAAAAAATATATATATATGTATTTTCTCTCTTTTTTATTTTTATTTGATAAAGAGCACAGAGGTCCCCAGGGCCCCGGATGGCTACCCCCCTTTTTTATATATATTTTTCTTTATTTCTTATTTCTGTCAAAATTTTTGTAAAGGGCCCCCCCGCTCCTCAATTTGTGGCACCACCCCCCCCCCGCTTCTCAATTTCATGCGGCAGCACCCCCCCCCCGGTTCTCTGCTCCAGGGGGCCCATGCCTGAAGCTGTGTAAGGGGCCCCAAAATTCATGATGGCGGCCCTGTACACCTGTAAGGGGCCCGGGGGTCCGGAGGTGCCCAGATGCCTGGAGGCCCCCCAGCGCCCCAGATGGTAACCCCCCTCTTTTTTTTTTTTTGTATATATATTTGTTAGTTGGTTTTTGTAGGATTTTTTATTAAAGGGCCAATTTTTGGAATTTAATATTTTTTAGCAGTCTGGAGGTCCCCAGGGCCCCGGGTGGCAACCCCCCAAATTTTTTGTTATTAAAGGGCCAATGTTTTGTTTTAGGGGTCTGGAGGTCCCCAGTGGCCTGGTCCCCAGTGGCCCGGAGATCCCCAGGGCTCCAGATGACAACCCCCCACCTTTACAAAAAAAAAAACATATGATATATTTTTTGGTTATTTTTTAAACATATATATATATAATATAATTATGAAAGCTCCCAGAGGGCCCCAGATGACAACCTTTTTGCTTCTAAAAATGTTATAAACATTTTCCCCAGGTTTGTTACTTTTTACTTTAATTTCTTTTTTAAAGTGTATTTTGTGCGTGAAGTCGAGAGAGAGGAGCTGGACTTGCAATCGCCATCCTTCTCCATGCCCCCGGTGGCAATGGTGGGTGTGAGGGGGGCCTCACCCCACCTGCTACACTTGGGAGCCCGATGGGACAGAGGGACTCCCCCTATGAAGGAGTGTAGCCCACCCAGCCAGCCCTGTAGGTCCTTCGCCTCCCTTTATTTTAGGAGACCTCATGGCCAAAGTGTGTGCAAGTGCGGTGTTTTTTTTTTGGGGGGGGGGGGGGGTGGGCATACTAAGCACAGGCGTACCTTGCATAGCACACCCACCGGGAGCCGGGCTGACACCACCAAACTCAATTCACATGTAGCCGAGACCGGGATCCGAACCCTTGGCTGCAGAGGTGAACGGCTTGTCAGCGCAGTGCCATTCACGTTGAGCCACCACAGCTCCCATCCAATGTTATTTTTTTTTTAGATTTTTGGTAGTTATTTTTTATTAAAGGGCCCAGAGCTCCCAAGGCAACCCCCTTTTTTATTATTTTATATATGTAGATATTGTAATTTATTTTTCATTAAAGAGCCCAGAAGTTTCTTTTTATTAAAGGGCCCAGTGGTCCCCAGGGCCCCCGGATGGCTACCACCCTTTTTAATATATATTTTTCTATATGTATTTTTTTGTAAAGGAACCCCCCGCTTATCAAATTGCGGCAGCCCCCCCCCTTCTTAATATCAGGCGGCACCCCCCCCCCTATTCTCTGCTCCAGGGGCCCATGCCTGAAGCTGTGTAAGGGGCCCCATAATTCCTGATGGCGGCCCTAATTGCCCCCCCCCCCCCCCCCCCATGGTACGAAATTTCAAGGAATTTTTCACTTTTATTGGTGCACTTTAACCACTTCCATACCGCGCCTATTCTGGCACTTCTCTCCTTCATGTAACAATTATATTTTCTTCCTTGAAACTTACTCAGGACCCCCAAACATTATATATATTTTATTAACAAACACCCTAGGGAATAAAGTGGCGGCCATTTTTTCGGACACATTTCCAACAGTATTTGTGGCAAAAATTTTCAAACGTTTTTTTTTTTTTTTGGCTTTCAAAAAAAAAACCTGTTTCATGAATGACAAAAGAAGAAAGCAGTAAAGCTAGGCCAATTTTTAGGGATAAGGTAAAAGATGATGTTACACCGAGTAAATAGATACCTAACTTGTCACGCTTTCATATTGCGCACACTCATGGAATGGCGCTAAACTTCGTTATTAAAAATCTCCATAGGCAACGCTTGACTTTTTTTCTCAGGTTACCACTTTTGAGTTACAGAGGAGGTCTAGTGCTAAAATTATTGCCCTCGCTCTAACGCACGCTATGATACCTCACATGTGGGGTTTGAAGGATGTTTACATATGTGGGTGGGACTTGCATGCGTGTTCGCTTCTGAGTGCGAGCTACTAGGGACAGGAGCATTTAAATTCCTTTGTTATTTTATTTTTTTACTTAATATTTTAATTTTTGCACTTGTTTGTCCCTTTGTTTGTATTATTTTTCACTTTTCTTCCTATTACAAGGAATGTAAACATCCCTTGTAATAGGACTAGTGTGTGACAGGTCCTCTTTATAGAGAAAGGCGGGGTCAATTAGACCCCACATCTGTCCTCCAGGCTGGAAAGCATGGAATTGGTAAAAAAAAAAACATCTCATGCTTTCAGCTGCAATCATGTTCGTTCAGCACAGTAGCGTAGTGTGTAGCATGTTCACCTAGCAGCAAAAGGGTTGCTGGTTCGAATCCCACCCGTGACACTATCTGCCTGGAGTTTGCATGTTCTCCCTGTGTGGGTTTCCTCCCACAATCTAAAAACATGCTGTAAATTGGATCCTGTCTAAATAAGCCCTAATGTGCAGTAGGAGATTTAGGTTTTGTGCTGCCCTAGGCCTGACCAAATTTTGGCACCCCCCTAATAGAAAAATGACCCACCCTTCCTGTCAAGGCCACACCCTGTTTTTTTATGACCCACCCAGGAATTTTCAGGGGACACACACAAGTTCTGTGGGGGGGGACCTGGGGGGGGCCCTTAATTTGCCTAGTTTTTCGATCACTTCCTGTTTGGCTATGGGGCAGGAAGTGAAGGCCAATCTCCCCAAACGGACAGGGATAATACAAAATAAACTGACAGAGCTTCTAACCCCCCCCCCCACCAACTCTATCCAAAATGAAAGAAATTCAAAAAATAAAAGTGATGATTATTGTTCCAGTTTAACCCCAAATTTCAGATCATTTTATTGAGAGGCTTAAGAAAATATAACCATGCCAATAGGCCAGGATCCAGCGTTGCTAATATGTATGAATGTGTGTTAGGGACCCCCACAAACACCACCCAATGTTAAATCAACTATTTTCTGTTTGTTTTGGGGATGCCTGCACCCCTGATAGGGTAAAGACACCTCACAAATGTTGTCACTTTCTACTTAATTCATTCACTTCCTGCCACACAGCCAAACAGGAAGTGAGGGAAACACCTGAGTAATGTTTTGTTGGGGACACACAGATCAATATAAATAGTTTCCCATTTTGGAAATGGCATTTTGCTGTGTACACCCCAAATTAGTAGGAATCTTGGACTTTGGGGTCCATTTACTAAAGGCAAATCCACTTTGCACTACAAGTGGACAAGCAAGGAAGAAAACTCAAAACTTGGCGGGATTGGAAGTAAAAACCATCAGTGCTTCCCTTCTGATTTTCATTGCCTACGCTTCTACTGCAGAGCGGCTTTGCCTTTACTAAACCCCAAAGTAACTAATCATTTGGGGTGTACACTGCAGTGCAATTTGCTTAATGGTGACACTAGTTAGATTGACCTGTGCCCCAAAGAAAAGACCATTGTAGGGTTTTAACCTCACTTCCTGTTCAGCTGTGTGACAGGAAGTGAAGCCAATTTTAGGAAAAGGGACACAAAGCCCAACCTAAAAACACTAGCAGGGGTTCTAACACTAGCAATTGGCTTCCCTCAAACAACCCACAATTAGAATAGGATTGTCTTGTGCTAGTTTCAAGCACAGCGCTGTAAATCAGCACTTCAAGCCTGTCCACCAATACACCACCCCCCACCCCACCCCCCACCCCCCCCCCCCTCCAACAGGCCCTGTTTGCAGCTTTTCCTACATCTTGCACATGTGCTTTAAAAAGTCAGTCTGGACATCAGTTCTAGGAAACAATACTTACCGCTTTGTCCTTCCTTTTCTGGTGACTAAACATTTCATGCATACACACCAGGAAAGATCTTAGAGACAAATCACACTTGATGGTTTAGGCCCAAACTAGTTCAGCTGCAGCGGTTGAAATCCATAGCATGAAAAAAATATCACAAAACAAACTTCAAAATTTGAAAGTAATTTTATATGGTCCACAAAACAAGGAAGCAAAAAAAAAAATTACAAATAAACACACCAAAAATATATAAAAACACCTAAAAACAAAAAAGACCAACGTTTATTTCACAGTCATTGGAAAATAAATCATGCTTTTGAAATAACAGGATAGACCCACAGGATTAAAACATTAGTCATTAACATCTTGAGAAACATTTAGCAAAATTATGTAGCAGAGAAAACATCAAAAAATACAAAACTTGCTCCAAAACATCTCTGTTTCACTCCGCCATTCCTTCCAGCCAGCAAATCTGCCCCCTCTGAGGGGCAGCTGACACGTGCAGTATCCACGCTTTTTATAACATGTGTGCTAATGAACCAATTGGAAACACATGAAGAAATGTCAGCCTCTAGTTTGTGTGCACTTGGAACTGCTTACACCTGTTAAGGATGTCCTTAAATTACTAAGCCAAAAAAAGAGCTTTCTGAGCATGCTCAGAAAGATGCAAGTCATTTTCAGGATGAAACTTCCAACTTCTTTTTCTAACTGTTCGAGCATGCCCAGTTCACTCGAAATGCAGTACCAGAATCAAATCTGCAATGGCGGATGAAAGCATTAGAGGTGTTAAATTTTTTTTTGGTCCCCATGAAGTGATGCTTTACAAGCTGAACGGGAGGTCTTATAGAATTTTTACGTAACAAACCTAAATAGTAATAATTTAAAAGCCCCTGTCCCTAGTAGCTCGCAGTCAGAAGCGAACAAGCAGCATTTTTATTGTTTCCGGTTTAGATTTACAGATGAGGTCTAGTGCTATAAATATTCCTCTTGCTGTTACGCACGCTATGATACCTCACATGTGTGGTTTGAAGAATGTTTCCATATATGGGGGCGGGCCTTAAATGTGTAAGCCCCGCCCACATATTGAACCCCCGTTCAAACCCCACATGTGAGGTATCATAGCGTACGTTAGAGCGAGAGCAATACTTTTAGCACTAGACCTCCTCTGTAAATCTAAACTGGTAACCTGAAACACATAAAAAAGCGTTGCCTATGGGTATTTTCAAGTACTGAATTTTGGCGCCATTCCATGAGTGTGTGCAATATTAAAGTGTAACATGTTGGGTATCTATTTACTCGGTGTAACATCATCTTTCACATTATGGCCATAAATTGGGCTAACTTTAGTGTATTCTTAATTTGTAACCACTTGAGCCCCAGAGCATATTACTGGTCACTGACGGGGCCATTTTTGCATTTCAACACTGCGTCATTTTGACTGACAATTGCGTGGTTGTGCGACGTGGCCCCCAAAAAAATTTTTTTTTTTTGTTGGTGGTATTTGATCACCTCTGCGTTTTTTCTTATTTTTGCTTGACCCAAAAATATAGCGACAATTTGGTAACTAAAAAAACATCTTTTTTACTGTTTGCTATAATAAATCTCCCCCAAAATATATTCAAAAAATGTTTGCCCTCAGTTTAGGCCGATAAGTATTCTTGGACATCTTTTTGGTTGCAAAAAATCACAATAAGCGTTTGATTGGTTTGGGCAAAAGTTCTAAGTAGGGGTTGGTCTTATGGTTTTTTTTGGAATAATTTTTTGTTTTACTAGTAATGGTGGCTATCATTGTTTTTTTCTGTCTACTGCGACATTGTGGCGGACACATTTTTGTGAGATTTGGCATTTTTGTAGCGAGCAATGGTATATAAATGCATTGCTTACTATAAAAATGACACTGGCAGGGAAGGGGTTAACACTAGGGGCGCGGAAGGGGTTGAATATGTTACCTGGGTGTGTTCTAACTGTAAAGGGGGTGGGACTGTGTAGGGGAAATGACAGATCGCTGTTCATACATTGTAGGGACAGACGAGCAGGCATTCCCCCCCCCCCCTGACAGGACCGGGATAAAGGGGAACTCCACCCCAAATTACAAAAAAAAACGGCGTGGGGGTCCCCCTTCAGGTGCACAACAGGCTCTTAGATTTGATCTGGAACATAAGGGGTTAAACCCACGCCAAAAAAACGGCGTGGGGTTCCCCCTCAGATCCAGACCAAACCCTTCTCCCAGGCACGCAGTCTGGCCGGACAGGAATGGGGGTGGGGACGAGCGAGCGCCCCCCCCCCCTCCTGAGCCGTACCAGACCACATGCCCTCGACATGGGGGAGTGTGTGCTGTGGGGGAGGGGGGCACTGCCCCCCCACCCCAAAGCACTCTTGTCCCCATGTCGATCGGGACAAGAGCCTCTTCCCGACAACCCTGGCCGTTGGTGTCGGGGTATGCGGGCGGGGGGCTTATCAGAATCTGAGAGCCCCCTATATTAAGGGGGCCCCCAGATTCTGGCCACCCACCCTATGTGAATGAGTATGGGGTACATCGTACCCCTACCCATTCACCGGGTGGAAAAGTAAAAACACAAAAAAAAAACAACACAAAAAAAAATTTTTTTGTTGGTCAGCAATCCGGGGGGTCTCTGCCGGGAACCCCCACCCTCCCAGCCCATTGGGCCCCGGGCTTCGCCGAGGCCAGGGGGGGGGACACCCACCGATGCTCTCCGCCATGTCCAGCCAGGCCCCCACCCCAAAATAAGCTCTTTCACATTCGGGGGGGCCGGCCGAAAAAAGCAGAGAACAACGGGGGCGGAGCCCCTCGGTCTTCCAGACGTTTTCTGCCGGGGGGCTCCAGCCCCGCACCGGTCTTCGCCGCCGCCTTCTCCGCCGGGGGGACACCCACCGATGCTCTCGGCCATGTTCGGCCAGGCCCCCTACCCCAAATCAAGCTCTTTTACATCCGGGGGGGGCCGGCGGAAATGGCGGAGAACAACGGGGGCGAAACCCCTCCTCGGTCTTCGCCTTCCGCCGGGGGGGTACACCTACCCCCCCCCCGGTCTACGCCGCCGCCTTCCGCCGGGGAGAGAGACACCCACCGATGCTCTCCGCCATGTTCGGCCAGGCCCCCTACCCCAAATCAAGCTCTTTTACATCCGGGGGGGGCCGGCGGAAATGGCGGAGAACAACGGGGGCGTCGCCACTCCTCGGTCTTCTAGCCGTCTTCTGCCGGGGGGGGGAAACACCCACCCAAACACCCACCCAAACACCCACCCATGCTCTCCGCCATGCTCGACTGTGCCCCCACCCCAAAATGAAGCTCTTTTACATCCGGGGGGGGCCGGCCGAAAACAGCGGAGAACAACGGGGGTGTCGCCCCACCTCGGGCTCCTCCGCTTCTGCCTGGCTCCTCCCAGGGCTTCTTTCGCCGTCTTCCGCCGGAGGGCGCCACTCTCCGGGCTTCTCGACGTTGTCTTCCGCCGCGGGGGCCAGGCCTTCTTCTTTGCCGCCCCCCTCGATTTTTTCGGCCTGGACGGGGGTCGCACATCCCATCCAGCAGCGCCCCCCTCCCCCAAAGCACACACTCCCCCATGTCGAGGGCATGTGGTCTGGTACGGCTCAGGAGGGGGGGGGCCGCTCGCTCGTCCCCACCCCCATTCCTGTCCGGCCAGACTGCATGCCTGGGATGAGGGCTTGGTACGGATCTGGGGGGGAACCCCACGCCGATTTTGGCGTGGGTTAACCCCTCACGTTCCGGACCAAGCCGGAGAGCCTATTGTACCCCTGGGGGGAAGCCGCGCCGGTTTCACATTTGAAATTTGGCGCGGAGTTCCCCTTCAGTGTCAGCGCAGCCCGAGAACAGCTCGGAGCTTGCCGTGCGCCGCTCCAGGCAGTGCAAACACTGCTACGCGCCGCCTGGTATTTACCAAGGATTTCCCGGCGTACTGAAGAGGCGCGCGGTGAGCTCCGATTTTTCCCTCTGCGCATGCCCAGTATGCAAGTGAACCTTCCGAGGTTCTAGCGTACTTTGCAAGGGCACGGGGATCGGGTCCCAAAAGTCACTTTCCTTTCAAATCGGCCCGCCACAAAGTTTAAACACATGTCACTACACTTCCCCTGCATCACCCCCCTCCCTCCCCTCATAAACTCCCGCCCGAATCCCCAATGTTTACATTACTAAATGCCGCACGCCAGCTCTGTACTGGCGTGCTGTGCGCCCTCTTCTGGGCGCATTAGGCACTTTAGTAAATGAGGAAACACGCTGCACTGGCAGCGTGTTTCTTTGGTAAATGTCAAAAACAGGTTTACTCCTGCTTGTGCACCATGAGTCTTGGCGCACAGGCTTGGTAAATCAGCCCAAATGCTAGAGAAATAGTAGACTATAAATTATAAGTGGTGTGAATTTTGGGGGTTCTTTAGCTCTGCGAGATTAAGTGCTTAAACCGTAACAGTGAACAAAAAGGGTTTTTATTTGTGACCAAACCAAAAAGAAACAATGCTTTCTTCAGCACACAGGGAAAAGCATCAAAGCAAAAGTCCTGCTTATCTCCAGCATAAATGATAAAAGTCTGTTTTCCTTCAGCACAGCAAATAAAGCAAAACAAAGGCACATACGGTTTAGGCAGAACTTCCAGTCCTTCTCAGCAGTGCACAGCTTCTGCAGACATGTCCACTCCCATACTCCTCCACCCTCTATCAGCACTTCCTGTCCTTTAAGATGAGTTCTTAACCCCCTGTGTGCTGAAAGCCAGGGGTCAGAAGAGGAGGCTCGTTCCCTCTCGAATGTCACTTTAGAGCCTCCGAAATTCCGGGCCCCCAAATGACATTAAGAAGGACAGAGAGGACTGTAAGCCTGAATCAACTTTTAATTTGCCAGAATTTCTCACCCCTCTGGGTGACCTCCTAAACCCTACACCGCGGGCTTAAAGTGACTCCAAAAATTGGCTCAACATAGCGTCCATCCAGGACCCAACCCCTCATTCATAAAATTAACCATTAAATAATCAATTTTGCACAACAAAAATCAACAATAATAATAAAGAAATAGGTTTAAATCATTTTACATCTAAAAAAAATAATACATATCAATATTATTATTAAATATATAATATTAAATGAATTAGTTCAATATTAAAACTACGTAACTAAAAGGTAATTAGTGAATAAATATTTCATGAATAAATACAAGAGGACTTAGTTCTTAATAATAAGTATGGACATGTATAGCAGGTAGGATATTACTAACCCACATATACATAGATGCATAGAAGAAAATTAAGTGCAAGCATACATGTGTGGGCATATATATTATAGGCATACATTGCAAATAAAATAGTTATATGGTTATATGTTTATATAGTCTTGACCGCATTATAGTAGGTAGGGGAAGAGGAGAAAAGTGGGGTTGGACAAAAGGGGGGGTGAAGAAAGGGGGAGGAAAAGGGTGGTAGGGCTGGGGTGGTAGGATAAAGAAGAGGAGGGGGGAAGGGTTATGTTATGGGAGGGGGGAAGAGGGGGAAATATATATAATTTTTTTTTGGGGGGGGGAGTAATTATAATCACAATAAGTTAAAAAATAGGTAAAATAGGTTATCCTTAGTCTAAAACAAAGCATAACATTTTGCTACCTCCAATTTTAGGACATGGGTACCGTATACTTACTGGGATGTGAACCCGCCACCCCCATATAAAAAAAGATAATGGGAAAAAAATCGAAACCTGTGGTAAAAATGACAAAAAATAATAAAGTTAGAGATAATAATATCTCAATACCCTTGTTTAGGTCACAAGGCAAGAGAAGATTATACAGGTGAAACTCAATTTTTTTTTTAATATTGTGCAAGTGTTAATTTATTTCACTAATGCAACTTAAAAGGTGAAACTAATATGAGATAGACTCATTACATGCAAACCAAGATACTTCAGGCCATGATTTGTAAAATGGGCAAGGATTATGGCTTACAGCTCATGAAAACCCCACATCCACAATCTCCTGCTAGACAACTGCATTGACCCTGGACTTAATGAAGCACAGTGGACCAACACCAGCAGGTGACATGCCTCCCCAAATCAACACAGACTGTGGAAAATTCACACTGGACTTCAAGCATCTTACATATGTGTCTCTCCATTCTTCCTCCATACTCTGGGTCGGCTTTTGGTCATGTGCTACTGGTCTGTCACTCAAACCACGTCTTTGTGCCGCGACGCTGTTCACGCCACCTGACCAGCGCCGTGACGCGTCTTGCGTCACGACGATGATGCGGCTGAGGCTTTCCCTATCCTCCGATCCCTCCATCCACTTTTTGAGGTGTATCGCATGATTGGTGGGCGGTGCACGCATGACGCGATTGCGCCGCTCCAGCCCCGCCCCCCCGTACACACACCCCCCTCTCAACTACGCCCCACTCCTCTATTTAAATGCTGCCGCCCTCCAGTAATGCCTGACCTGGCTGAAGGCGGCGGCGTTGCAATATAAGGTAACAGAGGTATGTCTAGAGCTTCACATACGTGTGTGCACAAGCCCAGTTGAATCCTTCGTTCTAATGTGCAAATCAACCTTTAAATCATCCTTTTTTCCTTATTTTCATTTCAGCTCTTTATTGCTGTGCTCTCTGCTGACCCCCCCTGGCCATTCTAGATATTACGCCCTTCTGATAGGTATATTATCTTATACTTTATTATTATAATAATAATTGATACACCAGTTTCCTTCTACTTCTGTGCAATCCTTTTTAATTTGTCCTTTTCCTATAGGGAAACGCCTTTTTACGCCTCGGCAGTTTTGGTCTAGGGATTGCTTCTTTCTGGGATGTGAGACGCCTCTCCCCCATTCCTACATTCCATCTTGTCTAGGAATATCTTGCCACGGTCGAGATGCCCTGATTTTACTGAGTTGATATTCTATGACTGGTATGACCTAGTTCATTGCACCTTTACAATCGCTGTTTTTGTATTTGATGCCATTGTATAATTATTTCATAATATGTTTCTGTAAACCTGATGCAATGTATCTTGTTTCCACATAGACCCTGGCCCCCGAAGAAGGGAATTACCCGAAACGCGTAGGACCCTATAGTTTTTATGTGGATCAGTCTTGACTCTCTTTTGTTATTGTATTTTTATGTACTATTTTGTATGATCCCTTTTTTTACGATTAAATATTAAAAATATAATTTTGTATTTGGCATTACTACGCTTACTATTGTTGCCTTAAAAGCCCCTCCTTTGGGGGATTCTTTATTATTCTTACTCTGGGTCCTTGGTTTCCAAATGAGATGCAAAATGTGGTCTCATCAGAAAAGAGGACTTTGGACCTCTGAGCAACAGACCAGGTGTGTTTTTCTTTAGCCCAGGTAAGAGGCTTCTGATGTTGATTGTTGTTCAGGAGAGGCTTGACAAGAGGAATACGACATTTGAAGCCCATGTCCAGGATCTGTCTGTGTGTGGTGGCTATTGATGCACTGACTCCAGCCTCAGTCCTTGAGAAAGTCCCCAACACTTTTGAATTGCCTTTTCCTGACAATCCTATCCAGGCTGCTGTAATCCCTGCTGCTTGTGCACCTTTTTCTTCCACACTTTTCCCTTCCACATAACATTCTCTGCTTTGATACAGCACTTTGGGAACATATAACTTCTTCCGCAATTACCATTTGAGCCTTTCCCTCCTTAGGGAGGGTGTCAATGATGGTTTTCTGCACAACTGTCAGGTCAGCAGTCTTTCCTATAATTGTGATTCTTACTAAACCTGACTGAGAGACGATTTAAAGGCTCAAGAACCCTTTGTAGGTGTTATGGTCTAATTAGCTGAGTGGGACACATTGAGCCTAGAATATTGCACCTTTTCACAATATTCAAATTTTCTGAGATTATGGATTTGGGGTTTTCATGAGCTGTAAGCCATAATCATCACAATAATGACAAATTACGGCTTGAACTATCTTGCTTTGCATGTATTCAAATTTTTTGAGTTTCACCTGTGAATTCAGAATGTCTCTCTGGTGCACAGTTTCTTGAAGCTTTTAGCTTCTGTCAGTGATTTGGGGATTTGCTCAATTACCCAAACTGTTAAGCCGATAGTGGACTTTTTGTGAAACTCTGCGAAGTGCAGTGGGACCAGGGATGAGCCGAACACCCCCCTGTTCGGTTTGCACCAGAACTTGCGAACACACTAAATGTTCGTGTGAACTTTAGAACCCCATCAAGGTCTATGGGACTCGAACATTTGAAATCTAAAGTGCTAATTTTAAAGGCTAATATGCAAGTTATTGTCCTAAAAAGTGTTTGGGGACCTGGGTCCTGTCCAAGGGGACATGTATCAATGCAAAAAAAAAGTTTAAAAAAAAGCCGTATTTTCAGGAGCAGTGAATTTAATAATGCTAAAAGTGAAACAATAAAAGTGTAATATTACTTTAAATTTCATACCTAGGGGGGTGTAAAGTCAGCATGTGAAATAACGCATGTTTCCCGTACATAGAACTGTCCCTGCACAAAGTGTCATTTCTGAAAGAAAAAAAAGTCATTTAAAACCGGCTTTGCGGCTATAATGAATTGTCGGCTCTGGCAATTCAGAGAGGATTCATTCATAAAAAATAAAAAAAAAGTGTGGGGGCCCCCCCAAATTCTATTAACAGGCCCTTCAGGTCTGAAATGGATATTAAGGGGAACCCCTGCTGTCAATTAAAAAAGAAAATTACGTGGAGTTCCCCCCAAATATCCATACCAGACCCTTCAGGTCTGGTGTGAATTTTAAGGGGAACTCCACCCCAAATTAAAAAAAAATGGTGTGGAGTACCCCCAAAAATCCACACCAGACCCTTATCCAAACAGGTTAACATGGCCGGCCGCAGAAAAGAGGGGGGGACAGAGTGTGCCCCCCTCTCCTGAACCACGCCAGGCCACATGGACTCAAGGATGTCCCCATGTTGATGGGGACAAGGGCCTCATCCCCACAACCCTGGCCGGTGGTTGTGGGGGTCTGCGGGCGGGGGGCTTATCAGAATCTGGAAGACGTCCTGGAGCCCAGGGTATTTGGCAATGAATCGCTGCACGACCAAGTTCAGGACATGTGCCATTCATGGCACGTGTGTAATTTTGCCCTGTTTCAGCGCACTCAGCAGATTGGCAACGTTGTCGCACACCACTTTACCAACTGTCAAATTGAGCGGTGTTAGCCACTAGTGTTGAGCGCAATACGCAATATTCGATTTCGCGATATTTCACGAATATATAGAAGAATATTCGTGAAATATTCGTTAATATCGAATATTCGTGATATTTTATCAAAAAAATAATTTTGCGAAATTTCGCTAATGCGAATGCGAAATTGATTGCGAAATTCTCGTCCGCGCATGCGCATGCTCGTGAACAACACGCGGAAATGGAGATCATTTCCTGGATTACTAAACTAATATGCACTAAACACTAACTCTACTTACACAAACTAATATGACTAAACTAAAGCTAAAATTCTTTTTTTTTTTTCTTTCTTTTTTTTTTTTTACACTGACTGACAAGGACAAAGACAAGGACTACAAATAATAAACTAATATGCACTAAACACTAACTGTGGTAGGAGAACTCGCATTGCGAATATTCGGCAACATAAAAGGATCGCCTCAGCTACTCGGCCCAGGGTCTCTAATCATACCAGCAATGCTATTAGACGTCGATGGAGATCACTAGGATGTGATCTGTTTTAAAAATAAATTTGAAAAAATACGAATATTCGCAATAGCGAATATTCACCGCGATATTCGAGTTATTCGCGAATACTCGAATATGCAATATTCGTAACGAATATTCGCAATGCGAATATTCTTGAGCAACACTATTAGCCACTGATCTGCCTGTGAACGCAAAGCTGAAGGGAGTGCAGGACCAGTGTGGCTCTTGTCTTCCAGGCACAACAGACACAGCACAGCATGGCAACGTCTCACCTGGCATGTCAAATAGGTTCTGGGGATCTTGGGCGGCACAGCGGAAGAGACGGTAGCATCGGAAAATGAGGAGTCAGCCGAGGAGGAGAGGGAGGATGGAGTAGGAGGAGGAGAAGAAGAGGCAGGCCTGCATGTAATTCATGGTGGTAAAATCAAATCTACATGGGTGCCACGGGTTACATGCTTGACGGCCGTCAGAAGGTTCACCCAGTGGGCAGTGAAAGTTATATACCTTACCTGCCCGTGCTTGCTAGACCACGTGTCTGTGGTCAGATGTATCTTGGCACTGACACCAGTGGCGGAATTATAGGGGTCGCTGAGTGCGCCATGGCGACCGGGCCCCTTGCTGTAGGGCCCCCTGTATACAGTGCTTTGAGGGGAGAAACGGAGACGAGCTCCCGACCCGATACCAGGCCGAGCTGTAATCTGCACTGTGCGGTGAGCTCGTCACAGTCATTACAATGTAAAAGCACAGTGTGTGCTCTTTGTCTCCCCCTACAGTGCAGTACCCGGCAGGAAGACCTGTTAAGGAAAGACTAACGTTTTTATCTACTGTGTGTGTGTTTATATGTGTGTGTGTGTGTGTGTGTGTGTGTGTTTATATGTGTGTGTGTGTGTTTATATGTGTGTGTGTTTATGTGTGTGTGTGTGTTCATATGTGTGTGTGTGTGTGTGTTCATATGTGTGTGTGTGTTCATATGTGTGTGTGTTCGTGTGTGTGTTCATATGTGTGTGTGTTCATGTGCATGTGCATATGTATGCGAGTGTGCATGCCATATGTGTATGAATGTGTGTGCATGTGTGTATGTGAGTGTGCATGTATGTGTTAGTGGTGGTGCGTCCATAAGAGCGCAGGGCATCACCCCCTCTCTCCACCCACCCCCTGGCTGTGTTTGATGGCACAGTGGGTGCATTTGACGGGAACAGTGGCTGCGTTTGACGGGCACAGTGGCTGCGTTTGACGGCACAGTGGCTGCGTTTGATGGCACAGTGGCTGCATTTGATGGGAACAGTGGCTGCATTTGACGGGAACAGTGGCTGCATTTGACGGGCACAGTGGCTGCGTTTGACGGCACAGTGACTGCGTTTGACGGGCACAGTGGCTGCGTTTGACGGGCACAGTGGTGGCTGCGTTTGACGGGCACAGTGGCTGCGTTTGACGGGCACAGTGGCTGCGTTTGACGGCACAGTGGCTGCGTTTGACGGGCACAGTGGCTGCGTTTGACGGCACAGTGGCTGCGTTTGACGGCACAGTGGCTGCTTTTTTTTTTTTTCAAATATTTTTATTGAGAGAGGTTACATACATAGTGTAATAAAATATTGATGCAAAATTTTCACATTTAAACAAACAAACAAGCGAAAGCAAAAAAAAAAGGGGGAGGGGGAGGAAGGGGGAGGGAGACGTAGTTAACACCTAGATAGACATCAAGTCCTGTGGAAGGAGGGTAGTTTGTAGGGCCCTGGACACCGGGTCATAATCTGGCAGGTCCATGATCGTCCTGGGTGGCAGGGTCAGAGGGGGTGAGAATCCTGGAGGATAGGGAAGTCTCATTGTTGCTGCGACACTCAGGTGACTTGGTCTTGGCTTTGTAAAACCGGCAGTTAGGGAGGAGAGGAGGTAGACAGCGTCAGGGGAGAGGGGCTGTGGTAAAGGAATGACAACTTTTCAAAGTTTATCCTGTCCGTGGGAGTGAGTGCCGAGGTCATGAAGAGTTCCCATTTGTGGTAAAAGCGAGCTTTAGTCCGCTCCTGTGTCAGGTCTGTGTTGAGCTTGTCCGTGTAAAGTAGTTTCAATATGTCCTTCTTTAGTTGGAATATGATTGGGCCAACATTGGAGATCCAGTTCCTCAGGATGGACCATCTGGCAATGAGGAGGCAGATCAAGGACCAGTCTTTACCTGGGGGAGCTGGTTTCGGTGACCAAGGTAGGAGTTGTGGGTCCCAGTGACCAAAAACAAGAAGCAGATGGTCCTTAGGCAATTTCAATAGAGTCACTTCAAAAATATAGGCTAGGACTTGGTCCCAGAAAGCTGAGATGTGTGAGCACGACCAGAAACGGTGAGCGAGTGAGGGCTTGGGGTGCAGGCACAGGGGACATCCCGATGAGGGGGGGGGTCTGGTTAGCGTATGAGAATGGGATGTGCGCTCTGTGGACGATCTTTAGCTGGGATTCCCTCCAGATCTCATTGGGGACCAGATTGTACACAGAGTTAAGGCCATGAAGAAGTTTGTCCACCAGCTCTGAGTCCAGAAAGTCCTTGGACCAGTTGGCGGCCGATGAGGATGTAAGGGGAGGGGTCATTTTCATCAACAGAGGTTTATAGATGTCAGAGATTGTGTAAGAACCCCGGGAGAGAAGGGTGTCGATGAGAGACGTTTGAAACCTCTTGGCGTCATCTTTGCAGGCATTCCTCAGGAAACTGATGCACTGGCCGTACTGGAAGATATGAGAGGGTGGGAGCAAGAACTTGTTGGCCAGAGCGCCCAAAGCTGAGGGGGCGCCCATTTTGCGGGTCACATAGTGAGAAAAAGTGGTTAAGTCCTCTTTGTTGCCAGATGAGGTACGCCTTGTTGTCCAGACCGGGGAGAAAGTTAGGATTCCCCAGCAAAGGAAGGTGACGAGAGATATAGGGAGGTAATTTCAGACTTTTCCTAACCTCCCTCCATGCTATGACCGTATCTCGGAGCAGAAGGTTGTGTTGAAGGGGTGGGGGAACGGATTTCCACTGACATTGGAGGAGGGCCACCAGGGAAAAGGGGCGGACCATTGCCGTTTCCAAGGGAAAGTTGGAGCATCTAGAGGACTGGGCCACCCAGTCCAGGCTGATCCTTAGCAAACAGGCCAGATTATACATTCTGATGTTGGGTAAGCCTATACCGCCCTCGCACCTGGGGAGATGCAGTTTAGTGAATGCAATGCGTGGACGACTGCCACGCCATAAAAATTTAGATATAGCTGAATTGAGATTCTTAACGTCTTTATGGCGGGTAAGCAGGGGAATAGTCTGCATTGGGTAAAGGAGGCGGGCAACACTAACCATCTTAACCAGGTGGCATCTCCCCAGGAGCGAGAGGGGCAAATCCATCCAGTTATCTAATTCCTGAGAAATTTTCGTGAACAAAGGGGGATAGATGAGGTGGTAGAGAGATGAAGGTAGTTTCCCGATTTTTATGCCTAAATAAGTGATATGTGATTTTGCGACAGTAAAGATGGCAGATTGAGACCAGGAGGGGGGATAGGGAGCCTATGGGGAGGATCTCGCTTTTGCTGTAATTTATGCGGAGTCCCGAGCAATGCCTGAATGTATCGAAAATTGTCTTTATCATGGTCATATCGTGTGAGGGGTTGGAGGTGAAGATTAGGACATCGTCAGCCGGGGCATGATACATGGCCTCTACAATATGGGCAAAGGGGCCAGAGAAACCCATTTTAGTCATGACCATGGAGAGCCACTCAAAACTGACGTTGTCGAAAGCTTTTTCCGCGTCCAAAGTGATGATGGCATGATCCCCCTTCGGATTGCATCTGGCATGTTCCAGGGCCATCATCACCTTCCTGATATTCATGGTGGCCGTACGGCCTTTCACAAACCCGGATTGGGCAGGATGTATCAGAGAGGGAATGATAGAAGCTAATCTGGTGGCCACAATCTTTGAGAGGATCTTGACGTCAATGTTTAGAAGCGAAATGGGCCTGTAAGAGCCTGGTTCTAACGGGTCTTTCCCTTTTTTTTCTAACAGTTTGATTATGGCCTGATTACCAGTGGGCAGGTAAGGTCCACCAGCCCAAATGTGCTGGTATACTTCGTGGAGTGTGGGGGACAGCAGTGAACAAAGGGATTTATAAAATTCCCCTGTAAAGCCATCCGGGCCAGGAGCCTTGGAAGGGGCAAGATCCTTAATGACAGTGTGTATCTTGGGAAGGGAAATGGGAGCATTGAGGGCTTCTAGTTGAGATGTGGATATGTGGTTGAGGGTTGTTTTCTGAAGGAAGTCATGGGCAGTCTGGACCTTAATGGGGTCGGGGGCGTACAGAGAGGTGTAGAAGTGTAGCATGGCATCGTTAATGCCCTTTTGGGTGGTATGTACACATCCTGAGGAATCTCTGAGGGACGTGATGTGGGTTGGGCGGTTGGGTCCCCTGCAGAGCCGAGAGAGCAGCTTGCCGGCTTTGTTGCCAAATTTATGTAGAGAAGCATCTAAGTGGGCCTTTTTGGTCTGTTCGAGTGTCGCGGCCCAAGTATCAAAAGACTGCTTGGCCGTGAACCAAGTGTCCCTGTTTGCTGGTGAGTTATCAGTGTAAAGGGATTGCTGAGCGGCATGAAGGCGTGAGCTGGGCAATTTATAGTTCTTAAGGGTGTTTCTCTTGAAGGAGGCCGCGTATGATATTATACAGCCCCTGAGGAATGCTTTGCCCGCTTCCCAGAAAAGATTCCGGTTAGTGGAGTGGACTGAATTTGTGGAGGCATAGTCAGACCATGCCTTATCCATATGTCGCTGAAAATCAGAGTTATTGTGAAGGTAGGAAGGGAAACGCCATATTCTGGGAGTCGTGTGTAGGTCTGGATCATCGATAGTGGTAGTCACAGGGGCGTGGTCAGATATCAGAATGTCATGAATGGCAGCGTCAGAAATAAAGGGAAGGAAAGCGTCAGAGCAGAAAAGATAGTCAAGTCTTGTAAACAAATTATGGGGGTTAGAGTAGAAGGTAAATTCCCTGTCTGTTGGGTGGCGCAGGCGCCAGATGTCATGGAAGTGAAGGGATTCCATCGTTGAAGCGAGGGGGGACTGAGAGGTGGGAGACGAGGGAGATCGTTGGTGCTTAGGGGAGGACCTGTCATCAGACAGATGCATGGTAGTGTTAAAGTCTCCTCCTATCAAGTGAGGTGACGTCGGATCGCGTAGGATCCAAGTCGTGGGATCCCCAAAGAACTGACTGGTGGGATTGTTGGGAGCATATACATTAGTAAGTATCATAAACCTGGTACCCATTTGGAGTTTGGCCGAGATGAATCGGCCCTCAGAGTCTGTCTCAGTAGAGACAGTCTTACAGGGGAGATTTTTATTTATGAGTATCATTACTCCCGCTCTGCGACCATTAGAGTCGGAGCCAAGGACTGAACCCACCCACAGTTTCTGCATGCGGTGGAAGTCAGGGGTGGAAGGGTGGGTTTCTTGTAAGAGGGCAATGTCAGTTTTGAGTCCCTTAAGTTGGCGCAGGACTCTCATTCTCTTATTTGGGGAACGGAGCCCCTTAATATTCCAGGAGACTATTTTCATGTAGGAGCGATAGCTGGGGAGGTGTGTTTTGAGATAGCAACAGTTACGGTGGACCGCAGGAGAGGATGGTTAGACTGCATGTGTGAAAAGGTGGTGGAGCTAGGGTTAATCACATAGGTGGGACAGGTATTAACAGTTTTCTGGGGTGTAGGACGCACAAAAAAGGAGTGGGGAGGGAGGGAGGAGGAGAGAGGAGTGACAACTTAACCAAACTAAACAAAAACAATATTCAAGGAACTTCTCTTTTTTCCGCATGGAGCCACTGAGTAGGCCAACTCCCAGCACATGACTCTCTTTGCCGCGTTTGACTCGTGAAGAAATATGAAGTGGGTAGCGGGCATAAAAGAACAAGGAAAAGTATGATAAAGACAATAAAAAATAAAAAAGGCCGCTGGAATCATGTGCATGGAGTGAGGCCAGGCAGGGGCGGCAGAGGAAGAAAGTAACAGGTACATGTCGCATCCATAATACAAACTCAGGCATTACAAAGTGAAAGCAAATAACATTAAAAAAGTGAAACCAAATAGGGTAGACATGCAAAAGCATTCAGGCCTACCAGGAGCCCTATCGAGCGGGTGTGAGGGAGACCGTAGAATCATGGCTTTGAGAGGGTCCTGGGGCAAAAAGACTTCAATTGAACAAGGGGGCCGTGGGCCAGCCGAAGGTGAGTCTTTATGGAAAGGGCTTCAAGAAGGCAAGAGTGGTTGCCGGTCCGGGACGGAGGCTTTGAACCTTTTTGGAGAGTCCTTGCGTGGACTCCTGTGATCCAGGGCACGGTTCGCCGGGCCTGCACCAGGTGATGAACATTGGTTGGAGCCTGCATGTTGCGAGCGCAGGAAGGCCTCTGCAGCGGACGGGTCATGAAAAGAGAGCTGTTCACCGTTGGGGGCCTTAAGCCTGAGAACAGCCGGGAACGCCAGGGTAAATTTGACTTGTAGGCGGTGAAGCTCCAAACAGATTTGTTGGAAGGCTTTCCTCTTCTTGGACACCTCGACGGAATAGTCCGCAAAGACCAGAATCTTCATGCCGTCAATCTGGAGAGATCCGGACTGCCGGAATTTTTGCAGGATAAGGGCTTTATCTGAATAATTAAGGTACTTTGCTATAATGGGGCGAGGCGATTTGCGCTCAGAATTAAAGAGACCCATGCGGTGGTCACGTTCAACCGTGCAAGGAGCAGGGAGGCCTAGAGCAGCAGGGATGCGATTTGAGCATAGGACGGTTAGTGCCGAGGGTTGCAGCGATTCAGGGATGCCCACAAAACGCAGGTTACTCCTTCTGGATCTGTTCTCCAAGTCGTCCAGCTTATCAAGGATGTATCTGTTAGTCTTGTCCTGGGCCTGTTCCGTGGACTGGGCCTGGTACAGTTCTTCCTCTATATTGGTGATGCGGTGCTCAACCTCATTCAGCCTGGAGGCGTGCTCCCCTAGTTGGGCCTGAAGCTTAGGCATTCCTTGGCTGACTGGCTTTTCTACTGTGGAGGCGATCATGGGGGATAAAAGAGCCACCACGGCCTGGGCAATGAGGTCAATGTTCGGGTCCCCAGAGTGTGGGGGGGCTTGAGCTAGCTGATGAGAGGAGGGGGGTGCCGAAGCTCCGCTTACCTCCATCGCAGGGGCCGCGTCAGCAGACGAATCCGAGCAATCCAACGGAACGGGGTAGGCCGAAGCCGGGGCCTCGATTTGCGGCTGCCCCGTCCGCGCGGTAATTGCCGCGTACGATCGCGTGCCGGTTTTCTCCACGAATTTGTCCATCCTTGCTCGGGGGGGTGCCCGCTGGTAGAGCTGGATGTTTTGGGCGGGTAAGCAGGCTTTACAGGCCGGTTTTTGGAGTCGGGCTGCGGGAGCTGAGGAGAGGAGCAGCTACTCCATGCGGCGCCGGAACCGGAAGTCCAGTGGCTGCTTTTGATGGGAACAGTGGCTGCGTTTGACGGGAACAGTGGCTGCGTTTGACGGGCACAGTGGCTGCGTTTGACGGGCACAGTGGCTGAGTTTGACGGGCACAGTGGCTGCGTTTGACGGGCACAGTGGCTGCTTTTGATGGGAACAGTGGCTGCATTTGACGGGAACAGTGGCTGCGTTTGATGGGCACAGTGGCTGCATTTGACGGGCACAGTGGCTGCGTTTGACGGGCACAGTGGCTGCGTTTGAAGGGCACAGTGGCTGCGTTTGAAGGGCACAGTGGCTGCTTTTGACGGGCACAGTGGCTGCGTTTGATGGGCACAGTGAGACTGCAATTTTTTTTTTTTTAAGAATTTTTCAGTTTGCTTGCGCCCCCCCCCCCCCCCCCCCCAAAAATGTTGAGCACCAGCCACCACTGTGTGTGTGCTTATGTGTGTGCTTATGTGTATTTATATATATGTATATAAACAGTGTATGTGTATGTATGTGTGTTTACATGACCCCCTATATGTGTAAAATCAGAACCGATTTTTTATTTTTTTGCTTGTTCATAGCACTAGCAAAAAAATGCTGTTCTACTGAAAAGCAATCCATTCTCAGATCGCTTTTCAGAGGCATTTGACAGCTGGCAAAGAGGCAATGTGTTGCCTCCTGACTGCCTGTTTTAACCCCTTAAATGCATCATCACTAAGCTGCAATGCACACAGTTGCAGGGTGGTTGCAGTGCAGCCCCATTCACCTAGGGCAGTGATAGCGAACCTTGGCACCCCAGATGTTTTGGAACTACATTTCCCATGATGTTCATGCACTTTGCAGTGTAGTTGAGCATGTTGGGAAATGTAGTTCCAAAACATCTAGGCTTGGTGATGGGAGGCCAGGTGCCTTCTTAAGGCGGTCGTGCCTAGGTGAGTATTAGGCCTACTGTGACGTATGCATTGACTGCAAAGGCTGCAGATGGCAACACTCTAATCTGCAGCAGACACGTTAAAAAAAGCCCACACTACGGAGCCATGGGCCGGCGTCCTGGGAGCGCCATATGTGACCGTACATGGTTGATGGCTCGCTCCTGATACATTAGGAGTCTGGTTTGTCCCTCCTGTGCAATATAAGTTCGACCTGCTTCTCCTCCCTATCTGTTGGTCCATCTCTCCCTCTGAACTCCCCTCCTCAGGTAACTAAATGTGTAATATATGCCACTAGAACACCTGAAGGTGCTACTTTGACGTTAGGCCAGGCTGTGGAAAAGTCTCACACTTATGGTATCGTCAGGAGTATCAGAATGTATTTTAGGGTGTAATTTGTGGTATGTACTGTGTGCTAGAAAGGTCTTATTTCCTTGGAAAATAAAAATATCTTATTAATTGCCAACTTTGTGTAAAAAAAAAAAAAAATTAATTTTCTTTCCACTTGTTGCATAAACCTGTGAAAATATATTACATGTTCAAAAGACTCATTATGCCTTATAGAAAATACATTGTGGCGTTTACTTTCCAAAATGGGGTCAATTTGTTTCCACTGCCCTGGTGCTGGAGCACCAGGGCAGTGGAAACAAATTGACCCCATTTTGGAAAGTAAACGCCTTCAAAAATGTTATAGGTTGTCAGGAAATTAGATGTGTAATTTATGCCCCTAGAATGTCTGAAGGTGCTCCTTCTAACAACCAGCATCTGGTTGAAGGTAATCCACCTGGCCTTCAGGAGAAAGATTAAGACCCATCCATTGTGAGGGCCCAGGGAATGGATACCAAGTGCCCAGAGGCGATTCAGTTTGCATGTGTTGCGCTATATAAGTTTCTCACTCACTCACTCCTTGGATGTTGGGTCTCTGTATGTGGCTAGGTTGTGAAAAAGTCTCAAACATGTGGTATGAGGAGTAGCAGAATGTGTTTTGGGGTGTAATTGCAAGTAAGCATATGTTGTGTGTGAGAAATAACAGAAAGGGGGTAAAAGTGTCCAATACCGAGGTGGTGAAAGCTGAACAACAGCCTTACCTTCAGTCTTGTACACTATGAGCCTGTTGCACATTCCTCTCTTCTCATGTCCACAACATGGTTGGCAATGTTCTTTAGTCCTAGCACACATCCTGTTTAACTGAGAGTGCAGAGTGCACAATACACACGAAAGGACTGGATTTCTGGCAGGATTAACAGTTTTTTTTGCACCAATAGAAAAACAAAATGAAAAATGCTTCCATTGGTATATTTAACAGGCAGAAAAGCAAAAAAGATAAGTTAATACACTTTAATGTTTCCATTTATAATGCCACATTCGCATAACTCATACTGTAATTGCTTATTCGGCTTCTAGAAAGAACAGAATGTTTTCAACAATGTACATCAAAAAGGGGTAGGGTCTGACAGGAGGAGGGTTTTCCAAGAATATGTATTAACATAAAAGCATAAACCAGAAATCAGTATACCACCACCAGCAGCAAACAAACATGAGGCTTTTACATTTTCTTCTATTCTCTGAAGGTAAGTAACTTTCTCAGAATATGGTTTTGCCTACATTAAAATGTGTTATTTATAAAAAAAAAAAAAAAAAACATACTTATACAAACATTTTAGTTTTCAAATTATTTGTACTTCTAACATTGATATAGTTTTGTTAAAATTTCCATATGACAAAAAAAAATTGAAATGTACAAAAAAAAAAAGACAACATATAACATGGAAGTTTGGTCTCTGGTTAAAATCGTGTTTTAGTTTCTGTATAGATATTGTAGAGTTCTGAATACAATACTTTTTAAATACTTTTTCAAGAAAATTTCGAAATACTACAAGATCTAAAAATGTAAACTTTTAACTTTCAAATAAATTATGAATTTTTGTAATGTTAATGCATATTAGAATTCTTATCAACTATGTCTAATGAACACATGGTCAAAAGCAATACATATTATACAATATGCTTATATCAACAAATTCATAATAAATAAAAACAGAATCTGGATTACATAATTAAAATAAAACTAACTTCATAAACCGCAATTTTTTATTTAATTTCATAAATATAGATCATGTCAAAACTGTTTTTGCTTTTTAAGTGCATTTTAAGGGTAGATTCTATCTGACACAACTTTTTTTTTATACACCTCTCAAACACTAAGCATATATTTATAAAATAGTGACTGTGACATTTACTAAACATTGTAGGGGTATTATCCAGGTGTATGCATTTAAAAATTGATTAACCTGCAGTTAAAGATTATTGAATGTAAGGTGACATTCACCAATCTTTCACTTTATGAACATTTAAGCCACAATTTTTTTCTTATAGCTTATTTTGTAGTGGAAATTGTAAAAACTTTTAGGGGAAAAGGGTGTTCAAAACAGATACTGAAATTTTATCACCATTTCTATGTTTGCCATTTCTTGGAACCTAATGTCAAATCAGGTAGATTGCACTAACATTTGAAAATAAAACAGTTAAAGGATGGTTAAAAAAAATGTAGCCCTGACAAATTCCTCATTAGAACAAACCCATTGAAGATGATTTATGAATTCTTATATTGTATAAAACATAAAACAAAAATTAAGTTCTCCAAGGAAAAATCTTTGATTAGATCCGTAACAGTAAACAATTCCTTATGGGAGCCAATCACTAAGATGTATGAGTTATCTGAACAGAATCTTTATTTTTTTCCAGAATATGACAGAATATAACTGACAAACAAAATGATATCATATAGGTGTGAAATTTGTATGTTTTAAATTAAATAAATATTTACATTGAAAAACGTTATGTCTTATCAAATATCACTATATCCCGAGGCAGATGCTTGTGATATTTTAAAAAGTTATAACCTGTGTGAAAATCTTTGTTTAAACAAAATATTTTTGACCTAAATATAGGTTCTTTGGTCTACCACACATAATATGGTAATTATTTTATTTTGCGCTCCTGTGGATTGAAACAAAGTTTGTGAAAGTTTAAAGTGTAAGTGCAGACAAAACGTTTTATTTCGTTATTGAAAAGGCGGGGAAATATTAGAACACTGCTGAGATTATGCTGCTGTTCAGGGGTCTTTTACGGAGAGTTCTTCAAACTAACTGTTCTACTAACAACAGCTTTATCAGACATAAGAGACGGATAACCTACAGCGGGAACAGTGTAAACTTGATGGGCATTTGTCTGTTTTTAGATAACTATGAATTGTAATGTGTGCTTTTGTTTTACCCCATGGAATAAAATGTAATGTAGAAACATTAAAATGTTGACAGATTTTGTTTTATAAAAGATAGCAGTAGAATTTTAGCACCAGATATGTCACTTATGAATTTTTTGCTCTAATACATTTTATTAAATGTGTTATATGTTCATCACAGTTACACCATCAATGTATAACACCCTTTAGCCACTTCAATACCGGGCTTTTTTTTTTACCCACCTCCATACCGGGCCTATTCTGGCATTTCTGTCCTACATGTACAAATCATCATTCTTTTGCTAGAAAATGACTCAGAACCCCCAAACATTATATATGTTTTTTTAGCACACACCCTAGGGAATAAAACGGCAGTCATTGCAACTTTTTATCTTGCACGGTATTTGTGCAATCATTTTTTAAACGCCTTTTTTTTAAAAAAAAAATGGTTTCATGAATTAAAAAATAACAAAACAGTAAAGTTAGCCCAATTTTTTTTTTAAATATGAAAGATGATGTTACGCTGAGTAAATAGATACCTAACATGTCATGCTTTAAAATTGTGCACACTCATGGAATGGCACCAAACTTCATTACTTAAAAATCTCCATAGGCGACACTTTTACAGGTTACAAGTTTAGAATTAGAGGAGGTTTAGTGCTATAATTGTTGCACACGCTCTAACGCACGCAGCAATACCTCACATGTGTGGTTTGAATGACGTTTACATATGTGGACGGGACTCACGTGTGAGTTCGCTTCTGAGCGTGAGCTAAGGGGGACAGGGGCATTTTAATTTTTTTTATTATTTGTTTATTTTTTATTTTACTTATTTATTTTTTACACTTTTTAACTTTTTTTTTTGTTGGATCGCTTTTATTCCTATTACAAGGAATGTAAATATGAATACTGTGTGACAGGTCCTCTTTAAGGAGAGATGCGGGGTCAATAAGACCCCATATCTCTCCTCCAGGCTGGAAACCATAAGATCGAGAAAAAAATTCACAGATCTAATGCTTACTAGCCGCAATTGCAGCTTTGTTTACGGGTTACGGGTACCCGGGCGTGACGTCATCACATCGCGCCTGGGCCTCCGACGGTCATAGAGATGACTGGTGACATCTGGGCACCAGTCATCTCTATGCTTCCTATCTGACGCAGGGCAATCCTTTCTCCGGGCCCCAATGGCACTGGGGAGTTCGGAGAAGCACCAGATGGCGGAGGGAGGGGGGATGTCCCCTCCCGCTGCCTATAAGAACAATCAAGGAACCGCCGCTATGATCGTTCTTATGGTGCTCAGTATCGCCGCCGGGAAACACAATGATATCTGAATGATGCCTCTAGCTGCAGGCATCATTCAGATATCACCGCACAAAGTCCAGGACATCATATGACATCCACCCAGGATAGGAGATCCCCTTTGTGGACGTCATATGACAGTGTGCGGCATTGAAGTGGTTAAATACATACCAGCTTACTAAACTTTAACTTCAACGTTTTTCATAAAATGATACCTAAACCTAACATATATCATGAAGATATTTCATGCTAAATTCTGATTCATCTTCTTTTCCAGTGGTCGTCTCACAGATGGTTCTGTATAATCCTCAGAACATTGTGATGGCTGATGTTGGTGCCACCGCAGTGATCAGTTGCGTGTCTAATGCAACAATAGAAGATGGAACATTAATTTCCTGGTACAAAACGAGCTCCAAACCTGCAAAAAGTCCTAAACGAGTGAAGGCCTGTCAAAATGATAATGATGCTCATAAATATGGATGCAAAAACTCTGCCTATAAGGCAAACCTGGAGATTTATAATGTACAGATTATTGATTCCGGAGTTTATTTTTGTGCATATCGTTATGTAACTCTGCTAAGATTTAGTAATGGGACAGCTCTAATCATAAGAGGTGAGACATTCGTTTTATAAAACAAATATTAGTTTTAGCACTCTACTCTCTCCCCCTAACCCCCTCCTCCCTGCCTGTCAGATCAGTGTCTGTGTCTCCGCCCCCTGTCACTATTAGTAAAATTAAAACTTTAGATGATCATTGCCAGCTCCTCTATTAGAGCCTGGCATAGCACACTGTATTATTCTTTTATAAAAACAAGGCTTGTAAATACATCTTCAGGCCGGTCACATGACTCTCAGGCGCTACTTCAGAAGGAGCTGAGCGTCCATGTGATCTCCACAGCTGACATAGAGGGAAATTTTGGCCCCTCCTTCAGAAGCCATCCATCGGAACTGTACAGCGAGTCATTTGACTAGCCTGAAAACAGCTCTAAACAGGTATTTACAAGTCTTGTTTTTATAGAAGACTTACTTATATGGGATAACAACCACTTTAACCCCTTCCATACAGGGCATTTTCACCCCCTTCCTGCCCAGACCAATTTTTAGTTTTCAGCGCTTTTGCACTTTGAATTGCAATTGCGCGGTCATGCAACACTGTACCCAAATTAAATCTTTTTAACATTTTTACGCTATAAACAAAAAAAGAGCGACAATTTAAAAAAAAAACACAATATTTTTTACTTTTTTATTTAATAAATATCACAATTTTTTTTTAAATCGGATAATCGCGGGTGCCCTGCAGCAATCGCGGCCGTCGGGCATGCGCGCGGGGTTGCGGGTGGTGCCGCGCGCCCTAGATCGCCGGGAACAAAGGACGTCATATGACATCCACCCCACTGGGATTGATTTAGTAAAGGCAAACAGCGTGTTAACTTTGCAAGGGAAATTTCTCCTAGAGCTTAGTGAATGAGAGAAGGCTGTTCTGACTTCCATCATCCTATTATATGCAATAAAAAATGCATTTTTTTAAAATTTCCTTGCATATATTGGGTATTCTTTGAAAGATGAAATCTTACCACAGCCTGTATGCTCTTGGGAAATTCCTTTGCAATGTGCAACTTCCCTAGCAAATTTTAATTAAAAATAAATACTATTTTTATAATTTCTTAATCCTGTATATTGCATGTTAGTGCTGCTGTTCTACTGCAGCCAATTTCAGCCACGTCCTGTCTACCTGCACTCAGCTGCACATCATTGCTCTAAACCACCTTCCTGAAACAAACAATGATAGACCATGCCTGTGCAATGCGTGTCAGCATGGCTACTTGTAGTCTACACCAAGAGCTCAACAAAGAGTGACAACACAGGAGTACTATTAACCACTTGCCTACTGTGCACCTATTCCCCCTTCCTGCCCAGACAAAATTTAAGCTTCTGGCCCTGCGTCGCTTTAACTGACAATTGCGCGGTCATGCGACGTGGCTCCCAAATCTGCGTCCTTTTTTCCCACAAATAGAGCTTTCTTTTAGTGGTATTTGATCACCTCTGCGGTCAATTTTTAAAAAAATGCAATATTTTTTACTTTTTGCTGTAATAAATAACCAAAAAAATATATAAAAAAAATATTTTTTTCCTCAGTTTAGGCCGATACGTATTCTTCTACATATTTTTGGTAAAAAAAAAATGCAATAAGTGTTTATCGATTGGTTTGCGCAAAATTTATAGTGTTTACAAAATAGGGGATAGTTTATGGCATTTTTTTTTTTACTATTATTGGCGGCGATCTGCGATTTTTTTATTGGGACTGGGCGTTATGGCGGACACTTCGGACACTTTTCTGAAATTTTTGGGACCATTTACATTTATACAGTGAACAATGCTATAAATATGCATTGATTACTGTATAAATGTGACTGGCAGTGAAGGGGTTAACCACTAGGGGGCGGGGAAGGGGTTAAATGTGTGTCCTATGAGTGTTCTAACTGTAGGGGGAGGGGGGGTGACTGGGGGAGGTGGCCGATTGTGTCCCTATGTACAAGGGACACAACAACGGTCTCCTCTCTCCCTGACAGGACGTGAAGCTCTGTATTTACATACAGAGCTCCACGTTCCCGCTCAGTTACTGGGCAATCGCGTGTGCCCGGCGATCGTTGCCGCCGGGCACTCGCACCGGGATCCCAGCAGAGCGGCGGGTGCGCGGCTTTAAAAGGACATCACGTCATATGACGTGATGTCAGGATAATGGAGTCCTCCGCCCGCCGTCATTTGACGGTGGGCAAAGGACAAGTGGTTAAGGAACGGTTGTCACCCAATAACAGGAAGTGGCTAGCTAAGCAAGAACCCTCATAGCAGGATTAGGTATTATTTTTATAAAAGCTGCAGAATTTAAAAAAACTATTTCAAAATTACATTATTAAACCTTTCATGAGATTTTAACGATTTGCTTTAGATCCACTTTAACAAACTTTTGTTGTTTTTTTGCTTTAATTAGCCGGTTATCAATGACTGTACTACATGTTGTCTAGGGCCGAGAAAATCCTTACATCATTAGGATCAGGCCAACCAATTTACACTTAAAATGTTATGTTGCAATTTACCTTAGTAGCAGCAATGGGCCAGATTCACGGAGCCATTACTCCGGTGTATCTCCTGATAGACCGGAGTAATTTCAAATTACCCGTGTCGTATCATTAGTTTGAATCCTCAAACTATGATACAACGGCTTTGGGCTTCGATCCGACAGGCTTACGTACGCCGTCGGATCTATGTTGCAATCTTTTTCCGCCCGCTGGGTGGAGTTTGCGTCGGGGTATGCAAATTTTTTTTTTACGGCGATCCGCAAAGTTACGATCGTCCGTCGCATTCTCTTACGGCATCTGTAGTCATCTTTTTGCTGCGTAAAGTTAGGGAAGCAAAAATCTGGTCTATAGTTAGACAGCCCATGTTAAGTATGGCCGTCGTTCCCGCATCAAATTTCAATTTTTTTTGTTTTTGCGTAAGTCGTCCAGGAATAGGAATGTACGTAAATGACGCTACTCAAAAAAAACCTAATGTAATGGCGTGATTTCGCGCAATGCGCGGCAGGAAATTTCTGAACGGAGCATGCGCAGTTCGATCACCGCGCGGGACGCACCTAATTTAAATGCTTCACACCCCCTAATAGCGTATTTCGATTCCGCCGCGAGAAATACACTACACCGCCGTACCATACGGGCCGAAATCTACCTGAATTCGTCTTAGAGCCAGGTAAAATACGGCGGCGTAGTGTATCTCTGATACTCTGAGCCAGGGAAATTGTACCTGAATCTGGCCCAATGGGTATTTCGTATTACTGGAATATTGTACACCAAATGCATATGCAGTTTTTTGGCCAGATTCCAGTAATAGCAGATAGAAACAATATCATTCTGAACCTAATCTCACTCAGATAAAACATTACATAGCTAATTTTCTATAGTGTTCAAGAATAGACTGTCCAATATATAATGGATTCTGTTTGTGTTTTGTATAGATTAGGCATTACATAGTGCATACAATTATTTTTTTACAGACAATTCCACAATGAACAGCTCTATTCATCTCCTGGCTTCTCGCCAATCTTCTCTTTTGAATGCAACCATGCATTTGGCTTGTGTAGTCAGTACTCCTCTTTATACTATTTCCATCACATGGACTGTCTCTGGAACACATTACAAGGGTAGCATGGTCTCTGTGGAGGAACCTGGTGGCACCAGGGCATTTCAGAACCATCTTTCACTCCCCAGAGACACCTGGAACTTTGGAGATCTTGTGACCTGTGAAGTGTGGGCCAGTTCTTCTTCTATCACGATACACTGGATAATAAAAGAAAGAGGTAACAATATACGATTGTCGAGTATACATTCCCAGTTATTTGTAAAACTGAATATAATTCTATAATTTAAATAAATTAGGATAATTTACTATTAGGTTAAAAAAAAGTCCATGAGCTATCTAGGGAGGCCACCAATCCAACATGTAATATCTGCACTGCTCTGAGTCCCTCTAGCACCAGCCCTGCTGTACCCTGCTGGGACTTTACATGCCGGGATCTCAGTGAGTCATGAAACTCCAGAAACATAAATAACATTTGTGGGGGCTGGTGGCTGGTGGTACTACCCAGTAACACCTGGAACAAGCACAAATCTGGCTAGTCAAGTCTAAACACTGTGACATTGTGAGGCCCTGCCACTGTGGAAATGGTAAAAAAAAAAAAGGTTCACAATGTGTTTGTGGGACCCCGGAGTATCGATTTTGAGTGCAAAAGGGTGTTTTAACAGCTTTCTATGGAATTTGATATTACCAGATTGGGCTTAGTAGATTTCTGGGTGTCTTGGGAGGGAAGAAATCTGCAACGCAGCATCTAGATTTTGTTGAAGAGCAGCAGGGTGTGTGTCCAGGAGTACACAGCCCTTATAATAAAAGCTTGATGAGAGCTCGGGGGAGTTTCTGCCATTTAGAGAGCATTTTTGGCTCTAGTGAGACTAAAGGTGTGCTCCAGCCAGGAGAGGTGACCCACTGGAGAGAGAAGACATTATGTTGGAGGGACTTCCTTACTTATAGGACTGGGAGAGTTGGGACAGCTAAGCGGGACAGCAGAGGACTGAGAGCATACCTCTCGACTTTTTGAGATGGGAATGAAGGACACCTATTAGCAAAAATATGTAGTCATACCCCTGCCATGCACCCTTAAAGGAGAATTACACAAAAAATTATTAGTTAAACCCACAAGTGTTTTTTTTTACCACTATTATTCCTTTAAACTGGCCTTTGAAATTTACAAATGCAGTAATTTAGAAATTAGATGAACGTTTAACCACTGTGAAACACTTTTTGAAAGATAAATAGTACATTTTATATATAACTATATAGATCAGACCAAACTGAGGGACAAAAGGAGTAGGAAAGAGGGGCAGAGGGACTTTGTTCCAAATAAAGGGCAGTCCCTCGAAATCAGGGACAGTTGGGATCTATGCTGAGAGAGCTGAGGCAACTAGAGAGTCCAGGAGAGGTTTTGTTGTCTCAGGAGTGGGAGAGTGTAGGGTGCTTGGGGATCCTTTTCCAGAGGCCAGTGAGGTGATGGAAGCATAGCCTGAAGACCCCATGGACTGGGACACCGGAAAGAGCAATATTTGCTGTTACATGAAGCAATGCAACTTGGTATGCGTTCAACAACTATGGGCCAGATTCAGGTAGATGGGAGTATCTTTCCTCTGGAGTAACGCTTCTCATTTACGTTACTCTGAAGACCCTTTCGGCGCAAGTACTGTTATTCACATAGCAGTTGCGCGGAAACTTGCGCCAGAGTAACGATAATGCGCTGGCGTAACCCGACGCAAGGGGAAGTGGGTGTGATCATATGTAAATGATGGGCGGAGCCCAGCGCAGAGGCTTACGTTCAGCGCATCAACCACGGAGCATGCGCAGTGAGTGAGGCTCCACTCGCCCCCTTTGTGCGCATGCTCACAACTTCCGTCGGCACCACTTCACGGGAAACGTCAGCGCAATGCCTTCCGTTGGGCGTTTAAATGCGCCCGTAGAAGCGCCATTCCGGCACTAAAGTATATCCTGCTCCCCCTCCCCGCAGTGATGTTACTTTTGTTCTGAGATGGCTGCTCCTGTTCCCCACAAACACACAGGAGAAAGCTGAACTTTAATGGCCAGGAGCTGACAGCCATCATCTCGACTATGGAGACCTATGATGTCTTCCTCCATGGCTGTAAAATTTGACAGACAAGCATGGACAGAGGTGTTGTCCTGCAAGTGGGGGTGCTCAGCTAGCTCTTATCGTCGGTAACGCTGCTGGAGCTGCTCTCCTGCTGACCTGTGGCCATCTGGAGTAAAGATAAAGCAGCCTTTTGTAGAAATAACTTTGCGCCGGACGGACGAGATACGCGCGGCGCATGTAGCCAGCGTATGGTGCTAATCCGTTCGTGAATTGGGAAAAATCCCTCATTTGCATATTTGCAGGGGAAATCAATAGGCGTGACTGATGCGCCAAGCGAAATTAAGCGCTGACGATACTCTGGCGTCGGAACGTTCCGCCGGTCGGAAATGGCCCGTTATTGGGCGCATCTAGTTTGGTGGGTGCGGCCACATAGAAACGACGGCGCATCTTCACAGTTACGCGGCGCATATCGAAATACTCCAGCGCAACTCTACCTGAATCTGGCCCTATATGTGCAGGAAGGAAACATGATTTGCTAAAAAAAAGATCAACAGGTAGAAAGTTTAGGAAAACCTTATTTGCAACGCTATAAAATACAATGTTGACATTTTGTGACTATTTTGTAGATGAGTCCAAAGAAGATTTTACCACATCATGTAAAAGTTACCTGAGCTTTGTTCTTTGCGGAGGTCTTCTTCTGCTTTTGGTTCTCACAGTTCATCTCTTTTGGGAATACAAGCAAATAGGTAAAGTATCACTTGGGTCCTGAATTTCCAAAAAAAATAAAAAAGTTCAAAAGTTCACATTAGACAATGTTTCTTTTAGAGGATAAAGAGTGGTAGTGTCACAGTTTTTGGAGAACAGAGATAAACAAATTGGCCACATATCTGTTTGGGTCACTAAGCTGGGTTTGCTAATCAATCTTCAAAACATGTCAGTGCTTCTTTACTTCTCAAAATTACTTGGTAGAAAAGTTAAAATGTTTTCACGAATGGCCAGCAAATTCACTTGTACGCCTATCAGTAGATTTTATTTAGTAAACTATTGTATCAGAAAGTGCTCTGTTTTATACAATACAGAGTTTATGTTATTGTGTCAGTCCACCCAACAATGATACTTTATTTATAGGAAGAGCCTGGTCTAACAAAAGTGCCCTTGGGCCAGATTCACATAGAATCGGCCGCGGCGTAGCGTATGCCATTTACACTACGCCGCCGCAACTTACTGGAGCAAATGCCGTATTCACAAAGCACTTGCTCCGTAATTTGCGGCGGCGTTGTGTAAATGGCCCGGCGTAAGGCCGCGTAATTCAAAGGGGGCGGCTTGTATTTAAATTAAGCGCGCCCCGCGCTGATAGAACTGCGCATGCGCCGGCCGTAAAAATAGCCCAGTGTGCATGCTCCAGCTCACGTCGAAAAACTTCAATGAAGCCGACGTGAGCATCATTGACGTAAAGCCCTATTCGCGAACGACTTAGTAAAATGACTGAAACAACGGAAAAAGACGACGCTGTCCCGACACCATACTTAACATGGCATACGACGGACCTACGTAAACTTACCCCTCATATAGCAGGGGTAAGTTTACGCTTACGAAAACGGCGTAAAACGACGACGAGGCGGCGCAAAATCGTTCGGGAATCGGCGTATCAGGCTCATTTGCATAGACAAATGAGAAATCGATGTAAACGCCACTTAGCGGCCGGCGTAACATTACATTTAAGATCAGACGGTGTAAGTGAGTTACGCCAGTCGGATCTTAGTGTAAATCCGGCGTATCATGTTTTCTGGATAGAAAACAATGATACGCCGGCGGGAAATTCAAATTACGCCGGTGTATTTGTAGATACACCGGCGTAATTCTTTTGTGAATCTGGCCCCTTGATTTTATATATGTCTTTTATACTTCACAAGTAGATATCCCTGACAGAATTTCTGGCCCTGTTCCTGTATTTTCCAGCTCCACAGCAATAGATGGTGGTGACTTAGGCTGGTTTCACACCTATGCATATTTAGTGCTTTTGGCATTTTGCAGATTTGCACTACAGTCCATTTACCATGGTTTCTTATGAAACATGCTCTGTAGTGCAAATTTGAAAAATGCAAAAAGCACTAAAAATGCATTGGTGTAAATCCAGCCTTACACCACCAGATAAGCCATAAGGTACTGTCACCAAGCTGCACCTAACAAAACCATTTGGACTGATGGACCGACTCATTTAGATGTATTTAAATATTATTTTTAAATATATTTTTTTCAAATATAATATCTTTTTAAAAATATGAGTTAAAAAAAAACTCTAACTTTGCAGAGGAAAAAACAATTATGTTTAGTTGATATTGGGATAAAGTTTTCCAGCAGAGAAGAGTTTCACATTTACCACCAGGGATTGTGAGCAGATTGCTTGAATTAGCTGGCTTTGCAAACCATGCACTTTTGTCGAAAACTTTGCAGATTTGGCATTAGGAATGATATATATCCAACACAATTATATGCAAAAATATACAAACTAATAAACAATTTATAAGACATACAAAATTCACTGATTAATAGTCCTAGATCACTTGCAACATAGATAATAGACATTTGTAATCTCATATGAACACTAATGCTGCGTACACATGATCAGTCCATCCCATGAGAACGGTCTGATGGACCGTTTTCATCGGTTAACCGATGAAGCTGACTGATGGACCGTCGCTGAACTGGCAGATCTGTCCTGCACCGACCAACGAGCACAATGCGCAAGCACGCGCACACGCGTGCAGGTGCGCGCATTAGTGCGCACACGAGCAACAACTCCGTGAATGCATTGTTCTTTACTGCGTATGCGCATTCGCCAGTACGCACGCAATGCGGGCGGGACTCCTGGCGTCAGTGCCCTATTTAAACCTTGTTGCAGCAGTGACCAACTGCTGCATGATCTTCAGCTCTGGATGTGATCCTGAGTTCTTGTTCCTGTTTCCTTGTGTTCCCGTTGATGACCCGGCTTGCCTGACCAGACTTCTCTGTGTACGACCCCCAGCTTGTTTCTCGGCTAATCCTTTGTCCAGTTCCTGTCTGCTGGTTCCTGTATATGACCTTGACTCGCCTTCTGACCTGTTTCAGTCTCTTCCTGCTTCCTGTGTATGACTACCGGCTTGGCTCCTGGCTCGCCCCTAGGTTTCCTGCCAGTCTACCTCATCTGGTACTTCCGTGGTACCCCTGCCAGACTATGTATCCTGGTACACAGCTGATCCCCAACATCGCTCCAGCAAGTCACAGCCGGTAACTCCTGCACCCCTGGGCATAGCATCCCCTGTGTCACCTCCAGGGGGCGTTCTGCACTTGAGTCGCAAGGGAAGCCCTCTCAGCACTTCGGCATCTGGTAAGGTACGTGACAGTCGCGCCCACATACCATCGGTTAAATAACCGATCGTGTCAGAACGCGGTGATGCAAAACACAACGACGTGCTGAGAAAAATTAAGTTCAATGCTTCCAAGCATGCATCGACTTGATTTTGACCAAGCGTGTTTTTGTAACCGATGGAGGTTAGGAATCCATCGGTTAAATTTAAAACAAGTTCCCTTTCTCTTTAATCGATGGATAACTAACCGATGGCGCCCACACACGATCGGTTTGGTCCGATGAAAACGGTCCATCAGACCGTTCATCGGTTTAACCTATCGTGCGTACGTGGCCTAAAAGTTACATGTCAAAATCAATGCCCATACTTTTTAAGGTAGCTAGATACAGAATATGTTAAACATTGGTTTCATGCCCATATGTTGCATTAAATATTCTGCTCCCCTAAAGACAACAGCAAAGGCTGATACAAAAGACTGTGTGAAGGGGTATCACCTCAGAAGAACAGGAGCGGCAGGCCTAATTGGGGCTCAGAAGCCACATAAATCGCATCCTATAGTCTGGTATGAGGAAAAGAGCTCTGTAAAGGGAGCAGTGTTTTTGTTGCCTTTAGTGGCGTTATACATTAGTTTACATATCAACATGTAGTAACACTTCTATTTATATTCAAAATTCTGGCACTGAAGAAGCAGAATGTTATAAAACATGTTGATGCATGTTTATGTATCATTTGGTGCTCGTACAATGGTCTATTGTCTAGGTACCCAGTGTTATAGGGACCCTGTTCTCTGTTTTTTTCATGAATATATTTTTCTGTTTTTATCCATGATATGAATTAACAAACTATGTACAGTATATACAACACACATTTTTACAAAAATATACAAATCTGTAATACCACATTTAAAGTTCCTTTCTGTCTTAATCTCTTCCTATAGTTATGGAAACAGTGGTTTATGGAGAAAGCATTCTTAATGACATTAGTTGATCTCCTATTTCCATACTTTTCCTTGTTGAAAAATAAACAAAATATAATTTTATATTTTAGATAAAAAAGCTCAAGACGTTACGCACCAAGATAGAGATTCGGTAAAGTATTATTTGCATGTAAATGCATTTACAAATACTTAACATTGTATTTTTATACTAAAATGCTATAACCAGTGATATCTTATACATCATTAGGGATGAGCTTCGAGTTCGAGTAGAACTCATGTTCGACTCGAACATTGCCTGTTCGCCGAACAGCAAACTATTTGGGGTGTTCGCGGCAAGTTTGTGTGAACTTTAGAACCCTGTTAAAGTCTATGGGACTCGAACGTTTTTTATGGCTAATATGCAAGTTATTGTAATAAAAAGTGTTTGGGGACCTGGATACTGCCTCAGGGGACATGTATCAATGCAAAAAAAAAGTTTTCAAAACTGCAGTTTTTTTGGCAGCAGTGATTTTAATAATTCTTTTAAGTGAAACAATAAAAGTGAAATATTCCTCTACATTTCGTACCGGGGGGGGGGGTGTATAATATGCCTGTAAAGTAGCGCTTGTTTCCCATGCTTAGAACTGTCCCTGCACAAAGTGTAATTTCTAAAGGAAAAACAGTAATTTTAAATCACTCGCGGCTATAATGAATTGTCGGCTCCCAGCAATACAGAGAAAAGTCATTCATAAAAAAAAATGTGTGGGGGTCCACGGCATTTTTTTTTTAATTTGGGTTGGAGTTCCCCTTAAAATCCATACCAGACCTGAAGGGCCTGGTAATTGAATTTGGGGGGACCCCCACGCATTGTTTTTTTTATAAATGACTTTTCTCTGTATTGCTGGTATCCGACAATTCATTATAGCCACAAGTGATTTTAAATGACTTTTTTCGTTCAGAAATTACACTTTGTGCAGGGACAGTTCTAAGCACAGGAAACAAGCGCTACTTTACAGGCATACTATACACCCCCCTAGGTACGAAATTTAAAGGAATATTTAAATGTTATGGTTTCACTTTAAGCATTATTAAAATCACTGCTCCTGAAAAAACTGCAATTTTTTAAAACTTTTTTTGCATTGATACATGGCCCCTGGGGCAGGACCCAGGTCCCCAAACACTCTCCAGGGGCAGGACCCGGGTCCCCAAACACTTTTTAGGACAATAACTTGCATATTAGCCTTTAAAATTAGTACTTTAGATTTCAAACGTTCGAGTCCCATAAACTTTAACAGGGTTCTAAAGTTCACACAAACTTTTGATCTGTTCGCAGCTTCTGGTGCGAACCGAACCCAGGGGTGTTCGGCTCATCCCTATACAGCATGGATATGCAATTAGGGGACCTCCAGCTGTTGCAAAACTACCATACCAAAAGTCCCATCATGCCTCTGCCTCTCGGTGTCATGCTTGTGGCTATCAGAGCTATGACTAAGCATCGGTTGTCGATGTGAAACGCGTCAGCTTTTGTTACCCCACTGTTTGCTGTTTTTGCTGTTTTAGTTTTTTGACTGGAATAAACAGGCACTATTTTTAAGTCTTTTTATCCATTGGAGTGCGGCTGTCCATTTTTCTTTCCTTATATTGCACCACGCATTGCCTGCACCCATTTGGGTTTTTGAACTTTACTCACCACTGAAGAGTGTCGTCTGGAGCGGCGGTTTTCCCTTTATCTTGTGGCTATCAGAGTCTTGCTATGCCCCATGGGAATTGTAGTTCTGCAACAGCTGGTGGTCCGCTAATTGCATATCCCTGTTATACAGTATAAACTGAGTTCCAAACCTAAACTCTTCCTGTGCTTCTTAACAGACAAAACAGACATAGTGTGCTGGCAATATTTCCAGTGGGGGTTAAACAATAAAAGCACATTTCTTAACCACTTTAGCCCTGGAAGGATTTACCCCCTTACTGACCAGAGCATTTTTTTCGAATTCGGCACTGCGTCATTTTAGCTGACAATTGCGCGGTTGTGCAACCCAAACAAAATTGACGTCCTTTTTTTTTTCTCACAAATAGCTTTCTGTTGGTGGTATTTGATCACCTCTGCAGTTTTTATTTTTTCAGCTATAAACAAAAAAAGAGCGACCATTTTGAAAAAACAGAAATATTTTTTACTTTTTGCTATAATAAATATCCCCCAAAAAATTATGAAAAAAATTATTTCTTCCACAGTTTAGGCCGATATGTATTCTTCTCAATTATTTTGAAAAAAAATTAGCAGTAAATTTATATCGATTGGTTTGCGCAAAAGTTATAGCATCTAAAAAATAGGGAATAGATTTATGGCATTTAAAAAATATATATATATTATTTTTTTACTATGAAATGGCGGCAATTTTTATCGGGATTGTGACATTTTGGCGGACACATCGGACACTTTTTACACTAGTTTGGGACCATTGTCATTCATACAGCGATCAGAGCTACAAATAGCCACTGATTACTGTATAAATGACACTGCCAGGGAAGGGGTTGAACACTAGGGGGTGATCAAGGGGTTAAGTGTGTTCTAACTGCAAGGGGGATCATCTCAATACAACATGACAGAGATCACTGCTCCCGGTGACAGGGAGAAGTAGATCCCTGTCATGTTGCTAGGCAGAACAGGGAAATGCCTAGTTTACATAGGCATCTCCCCGTTCTGCCTCTGTGTGACGAGCATGGGCTGCCAGCGGTCATCGAGTTTGCGCATGCGCACCCGATAGGCGGCAAATTCAAAGGGATGTACAGGTACACCCATTTGCCTGCCCATGCCATTCTGCCAGCGTAAATAAGCGTGCGGCAGTCGCAAAGGGGTTAAGAGGACAGAGGCTGGACGCTCTGTCAGTTTTTTGTATAACGGTACTTTTCTAAACCTGACAAAATGTTGTTTCTCCATTTTAGTCAAAAATTTTAAAGTATCTTTAGAGTTGGGTTTTACAGCTGTGCAGTAACAAACAGTGATGGCTCTTGCACATTACATGATTTACGCCCTTGTATGTGTGAGTTTATGTAAGCATGGCCTATACCTGTGTACAGTAATTCTTTACTATGCTGCAGTTGTTTACCCCAGGTATAGAAATATGCCAACATTTTGTTTTTTATTTGTTTTTTAGGATGGGATTGTGTATGCACATCTGGATATGAGCCGCCTCACTCAAGGGAGAAAGCAGCAGAGATAGCAAAATGTTGCATCTTTAGTGTAAAAAGTGCTCAGCTTTGCAATTAACAAGCATTACTGAAAGTGATTTCTCAAGAAAAACATTTTTTTTTGCTATGTTTGCACTTTGCATCATTGCACCTTACTATATAATAAGCCTTTGCTTTTTGATTATACCAAATTTTAAATGTAAACACTTTTTTTACTTTTTAAATGTTAAACAACAATGAATAAAAATGTAATTAAAAAAAATATAGGAACCAATTCTAACCGGCATGATAGGAGACAATTTTAAATACACTTGTTCAGTATTTAAATTCAAGTGCAATTGCACTGACAAATCATCAGAATCAGGGACTTTAATGGACAGTTTTCACATATGCTGTTTTATCTTGTATCTTTGGCTTACTAGACTTTTATTCTGTTTCTACTAAGCATAAGCTAATTATAACCAAGTCATCGATTTCAGAAGGTATAGTAGGCTTTAATTTTTTTTTTCTATTTTGGATATAGTAGGGGAAGGTTATAACCCTGGTTGGTTTTTGCAATCTGTATCACATGGAGGAGGCTTCCCTTCACTTCCTGTCCAATAGCCAAAGCAGGAAGTGAAAGGGAATCCCTCCAAAGTTAAAAAATCCCTGGTTCATTCCAAGATCCCTTGGGTGGAGTTTGAGAGAGCTTCTATAGCACCATATTCTATCTCGGGTATACTTTGGGGAAATAAAATCTCGATTCCGGCCTTAATCTCCCGTAATCAAGTAGTTGCACATTCATACCATCTATGGAAGCTACATAACCATAAATACGATCTTACTTCCAAGTCTCCTCCACGCGCTTCATTTTTGGGGACGATCCAAAATTCAAACCGAACACACTAGTCCCAATAGATCTCACATGGTGGATAAATAATAACCTAACATCACTCTCCAACTTTATAGAAGGCACCAATTTTATCCCTTTCTCCTCACCAGATCCCTGACTATGACAATTTCCTTCACATCAAACAGATCTTTAACACACACTTCCAGACTTCGAACACCCAACCCCACACCTTTTTTGAGAATCTATGCCTTAAATCTCCCAGAAAACGTGGCTTCATATCAGACCTTTACTCTACCTTAATTAATAACACAGATACAAATAAACTACCTTATATGCTCAAATGGGAAGAAGAAGAAAACTTCACATACTCTACAGTGAACTGGGACAATTGCATAAACAACTTGCACAAGTGCACTAAGTCCATCTCTATTAAAGAAACGGCCCTGAAACTTTTACAAGATGGTATTATACTCCAATTAAACTCCACACAATGTTTCCTTTGTCTTCCCCTTCTTGTTTCAGAGATTGCAACTCCTTAGGCTCGTTCCCCCACATCTTCTGGTATTGTGACAAGGTCAAGGGCATTTGGTTACAAGTGGAGAAATTTGCCTCCAAGATCTCTGACAATACCATCACCTTGACACTAAATAATTGCCTTTTTTTTTCCCCAATCACCGGTCTATCCACATGTCATTTGAGATTAATTCACACAATATGTGTCGCCATACACTGGTTAATAGCTTTCCACTGGAAATCACCTACGATTCCCTGCACCACTCAAATCCAGAATCAATGATTTAAGCTTAATGGAAAAAATCTTCCATACCCTACAAAACACCTCTAATATTTATAACAACAAATGGTCTCCTTGGTTCGAGCATTCCCCCCTGATGTGTGTACTCGTACTGACTTCTTAAATGCCTTAACCTTCATTTTGTTAATGCCTTAATTGTTTGATTTGTACCATCATTTATTTCTTTAATAGGGCTGTTACTGATCAAATTTTTTGTATTCGATTAATCGTTTTTTTTTAAATCGATTAATTTCAAATAATTATAACGCACATACAGATCCAACTACTTTTAGCTGATCTCCTTGCAGACTGATTCCCAGTGCAGCTCCCAACCACTGGAAAAAGGGATAGCAGGATACAAAAAACACACAAAGGCAGCGCTCGATGGGAATAGCATTAAAACTTTTATAATCTTCAAGTAGGTAACCAAAAAAATATTGCACTGGAGATAAAATCGATGTAGCTACATAAACTGTAAAACTGGTGCGCATAATACCAAACGGTAGCAAAAGCAGTCATAAAAACATGAAGCTAAGTATGATACTGGTATAAAAATGTGTACAACGATACCACTGCTGAATCCAGATGAGGAGAAATTAACATCAGTCCGTCGGCATGTAGATGTCCCATGAAGGGAACTATCGCAACTCCCAGTGGATGGTTGTAGAATCTCAGGTTGATAGAGGGAAATGTAACAGCCCTTGCGTGTGGCAGATAGTCAGGTCCCGCCAGCATGCAGATATGAAGGCACAGCAAAGGAGCCCTTCAGATGGACACGGCAAGCCCCAGAAACCGGCAGAGAGGTGAGTACCAATCAAAATAATTTTAATCAATCAAAAAGATTTTGATCGATCAAAAAAATTTAAAAAGAATCAATTAATTAAAAGTTAATTTGCACAGCCCTATTCTTTAATAAAAGTTTGTAAACAAAAAAAAATCCCTGGTTGCCACCAGAACTAGTGTCCCCATTGGAATATTTCCCCTCTACAGTTCTGGTGTAGACTCAAAATTTGGGATTTTCTTATACTTTTACTTTCACTGGTAAACAGGACAAATAGGAAGAGTGAGAGGGTGGGGGTACAGACGGCAAAAAAACAAGACAGGTGTTTTTATCCATGTTTTGTATTTAGTAATACTTTAATGGGTAGGGTAAAAATATGTTTTTCAGCTGTGAGATTTAAAACGAATATATTTTATGCCATATACACACGAACAGAAATTCCGACAATAAAACCCTGGCTTTTTTTCCTACAAAGTTTTGGCTCAAACTTGTGTTGCATACACACGGTCACACAAAATTCCGACAGTCAAGAATGCAGTGACGTACAACACTACAACGAGCTGAGAAAAATTAAGTTCAATGATTCCGAGCATGCGCCAATAACTTTTCCCATATGAAAATTTGAGAACCAGCTCTCAAATTTTTGCTTTCGGAAATTCTGTCACAAAAAGTCCGATGGGACCTACACGCGTTCGGAAGTTCCAACCGTGTGTACGTGGCATATTTCTGCTTAAAATTAAACATGAAATTGCATATTTTGGAAAGGACTGACCTTGGGAACATTTACCCCCTGGGCCAGTACTAACAAAATATGTTGGACTGGTGACCTTTGGTGGAGATATTTCAGCATTTAGATATCAATCAGAGATAGACTTGGTATATAGATACCTGCTCCTTCTTCAGACTGTAAGGCCACATACACACGATCAAATTCATCTGCTGGAAATGGTCCGACGGACAAATTTGATCGTGTGTACGGGTGAGCAGACGGGTTTTTCCAGCAGACAAATTTTAAAGCATGCTTTAAAATATGTCTGCTGGGAACCCGTCCGTCCGACATGTCTGCTGGTTAGTACACTAACCAGCAGACATATCTGTCTGCACATGGGTCGAATGGATTTGACGCATGCGCGGAAGTGTTTTACTTCCTGGTGACGGTGACGTGGCGGCGTCAACGGCACAGCCACGTCACCGCGCTGTCTGCCGGCGGGGATTTTGGTTTGATCGTGTGTACACGATCAAACCAATCTACCCCAGCAGACAAATCCGATCAAAACGGTCTGTTAGACCGATTTGATCTGATTTATTTAATGGTGTGTACGCGGCCTTACTTGCACTCCTGGCAGGAGAAACTGTACTAACTTTCTTTGATGTCAGAATTCATGTGACCAAATCTCGAGAGCCATGAAGGAAGCAGATTTTGGAATATGTGGAAAGGTGTGAATAAATGATGTCCTTTAGGGACATCTACTTTTCAAATTCCAACCAATCTGTATCCCTCAAATGACACAAAGAAAACATATAATGGAACATAAAAAGAAAATTAACGTCAGGCATGTGCAGATTCCAAAAAGGACACAGACATTAAAGGCCTATTAACTGGTCAACCAAAATGAATAACAATCTATTGCCCATAGTTATCTACAGACTTTGCCATCCCTAAAACTCTAAGTTAAAAACGAATCATATATGTTGGAAAACCTCCCAATGCTGCTCTTCAGCCTGATATGGGAGAGATAACTACATGCACCCACCACCTTTTTGAGCTATACGATAAATAAGAATGCTGACATTTCAGGTAGGTGCCTACATGGTGGGTTGTTCTTAGATTGGCAGCACAGGCTACCCAGGTGGGGAAGGGTCAACACTGATGCTACGTACACACAACTATTTTTTGCGGTGTGAACATTTAATTATTTTTTAATGTCATTAAAAACTATTGTGTGTGGGCTCCAGAGCATTTTTCGGGCCGTTTTTCACGTTGACGTTTTTAACGTCGTAAAAAATGGTCACGGTGTAGGCTTTAATGACGTGAAAATAACGCGCATGCTCAGGCGCAATTTATGAGACGGGAGCGCTCGTTCTGCTAAAACTAGCGTTCGTAATGGAGATAGCACATTCATCACGTTGTAACAGACTGAAAAGCGCGAATCGTCTTTCACCAAACCTTTACTAACACGAAATCAGCAAAAGCAGCCTCGAGGGTGGCGCCATCCGAATGAAACTTAACCTTTATAGTGCCGTTGTATGTGTTGTACGTCACCGCGCTTTGCTAGAGACTTTTATTTTTTAACGATCGTGTATAGACGAGGCCGGCTTAACAATAATCGGGTTGAAAACAACGTTGTTTATTCTAGACCATTAAAAATGGTTGTGTGTACGCGGCATGAGACTGCCATTTGTCCCAGTTTTTTAGGTTCTGCACATAAATAAGCAGGAAGGCCAGGTTCGAGGAGTGAGCAGAACCACATGGGGAAGGAGCCAAAGGGTTCAATAAGAAGTTGTAACCCAGAGTAACCATTGGTCATAATCACCCTAAGGCAGTGATAGCAAACCTCGGCATCCCAGATTTTTTTGAACTACATTTCCCATTATGCTCAACTACACTGCAGAGTGTATGATCATCATGGGAAACATACAAAACATGTGGGGTGCCAAGATTTGCCACCCCTGCCCTAAGGCAACCTTCCTAAAGACTTTGCCATTAATTAACTTCTACCTACAATGGTATGCCTGGACAGTCTATAAATAGTCAGGGACTTGAATGTTCATGGACTGATTATGAGCCTGGTCTGAAGTTATTCATGGTGCATGGTGATACATGGCATATCAGAAGAACAGGGCCAGCAAAGGTTCCGCCTTAATGATGACTTTCAATGCATGCAGCTCCGCCCCGTCCTGGGCAGGGATGAGCCGAACACCCCTGGGTTCGGTTCACACCACAAGGTTCGAACGGACCGCGGGTTCGCACAAATATTTCGAACCCCATTGAAGTCTATGGGACCCGAACGTTCGAATTCAAAAACGGTCATTTTAAAGACCAAAATCCAATTAAATGTTGGAAAACGTCATTCAGAAGCCGGGTCTTGCCCCAGGGAACATGTATCAATGGAAAAAATTTTTTTAAAACGTCCATTTTTTGCGGAGCAGCCATTTTAATGATGCTTAAAGTGAAAAAAAAAAAAAACCTTTAAACATCACACCTGCTGGGTGTCTATAGTAGTGGCACGTGTTTAGAGATGTCCCTGCACAACATGAAAGGACAAAAAAAAAAGTAATTAATGCTACTTGCGCAAGTTCTGTGTGGCAACATTATGTCGAATATTTTAGCGGTGGGGGCCATTATTGTTGTGAGAAAGAACATTTTTAAAAAAAGGGCACCCCTCAAACATACTGTAATTGGAGCGCAACAAGGAGCCACGTGCAAAGTATTGCATCAAAAATTGTTATTAGGCGCCCCTGTTAAACAGGGGCAGAAAAATTGGGCCTTGGGCACAACACAACACTGCAACCCCTCACAATAACCCCAATTGGAGCGCAACAAGGAGCCACATGCAAATTATTGCATCAAAATTTGTTATTAGGCGCCCCTGTTAAACAGGGACAGAAAAATTGGGCCTTGGGCACAACACAACACTGCAACCCCTCACAATAACTCCAATTGGAGCGCAACAAGGAGCCACGTGCAAATTATTGCATCAAAAATTGTTATTAGGCGCCCCTGTTAAACAGGGGCAGAAAAATTGGGCCTTGGGCACAACACAACACTGCAACCCCTCACAATAACTCCAATTGGAGCGCAACAAGGAGCCACATGCAAATTATTGCATCAAAAATTGTTATTAGGCGCCCCTGTTAAACAGGGGCAGAAAAATTGGGCCTTGGGCACAACACAACACTGCAACCCCTCACAATAACTCCAATTGGAGCGCAACAAGGAGCCACGTGCAAATTATTGCATCAAAAATTGTTATTAGGCGCCCCTGTTAAACAGGGGCAGAAAAATTGGGCCTTGGGCACAACACAACACTGCAACCCCTCACAATAACTCCAATTGGAGCGCAACAAGGAGCCACTGGCAATTTATTGCATCAAAAATTGTTATTAGGCTCCCCTGTTAAACAGGGGCAGAAAAATTGGGCCTTGGGCACAACACAACACTGCAACCCCTCACAATAACTCCAATTGGAGCGCAACAAGGAGCCACGTGCAAATTATTACATCAAAAATTCTTATTAGGTGCCCCTGTTAAACAGGGGCAGAAAAATTGGGCCTTGAGCACAACACAACACTGCAACCCCTCACAATAACTCCAATTGGAGCGCAACAAGGAGCCACGTGCAAATTATTGCATCAAAAATTGTTATTAGGCGCCCCTGTTAAACAGGGGCAGAAAAATTGGGCCTTGGGCACAACACAACACTGCAACCCCTCACAATAACTCCAATTGGAGCGCAACAAGGAGCCACGTGCAAATTATTGCATCAAAAATTGTTATTAGGCGCCCCTGTTAAACAGGGGCAGAAAAATTGGGCCTTGGGCACAACACAACACTGCAACCCCTCACAATAACTCCAATTGGAGCGCAACAAGGAGCCACGTGCAAATTATTGCATCAAAAATTGTTATTAGGCGCCCCTGTTAAACAGGGGCAGAATAATTGGGCCTTGGGCACAACACAACACTGCAACCCCTCACAATAACTCCAATTGGAGCGCAACAAGGAGCCACGTGCAAATTATTGCATCAGAAATTGTTATTAGGCGCCCCTGTTAAACAGGGGCAGAAAAATTGGGCCTTGGGCACAACACAACACTGCAACCCCTCACAATAACTCCAATTGGAGCGCAACAAGGAGCCACTGGCAATTTATTGCATCAAAAATTGTTATTAGGCGCCCCTGTTAAACAGGGGCAGAAAAATTGGGCCTTGGGCACAACACAACACTGCAACCCCTCACAATAACTCCAATTGGAGCGCAACAAGGAGCCACGTGCAAATTATTGCATCAAAAATTGTTATTAGGTGCCCCTGTTAAACAGGGGCAGAAAAATTGGGCCTTGAGCACAACACAACACTGCAACCCCTCACAATAACTCCAATTGGAGCGCAACAAGCAGCCACGTGCAAATTATTGCATCAAAAATTGTTATTAGGCGCCCCTGTTAAACAGGGGCAGAAAAATTGGGTCTTTGGGACACAACATTTCTTACTAGCTATCAGCAAGAAAAGTGAGGAGGAGAAGGATATTCCATCAGCAGCATAAGAGGACAGTCACTCAGCATCAGCAGTCTAAAAGGGATCCGAAATTTCAACAAAAAGATATTATTCATTAATATCAGCATCAGGTGCTTGGTAGCTGGTGTTGATCCAAGCCTGATTCATTTTGATGAAGGTCAGTCGATCAACAGAGCCGGTAGAGAGGCGCACCCTGTGATCAGTGACAAAGCCTCCAGCAGCACTGAATGTCCGTTCCGAAAGAACACTGGATGCAGGTCAAGCCAGTAGCTCAATTGCGTACTGGGCAAGCTCTGGCCAGTGATCCATCCTCAAGACCCAGTAAGCCCGAGGATTTTCGGTGGGGAAGGTGTCCAAGTCGGATCTTGCCCCTAGGTATTCCCGGACCATGTAAAGCAGACGCTGGCGATGGTTGCTGGAACCGGTCAGACCTTGGGGCTGCGGACTAAAAAACTGCCTGAACGCATTGGTCAGACGACCACCTTCTCCACCTCCCCTTCTGTGAGTCACCGAAGCCTCAGCAAGACGTTGTCCAGAGCCAGGTTTTGGTAATCCCCCCGGTTCTGGGAACGCATTGCACAGACCCTTCTGCAAGGCCTCCCGCAGAAGTTTCATCTTCTGCTCCCTCTGCGATGGCAACATAAGGTCCGCAACCTTACTTTTGTAACGTGGATCAAGGAGAGTCGCCAGCCAGTAATGATCCCTCTCCTTAATAGCACGTACACGAGGATCCTTACACAGGCTTTGCAGAATCAGGGAGGCCATGCAGCGTAGGTTTGCAGAGGCATTCGGGGCACAGTCCTCTGGGTCACTGAGGACGACAGGATCCACAGGCACCTCATCCCAGCCACGTAAAACTCCACGTGCTCCTTGGGACTGTAAATGATCCCTTGAAGACTGCTGCTGCTGAGTGCTAGGCTCCACCTCCATGCTGCTGATACAATCCTCCTCCTCCTCCTCCTCCTCCACCTCCTCTTCCTGTGTGCTGGGTGGGCAAGCAGGACCACTGTCTGGGTAAAGGGGGCCTTGAGAGGTAAGGAAGTCCTCCTCTTCCTCCCTCTGTTCTGCCTCAAGGGCCCTGTCCATTATTCCACATAGCGTGTGCTCCAACAGGTGAATAAGAGGGACAGTCTCACTGATGCATGCACTGTCACTGCTCACCATCCTCGTGGCCTCCTCAAATGGTGGCAGGACAGTGCATGCATCCCTGATCAAGGCCCACTGGCGTGGGGAAAAAAAACCTAGCTCCCCTGACCCAGTTCTGCTGCCATATTGGCACAGGTACTCATTAATGGCCCGCTGCTGCGTGTGCAGCCGCTGCAGCATGGCCAACGTTGAGTTCCATCTGGTGGGCATGTCACAAATTAGGCGGTTCTTGGGCAGGTTGTATTCCCTTTGGAGGTCAGTCAGCCAAGCAGTGGCATTATATGACCTCCGAAAATGCACACAGACTTTCCTGGCCTGCTTCAGGAAATCCTGCAAGCCCGGGTACCTGCCCAAGAACCGCTGCACCACCAAATTGAGGACATGCGCAAAACAGGGCACGTGGGTGAGTTTTCCCTGTCGCAGGGCAGAGAGGAGGTTGGTGCCATTATCGCTGACCACCATTCCAGGCTTCAGCTGGCATGGCGTCAACCACCTCTCGGCCTGACCCTGCAGAGCTGGCAAAACCTCTTCCCCAGTGTGGCTCCTGTCTCCCAAGCACACCAGCTCTAGCACCACATGGCATCTCTTGGCCTGCATTCCTGCGTATCCCCTCTTACGCCTACGGAGCACGGCTGGTTCAGAGAAAACATCCCCACAGGAAGAGGCCACAGAGGAAGAAGAAGAGGAGGGAGTGGAGGAAAGAGGTGTGTCACAAGCAGTAGTAGTGTTTTGGAGGCGTGGTGGCGGAACAACCTCCAAAACTACTGGACCTTGCCCTGCGTCCTTCCCAGCTGCCAGCAGAATCACCCAATGCGCCGTGAAAGACAAGTAACGTCCCTGTCCATGCCTGCTGGACCATGAGTCAGCGGTACTGCACATTGCACAAACTCACGGAAGGGGGCAGAATCTACCAACTGAAAAGGTAGCAGTTGAAGTGCTAGCAATTTCGCTAAGCTAGCATTCAACTGCTGGGCATGTGGATGGCTGGGATTGTACTTCTTTCGGTGCTGCAGCAGCTGGGGCAGGGAAATTTGCCTGGTACTATCAGCAGATTGACCGCTACTACTGGCTTGTGACACACCTATTTCTACACCTTCACTGCAGGCTTCAGAGAGGACTGGGGGTCTACTAGGGTTGGAGGTCCCAGAAGGGCAAGGGGGGGTACACTTTTTTCTTTGGTGTGGGTCTTTCTGGTGTGCTTGCCAATGAGCTGCATGGCTGGTCGACATATGTCTGGACAAGCATGTGGTACACAGGCGGTTGATGTTTTGGCCACGCGAGATACGCTTGCGACATAAGTTGCAAATAGCAAAGGTACGATCTTGTGGACATATTTCAAAAAAGGCCCCCACCAAAGAACTTTTGCTGTACCGGTCAGACACAGCAGCGCCATGCACAAGCGCCATAGATGTGCGCTGTAATGCAGTGGGTGTGACCTTAAGCTGACCCTTGGAGGGCATCCTGCCTCTTTGGAGATGTGCCTGTGCCTCCTCCTCCTCCTCCTCCTCCTCTCTCCTATCAGGCACCCAGGTACAGTCAGTGACCTCATCATCCCCTCCCTCCTCATCACTTTCAACCACCTGGCAGTATGCTTCAGCTGGGGGAACATCCTCACTGACAAATTGCTGTCCCTCTCGGCCACCCCCTCTCCCTGGGCTCACATCAATGCCTTCCTCTATCAGTGTTCCGTCATTGGAGTCTTCTAAACGCTGCGCATCTCCCTGTAGCATGTACCCAACACTGTGTTGAAACAGTTCAGGGGACTCCTCAGGAGGACATGGTGGTACTAGGGAAGTATTGTGTGAAGCCATCGTGCAGAGGGAAGAGGACGCCTTGGCAGCTGCTTTGCCAGAAAAACTTCGATCAGTCTGTGTGAGAAAGGATGAGGAGGATGAGGACGGCTTGGTCATCCACTCTACTAATTCCTCTGCATGTTGAGGTTCAACACGGCCAGCTCCCAAAAAGAAGGACGAGCGGCCACGGCCACGTGCTGAAGAGGATGCACCACATCCACTACCAGCGTTACCTCTACATGCAGAGCCTGCTTGCCCTTGTGACTCTCTGCCTCTCTTTGTTCTCCTTCCAGACATATTGAAGAGCTCAGGTGGTATGTAACAGCACAAGCGGAGTGACACGAAATGCGCTCAGGTGGTATATACCAGCACAGGTACAGTGACACTAACTGAGCTCAGGTGGTATATAGCAGCACAGTCACAGTGACACTAACTGAGCTCAGGTGGTATATAGCAGCACACGTGCGGTCACACTACCTGTGCTCAGGTGGTATATACCAGCACAGGAACAGTGACACTAACAGTGCTCAGGTGGTATATACCAGCACACGTACAGTGGCACTAACTGTGCTCAGGTGGTATATAGGAGCACACGTACAGTGGAACTAACTGTGCTCAGGTGGTATATAGGAGCACACAAACAGTGGCACTATCTGTGCTCAGGTGGTATATAGGAGCACACTAGGCATGTGCAAAAGTGAAAAATTTGTTTCGTTTCGTTTCGTTTCAATTCGTCATTTAATAAATTTCGTTAAGTTAGGTTCGTTACATGTGTTGAATTCGTTTTCGGAATTCGTTCGTTTTCGACCGAATTTCGAAAAATACGATCGAAATCGAAAATATTTCGACCGTTTTTCGAATTCGTTCGTTTTCGACCGAATTTCGAAAAAATCGGTCGAAATCGAAAATATTTCAACCAGATTAGAAAACAAATAGTCTCTTTTCTAATAGATTTTTTTTCGAATTAAATTCGAATTTTTTTTTTTTTTTTATTTTTTTTTATTTTTTTTTCGAATTCCGATCGAATTTAGTCCGCGGGTATTCGATTCGGAATTCGAAAAAAAATTCGATTTCGACCATTTTTTTTTTTTTCGAAATTCGGTCGAAAATGAACGAATTCCGAAAACGGTCGAAATTTTTCGTTATTATAGCAATTCGGAAATTCGTATGCATCCGAATGTCCGAATAATGGAAAATTCGTCCGAATTTCGATTCGGAACGAAACAAAATGCACATGCCTAGAGCACACGTACAGTGGCACTAACTGTGCTCAGGTGGTATATAGGAGCACACGTACAGTGGCACTATCTGTGCGCAGGTGGTATATACCAGCACAGGAACAGTGACACTAACAGTGCTCAGGTGGTATATACCAGCACACGTACAGTGGCACTAACTGTGCTCAGGTGGTATATAGGAGCACACACACAGTGGCACTATCTGTGCTCAGGTGGTATATAGGAGCACACAAACAGTGACACTAACAGTGCTCAGGTGGTATATACCAGCACACGTACAGTGGCACTAACTGTGCTCAGGTGGTATATAGGAGCACACGTACAGTGGCACTAACTGTGCTCAGGTGGTATATAGGAGCACAAGTACAGTTGCACTAACTGTGCTCAGGTGGTATATAGGAGCACACGTACAGTGGCACTAACTGTGCTCAGGTGGTATATAGGAGCACACGTACAGTGGCACTATCTGTGCTTAGGTGGTATATACCAGCACAGGAACAGTGACACTAACAGTGCTCAGGTGGTATATACCAGCACACGTACAGTGGCACTAACTGTGCTCAAGTGGTATATAACCAGCAGACATGTGCTAACCAGCAGACATGTCGGGCGGACACATTCCCACCCGATAGATTTCAAAGCATGCTTTGAAATCTGTCGGGTGGACAAATCTGTCCGCTAGCCCATACACACGATCGGAGATGTCTGCTGAAACGGTCCATCGGACCGTTTTCAGCGGACATATCCGCTCGTGTGTACGAGGCCTAACAGTGCTCAGGTGGTATATAGCAGCACACGTACAGTGGCACTAACTGTGCTCAGGTGGTATATAGGAGCACACAAACAGTGGCACTATCTGTGCTCAGGTGGTATATAGGAGCACACAAACAGTGGCACTATCTGTGCTCAGGTGGTATATAGGAGCACACGTACAGTGGCACTAACTGTGCTCAGGTGGTATATAGGAGCACACGTACAGTGGCACTATCTGTGCTTAGGTGGTATATAGGAGCACACGTACAGTGGCACTATCTGTGCTCAGGTGGTATATAGGAGCACACGTACAGTGGCACTAACTGTGCTCAGGTGGTATATAGGAGCACACGTACAGTGGCACTAACTGTGCTCAGGTGGTATATAGGAGCACACGTACAGTGGCACTATCTGTGCTCAGGTGGTATATACCAGCATAGGAACAGTGACACTAACAATGCTCAGGTGGTATATACCAGCACACGTACAGTGGCACTAACTGTGCTCAGGTGGTATATAGGAGCACACAAACAGTGGCACTATCTGTGCTCAGGTGGTATATACCAGCACAGGAACAGTGACACTAACAGTGCTCAGGTGGTATATACCAGCACACGTAGAGTGGCACTAACTCTGCTCAGGTGGTATATAGGAGCACACGTACAGTGGCACTGTCTGTGCTCAGGTGGTATATAGGAGCACACGTACAGTGGCACTATCTGTGCTCAGGTGGTATATACCAGCACACGTACAGTGGCACTATCTGTGCTCAGGTGGTATATACCAGCACACGTACAGTGGCACTAACTGTTATACCTGAAGGGTTCCACATGTACTGGCACTTTAAGGCTGGCTCCACCCAGCAGTGATGACAAGGGTCAAGGGGTACGGTGGCCATGTTAGAGTGTGCTCATGTAGGAAGCAGATAAGATGTACTGTCCTGAGATGCATGTTGCAGTGTACAGCCTGTACTGAATAAACATCCATTGCTCCAGAGTCTTGTGTCTCTCACAACACACAGGACATCACAGTGGCGACGAGAATGGAATTTACAAAGTGTCTATCAGTCTGAGAGATAGAGAGAGACAAAGACATTGTGGATTGTCACCTGGATAAAAGCAATCACAGATCCGAGCAGGAAAATGTAATTAATCGGGACATTAAGTGAATTTGATGGAGAACAGACATCCTGGAGTTCCTGGGTTGAGAGGCTGGAACAGTATTTTAATGCAAATGACATCACAGACAACAGGCAAGTTGCAGTTTTTCTTACATTGGTCGGGTCCAAAACGTATGACACTCTTAAAGATCTGCTTTCCCCTGTAAAACCTTCAGCTAAGACATTGGCAGAGCTGCTGACACTGCTAGAGGATCACTTCCAGCCCAAACCACTAGAAATAGCTGAAAGATTTTGCTTCTATCAGAGGCAGCAGCAGACAGGTGAAGAGATTAAAGCGTATGTGCTTGCCCTTCGCAGACTAGCCTTGTGAAGGACTTTTATGCAATTGCCTATATGCTTCAGTGTAATTCTCTCCCTGCTAATTTTAATGTATGTGTGTTATGGGGTCTGCCTCTAGCCCTGGATAATTGGATTACTTTCCCCTTTGTAGAGGCATCTGTAAAACCTGTTTAAACCAGATTGCCATGCTGCCAGTAAGGGACAATGACCTTTCAATGCTAAGTGGCTTGTGAATTACCTTTCCATTGTGTTCTGCAGATGAATAGCCGTGTCAGAGACGAGACGCCTAGCCACCCGACCCCCTGGGGGCTTTTGTCTCAACACACATATTCAGGCTATTCAAGCTTTGGGACCAATCTCTGCTGTGTAATTTTCAAGTCCTCATTTGCATGGTTTAAGAGGACCTGAGTGAAGACTGCATACGTTACAATGGACCAATAGGAAAGCGGTTGTTGGGGGCGGGATGTTCCAAATCCTGTATAAAGTGTGCTGTGTACTTTCAATAAAGTGTGTCCTGTTTACATTCAGCATTAAGCCATGGCTCAGGTGTGGATTATTCGGCGATTCCAGGGATATTCCTAGTCGTGGAATATTGGGTGATTTCTTTTATGGGAGAAGAAGGGAATGCTTGACGGGGATATGTTCTACTACCGTCACAACTGGTTGGCAGCAGCGGGATTTTCCTTTCTACTTTCCTTTACACCAAGATTCCAAGCAGACACTGGGAACAGTGAATGGAAGACTGGTACACCCGGCTTAAAAGAAATACACTGAAAGAACTAATGGAAGTTTGTGGAAGGATTGCTAGCAACAAAACCGAGCGTGTCATCATAGCAGAATTAATGGAGCTAGACCAGGAGAACTCGGTTGCAGCAAGGCCAGCAGTACAAGAGATGGAGACACCAGTGATTCAGGATGAGGAATCACCAGCCAACAAGCTAATAAGAGAGAAATTAGCATGGTTCGGTCCGAACCCAACGGCGGATGTGGTGCTGAAAGTGATGACCCTGTTAGCGGAGGAGGCTAAACAAATAAGAGACGCAGAGCTACAGTTAAAACTGGCAGCAGTCCCACAAGCAGCCGCACATTCTCCAAACAGTGAGTATGGCACAGCAGACACAAGGAAGATTCCGTTTCGCGCTTTTGAAGCTGTTGATGAGAAAGAACGAGAGCGGCAACATGAGCTGAGAATTGCAGAAATACGACGATCGGTGACAACGCCTAAAGAAGCAACACCAAATGAAAGACGAGGAGAGGTACAGATACCAGTAACCATGGAAGAGGAATTCAGAAGAAGGTTACAAGAGATGCGGATACAGCACACAGGACCAGAATCAGAGGAGGTCCTGCTGGGATGGGCGGATGTGATTCGGTGCCAACTCTGGAAGGAAGCGCTAGCTCTCGAGCAGCAACACCAAGGAGAGGTTCTGCCCTACACCTATGCAAGGTACTGGCCGCAGTATGACGTACGAATGCCTTTGTTGGGGGAACAACCGAAGCAGGAGTGGATAGCGGAATTAAACAGGCTGTTCCGGGCAGAGATGCAGCTGGATGAGAGCTACAGAGCTCTCCGGTGGTATGTAGCCCACGAGTGCCCATGGTCAGCGGATGACAGCCCCACAGAAGGCTATGACTATGATGGCCTGGGATTGTTGTATTGGAGGATGTCCAGTGATCCCGACTTTGGGGATGATCGGGAGTGGCGCTTGGAGGACATAAAGGAGCACAGAGAGAAAAAATTGAATATCTCGGAAGCGCACTGGCTACAGGAAGATTTGGAATTTCTGGCCGCTCGGGAATGGGACCTGGAGATCGCCTACAAACAGCTGCTAGACTCTGCTCAGCGCCAGGGCCGGGCTCCCTTTGCCTGGTACTATCAGGAAATACCAGTGGACAATGCTGAAATCCTGGCTAAAGAATCGTCCATGTGGCAGGGTAACAGTGTGCTTTTCCAACCTGCCCCTGCAGCTATGGACCAGGAGGTTATATGGCGGATGCAGCAAGTGCCGACTGACCTTGATGATCCCATTTCTGCATGGGACGATCTTGAATGGAGGAATGTGACTGTCCAGCAATATGCCAGTGAATCGGCAGTGGAAAATCTGGAGATTGCCATTCCCAAAGCTGAAGTTCTGACCGCAGGGCCGAGCTCTGCTAACCTCTGCTCAGTACCTAGAGCATCTTCTGGGTTACATGGACAGGAGATGGTGAACCTCTATCCCCAGACACCAGTTGCAGAGACAGGGGATTTAATAGATTTTTCTGCTGAGGAAAAACAACCTGATGGGCCTCCAGCAGAAGAGCTGGGATCAGGGCCAAACGTCACTGTGCTCTGCCCAGCACCAAGAGCAGTATTTGTGGAGTTACACGGAACTTCCCCAGCTATAGCGCTGGTCACCGGACAGAGGGTTCAAGACCTCTGCCCCACCCCTGTGGCAGTTTCGGAGGCTCAGGGTGAGAAGATGGCGATCACTCCCCAGCCACAGATTACAGAATGTATGGACTATTCAGAGGATGTTATGGATTATGCACCCCCAGCAGAAGTGCTGGCAACAGGGCAGAGTTCCAGCCATCTCTGCCCAGCACCGGGACCAACTGTGGAGTTCCAGGGAGCCGGGGCGGTTGGCCCCCCTCCCCAGCAACCAGCTGAGGTGGTAAAGCTCTTACTCCCAGCGGAATCACTGGCAGCAGGACAGGATGCTACTGGCGGCTGCACCCCACAACAGCTTGAGCGGATATCGGTGGATGGGACTGTGGTCTCCACTCACAGCAACCCAGCGGAAGAGCTGGCAACAGAGCAGAGTGCCCCGGGCCTCTGCTGTCACCTAACAGAAGAAGGGGTTCCTGAGGTAGTGGATGGGACTTCAGTCTCCACTGGCACAACCCCAGAAAATGGTACAGGACTGAAACAGGAGGATGTCGGCTTTGCTTTGCAAGCACTGGGGGATTTTCACCTCACACCAGTGGATGGGACTTCAGTCTCCACTGGTATACCCCATAAATGGTGGCAAGTTGGCCCAGATCCCCAACAGCATGATGGACTGAGCCCAGCCACCCTGTCATCTCTCCAGCGGCTGAAAGGACTCCAGGGAGAAGGGCTAGTCCAGGCCTCTCCCCAGCGGCAGACGTGTTCCCTGAGAGAGGCAGAGGATGGCGGGGTGAGTAATGCTCGGTTTGGAGCAAGTAATTTGGGGTACGGTATGGATACCGGCATTGGGGGACTGAAACTACTGACTAAATTCAGAGACAACCCATCTGGTGTCTCCTACTGGGTTAGTCCCCTGCCAAAAGGGGGGATGTGTGACAGGCCTAGCCGGGACAGGGGCTTTTGGAGAGGACTGAATGCGAGCCTCTTGCCGTCCGATTATGGGCCAGGGCCTCAAACCAGGAAGGCGGATGGGTTATCCTGGCAGACAGTCCTGGAAAAGACTGCTCTGGTTAATGCTCCGGTGTTGATTACCCCAGATCCTAACAAAAGATTTATTGTTCACACAGACGCTTCAATGTTTGGACTGGGGGCAGTACTAAGCCAGATCGGGGAGGATGGAGGAGAGCACCCGGTGGCATACCTGAGTCGGAAGCTGTTACCAAGGGAGGTCAGTTACGCCACCATTGAAAAAGAGTGTTTGGCCTTGATATGGGCCCTCAAAAAGCTCACACCTTACCTTTATGGCCGGGCTTTCACTCTCATCACCGATCACAACCCCTTGGTGTGGCTTAACCGGGTTTCAGGGGACAACGCCCGTTTGCTACGCTGGAGCTTGGCCTTACAGCCCTATGACTTTACGATTCATTACCGTCCAGGCAAGCAAAATGGGAATGCTGATGGATTGTCACGCCAAACGGAGTTAACCTCGGACTAAAAGCTCTGAACCCCTCAACCCTACTGGACCAGGAAATGTCCAACTGAGTTGCCGGAGCAGGGAGAAAAGGGGGGGCCATTGTGAAGGACTTTTATGCAATTGCCTATATACTTCAGTGTAATTCTCTCCCTGCTAATTTTAATGTCTGTGTTTTATGGGGTCTGCCTCTAGCCCTGGATAATTGGATTACTTTCCCCTTTGTAGAGGCATCTGTAAAACCTGTTTAAACCAGATTTCCATGCTGCCAGTAAGGGACAATGACCTTTCAATGCTAAGTGGCTTGTGAAATACCTTTCCATTGTGTTCTGCAGATGAATAGCCGTGTCAGAGACGAGACGCCTAGCCACCCGAACCCCCTGGGGGCTTCTGTCTCAACACACATATTCAGGCTATTCAAGCTTTGGGACCAATCTCTGCTGTGTAATTTTCAAGTCCTCATTTGCATGGTTTAAGAGGACCTGAGTGAGGACTGCATACTTTACAATGGACCAATAGGAAAGCGGTTGTTGGGGGCGGGATGTTCCAAATCCTGTATAAGTGTGCTGTGTACTTTCAATAAAGTGTGTCCTGTTTACATTCAGCATTAAGCCATGGCTCATGTGTGGATTATTCGGCGATTCCAGGGATATTCCTAGTCGTGGAATATTGGGTGATTTCTTTTATGGGAGAAGAAGGGAATGCTTGACGGGGATATGTTCTACTACCGTCACAAGCCTCTACCTGTTCTTTTGGGGACTACCTACCTACTGCACTGAGAGATAAGTTTGTTATGGGACTGAATTGTGAGTCAATACAAAAGAGACTGTTAACAGAGAAAGACCCTACCCTTACAAAGGCAATTGAGATAGCTTCAGTGATGGAAATGGCTGTGAAAGATACAGAGCAATTGAACCCCCAGAGCAGGAAGTTTTCAGAACAGCAGTCAAGCCAACTGCCGCAAACTGGAAATACCGACCCCCACCAACCCGGGAGTCAGCTTGTTACCGTTGTGGGAATACAGACCATGACCACAAAGTCTGCCGGTTTAAGGATCAGACCTGTCATAATTGCGGTAGGACCTGCGATCTGAAACGAGTTTGCCGTAGCAAGAAGGTGCGAGATAAACAACCTCTGAACCCCAAGACAAAGACATATATGGTGGGAAGATATACATCATCATCTGAGTCAGAGGATGAAGAAGTGCTCCACAGATTAGACATACATCATATGCATGCAGCACCCTCCGCAATGACTGTAGATGTAACCATTGAGGGAAAGAAACTCAAGATGGATGTAGACACAGGAGCAGCAGTTTCAGTTATCACCCAGAAACAATGGAGACAACTTCAGACCCGAAGAACTGTCCGCTCAAAACCAATCAAACTGCAGACATATTCAAAGCAGATACTCCACCCACTGGGTTACGCAAAAGTAAAGGTATTGTACAAGGATCAGACAAAGAGACTGCCATTATATATCCTGAAAAATGGGGGACCCCCTCTCTTTGGGAGAGACTGGATTGCTCACTTTGGTATGCCAGACATCGCCATAAGTCCCTGTAACACCGTCACCATGCCATTAGGAGATGATGAGGGATGGGTGGTGTCCCTGAAGCAGCGGTTCCCAAAGGTTTTTGGGGACCAGTTGGGAAAAATAAAACATGACTGTGTGAGACTCAAGCTGAAACCCAACGCTCAGCCTAAGTTCTTCAAAGCTCGGACAGTACCTTACGCACTCCGAGCAGGTGTGGAAGCAGAACTAAGTCGGCTGGAGGAACAAGGTGTCATCTCAAAGGTAGAGCACAGCGAGTGGGCATCACCAGTTGTACCGGTAAAGAAAGCGAATGGGGACTTGCGCATTTGTGGCCATTTCCGCATGGCACTGAACTCTCAACTGGAAATAGACCAGTATCCCCTACCCAGAGTAGATGACATTTTTGCCTCTCTTGCAGGGGGTGAAAAGTTCACCAAGCTTGATCTCAAACAAGCATATTTACAGTTTGAGGTCTATCCTTCTTCCCGCAAATTTCTGACCATCAACACCCACAAGGGACTATATGAATACAATCGCATGGTGTTTGGGGTAGCCTCTGCCCCAGCCATTTGGCAACGAAAAATGGACGAGATTTTGGCGGACATTCCTTTTACGCAGTGCCTGCTAAATGACATGCTCATCACGGGACGGACTGACCAGGAACACAAGCAGAATGTGGAGCTTGTGTTGGCGAGACTCCAAGAACAGGGTCTGAAAGTGAACTTAGCAAAATGCCAATTCATGGTGCCTAAATTGGAGTTTTGTGGCCACCTTGTGGATGCAGAAGGTATTCAAACCACGGAAGCCAAAGTTGATGCTTTAGTCAACGCTCCAGCCCCAACCAACGTCCAGCAGCTGCGATCATACCTGGGCTTGCTGAACTATTACCACAAATTCCTGCCAGATCTGGCACACACCTTGTTTCCATTGAACAAGCTTTTGGAGAAACACTCCAGATGGGACTGGTCGGCTGCATGCCAGCGTGCTTTTGAAGTTTCTAAGCGGAAGCTGTTGGCGTCACGCATGCTTGTGCACTATGACCTCCAGAAGCCTCTCACCTTGGCTTGTGATGCCTCACCCTATGGTCTGGGGGCGGTACTATCCCACATCTTACCAGATGGGTCAGAAAAACCAGTGGCATTTGCCTCCAGGTCTTTGACAAAAGCAGAAAGCAATTACTCACACATTGACAAAGAGGCTCTTGCGCTGATATGGGCAATTAAGAAGTTTCTTCTTTACCTGTATGGTAGGGAATTCACCATACTGACGGACCATAAACCACTCCTTCAGATCTTTAGCCCTGACAAAGGCATCTCCCAGACTACTGCGGCCCGCCTCCAACGCTATGCCCTATTCTTGGGGGCATACAGCTACAAAATTCAGTATCGTGGTCATGATGCCAATGCTAATGCGGACGCAATGTCCCGACTGACAGGGAGGTCCATGGACTCTTCCCCACCGGTCAAGAGTTGTCGTTACACCAGCCTGTCCTTCTTGTCTTCTGGAGAGATAGCAGCCCATACAACCAAGGATACCTTTCTGAAAACAATACTCTCCTGGGTACGGTCCGGTTGGCCTGCAACTGTCACACAGGAGTATGAACCTTATTTCCGTAGGCGTATGGAATTAACTGTGGCTGGCAACTGTGTTTTATGGGGAGACAGAGTGATCATTCCACAGAATGAGAGACACATTCTGGACTTGCTACATACTGGTCATCCCGGGGGCACTCGTATGAAACAAAAGGCCAGAGGCTATGTGTGGTGGCCAAACCTAGACTCAGATATCGCAACATATGTGAATGCTTGTGCTGGATGTGCACAAACGGCAAGAGACCCTCCTCGAGGGTGCGTCCAGCCCTGGACTTGGCCCACGGTTCCTTGGTTTCGCCTACACTTGGACTTTGCAGGCCCGATCAGAGGACACACCTTCTTGATCATAGTGGACGCCCATTCAAAGTGGCCTGAGGTCATTCCTGTTACTCAGCCAACGACTAAGGCAACGGTTTCCATACTGTTACATCTCGCTGCTACGTTTGGATACCCCAGAGAAATTGTCACGGACCACGGTGCACAATTCACCAGTCAGGAGTTTCAGCTTTTCCTGACTGCCCACAATATCAAGCACAAGTTGACCGCACCTTACCACCCAGCTACAAATGGTCAAGCAGAGAGGTTTGTGCAGACTTTCAAACGCTATTTCAAAGCTACAGTGGCTGCAAGTAAACAACAGTCTCTGTCACCCCAGCAGCTGGACTCCTTCCTTTCTGCTTACAGAAACACACCACATGCAACCACTGGTAAAACTCCAGCAGAACTCCTTCTGGGTCGGCAGCCATGGACTGTTTTGGATATGCTCCACCCTCAAACAGTCCAGGAACATGTATTGCAGTCCCAAGACAAGATGGTCAAACACCATGAGCTTCCCGGATTCACAGCCCAACAAAAGGTATGGGCCCGATCTTATGGTTCTTCCAACACCCGTTGGCTTCCTGCTGTCATTGCAGAGACTTTGGGACCCAAGATGTACAAGGTCCGCCTGGAAGATGGTTCCATTTGCAGACGTCATGTGGACCAACTGCGTCCTCGTTCTCAACTGCCCGAATCCCTCATGCCGGCTGAACCACCAGTGTCTCAAGGTTCTGCTCCCAGCGGATCAGGATGCACAGAGACTGATGATTGTGGGGACTCTGAACTTTTGAACTCAGCTCCAACAGAGCCCTCCAGCTCTGGTCCGGAGGTCTGTTTACCCTCTGAGTTGGGGGATCCCTTCTTGGCCCCGCCGGCCAGCCCTGTTTCCTCCGGTCCCGAATCGCTGGATGCCCGGCCTCAACGACACTGTCGCCCTCCTGACCGGTTGCAGTTGCAAGAGCGGTTACGAGACTTTCGACGGGGCCGACGGAAGTGATTCAATGACATATTAACCGCAACTGTCCCTGGAAGCTTGAAGTCCTGTAATTTTCCTGTGTTTGGAGGACTGTTACTGGACAGTTATCAGTTAATGTTTTGTTTCTGTTATGGTTTTATTGTGTTTTTTTTTTTGTTTTTGTTTTTGTTTTTTTGAGGGATGGATGGAAGGTGTTATACCTGAAGGGTTCCACATGTACTGGCACTTTAAGGCTGGCTCCACCCAGCAGTGATGACAAGGGGTACGGTGGCCATCTTAGAGTGTGCTCATGTAGGAAGCAGATAAGATGTACTGTCCTGAGATGCATGTTGCAGTGTACAGCCTGTACTGAATAAACATCCATTGCTCCAGACCAGAGTTTTGTGTCTCTCACAACACACAGGACATCACACTATCTGTGCTCAGGTGGTATATAGGAGCACACGTACAGTGGCACTATCTGTGCTCAGGTGGTATATACCAGCACACATACAGTGGTACTAACTGTGCTCAGGTGGTATATAGGAGCACACGTACAGTGGCACTATCTGTGCTCAGGTGGTATATACCAGCACAGGAACAGTGACACTAACAGTGCTCAGGTGGTATATACCAGCACACGTACAGTGGCACTAACTCTGCTCAGGTGGTATATAGGAGCACTCGTACAGTGGCACTATCTGTGCTCAGGTGGTATATAGGAGCACACGTACAGTGGCACTATCTGTGCTCAGGTGGTATATAGGAGCACACGTACAGTGGCACTATCTGTGCTCAGGTGGTATATAGGAGCACACGTACAGTGGCACTATCTGTGCTCATGTGGTATATAGGAGCACACGTACAGTGGCACTAACTGTGCTCAGGTGGTATATAGGAGCACACGTACAGTGGCACTAACTGTGCTCAGGTGGTATATAGGAGCACACGTACAGTGGCACTATCTGTGCTCAGGTGGTATATACCAGCACAGGAACAGTGACACTAACAGTGCTCAGGTGGTATATACCAGCACACGTACAGTGGCACTAACTGTGCTCAGGTGGTATATAGGAGCACATGTACAGTGGCACTATCTGTGCTCAGGTGGTATATAGGAGCACACAAACAGTGGCACTATCTGTGCTCAGGTGGTATATAGGAGCACACGTACAGTGGCACTATCTGTGCTCAGGTGGTATATAGGAGCACAGGAACAGTGACACTATCTGTGCTCAGGTGGTATATAGGAGCAGACAAACAGTGGCACTATCTGTGCTCAGGTGGTATATAGGAGCACACGTACAGTGGCACTATCTGTGCTCAGGTGGTATATAGGAGCACACGTACAGTGGTACTATCTGTGCTCAGGTGGTATATAGGAGCACAGGAACAGTGACACTATCAGTGCTCAGGTGGTATATAGGAGCACACAAACAGTGGCACTATCTGTGCTCAGGTGGTATATAGGAGCACACGTACAGTGGCACTATCTGTGCTCAGGTGGTATATAGGAGCAGACAAACAGTGGCACTATCTGTGCTCAGGTGGTATATAGGAGCACACGTACAGTGGCACTATCTGTGCTCAGGTGGTATATAGGAGCACACGTACAGTGGCACTAACTTTGCTCAGGTGGTATATAGGAGCACACGTACAGTGGCACTATCTGTGCTCAGGTGGTATATACCAGCACAGGAACAGTGACACTAACAGTGCTCAGGTGGTATATAGGAGCACACGTACAGTGGCACTATCTGTGCTCAGGTGGTATATAGGAGCACACGTACAGTGGCACTAACTGTGCTCAGGTGGTATATAGGAGCACACAAACAGTGGCACTATCTGTGCTCAGGTGGTATATACCAGCACAGGAACAGTGACACTAACAGTGCTCAGGTGGTATATAGGAGCACGCGTACAGTGGCACTATCTGTGCTCAGGTGGTATATAGGAGCACACGTACAGTGGCACTATCTGTGCTCAGGTGGTATATAGGAGCACACGTACAGTGGCATTATCTGTGCTCCGGTGGTATATAGAAGCACACGTACAGTGGCACTAACTGTGCTCAGGTGGTATATAGGAGCACATGTACAGTGGCACTAACTGTGCTCAGGTGTCACGTACCTGATGGATGAGCCCGGCGTGCAAGGAGTGGCTGCCCTTGCTCCTCTGATCCCGAGACCCCTGATAGAGTAGACAGGGGGTTCAGGGATGCAGAGTCGCACAAGCGCCGGTTGCAGCGCAGGTGCCGGGCTGGGAGGAGCTTCTGTGGATCCCGAGCTGTGTAGAGAAGCAGGTGCGACTGTCGGCTGCGGGTGGCAGGTAGAGGCACTGGAACAATAGAAGCAGCAGGAGCGGGGGAGGTGTACTGTAGTACGGCAGATGCAAGTCCCAGCAGATGGGTCCGCCAACTGGTAGCGGATCAGGCACAGGCGTAGCAGGCAAGACAATGGTAATGTTCAGGCCGGGTCGGCAACAGGCGGGCAGCAGAAGGTACAGAGGGTCAGGCAGGCAGATGGTCAAACAAGCCGTGGTCAAGACAGGCGGAAGGCAAGGAGGAACAGGTACAAGCCGGGTCAGGAACAGGTTCAGGTAAGAGCAGGGTACTGGGTAGTCACGGTAACGCTGTAGACTGGACAGCAAGAGGTGTAGGGCTCAGGACCCTTTTAAACCTTAGTTTGGCGCCAGAACGGCGTCCTCACGTGCCCGCGCACCGCCGCCGCCGGTGCGCGTGCCCGCGAGCGTTACGGAGCCGCGATCGCGCGCGCCCGTGCGCGCCGATGCGCGTGCGTGTGCGCGCGCCGATGTCCCGCTACTGCCATCTGGTGGACAGGGCTGCTCATGACATCAGGTGGTATATACCAGCACACGTACAGTGGCACTAACTGTGCTCAGGTGGTATATAGAAGCACACGTACAGTGGCACTATCTGTGCTCAGGTGGTATATACCAGCACAGGAACAGTGACACTAAGGCCCCATACACACGATCGGATATATCCGATGAAAACGGTCCGCGGACCATTTCCATCGGATATGTCCGATCGGGAGTTTGATCCGATGGCGTGTACACACCATCGGATCAAATTCCCCGCCGCCGGACGGCGCGGTGACGTGGCGATGACGCGGCGGTGACGTTGACGCCGCCGCGTCACCGCTACGTCACCGCACCAGGAAGTAAAACACTTCCGCGCATGCGCCGAATCCATTCGGTAGCGGCGCGGCGGCGGTGGGAGCCGACATGTCTGCTGGTAAGTGTACTAACCAGCAGACATGTCGGGCAGACAGATTCCCACCGGATAGATTTCAAAGCTTGCTTTGAAATCTGTCGGGTGGACAAATCTGTCCGCTAGCCCATACACACGAGCGGAGATGTCTGCTGAAATGGTCCATCGGACCGTTTTCAGCGGACATATCCCCTCGTGTGTACGCGGCCTAACAGTGCTCAGGTGGTATATACCAGCACACTTTCAGTGGCACTAACTGTGCTCAGGTCGTATATAGGAGCACACGTACAGTGGCACTATCTGTGCTCAGGTGGTATATAGGAGCACAGGAACAGTGACACTATCTGTGCTCAGGTGGTATATAGGAGCAAACAAACAGTGGCACTATCTGTGCTCAGGTGGTATATAGGAGCACACAAACAGTGGCACTATCTGTGCTCAGGTGGGATATAGGAGCACACGTACAGTGGCACTATCTGTGCTCAGGTGGTATATAGGAGCACACAAACAGTGGCACTATCTGTGCTCAGGTGGTATATAGGAGCACACAAACAGTGGCACTATCTGTGCTCAGGTGGGATATAGGAGCACACGTACAGTGGCACTATCTGTGCTCAGGTGGGATATAGGAGCACACGTACAGTGGCACTATCTGTGCTCAGGTGGTATATAGGAGCACAGGAACAGCGACACTATCTGTGCTCAGGTGGTATATAGGAGCACACAAACAGTGGCACTATCTGTGCTCAGGTGGTATATAGGAGCAGACAAACAGTGGCACTATCTGTGCTCAGGTGGTATATAGGAGCACACGTACAGTGGCACTATCTGTGCTCAGGTGGTATATAGGAGCACACAAACAGTGGCACTATCTGTGCTCAGGTGGTATATACCAGCACAGGAACAGTGACACTAACAGTGCTCAGGTGGTATATAGGAGCACACGTACTGTGGCACTATCTGTGCTCAGGTGGTATATACCAGCACACGTACAGTGGCACTAACTGTGCTCAGGTGATATATAGGAGCACACGTACAGTGGCACTATCTGTGCTCAGGTGGTATATAGGAGCACACGTACAGTGGCACTATCTGTGCTCAGGTGGTATATAGGAGCACACGTACAGTGGCATTATCTGTGCTCAGGTGGTATATAAAAGCACACGTACAGTGGCACTAACTGTGCTCAGGTGGTATATAGGAGCACACGTAAAGTGGCACTAACTGTGCTCAGGTGGTATATAGGAGCACACGTACAGTGGCACTATCTGTGCTCAGGTGGTATATACCAGCACAGGAACAGGGACACTAACAGTGCTCAGTTGGTATATACCAGCACACGTACAGTGGCACTAACTGTGCTCAGGTGGCATATAGGAGCTGTGGTGGAAATTTGAAGATGTATTTATTATGTATTGTCATAATTGGCACCCAGTCTTGACACTTCCCCAACCAGCTCTAAATAGAGCTGACTGTGGCAGTCCTGAGGCTGGTTGACTCTCGTCTGGTAGTAGAAAATGTCTTGAGGTTGGAGTGTGATGGTTGCGGCATGGGCGTATATCCACCAGCGAAGGGCCCCTCTGTGCATTTAGCACAGACGATCGTTGAGGGGGATGCGTTCATTTCGCAAGCACACTAGTGGCTATAGACAGATGTACGCTCTTATCTGGGTCATGTCTGATCAGCAGGATTTGGGATTCATAGCGTGCATCTGTAGATAGCCTCAATAAGTGTATAATCTTTATATGCATTATTCTATGGAATGGCGCAGATTAAAGGTTCTATCAGCGTATAGTTTGAGAGCTTGTGAGCATTTCTGGGGTCAGGGGGGGGCACATGCACACCCTGACCGGACACGCCCATAAGACTTTAGACAGCATTGTTTGTATTTCTATTCATTGTATTGTATTCATTGTATTATATTCTATTCATGTATTCAATGTGACTTCCTGTCAGAGGGAATGTTTTGTTCTGTGTATAGAAGACATCTGGTGATGTCGCCTCCCATGGGGGGAGGCGACTTACTGGTGATGACTTCCTGTTTTGTGTAAATAAAAGAGCCATGCTCAGCCCTGTGGAGGCAGATGATGGCAAGAATGGTAACTTGAGAACAGCTGTTGTAATGTCTGCTTACTGGATGAATGGCAGGGAATATATGGTGAGTAAATCTTTTAGCTTAAACATGGCATCATTTCATTTAAGATTGGGAATGTGCTTTACAGCACAAGGCAAGATGTCGGTGTGCTTTGCAAACCCCCAGATTTCCACGACAGTTAAATGGCGGGCCAATGGTAGGAGTGGACAGAGCCCCTTTTTGGGCATCGGTACAGATGGGGGACAGTAGTCTTATGTTCCGATGCGTGGGGGGCTCTGCTCTACAAAAGGAACAAATGTGCCATCTTTTTGAAATAATGCTTGAGTTTGAGTAAGATTGTGTGTGTGTGCGTGCACATGTGAAATCCTGATTGTATGTCTGAATTTGATAGATGTATGATTGTGTGTGTGTGTGTGTGTGATCCTGATTGTATGACTGTTGTGTGATAGAGTTGTGTGTGTGTGTGTGTGTGTGTGTGATGATAGTTGTGTATGACTGTGTGTTTATGTGTGTGACCATGTGTGTGATTGCATGCATTTGTGAAAGCGATTGGATGCATGTGTGTGATTGCGTGAGTTTGTGAAAGCGATTGGATGCATGTGTGTGATTGCGTGAGTTTGTGAAAGCGATTGGATGCATGTGTGTGATTGCGTGAGTTTGTTAAATCGAGTGGATTTTGATCGTATATGTAGGTGTGATTTTGATCGTGTGTGTATGTATGATTCGTCATCGACTGGAAGTTTGCTTTTATGTCTAAATGCTGTTTGAAGTGTGGCTGAACAGTTTTGTAGGTAAGTGATTGAATTGATTGTTTAACCAGATTGCAAATGCTTGAGAAAGCTAAGTTTTGTGTGATGTATGGAGTAGACATTTTCTTTTGTGTAACATGGCTCCTCTGGCCATGCGGCTGGGGGGGGAAGGGCGATATGTTTGTTTGTAACTTGATTGTTTAACCAGATTGAAACTGCTGGAGAAGGCTACCTTTTGTGTAACATGGCTCCTCTAGCCATGCGGCTTGGGGGGGAAGGGCGAACAGTGTTTTGATTTCTGTGTCAACTGACTTTGCAAATTTCAGAACATAGTTAGATATAACATTTTTATGATGCATATGGAACCTTTATATTGTAGATGTTTCCCCAGTATAGGTGGGGTTATTCAGCCTGCGATATGGGCGGCTGAGTCTTTTTGAATTTTGTGCATTAATGTGGTAGAGCTGATTGAATTGTTTGGCTGATGAAACATGTGCTTTGGTGGGGAAGGGCAACTAGTGTTGGATCTGTGTGTTTCTTGAGTGTACAATTTTTAGAGCAAAGTCATGTGTAATATGTTCATGATCTTTATGAGGAATAGAAATTAATAAATTATGCATTTTTAAGTGGCCAGACAATAGCAGCTGCTGTTAGCATGAAAAAAAAAAGTTTTTATTTCGGAAGGTTTTAAATGTAAGCTCACTGTATATATATTTTTTTAATGGCTTGTTTACATGAGCTTTGAGAAAAGAGTTTTTTTTTGTTTTATGTTGCATATAACCAACATTTTTTTGAATGTGCTGTTTTTGGGAAAAGGTCAGCTTTGAAGCAGCCTAAAATGCGGCTTATGAGGGGTTCCCACCATCCCTGTGCTGCGCTCATTATGAGGGGTTCACACCATAAAAAGGTCAGATTTGAAGGAACCTAAAGTGTGTGCCTTTTAGGTTGGTTGTTTTTAGAAAATGTTTTTAATTGTTTATTTTTCTCTTTGTGGAGAAAGATCCTAGACAGGTTTAGAAAAAATGCATATGGCGGCCATTTTGGTCATCAGTGGCCATTTTGGGGGTGTAGTCTGTTTGCACTGTGGGTCACCCTAGGGGGGAGGTGCAGCCACCTCTCCTTTTTGTGTGGTATTTCTCTGGCTATTTTGCTGGTGGATTTTAGCAGCCTTTGGGGCAGATTTTGATGTTTAGTGCGAATTGATTAGCGCAGTATTTTCTGTGTTAGGATCGGGTGGAGAACATTTTTGTTTTCCTTTATATGTGTGTGTAGTACGGTATGTCCTGTGGTAAACAGGTGATTTGGAAGCAGTTAAATTGTTTTTCTGCAAGCGTAAATGGCGCCATTGTTGCTTGGCTTGTTGTCGGACATTTTGTGACTCAGTGTAAAGCGCTATCTTTTGAGTAGCGTTTGTGGACGCTAGGGCCAATATATACAGGATCTGACTAACCTGTTGGCTGACTTTGCAGTGTAAAAGTGGAGACTTTTTGTGTAACATTTCATTTTTGAATGTTACTGGCGCTGACTGCATTTTTGGCACAGCAATGTGCGTTTGTTTATGTTTAAATGTTTGGGAGTTGTTCATTGTTTTTGAATAATAGTTGGGTCAGGGGGGATCAACTCCCATTCTGCAGATGGGAGGAGATGGTTTTACCTTCCCTGAACCAAAGGTGTTTTGTTTTTAAGAGAAAAAAACGCAGGAGATTTGAGTTTTGGCTTTGTTTACTACTTTAAAATACTTCCAGGGGATATATGTGGTCCATGGAGTTTTTTTGATGTGTTGAGACGAGGCAGTGAAGACAGACTTCCCTCTCTCTCCATCTTTCTGTCATTATGTAAATAAATCAGATTTGGGTTTTAAGAGCTGAGCATACAACAGGATGTCCTTTCTCAGCATTTATATATAAGCAGGAAGTCAGTGGGAGGAGTTTTGAAGTCTTCTGAAAGATGAGCAATGAGATTTGTGTCCTGAAGGGACAACAAAAATATTTTGGCATTTTGAAAGAGTGTTTTAAAGTTTAATTTCAGTTGTTTTTGTGAAGTTTTATACCGTAAATACAGTTTTGGGTATGTGAGAGGAAACAGAGGGGCGTCACCATTATTGTTGTATCATGTAGACGCAGGTAGAAAGAAGCCATAATATTGTTTTGAAAAGTGGAGGATTTCATGGTGCTTTGTAGGTTGTCTGACGAACACATTTTAGGAGGCTTTATATCGTGATACAGATCTGGCCGTGTATGATAATCGGAGATCTTATTAGCGATTATATTAGCATAAATGTGTAGGAGTAGTACGCTAGTGTCCTGCTAAGGCCGTGTAGAATAATCGGGATGCAGGCATCGGTTTTGATGATAAAGGCGCAAGTCAGAACCGCTCCGAAAACAAAGCGCGGTGTGTTCTGGACGCAGAGCTCACTAAAAAAAAGGCGATTTGAATCGTCATGGGATGTGCTGCCCATGCAGTGCACCAGTCAGACAGCTGCACCGCACATGAGGTCTGGGTTAGGGGCTCCGGACATGAGACCCCTAAAGAATGTCATAGGTGGTCAGAGGGTACAGTAAGGTGTACTCCTTTGGAAGGTTCTCTGGATGGAGGTATGAGACCTCAGAATAAAAGATACCTTGGATGTAGATCTGATGTGGTTTCAGAAATCTGTAATGATGAGTGTGGATGGAGGTGTGGTACGCGCCTCAGGAGAACTTTGTATAGCTGGTCTATGCAAGTTTCTCGCGCTGTTCTCGTATTTTTCCATTGTATTTTCTTTTATTGCGGAAAGAGTGAAGGCAGATTTCCGGCTTCTTTTTGTTTTTTCATTTTTGTTTTGAAAGCTATAAATATCTCCCCCACATTTGTATTTGAATGTTTGTATGTAGTAATGTGAATGTTTTTTTTATTCAAACTTACCGCGGCGATCTTCTGACGCGTCGCGACTTTTGTATTTTTGTAGGAACGGGAAAAGTAAGGGTTAAGGGTTACAGAGGTTTTTGTTTGAATCGGTTTTGGGAAGAATGTCACTGACGATGTACAGGAATGTCATTTTTGTTTGCCATTCTCTGCAGGATAAATATGAGAGATGGAGTAATGATTTCTGCTTATAAGTATTTTTCAGGTCCAAAGAGATTCCGGAAGTGTTTGTACATAGAGAGTAGGTGTATGTAGACAGCTGTACACATGGATAATTACGGGTCTAAGGAGGTGAAAGTATCATAGGCTATTTCATTGTTTCTTTTTATCTTCACCACACATTTCTTCCTCCAGTCTGTAATGAGGAAGAAAAGGGGGGAGGTAAATAGAATGTAAAGGTGACAGTTCTCCAAACTAATAACACTAATCTTTCTAATTTTAATCAAGTTTGTGCCAAGATTGTCTTTCTTTGATAGAATTTGAATCGGCAAGCAGCAGTCTGGTGAAGTAGGTTCCCATTTTAGTTGCTAAGAACCTGTCAATGGTTCCGGGTATTACAGGCAATGGTAAGCGATTACAGGCAATGGTAAGCGATTACAGGAGATGGTAAGCGATTACAGGCGACGGTAAGCCACGCACAGGTTAAGCAGCGACCACAGTTACGAGGTCTGGGTTGTTGTCATTGAAGGCCAACCAAAACCAGGGTCGTACTCCCTCAACTGTCACTCTCATTCTTGGGTGATGGGGTGGGTACGATCCCTGTAACATGAACTTCACAGGGTTCAGGAGTCTCTCCTGGACCCCGACACGGTAATTGGTTTTCATTTTTCCCCAACCAGGTGACTGGGTCGTTTGTAAAGAAGCTTGATGGACGAGACCACGCCAGCCACTGCAAGAAGCGGCTCAACCACATCAAAGAATTGAGGAGTATCTTTGTTTATTTTGTATTTGTTTGTTTAGTAAATTTTAGCAAGGGTAACAATGGAAAGCATCCCAAGTTATTATTTAAAGTGTATTCCATGACTAATTAAGAAGACTGATTGCTGGGTCTGTTCTGAGTCTCCGTTGAGCTTTAGTCCCCAGCGATGACAGTGGTACATGCTAATTATGAGGATTATTGACAAACTAGTGGAGACTCCAAACAGACACTTGTCAATGGAATTTATTAATATGTTTTTAGAGGGTAAAATTGATTATTGTTTTTATGGCTCCGCCTCTTGTCGGTTGGGTATCAGGACTGGGTAGTCCACAAGTGTGTAACTTTAGTTTGGTGTTTATGCAGATCTACAGCTTAAAGGTAATTCCCCCAATGCAAGAGGTTCATGCGTGGTGGTGAAGCTGTCCCTGTCCTATGTCGCGGCCAATTGCAAGGATCTGATGGCACAAGGGAAATTGGGAATGGCGGGGACAGCTAGAAGGGAATTGTTCACCAACCCGGACTAGGTCTGGGCACGGTCTCCTGCATGTACAAGGTGGGGGGGCTTAAGCTTATGATACGTTTGAACAATTCACACCTATTGAGGATGGAATGTTTCATGTAACTGTTGAAGCTACAAGGAAGTTCTGACAGCCCAAGGGGGGGGTTTCTGGGAATTTACAAGTAAATATTGTTATATCTGGTTCAGGGGATACTGGGAATAGGAGTTCAGGCCCATATGGATAAGGTTTGGATCCCTACAAGGCAAAGCCAGAGCTGTAACTGAGTGAAGGTTGGGAGTCCTTTCAAGGGTCTGGGAATCTGAGGGGATTTAATTCTTATTTTTCAGCGGATCGTGGTTGATTGAAATGGGAATATATATACTCATGTCATTTTATTTCTACTCTTTCTATGTCGTGATGAGCGCTCCTGTTGCCTGATTGGACGCGTGACCAGAGCCGGAGCAGATGACCATGTACCAGATGAGACGCCCCGGAGCAGATGACCCTCGTACCAGATGAGACGCCCCCGGAGCCGGACCCACGGACAAGACACAGAGGATCCCTACCCAATCTGCGATTACTACAGCTCACCAAGTTGTGTCCTCCTTATGTCATGTCTCCTGAAGAACAAAGTCTACATGTCAAGCCGTGCTTTCCTTTTTATGGACTGTAAGGACTGATTAGTTTCTAGGTGTAAGAAGACTATCAAGATTTGAAGGACAAGTGGGAGCAATATGACAAAAAGGGAGGACTGTGGTGGAAATTTGAAGATGTATTTATTATGTATTGTCATAATTGGCACCCAGTCTTGACACTTCCCCAACCAGCTCTAAATAGAGCTGACTGTGGCAGTCCTGAGGCTGGTTGACTCTCGTCTGGTAGTAGAAAATGTCTTGAGGTTGGAGTGTGATGGTTGCGGCATGGGCGTATGCCCACCAGCGAGGGGCCCCTCTGTGCATTTAGCACAGACGATCGTTGAGGGGGATGCGTTCATTTCGCAAGCACACCAGTGGCTATGGACAGATGTACGCTCTTATCTGGGTCATGTCTGATCAGCAGGATTTGGGATTCGTAGCGTACATCTGTAAATAGCCTCAATAAGGGTATAATCTTTATATGCATTATTCTATGGAATGGTGCAGATTAAAGGTTCTATCAGCGTATATTTTGAGTGCTTGTGAACGCTTCTGGGGTCAGGGGGGGGCACATGCACACCCTGACCGGACACGCCCATAAGACTTTAGACAGCATTGTTTGTATTTCTATTCATTGTATTGTATTCATTGTATTCTATTCTATTCATGTATTCAATGTGACTTCCTGTCAGAGGAAATGTTTTGTTCTGTGTATAGAAGACATCTGATGATGTCGCCTCCCATGGGGGGAGGCGACTTACTGGTGATGACTTCCTGTTTTGTGTAAATAAAAGAGCAATGCTCAGCCTTGTGGAGGCAGATGATGGCAAGAATGGTAACTTGAGAACAGCTGTTGTAATGTCTGCTTACTGGATGAATGGCAGGGAATATATGGTGAGTAAATCTTTTAGCTTAAACATGGCATTATTTCATTTAAGATTGGGAAGGTGCTTTACAGCACAAGGCAAGATGGCGGTGTGCTTTGCAAACCCCCAGATTTCCACGACGCTAACAGTGCTCAGGTGGTATATAGGAGCACACGTACAGTGGCACTATCTGTGCTCAGGTGGTATATAGGAGCACACGTACAGTGGCACTATCTGTGCTCAGGTGGTATATAGGAGCACACGTACAGTGGCACTATCTGTGCTCAGGTGGTATATAGGAGCACACGTACAGTGGCACTAACTGTGCTCAGGTGGTATATACCAGCACAGGAACAGTGACACTAACAGTGCTCAGGTGGTATATAGGAGCACACGTACAGTGGCACTATCTGTGCTCAGGTGGTATATAGGAGCACACGTACAGTGGCACTAACTGTGCTCAGGTGGTATATAGGAGCACACGTACAGTGGCACTATCTGTGCTCAGGTGGTATATAGGATCACACGTACAGTGGCACTATCTGTGCTCAGGTGGTATATAGGAGCACACGTACAGTGACACTATCTGTGCTCAGGTGGTATATAGGAGCACACAAACAGTGGCACTATCTGTGCTCAGGTGGTATATAGGAGCACAGGAACAGTGACTCTATCTGTGTGCTCAGGTGGTATATAGCAGCACACGTACAGTGGCACTATCTGTGCTCAGGTGGTATATAGGAGCACACAAACAGTGGCACTATCTGTTCTCAGGTGGTATATACCAGCACACGTACAGTGGCACTAACTGTGCTCAGGTGGTATATAGGAGCACACGTACAGTGGCACTATCTGTGCTCAGGTGGTATATAGGAGCACACATACAGTGGCACTATCTGTGCTCAGGTGGTATATAGGAGCACACGTACAGTGGTACTATCTGTGCTCAGGTGGTATATAGGAGCACACGTACAGTGGCACTATCTGTGCTCAGGTGGTATATACCAGGACAGGAACAGTGACACTAACAGTTCTCAGGTGGTATATACCAGCACACGTACAGTGGCACTAACTGTGCTCAGGTGGTATATAGGAGCACACGTACAGTGGCACTATCTGTGCTCAGGGGGTATATAGGAGCACACAAACAGTGGCACTATCTGTTCTCAGGTGGTATATAGGAGCACACAAACAGTGGCACTATCTGTGCTCAGGTGGGATATAGGAGCACACGTACAGTGGCACTATCTGTGCTCAGGTGGTATATAGGAGCACACGTACAGTGGCACTATCTGTGCTCAGGTGGTATATAGGAGCAGACAAACAGTGGCACTATCTGTGCTCAGGTGGTATATAGGAGCACACGTACAGTGGCACTATCTGTGCTCAGGTGGTATATAGGAGCACACGTACAGTGGCACTATCTGTGCTCAGGTGGTATATAGGAGCACACGTACAGTGGCACTAACTTTGCTCAGGTGGTATATAGGAGCACACGTACAGTGGCACTATCTGTGCTCAGGTGGTATATAGGAGCACACGTACAGTGGCACTAACTGTGCTCAGGTGGTATATAGGAGCACACGTACAGTGGCACTATCTGTGCTCAGGTGGTATATAGAAGCACACGTACAGTGGCACTATCTGTGCTCAGGTGGTATATACCAGCACAGGAACAGTGACACTAACAGTGCTCAGGTGGTATATAGGAGCACACGTACAGTGGCACTATCTGTGCTCAGGTGGTATATAGGAGCACAGGAACAGTGACACTATCTGTGCTCAGGTGGTATATACGAGCAAACAAACAGTGGCACTATCTGTGCTCAGGTGGTATATCAGAGCACACGTACAGTGGCACTATCTGTGCTCAGGTGGTATATACCAGGACAGGAACAGTGACACTAACAGTTCTCAGGTGGTATATACCAGCACACGTACAGTGGCACTAACTGTGCTCAGGTGGTATATAGGAGCACACGTACAGTGGCACTATCTGTGCTCAGGTGGTATATAGGAGCACACGTACAGTGGCACTAACTGTGCTCAGGTGGTATATACCAGCACACGTACAGTGGCACTATCTGTGCTCAGGTGGTATATAGGAGCACACGTACAGTGGCACTAACTGTGCTCAGGTGGTATATAGGAGCACACGTACAGTGGCACTATCTGTGCTCAGGTGGTTTTATACCAGCACAGGTACAGTGACACTAACAGTGCTTAGGTGGTATATACCAGCACACGTACAGTGGCACTAGCTGTGCTCAGGTGGTATATAGGAGCACACGTACAGTGGCACTATCTGTGCTCAGGTGGTATATACCAGCACAGGAACAGTGACACTAACAGTGCTCAGGTGGTATATAGGAGCACACGTACAGTGGCACTATCTGTGCTCAGGTGGTATATAGGAGCACACGTACAGTGGCACTATCTGTGCTAAGGTGGTATATAGGAGCACACGTACAGTGGCACTAACTGTGCTCAGGTGGTATATAGGAGCAGACGTACAGTGGCACTATCTGTGCTCAGGTGGTATATACCAGCACAGGAACAGTGACACTAACAGTGCTCAGGTAGTATATACCAGCACACGTACAGTGGCACTAACTGTGCTCAGGTGGTATATAGGAGCACACAAACAGTGGCACTATCTGTGCTCAGGTGGTATATACCAGCAGGGAAACAGTGACACTAACAGTGCTCAAGTGGTATATACCAGAACACGTACAGTGGCACTATCTGTGCTCAGGTGGTATATACCAGCACACGTACAGTGGTACTAACTGTGCTCATGTGGTATATAGGAGCACACGTACAGTGGCACTATCTGTGCTCAGGTGGTATATACCAGCACACGTACAGTGGCACTAACTGTGCTCAGGTGGTAAATAGGAGCACACGTACAGTGGCACTATCTGTGCTCAGGTGGTATATAGGAGCGCATGTACAGTGGCACTATCTGTGCTCAGGTGGTATATACCAGCACAGGAACAGTGACACTAACAGTGCTCAGGTGGTATATAGGAGCACACGTACAGTGGCACTATCTGTGCTCAGATGGTATATAGGAGCACACGTACAGTGGCACTAACTGTGCTCAGGTGGTATATAGGAGCACACGTACAGTGGCACTATCTGTGCTCAGGTGGTTTATACCAGCACAGGAACAGTGACACTAACAGTGCTCAGGTGGTATATACCAGCACACGTACAGTGGCACTAGCTGTGCTCAGGTGGTATATAGGAGCACACAAACAGTGGCACTATCTGTGCTCAGGTGGTATATACCAGCACAGGAACAGTGACACTAACAGTGCTCAGGTGGTATATAGGAGCACACGTACAGTGGCACTATCTGTGCTCAAGTGGTATATAGGAGCACACGTACAGTGGCACTATCTGTGCTAAGGTGGTATATAGGAGCACACGTACAGTGGCACTAGCTGTGCTCAGGTGGTATATAGGAGAACACGTACAGTGGCACTATCTGTGCTCAGGTGGTATATAGGAGCACACAAACAGTGGCACTATCTGTGCTCAGGTGGTATATACCAGCACAGGAACAGTGACACTAACAGTGCTCAGGTGGTATATAGGAGCACACGTACAGTGGCACTATCTGTGCTCAGGTGGTATATAGGAGCACACGTACAGTGGCACTATCTGTGCTAAGGTGGTATATAGGAGCACACGTACAGTGGCACTAGCTGTGCTCAGGTGGTATATAGGAGCACACGTACAGTGGCACTATCTGTGCTCAGGTGGTATATACCAGCACAGGAACAGTGACACTAACAGTGCTCAGGTAGTATATACCAGCACACGTACAGTGGCACTAACTGTGCTCAGGTGGTATATAGGAGCACACAAACAGTGGCACTATCTGTGCTCAGGTGGTATATACCAGCAGGGAAACAGTGACACTAACAGTGCTCAAGTGGTATATACCAGAACACGTACAGTGGCACTATCTGTGCTCAGGTGGTATATACCAGCACACGTACAGTGGTACTAACTGTGCTCATGTGGTATATAGGAGCACACGTACAGTGGCACTATCTGTGCTCAGGTGGTATATACCAGCACACGTACAGTGGCACTAACTGTGCTCAGGTGGTATATAGGAGCACACGTACAGTGGCACTATCTGTGCTCAGGTGGTATATAGGAGCACACGTACAGTGGCACTAACTGTGCTCAGGTGGTATATAGGAGCACACGTACAGTGGCACTATCTGTGCTCAGGTGGTATATACCAGCACAGGAACAGTGACACTAACAGTGCTTAGGTGGTATATAGGAGCACACGTACAGTGGCACTATCTGTGCTCAGGTGGTATATAGGAGCACAGGAACAGTGGCACTATCTGTGCTCAGGTGGTATATAGGAGCACACAAACAGTGGCACTATCTGTGCTCAGGTGGTATATACCAGCACAGGAACAGTGACACTAACAGTGCTCAGGTGGTATATAGGAGCACACGTACAGTGGCACTATCTGTGCTCAGGTGGTATATAGGAGCACACGTACAGTGGCACTATCTGTGCTCAGGTGGTATATAGGAGCACACGTACAGTGGCACTAACTGTGCTCAGGTGGTATATAGGAGCACACGTACAGTGGCACTATCTGTGCTCAGGTGGTATATAGGAGCACACGTACAGTGGCACTATCTGTGCTCAGGTGGTATATAGGAGCACACGTACAGTGGCACTATCTGTGCTCAGGTGGTATATAGGAGCACACGTACAGTGGCACTATCTGTGCTCAAGTGGTATATAGGAGCACACGTACAGTGGCACTATCTGTGCTCAGGTGGTATATAGGAGCACACGTACAGTGGCACTATCTGTGCTCAGGTGGTATATACCAGCACAGGAACAGTGACACTAACAGTGCTCAGGTGGTATATAGGAGCACACGTACAGTGGCACTATCTGTGCTCAGGTGGTATATAGGAGCACACGTACAGTGGCACTAACTGTGCTCAGGTGGTATATAGGAGCACACGTACAGTGGCACTAACTGTGCTCAGGTGGTATATAGGAGCACACGTACAGTGGCACTATCTGTGCTCAGGTGGTATATAGGAGCACACGTACAGTGGCACTATCTGTGCTCAGGTGGTATATAGGAGCACAGGAACAGTGACACTATCTGTGCTCAGGTGGTATATAGCAGCACACGTACAGTGGCACTATCTGTGCTCAGGTGGTATATAGAAGCACACGTACAGTGGCACTATCTGTGCTCAGGTGGTATATAGGAGCACACAAACAGTGGCACTATCTGTTCTCAGGTGGTATATAGGAGCACACAAACAGTGGCACTATCTGTGCTCAGGTGGGATATAGGAGCACACGTACAGTGGCACTATCTGTGCTCAGGTGGTATATAGGAGCAGACAAACAGTGGCACTATCTGTGCTCAGGTGGTATATAGGAGCACACGTACAGTGGCACTATCTGTGCTCAGGTGGTATATAGGAGCACACGTACAGTGGCACTATCTGTGCTCAGGTGGTATATAGGAGCACACGTACAGTGGCACTAACTTTGCTCAGGTGGTATATAGGAGCACACGTACAGTGGCACTATCTGTGCTCAGGTGGTATATAGGAGCACACGTACAGTGGCACTAACTGTGCTCAGGTGGTATATAGGAGCACACGTACAGTGGCACTATCTGTGCTCAGGTGGTATATAGGAGCACACGTACAGTGGCACTATCTGTGCTCAGGTGGTATATACCAGGACAGGAACAGTGACACTAACAGTTCTCAGGTGGTATATACCAGCACACGTACAGTGGCACTAACTGTGCTCAGGTGGTATATAGGAGCACACGTACAGTGGCACTATCTGTGCTCAGGTGGTATATAGGAGCACACGTACAGTGGCACTATCTGTTCTCAGGTGGTATATAGGAGCACACAAACAGTGGCACTATCTGTGCTCAGGTGGGATATAGGAGCACACGTACAGTGGCACTATCTGTGCTCAGGTGGTATATAGGAGCACACGTACAGTGGCACTATCTGTGCTCAGGTGGTATATAGGAGCAGACAAACAGTGGCACTATCTGTGCTCAGGTGGTATATAGGAGCACACGTACAGTGGCACTATCTGTGCTCAGGTGGTATATAGGAGCACACGTACAGTAGCACTAACTGTGCTCAGGTGGTATATAGGAGCACACGTACAGTGGCACTATCTGTGCTCAGGTGGTATATAGGAGCACACGTACAGTGGCACTATCTGTGCTCAGGTGGTATATACCAGCACAGGAACAGTGACACTAACAGTGCTCAGGTGGTATATAGGAGCACACGTACAGTGGCACTATCTGTGCTCAGGTGGTATATAGGAGCACAGGAACAGTGACACTATCTGTGCTCAGGTGGTATATACGAGCAAACAAACAGTGGCACTATCTGTGCTCAGGTGGTATATCAGAGCACACGTACAGTGGCACTATCTGTGCTCAGGTGGTATATACCAGGACAGGAACAGTGACACTAACAGTTCTCAGGTGGTATATACCAGCACACTTACAGTGGCACTAACTGTGCTCAGGTGGTATATAGGAGCACACGTACAGTGGCACTATCTGTGCTCAGGTGGTATATAGGAGCACACGTACAGTGGCACTAACTGTACTCAGGTGGTATATACCAGCACACGTACAGTGGCACTATCTGTGCTCAGGTGGTATATAGGAGCACACGTACAGTGGCACTAACTGTGCTCAGGTGGTATATAGGAGCACACGTACAGTGGCACTATCTGTGCTCAGGTGGTATATACCAGGACAGGAACAGTGACACTAACAGTTCTCAGGTGGTATATACCAGCACACTTACAGTGGCACTAACTGTGCTCAGGTGGTATATAGGAGCACACAAACAGTGGCACTATCTGTGCTCAGGTGGTATATACCAGCACAGGAACAGTGACACTAACAGTGCTCAGGTGGTATATATGAGCACACGTACAGTGGCACTATCTGTGCTCAGGTGGTATATAGGAGCACACGTACAGTGGCACTATCTGTGCTAAGGTGGTATATAGGAGCACACGTACAGTGGCACTAACTGTGCTCAGGTGGTATATAGGAGCACACGTACAGTGGCACTATCTGTGCTCAGGTGGTATATACCAGCACAGGAACAGTGACACTAACAGTGCTCAGGTAGTATATACCAGCACACGTACAGTGGCACTAACTGTGCTCAGGTGGTATATAGGAGCACACAAACAGTGGCACTATCTGTGCTCAGGTGGTATATACCAGCAGGGAAACAGTGACACTAACAGTGCTCAAGTGGTATATACCAGAACACGTACAGTGGCACTATCTGTGCTCAGGTGGTATATACCAGCACACGTACAGTGGTACTAACTGTGCTCATGTGGTATATAGGAGCACACGTACAGTGGCACTATCTGTGCTCAGGTGGTATATACCAGCACACGTACAGTGGCACTAACTGTGCTCAGGTGGTATATAGGAGCACACGTACAGTGGCACTAACTGTGCTCAGGTGGTATATAGGAGCACACGTACAGTGGCACTATCTGTGCTCAGGTGGTTTATACCAGCACAGGAACAGTGACACTAACAGTGCTCAGGTGGTATATACCAGCACACGTACAGTGGCACTAGCTGTGCTCAGGTGGTATATAGGAGCACACAAACAGTGGCACTATCTGTGCTCAGGTGGTATATACCAGCACAGGAACAGTGACACTAACAGTGCTCAGGTGGTATATAGGAGCACACGTACAGTGGCACTATCTGTGCTCAGGTGGTATATAGGAGCACACGTACAGTGGCACTAACTGTGCTCAGGTGGTATATAGGAGCACACGTACAGTGGCACTATCTGTGCTCAGGTGGTATATAGGATCACACGTACAGTGGCACTATCTGTGCTCAGGTGGTATATAGGAGCACACGTACAGTGACACTATCTGTGCTCAGGTGGTATATAGGAGCACACAAACAGTGGCACTATCTGTGCTCAGGTGGTATATAGGAGCACAGGAACAGTGACTCTATCTGTGTGCTCAGGTGGTATATAGCAGCACACGTACAGTGGCACTATCTGTGCTCAGGTGGTATATAGGAGCACACAAACAGTGGCACTATCTGTTCTCAGGTGGTATATACCAGCACACGTACAGTGGCACTAACTGTGCTCAGGTGGTATATAGGAGCACACGTACAGTGGCACTATCTGTGCTCAGGTGGTATATAGGAGCACACATACAGTGGCACTATCTGTGCTCAGGTGGTATATAGGAGCACACGTACAGTGGTACTATCTGTGCTCAGGTGGTATATAGGAGCACACGTACAGTGGCACTATCTGTGCTCAGGTGGTATATACCAGGACAGGAACAGTGACACTAACAGTTCTCAGGTGGTATATACCAGCACACGTACAGTGGCACTAACTGTGCTCAGGTGGTATATAGGAGCACACGTACAGTGGCACTATCTGTGCTCAGGGGGTATATAGGAGCACACAAACAGTGGCACTATCTGTTCTCAGGTGGTATATAGGAGCACACAAACAGTGGCACTATCTGTGCTCAGGTGGGATATAGGAGCACACGTACAGTGGCACTATCTGTGCTCAGGTGGTATATAGGAGCACACGTACAGTGGCACTATCTGTGCTCAGGTGGTATATAGGAGCAGACAAACAGTGGCACTATCTGTGCTCAGGTGGTATATAGGAGCACACGTACAGTGGCACTATCTGTGCTCAGGTGGTATATAGGAGCACACGTACAGTGGCACTATCTGTGCTCAGGTGGTATATAGGAGCACACGTACAGTGGCACTAACTTTGCTCAGGTGGTATATAGGAGCACACGTACAGTGGCACTATCTGTGCTCAGGTGGTATATAGGAGCACACGTACAGTGGCACTAACTGTGCTCAGGTGGTATATAGGAGCACACGTACAGTGGCACTATCTGTGCTCAGGTGGTATATAGAAGCACACGTACAGTGGCACTATCTGTGCTCAGGTGGTATATACCAGCACAGGAACAGTGACACTAACAGTGCTCAGGTGGTATATAGGAGCACACGTACAGTGGCACTATCTGTGCTCAGGTGGTATATAGGAGCACAGGAACAGTGACACTATCTGTGCTCAGGTGGTATATACGAGCAAACAAACAGTGGCACTATCTGTGCTCAGGTGGTATATCAGAGCACACGTACAGTGGCACTATCTGTGCTCAGGTGGTATATACCAGGACAGGAACAGTGACACTAACAGTTCTCAGGTGGTATATACCAGCACACGTACAGTGGCACTAACTGTGCTCAGGTGGTATATAGGAGCACACGTACAGTGGCACTATCTGTGCTCAGGTGGTATATAGGAGCACACGTACAGTGGCACTAACTGTGCTCAGGTGGTATATACCAGCACACGTACAGTGGCACTATCTGTGCTCAGGTGGTATATAGGAGCACACGTACAGTGGCACTAACTGTGCTCAGGTGGTATATAGGAGCACACGTACAGTGGCACTATCTGTGCTCAGGTGGTTTATACCAGCACAGGTACAGTGACACTAACAGTGCTTAGGTGGTATATACCAGCACACGTACAGTGGCACTAGCTGTGCTCAGGTGGTATATAGGAGCACACGTACAGTGGCACTATCTGTGCTCAGGTGGTATATACCAGCACAGGAACAGTGACACTAACAGTGCTCAGGTGGTATATAGGAGCACACGTACAGTGGCACTATCTGTGCTCAGGTGGTATATAGGAGCACACGTACAGTGGCACTATCTGTGCTAAGGTGGTATATAGGAGCACACGTACAGTGGCACTAACTGTGCTCAGGTGGTATATAGGAGCAGACGTACAGTGGCACTATCTGTGCTCAGGTGGTATATACCAGCACAGGAACAGTGACACTAACAGTGCTCAGGTAGTATATACCAGCACACGTACAGTGGCACTAACTGTGCTCAGGTGGTATATAGGAGCACACAAACAGTGGCACTATCTGTGCTCAGGTGGTATATACCAGCAGGGAAACAGTGACACTAACAGTGCTCAAGTGGTATATACCAGAACACGTACAGTGGCACTATCTGTGCTCAGGTGGTATATACCAGCACACGTACAGTGGTACTAACTGTGCTCATGTGGTATATAGGAGCACACGTACAGTGGCACTATCTGTGCTCAGGTGGTATATACCAGCACACGTACAGTGGCACTAACTGTGCTCAGGTGGTAAATAGGAGCACACGTACAGTGGCACTATCTGTGCTCAGGTGGTATATAGGAGCGCATGTACAGTGGCACTATCTGTGCTCAGGTGGTATATACCAGCACAGGAACAGTGACACTAACAGTGCTCAGGTGGTATATAGGAGCACACGTACAGTGGCACTATCTGTGCTCAGATGGTATATAGGAGCACACGTACAGTGGCACTAACTGTGCTCAGGTGGTATATAGGAGCACACGTACAGTGGCACTATCTGTGCTCAGGTGGTTTATACCAGCACAGGAACAGTGACACTAACAGTGCTCAGGTGGTATATATACCAGCACACGTACAGTGGCACTAGCTGTGCTCAGGTGGTATATAGGAGCACACAAACAGTGGCACTATCTGTGCTCAGGTGGTATATACCAGCACAGGAACAGTGACACTAACAGTGCTCAGGTGGTATATAGGAGCACACGTACAGTGGCACTATCTGTGCTCAAGTGGTATATAGGAGCACACGTACAGTGGCACTATCTGTGCTAAGGTGGTATATAGGAGCACACGTACAGTGGCACTAGCTGTGCTCAGGTGGTATATAGGAGAACACGTACAGTGGCACTATCTGTGCTCAGGTGGTATATAGGAGCACACAAACAGTGGCACTATCTGTGCTCAGGTGGTATATACCAGCACAGGAACAGTGACACTAACAGTGCTCAGGTGGTATATAGGAGCACACGTACAGTGGCACTATCTGTGCTCAGGTGGTATATAGGAGCACACGTACAGTGGCACTATCTGTGCTAAGGTGGTATATAGGAGCACACGTACAGTGGCACTAGCTGTGCTCAGGTGGTATATAGGAGCACACGTACAGTGGCACTATCTGTGCTCAGGTGGTATATACCAGCACAGGAACAGTGACACTAACAGTGCTCAGGTAGTATATACCAGCACACACGTACAGTGGCACTAACTGTGCTCAGGTGGTATATAGGAGCACACAAACAGTGGCACTATCTGTGCTCAGGTGGTATATACCAGCAGGGAAACAGTGACACTAACAGTGCTCAAGTGGTATATACCAGAACACGTACAGTGGCACTATCTGTGCTCAGGTGGTATATACCAGCACACGTACAGTGGTACTAACTGTGCTCATGTGGTATATAGGAGCACACGTACAGTGGCACTATCTGTGCTCAGGTGGTATATATACCAGCACACGTACAGTGGCACTAACTGTGCTCAGGTGGTATATAGGAGCACACGTACAGTGGCACTATCTGTGCTCAGGTGGTATATAGGAGCACACGTACAGTGGCACTAACTGTGCTCAGGTGGTATATAGGAGCACACGTACAGTGGCACTATCTGTGCTCAGGTGGTATATACCAGCACAGGAACAGTGACACTAACAGTGCTTAGGTGGTATATAGGAGCACACGTACAGTGGCACTATCTGTGCTCAGGTGGTATATAGGAGCACAGGAACAGTGGCACTATCTGTGCTCAGGTGGTATATAGGAGCACACAAACAGTGGCACTATCTGTGCTCAGGTGGTATATACCAGCACAGGAACAGTGACACTAACAGTGCTCAGGTGGTATATAGGAGCACACGTACAGTGGCACTATCTGTGCTCAGGTGGTATATAGGAGCACACGTACAGTGGCACTATCTGTGCTCAGGTGGTATATAGGAGCACACGTACAGTGGCACTAACTGTGCTCAGGTGGTATATAGGAGCACACGTACAGTGGCACTATCTGTGCTCAGGTGGTATATAGGAGCACACGTACAGTGGCACTATCTGTGCTCAGGTGGTATATAGGAGCACACGTACAGTGGCACTATCTGTGCTCAGGTGGTATATAGGAGCACACGTACAGTGGCACTATCTGTGCTCAAGTGGTATATAGGAGCACACGTACAGTGGCACTATCTGTGCTCAGGTGGTATATAGGAGCACACGTACAGTGGCACTATCTGTGCTCAGGTGGTATATACCAGCACAGGAACAGTGACACTAACAGTGCTCAGGTGGTATATAGGAGCACACGTACAGTGGCACTATCTGTGCTCAGGTGGTATATAGGAGCACACGTACAGTGGCACTAACTGTGCTCAGGTGGTATATAGGAGCACACGTACAGTGGCACTAACTGTGCTCAGGTGGTATATAGGAGCACACGTACAGTGGCACTATCTGTGCTCAGGTGGTATATAGGAGCACACGTACAGTGGCACTATCTGTGCTCAGGTGGTATATAGGAGCACACAGGAACAGTGACACTATCTGTGCTCAGGTGGTATATAGCAGCACACGTACAGTGGCACTATCTGTGCTCAGGTGGTATATAGAAGCACACGTACAGTGGCACTATCTGTGTGCTCAGGTGGTATATAGGAGCACACAAACAGTGGCACTATCTGTTCTCAGGTGGTATATAGGAGCACACAAACAGTGGCACTATCTGTGCTCAGGTGGGATATAGGAGCACACGTACAGTGGCACTATCTGTGCTCAGGTGGTATATAGGAGCAGACAAACAGTGGCACTATCTGTGCTCAGGTGGTATATAGGAGCACACGTACAGTGGCACTATCTGTGCTCAGGTGGTATATAGGAGCACACACGTACAGTGGCACTATCTGTGCTCAGGTGGTATATAGGAGCACACGTACAGTGGCACTAACTTTGCTCAGGTGGTATATAGGAGCACACGTACAGTGGCACTATCTGTGCTCAGGTGGTATATAGGAGCACACGTACAGTGGCACTAACTGTGCTCAGGTGGTATATAGGAGCACACGTACAGTGGCACTATCTGTGCTCAGGTGGTGGTATATAGGAGCACACGTACAGTGGCACTATCTGTGCTCAGGTGGTATATATACCAGGACAGGAACAGTGACACTAACAGTTCTCAGGTGGTATATACCAGCACACGTACGTACAGTGGCACTAACTGTGCTCAGGTGGTATATAGGAGCACACGTACAGTGGCACTATCTGTGCTCAGGTGGTATATAGGAGCACACGTACAGTGGCACTATCTGTTCTCAGGTGGTATATAGGAGCACACAAACAGTGGCACTATCTGTGCTCAGGTGGGATATAGGAGCACACGTACAGTGGCACTATCTGTGCTCAGGTGGTATATAGGAGCACACGTACAGTGGCACTATCTGTGCTCAGGTGGTATATAGGAGCAGACAAACAGTGGCACTATCTGTGCTCAGGTGGTATATAGGAGCACACGTACAGTGGCACTATCTGTGCTCAGGTGGTATATAGGAGCACACGTACAGTAGCACTAACTGTGCTCAGGTGGTATATAGGAGCACACGTACAGTGGCACTATCTGTGCTCAGGTGGTATATAGGAGCACACGTACAGTGGCACTATCTGTGCTCAGGTGGTATATACCAGCACAGGAACAGTGACACAACTAACAGTGCTCAGGTGGTATATAGGAGCACACACGTACAGTGGCACTATCTGTGCTCAGGTGGTATATAGGAGCACAGGAACAGTGACACTATCTGTGCTCAGGTGGTATATACGAGCAAACAAACAGTGGCACTATCTTTGTGCTCAGGTGGGTATATCAGAGCACACGTACAGTGGCACTATCTGTGCTCAGGTGGTATATACCAGGACAGGAACAGTGACACTAACAGTTCTCAGGTGGTATATACCAGCACACTTACAGTGGCACTAACTGTGCTCAGGTGGTATATAGGAGCACACGTACAGTGGCACTATCTGTGCTCAGGTGGTATATAGGAGCACACGTACAGTGGCACTGCACTACTGTACTCAGGTGGTATATACCAGCACACGTACAGTGGCACTATCTGTGCTCAGGTGGTATATAGGAGCACACGTACAGTGGCACTAACTGTGCTCAGTTGGTATATAGGAGCACACGTACAGTGGCACTATCTGTGCTCAGGTGGTATATACCAGGACAGGAACAGTGACACTAACAGTTCTCAGGTGGTATATACCAGCACACTTACAGTGGCACTAACTGTGCTCAGGTGGTATATAGGAGCACACAAACAGTGGCACTATCTGTGCTCACAGGTGGTATATACCAGCACAGGAACAGTGACACTAACAGTGCTCAGGTGGTATATATGAGCACACGTACAGTGGCACTATCTGTGCTCAGGTGGTATATAGGAGCACACGTACAGTGGCACTATCTGTGCTAAGGTGGTATATAGGAGCACACGTACAGTGGCACTAACTGTGCTCAGGTGGTATATAGGAGCACACGTACAGTGGCACTATCTGTGCTCAGGTGGTATATACCAGCACAGGAACAGTGACACTAACAGTGCTCAGGTAGTATATACCAGCACACGTACAGTGGCACTAACTGTGCTCAGGTGGTATATAGGAGCACACAAACAGTGGCACTATCTGTGCTCAGGTGGTATATACCAGCAGGGAAACAGTGACACTAACACAGTGCTCAAGTGGTATATACCAGAACACGTACAGTGGCAAAACTATCTGTGCTCAGGTGGTATATACCAGCACACGTACAGTGGTACTACTAAACTGTGCTCATGTGGTATATAGGAGCACACGTACAGTGGCACTATCTGTGCTCAGGTGGTATATACCAGCACACGTACAGTGGCACTAACTGTGCTCAGGTGGTATATAGGAGCACACGTACAGTGGCACTAACTGTGCTCAGGTGGTATATAGGAGCACACGTACAGTGGCACTATCTGTGCTCAGGTGGTTTATATACCAGCACAGGAACAGTGACACTAACAGTGCTCAGGTGGTATATACCAGCACACGTACAGTGGCACTAGCTGTGCTCAGGTGGTATATAGGAGCACACAAACAGTGGCACTATCTGTGCTCAGGTGGTATATACCAGCACAGGAACAGTGACACTAACAGTGCTCAGGTGGTATATAGGAGCACACGTACAGTGGCACTATCTGTGCTCAGGTGGTATATAGGAGCACACGTACAGTGGCACTATCTGTGCTAAGGTGGTATATAGGAGCACACGTACAGTGGCACTAGCTGTGCTCAGGTGGTATATAGGAGCACACGTACAGTGGCACTATCTGTGCTCAGGTGGTATATAGGAGCACAGGAACAGTGACACTATCTGTGCTCAGGTGGTATATAGGAGCACACAAACAGTGGCACTATCTGTGCTCAGGTGGTATATACCAGCACAGGAACAGTGACACTAACAGTGCTCAGGTGGTATATAGGAGCACACGTACAGTGGCACTATCTGTGCTCAGGTGGTATATATAGGAGCACACACGTACAGTGGCACTATCTGTGCTAAGGTGGTATATAGGAGCACACGTACAGTGGCACTAGCTGTGCTCAGGTGGTATATAGGAGCACACACGTACAGTGGCACTATCTGTGCTCAGGTGGTATATAGGAGCACAGGAACAGTGACACTATCTGTGCTCAGGTGGTATATAGGAGCACACAAACAGTGGCACTATCTGTGCTCAGGTGGTATATAGGAGCACATACGTACAGTGGCACTATCTGTGCTCAGGTGGTATATAGGAGCAGACAAACAGTGGCACTATCTGTGCTCAGGTGGTATATAGGAGCACACGTACAGTGGCACTATCTGTGCTCAGGTGGTATATAGGAGGGCACACGTACAGTGGCACTAACTTTGCTCAGAGTTGGTATATAGGAGCACACGTCCAGTGGCACTATCTGTGCTCAGGTGGTATATACCAGCATAGGAACAGTGACACTAACAGTGCTCAGGTGTATATTAGGAGCACAGACGTACAGTGGCACTATCTGTGCTCAGGTGGTATATAGGAGCACACGTACAGTTGCACTAACTGTGCTCAGGTGGTATATAGGAGCACACGTACAGTGGCACTATCTGTGCTCAGGTGGTATATAGGAGCACACGTACAGTGGCACTATCTGTGCTCAGGTGGTATATAGGAGCACACGTACAGTGGCATTATCTGTGCTCAGGTGGTATATAGGAGCAAACGTACAGTGGCACTAACTGTGCTCAGGTGGTATATAGGAGCACACGTACAGTGGCACTAACTGTGCTCAGGTGGTATATAGGAGCACACGTACAGTGGCACTATCTGTGCTCAGGTGGTATATACCAGCACAGGAACAGTGACACTAACAGTGCTCAGGTGGAATATACCAGCACACGTACAGTGGCACTAACTGTGCTCAGGTGGTATATAGGAGCACACAAACAGTGGCATTATCTGTGCTCAGGTGGTATATAGGAGCACAGGAACAGTGACACTAACAGTGCTCAGGTGGTATATAGGAGCACACGTACAGTGGCACTATCTGTGCTCAGGTGGTATATAGGAGCACACGTACAGTGGCACTAACTGTGCTCAGGTGGTATATAGGAGCACACGTACAGTGGCACTATCTGTGCTCAGGTGGTATATACCAGCACACGTACAGTGGCACTATCTGTGCTCAGGTGGTATATAGGAGCACACGTACAGTGGCACTATCTGTGCTCAGGTGGTATATAGGAGCACACGTACAGTGGCACTAACTGTGCTCAGGTGGTATATAGGAGCACACGTACAGTGGCACTATCTGTGCTCAGGTGGTATATACCAGCACAGGAACAGTGACACTAACAGTGCTCAGGTGGTATATACCAGCACAGGAACAGTGACACTAACAGTGCTCAGGTGGTATATACCAGCACACGTACAGTGGCACTAACTGTGCTCAGGTGGTATATAGGAGAACACGTACAGTGGCACTATCTGTGCTCAGGTGGTATATACCAGCACAGGAACAGTGACACTAACAGTGTTCAGGTGATATATACCAGCACACGTACAGTGGCACTATACTCTAGTGCTAACAGGTGGGGTATAACATGGAGCACACAAACAGTGGCACCATGTCTGTGGTATATAGTACTCAGCCCACATGGCCACCATGGTATGTATATACCAGCACAGAAACAGTTACACTAACAGTGCTCAGGTGGTATATACCAGCACACGTACAGTGGCACTAACTCTGCTCAGGTGGTATATAGGAGCACACAAACAGTGGCACTATCTGTGCTCAGGTGGTATATAGGAGCACACGTACAGTGAGTAATTTTGTTTATCTGACATTTGTGCTGCAGCAGTATTCACGTTTACTCTTATTTAAGATTGCTTGGTCTTGCCACCAATCCAATTTTTGTTTCATATTAGACCTGCGCAGTATTTTCCACTGTTTTACACGTACAGTGGCACTATCTGTGCTCAGGTGGTATATAGGAGCACACAAACAGTGGCACTATCTGTGCTTAGGTGGTATATAGAAGCACACGTACAGTGGCACTATCTGTGCTCAGGTGGTATATAGGAGCACACGTACAGTGGCACTATCTGCTCTCAGGTGGTATATAGGAGCACAAGTACAGTGGCACTATCTGTGCTCAGGTGGTATATACCAGCACACGTACAGTGGCACTAACTGTGCTCAGGTGGTATATAGGAGCACACGTACAGTGGCACTATCTGTGCTCAGGTGGTATATACCAGCACAGGAACAGTGGCACTAACAGTGCTCAGGTGGTATATACTAGCACACGTACAGTGGCACTATCTGTGCTCAGGTGGTATATAGGAGCACACAAACAGTGGCACTATCTGTGCTCAGGTGGTATATACCAGCACAGGAACAGTGACACTAACAGTGATCAGGTGGTATATACCAGCACACGTACAGTGGCACTAACTCTGCTCAGGTGGTATATAGGAGCACACAAACAGTGGCACTATCTGTGCTCAGGTGGTATATAGGAGCACACGTACAGTGGCACTATCTGTGCTCAGGTGGTATATAGGAGCACACGTACAGTGGCACTATCTGTGCTCAGGTGGTATATACCAGCACACGTACAGTGGTACTAACTGTGCTCAGGTGGTATATAGGAGCACACGTACAGTGGCACTATCTGTGCTCAGGTGGTATGTGAAGGACTTTTATGCAATTGCCTATATACTTCAGTGTAATTCTCTCCCTGCTAGTTTTAATGTCTGTGTGCCTCTAGACCTGGATAATTGGACAATGACCCTTCAATGGCATACCGGAGTCGGGCTTGTGAGATACATTTTATTGTCCAGTGTGTAGAGGTGTTAATTGTTATTCTGATTGCTTCATTGTAGTAATTACCCCTGGGGGCTTCTGTCTCTGGGAGATAATTACTAAATATCTTTTAGATCTGTGATTGTGTATTTTAAAGGTTAATTGAATTCAGTTAAAGAATGTGATGTGGCAAGCTTTGCGGTGCCGAAATGCCTCTGTATGGAAACCACCAGTGTGTGGAAGAGGGGGTGGAGATTTCATTGTTCTTTGATTGATGACAAGCTTGTAAACTGTGTATATAAATCTGCAGAGTTTTGCCATTAAAGTGTGTCCTGTTACATCCAGCATTAAGCCTTGGCTCATGTGTGGATTATTCGGTGATTCCAGGGATATTCCCAGTCGGGGAATATTGGGCGATTTCTTTTATAGGAGAAGAAGGGAAGGCTTGACGGGGATATGTTCTACTACCGTCACATTGGTTGGCAGCAGCGGGATTTTCCCTTCTACCTTCCGTTACACCAGGATTCCAAGCAGACACTGGGAACAGTGAATGGAAGACTGATACACCCTGCTTAAAAGAAATACACGGAAAGGACTACTGGAAGTTTGTGGAAGGATTGCTAGCAGCAAAACCGAGCGTGTCATCATAGCAGAATAAATGGAGCTAGACCAGGAGAACTTGGTTGCAGCAACGCCAGCAGTACAAGAGATGGGGACATCAGTGATTCAGGATGAGGAATCACCAGCCAACAAGCTAATAAGAGAGAAATTAGCATGGTTCGGTCCGAACCCAACGGCGGATGTGGTGCTGAAAGTGATGACCCTGGTAGCGGAGGAGGCTAAACAAATAAGAAACGCAGAACTACAGTTAAAACTGGCAGCAGTCCAACAAGCAGCCGCACATTCTCCAAACAGTGAGTACAGCACAGCAGACACAAGGAAGATTCCGTTTAGAGCTTTTAAAGCTTTTGATGAGAAAGAACGAGAGCGGCAACATGAGCTGAGAATTGCAGAAATACGATGATCGGTGACAACGCCTAAAGAAGAAGCACCAAATGAAAGACAGGAGATGGTGAACCTCTATCCCCAGACACCAGTTGCAGAGACAGGGGATCTGATAGACTTCTCTGATGAGGAAGAACAACCTGATGGGCCTCCAGCAGAAGAGCTGGTATCAGGGCCACACTTCACTGTGCTCTGCCCAGCCCCAGGAGCAGTATTTGTGGAGTTACACAGAACTTTCCCAGCTGAAGCGCTGGTCACCGGACAGAGGGTTCAAGACCTCTGCCCCACCCCTGTGGCAGTTTTGGAGGCTTAGGGTGAGAAGGTAGGGATCACTCCCCAGCCACAGATTACAGAATGTATGGACTGTTCAGAGGATGTTATGGATTATGCATCCCCAGCAGAAGTGCTGGCAACAGGGCAGATTGCCAGCCATCTCTGCCCAGCACCGGGACCAACTGTGGAGTTCCAGGGAGCCGGGGCGGTTGGCCCCCCTCCCCAGCAACCAGCTGAGGCGGTAAAGCTCTTACTCTCAGCTCGAATCACTGGCAGCAGGACAGGATGCTACTGGCGGCTGCACCCCACTACAGCTTGAGTGGATATCGGTGGATGGGACTGTGGTCTCCACTCACAGTAACCCAGCGGAAGAGCTGGCAACATAGCAGAGTGCCCCAGGCCTCTGCTTTCACCTAACAGAAGAAGGGGTTCCTGGGGTAGTGGATGGGACTTCAGTCCCCACTGGCACAACCCCAGAAAATGGTACAGGACTGAAAGAGGAGGATGTCGGCTTTGCTTTGCAAGCACTGGGGGATTTTCACCGCACACCAGTGGATGGGACTTCAGTCTCCACTGGTATACCCCATAAATGGTGGCCAGTTGGCCCAGATCCCCAACAGCATGATGGACTGAGCCCAGCCACCCTGTCATCTCTCCAGCGGCTGAAAGGACTCCAGGGAGAAGGGCTAGTCCAGGCCTCTCCCCAGCGGCAGACGTGTTCCCTGAGAGAGGCAGAGGATGGCGGGGTGAGTAATGCTCGGTTTGGAGCAAGTGATTTGGGGTACTGTATGGATACCGGCATTGGGGGACTGGAACTACTGACTAAATTCAGAGACAACCCATCTGGTGTCTCCTACTGGGTTAGTCCCCTGCCAAAAGGGGGGATGTGTGACAGGCCTAGCCAGGACAGGGGCTTTGGGAGAGGACTGAATGCGAGCCTCTTGCCGTCCGATTATGGGCCAGGGCCTCAAACCAGGAAGGCGGATGGGTTATCCTGGCAGACAGTCCTGGAAAAGACTGCTCTGGTTAATGCTCCGGTGTTGATTACCCCAGATCCTAACAAAAGATTTATTGTTCACACCGACGCGTCAATGTTTGGACTGGGGGCAGTACTAAGCCAGATCGGGGAGGATGGAGGAGAGCACCCGGTGGCATACCTGAGTCGGAAGCTGTTGCCAAAGGAGGTCAGTTACGCCACCATTGAAAAAGAGTGTTTGGCCTTGATATGGGCCCTCAAAAAGCTCACACCTTACCTTTATAGCCGGGCTTTCACTCTCATCACCGACCACAATCCCTTGGTGTGGCTTAACCGGGTTTCAGGGGACAACGGCCGTTTGCTATGCTGGAGCTTGGCCTTACAGCCCTATGACTTTACGATTCATTACCGCCCAGGCAAGCAAAACGGGAATGCCGATGGATTGTCACGCCAAACGGAGTTAACCTCGGACTAGAAGCTCTGAACCCGTCAACTCTACTGGACCAGGAAAGGTCCAACCGAGTTGCCGGAGCAGGGAGAAAAGGGGGGGCCATTGTGAAGGACTTTTATGCAATTGCCTATATACTTCAGTGTAATTCTCTCCCTGCTAGTTTTAATGTCTGTGTGCCTCTAGACCTGGATAATTGGACAATGACCCTTCAATGGCATACCGGAGTCGGGCTTGTGAGATACATTTTATTGTCCAGTGTGTAGAGGTGTTAATTGTTATTCTGATTGCTTCATTGTAGTAATTACCCCTGGGGGCTTATGTCTCTGGGAGATAATTACTAAATGTCTTTTAGATCTGTGATTGTGTATTCTAAAGGTTAATTGAATTCAGTTAAAGAATGTGATGTGGCAAGCTTTGCGGTGCCGAAATGCCTCTGTATGGAAACCCCCAGTGTGTGGAAAAGGGGGTGGAGATTTCATTGTTCTTTGATTGATGACAAGCTTGTAAACTGTGTATATAAATCTGCAGAGTTTTGCCATTAAAGTGTGTCCTGTTACATCCAGCATTAAGCCTTGGCTCATGTGTGGATTATTCGGTGATTCCAGGGATATTCCCAGTCGGGGAATATTGGGCGATTTCTTTTATGGGAGAAGAAGGGAAGGCTTGACGGGGATATGTTCTACTACCGTCACATGGTATATACCAACACACGTACAGTGGCACTATCTGTGCTCAGGTGGTATATAGGAGCACACGTACAGTGGCACTAACTGTGCTCAGGTGGTATATAGGAGCACACGTACAGTGGTACTATCTGTGCTCGGGTGGTATATAGGAGCACACGTACAGTGGCACTAACTGTGCTCAGGTGGTATATAGGAGCACACGTACAGTGGCACTATCTGTGCTCAGGTGGTATATACCAGCACAGGAGCAGTGACACTAACAGTGCTCAGGTGGCATATAGGAGCACACGTACAGTGGCACTATCTTTGCTCAGGTGGTATATAGGAGCACACGTACAGTGACACTATCTGTGCTCAGGTAGTATATAACAGCACAGGAACAGTGACACTAACAGTGCTCAGGTGGTATATACCAGCACACGTACAGTGGCACTAACTCTGCTCAGGTGGTATATAGGAGCACACAAACAGTGGCACTATCTGTGCTCAGGTGGTATATAACAGCACAGGAACAGTGACACTAACAGTGCTCAGGTGGTATATACCAGCACACGTACAGTGGCACTAACTCTGCTCAGGTGGTATATAGGAGCACACGTACAGTGGCACTATCTGTGCTCAGGTGGTATATAGGAGCACACGTACAGTGGCACTATCTGTGCTCAGGTGGTATATAGGAGCACACGTACAGTGGCACTATCTGTGCTCAGGTGGTATATAGGAGCACACAAACAGTGGCATTATCTGTGCTCAGGTGGTATATAACAGCACAGGAACAGTGACACTAACAGTGCTCAGGTGGTATATAGGAGCACACGTACAGTGGCATTATCTGTGCTCAGGTGGTATATAGGAGCACATGTACAGAGGCACTATCTGTGCTCAGGTGGTATATACCAGCACAGGAACAGTGACACTAACAGTCCTCAGGTGGTATATAGGAGCACACGTACAGTGGCACTATCTGTGCTCAGGTGGTATATAGGAGCACACATACAGTGGCACTAACTGTGCTCAGGTGGTATATAGGAGCACACGTACAGTGGCACTAACTGTGCTCAGGTGGTATATAGGAGCACACAAACAGTGGCACTATCTGTGCTCAGGTGGTATATACCAGCACAGGAACAGTGACACTAACAGTGCTCAGGTGGTATATACCAGCACACGTACAGTGGCACTAACTGTGCTCAGGTGGTATATAGGAGCACACAAACAGTGGCACTATCTGTGCTCAGGTGGTATATACCAGCACAGGAACAGTGACACTAACAGTGCTCAGGTGGTATATACCAGCACACGTACAGTGGCACTAACTGTGCTCAGGTGCTATATAGGAGCACACAAACAGTGGCACTATCTGTGCTCAGGTGGTATATACCAGCAAAGGAACAGTGACACTAACAGTGCTCAGGTGGTATATACCAGCACACGTACAGTGGCACTATCTGTGCTCAGGTGGTATATAGGAGCACACGTACAGTGGCACTATCTGTGCTCAGGTGGTATATAGGAGCACACATACAGTGGCACTATCTGTGCTCAGGTGGTATATAGGAGCACACGTACAGTGGCACTATCTGTGCTCAGGTGGTATATACCAGCACACGTACAGTGGTACTAACTGTGCTCAGGTGGTATATAGGAGCACACGTACAGTGACACTATCTGTGCTCAGGTTGTTATTTACCAGCACACGTACAGTGGCACTATCTGTGCTCAGGTTGTTATTTACCAGCACACGTACAGTGGCACTATCTGTGCTCAGGTGGTATATAGGAGCACACGTACAGTGGCACTAACTGTGCTCAGGTGGTATATAGAAGCACACGTACAGTGGCACTATCTGTGCTCTGGTGGTATATACCAGCACAGGAACAGTGACACTAACAGTGCTCAGGTGGTATATAGGAGCACACGTACAGTGGCACTATATGTGCTCAGGTGGTATATAGGAGCACACGTACAGTGGCACTAACTGTGCTCAGGTGGTATATAGGAGCACACGTACAGTGGCACTATCTGTGCTCAGGTGGTATATACCAGCACAGGAACAGTGACACTAACAGTGTTTAGGTGGTATATAGGAGCACACGTACAGTGGCACTATCTGTGCTCAGGTGGTATATAGGAGCACACGTACAGTGGCACTAACTGTGCTCAGGTGGTATATAGGAGCACACGTACAGTGGCACTATCTGTGCTCAGGTGGTATATAGGAGCACACGTACAGTGGCACTAACTGTGCTCAGGTGGTATATAGGAGCACACGAACAGTGGCACTATCTGTGCTCAGGTGGTATATAGGAGCACACTTACAGTGGCACTATCTGTGCTCAGGTGGTATATACCAGCACACGTACAGTGGCACTATCTGTGCTCAGGTGGTATATACCAGCACACGTACAGTGGCACTATCGGTGCTCAGGTGGTATATAGGAGCACACGTACAGTGGCACTATCTGTGCTCAGGTGGTATATACCAGCACAGGAACAGTGACACTAACAGTGCTCAGGTGGTATATACCAGCACACGTACAGTGGCACTAACTCTGCTCAGGTGGTATATAGGAGCACACAAACAGTGGCACTATCTGTGCTCAGGTGGTATATACCAGCACAGGAACAGTGACACTAACAGTGCTCAGGTGGTATATACCAGCACACGTACAGTGGCACTATCTGTGCTCAGGTGGTATATACCAGCACACGTACAGTGGCACTAACTCTGCTCAGGTGGTATATACCAGCACACGTACAGTGGCACTAACTCTGCTCAGGTGGTATATAGGAGCACACAAACAGTGGCACTATCTGTGCTCAGGTGGTATATAACAGCACAGGAACAGTGACACTAACAGTGCTCAGGTGGTATATACCAGCACACGTACAGTGGCACTAACTCTGCTCAGGTGGTATATAGGAGCACACAAACAGTGGCACTATCTGTGCTCAGGTGGTATATAGGAGCACACGTACAGTGGCACTATCTGTGCTCAGGTGGTATATAGAAGCACACATACAGTGGCACTATCTGTGCTCAGGTGGTATATAGGAGCACACGTACAGTGGCACTATCTGTGCTCAGGTGGTATATAGGAGCACACGTACAGTGGCACTATCTGTGCTCAGGTGGTATATAGGAGCACACAAACAGTGGCATTATCTGTGCTCAGGTGGTATATAACAGCACAGGAACAGTGACACTAACAGTGCTCAGGTGGTATATAGGAGCACATGTACAGTGGCATTATCTGTGCTCAGGTGGTATATAGGAGCACATGTACAGAGGCACTATCTGTGCTCAGGTGGTATATACCAGCACAGGAACAGTGACACTAACAGTCCTCAGGTGGTATATAGGAGCACACGTACAGTGGCACTATCTGTGCTCAGGTGGTATATAGGAGCACACATACAGTGGCACTAACTGTGCTCAGGTGGTATATAGGAGCACACGTACAGTGGCACTATCTGTGCTCAGGTGGTATATAGGAGCACACGTACAGTGGCACTAACTGTGCTCAGGTGGTATATAGGAGCACACGTACAGTGGCACTATCTGTGCTCAGGTGGTATATAGGAGCACACGTACAGTGGCACTAACTGTGCTCAGGTGGTATATAGGAGCACACGAACAGTGGCACTATCTGTGCTCAGGTGGTATATAGGAGCACACGTACAGTGGCACTATCTGTGCTCAGGTGGTATATAGGAGCACACGTACAGTGGCACTATCTGTGCTCAGATGGTATATAGGAGCACACAAACAGTGGCATTATCTGTGCTCAGGTGGTATATAACAGCACAGGAACAGTGACACTAACAGTGCTCAGGTGGTATATAGGAGCACACGTACAGTGGCATTATCTGTGCTCAGGTGGTATATAGGAGCACATGTACAGAGGCACTATCTGTGCTCAGGTGGTATATACCAGCACAGGAACAGTGACACTAACAGTCCTCAGGTGGTTTATAGGAGCACACGTACAGTGGCACTATCTGTGCTCAGGTGGTATATAGGAGCACACATACAGTGGCACTAACTGTGCTCAGGTGGTATATAGTAGCACACGTACAGTGGCACTAACTGTGCTCAGGTGGTATATAGGAGCACACAAACAGTGGCACTATCTGTGCTCAGGTGGTATATACCAGCACAGGAACAGTGACACTAACAGTGCTCAGGTGGTATATACCAGCACACGTACAGTGGCACTAACTGTGCTCAGGTGGTATATAGGAGCACACAAACAGTGGCACTATCTGTGCTCAGGTGGTATATACCAGCACAGGAACAGTGACACTAACAGTGCTCAGGTGGTATATACCAGCACACGTACAGTGGCACTAACTGTGCTCAGGTCGTATATAGGAGCACACAAACAGTGGCACTATCTGTGCTCAGGTGGTATATACCAGCAAAGGAACAGTGACACTAACAGTGCTCAGGTGGTATATACCAGCACACGTACAGTGGCACTATCTGTGCTCAGGTGGTATATAGGAGCACACGTACAGTGGCACTATCTGTGCTCAGGTGGTATATAGGAGCACACATACAGTGGCACTATCTGTGCTCAGGTGGTATATAGGAGCACACGTACAGTGGCACTATCTGTGCTCAGGTGGTATATACCAGCACACGTACAGTGGTACTAACTGTGCTCAGGTGGTATATAGGAGCACACGTACAGTGACACTATCTGTGCTCAGGTTGTTATTTACCAGCACACGTACAGTGGCACTATCTGTGCTCAGGTTGTTATTTACCAGCACACGTACAGTGGCACTATCTGTGCTCAGGTGGTATATAGGAGCACACGTACAGTGGCACTAACTGTGCTCAGGTGGTATATAGAAGCACACGTACAGTGGCACTATCTGTGCTCTGGTGGTATATACCAGCACAGGAACAGTGACACTAACAGTGCTCAGGTGGTATATAGGAGCACACGTACAGTGGCACTATCTGTGCTCAGGTGGTATATACCAGCACAGGAACAGTGACACTAACAGTGTTTAGGTGGTATATAGGAGCACACGTACAGTGGCACTATCTGTGCTCAGGTGGTATATAGGAGCACACGTACAGTGGCACTAACTGTGCTCAGGTGGTATATAGGAGCACACGTACAGTGGCACTATCTGTGCTCAGGTGGTATATAGGAGCACACGTACAGTGGCACTAACTGTGCTCAGGTGGTATATAGGAGCACACGAACAGTGGCACTATCTGTGCTCAGGTGGTATATAGGAGCACACTTACAGTGGCACTATCTGTGCTCAGGTGGTATATACCAGCACACGTACAGTGGCACTATCTGTGCTCAGGTGGTATATACCAGCACACGTACAGTGGCACTATCGGTGCTCAGGTGGTATATAGGAGCACACGTACAGTGGCACTATCTGTGCTCAGGTGGTATATACCAGCACAGGAACAGTGACACTAACAGTGCTCAGGTGGTATATACCAGCACACGTACAGTGGCACTAACTCTGCTCAGGTGGTATATAGGAGCACACAAACAGTGGCACTATCTGTGCTCAGGTGGTATATACCAGCACAGGAACAGTGACACTAACAGTGCTCAGGTGGTATATACCAGCACACGTACAGTGGCACTATCTGTGCTCAGGTGGTATATACCAGCACACGTACAGTGGCACTAACTCTGCTCAGGTGGTATATACCAGCACACGTACAGTGGCACTAACTCTGCTCAGGTGGTATATAGGAGCACACAAACAGTGGCACTATCTGTGCTCAGGTGGTATATAACAGCACAGGAACAGTGACACTAACAGTGCTCAGGTGGTATATACCAGCACACGTACAGTGGCACTAACTCTGCTCAGGTGGTATATAGGAGCACACAAACAGTGGCACTATCTGTGCTCAGGTGGTATATAGGAGCACACGTACAGTGGCACTATCTGTGCTCAGGTGGTATATAGAAGCACACGTACAGTGGCACTATCTGTGCTCAGGTGGTATATAGGAGCACACGTACAGTGGCACTATCTGTGCTCAGGTGGTATATAGGAGCACACGTACAGTGGCACTATCTGTGCTCAGGTGGTATATAGGAGCACACAAACAGTGGCATTATCTGTGCTCAGGTGGTATATAACAGCACAGGAACAGTGACACTAACAGTGCTCAGGTGGTATATAGGAGCACATGTACAGTGGCATTATCTGTGCTCAGGTGGTATATAGGAGCACATGTACAGAGGCACTATCTGTGCTCAGGTGGTATATACCAGCACAGGAACAGTGACACTAACAGTCCTCAGGTGGTATATAGGAGCACACGTACAGTGGCACTATCTGTGCTCAGGTGGTATATAGGAGCACACATACAGTGGCACTAACTGTGCTCAGGTGGTATATAGGAGCACACGTACAGTGGCACTAACTGTGCTCAGGTGGTATATAGGAGCACACGTACAGTGGCACTAACTGTGCTCAGGTGGTATATAGGAGCACACGTACAGTGGCACTAACTGTGCTCAGGTGGTATATAGGAGCACACGTACAGTGGCACTATCTGTGCTCAGGTGGTATATAGGAGCACACGTACAGTGGCACTAACTGTGCTCAGGTGGTATATAGGAGCACACGAACAGTGGCACTATCTGTGCTCAGGTGGTATATAGGAGCACACTTACAGTGGCACTATCTGTGCTCAGGTGGTATATACCAGCACACGTACAGTGGCACTATCTGTGCTCAGGTGGTATATACCAGCACACGTACAGTGGCACTATCGGTGCTCAGGTGGTATATAGGAGCACACGTACAGTGGCACTATCTGTGCTCAGGTGGTATATACCAGCACAGGAACAGTGACACTAACAGTGCTCAGGTGGTATATACCAGCACACGTACAGTGGCACTATCTGTGCTCAGGTGGTATATACCAGCACACGTACAGTGGCACTAACTCTGCTCAGGTGGTATATACCAGCACAGGAACAGTGACACTAACAGTGCTCAGGTGGTATATACCAGCACACGTACAGTGGCACTATCTGTGCTCAGGTGGTATATACCAGCACACGTACAGTGGCACTAACTCTGCTCAGGTGGTATATACCAGCACACGTACAGTGGCACTAACTCTGCTCAGGTGGTATATAGGAGCACACAAACAGTGGCACTATCTGTGCTCAGGTGGTATATAACAGCACAGGAACAGTGACACTAACAGTGCTCAGGTGGTATATACCAGCACACGTACAGTGGCACTAACTCTGCTCAGGTGGTATATAGGAGCACACAAACAGTGGCACTATCTGTGCTCAGGTGGTATATAGGAGCACACGTACAGTGGCACTATCTGTGCTCAGGTGGTATATAGGAGCACACGTACAGTGGCACTATCTGTGCTCAGGTGATATATAGGAGCACACAAACAGTGGCATTATCTGTGCTCAGGTGGTATATAACAGCACAGGAACAGTGACACTAACAGTGCTCAGGTGGTATATAGGAGCACACGTACAGTGGCATTATCTGTGCTCAGGTGGTATATAGGAGCACATGTACAGAGGCACTATCTGTGCTCAGGTGGTATATACCAGCACAGGAACAGTGACACTAACAGTCCTCAGGTGGTATATAGGAGCACACGTACAGTGGCACTATCTGTGCTCAGGTGGTATATAGGAGCACACATACAGTGGCACTAACTGTGCTCAGGTGGTATATAGGAGCACACGTACAGTGGCACTAACTGTGCTCAGGTGGTATATAGGAGCACACAAACAGTGGCACTATCTGTGCTCAGGTGGTATATACCAGCACAGGAACAGTGACACTAACAGTGCTCAGGTGGTATATACCAGCACACGTACAGTGGCACTAACTGTGCTCAGGTGGTATATAGGAGCACACAAACAGTGGCACTATCTGTGCTCAGGTGGTATATACCAGCACAGGAACAGTGACACTAACAGTGCTCAGGTGGTATATACCAGCACACGTACAGTGGCACTATCTGTGCTCAGGTGGTATATAGGAGCACACGTACAGTGGCACTATCTGTGCTCAGGTGGTATATAGGAGCACACGTACAGTGGCACTATCTGTGCTCAGGTGGTATATAGGAGCACACATACAGTGGCACTATCTGTGCTCAGGTGGTATATAGGAGCACACGTACAGTGGCACTATCTGTGCTCAGGTGGTATATACCAGCACACGTACAGTGGTACTAACTGTGCTCAGGTGGTATATAGGAGCACACGTACAGTGGCACTATCTGTGCTCAGGTTGTTATTTACCAGCACACGTACAGTGGCACTATCTGTGCTCAGGTGGCATATAGGAGCACACGTACAGTGGCACTATCTGTGCTCAGGTTGTTATTTACCAGCACACGTACAATGGCACTATCTGTGCTCAGGTGGTATATAGGAGCAGGGCCGGCCTTTGGGGAGTGCGGGCTGTGCGACCGCACAGAGCGCCATAAGCAACAGGGCGCCGTGCGGCCGTCACAGCTCACAGATTCACAGAATGTGAATCGCAGACTCGCAGTCATCACAGGCTGGGGCAGCCAGGTCACTGCTTAGCAGCAACCCGGCGCTGCAGAGGGGGGGCGCTGTGGTGCCCAAGTGTCAGACACTGTTCCCCTCTCTCCCTCCTCCTCTCCTTGTCTCACGTGTGTTATGCAGCTGCTAAGTCCTAACGGCGCCAGGAGCAGAGGGCACTCTGTGATGCTGATAAGACCACCTCCCCCCTTATCTAGCAGGCAGCAGCACAGTTGCATTCATCGATCACGGTCAGTGAAGCTGAGACACCAGGGCCGTCATCGGACGGACGAAGGGAGGGGGGGTGGGCGACTACAGATGTATGCCCCATGTGTGTGCTCATGCCAGCATAATACAGTGTCCTGCAAACAGTAGTGTCTACTCCACAGGTCCTCCTGTCACCCTGCCCTTTACTGTCACTCTGCATGCCCCCTCCTGTCACTCTGCCTGCCCCCCTCCCTGCCCCCCTCCTGTCACTCAGCCTCCCCCCTCCTGTCACACAGCCTGCCCCCCCTCCTGTCCTGCCTGCCCCTCCTGTCACTCTGCAGCCTGCCCCCCCTCCTGTCACTTGTCACTCTGCCTGCCCCCCTGCCCCCCTTTACTCACACTGTCACTCTGCCTGCCTGCCTCTGCCCCTCCCCTCCTGTCACTCTGCCTGTTCTCCTGTTCCTGTCCACCCCCCTGTGTCCTCTGTCACCTGCCTTGTCCCTCTGCCTCCTGTCACTCTTGTCCCTTCCTGTCACACTGCCTGCCCCCCTCCTGTCACACTGCCTGCCTGCCCCTCCTGTCACTCTGCCTGTCCCCTGCTGCCTTCCTGTGCCTGCCCCCTTCCTGTCACACTGCCTGTCCCCTCCTGTCACACTGCCTGCCCCCCCCTCCTGTCACTGTGCACCCCCCCTCCTGTCCACTGCCACACTGCCTCTTGTCACACTGCCTCCCCCCTGCCTATGTCACACTGCCTGCCCCCTCCTGTCACACTGCCTGCCCCCTCCTGTCCTGCCCCCCCTCCTGTCACACTGCCTGCCCCCCTCCTGTCACTCTGCCTGTCCCCCCTTCACTGCCTGCCCCCTCCTGTCACACTGCCTGCCCCCCTCCTGTCACTCCCTGTCCTCTTGTCACACTGCCTGTCCCCCCCACTGTCACTGCCTGTCCCCCCTTCACACTGCCTGCCTGCCCCCCTCCTGTCACACTGCCTGCCCCTCCTGTCACTCACACTGTGCCCCCCTCCTGTCACACACTGCCTGCCCCCCCCTGTCACACTGCCTGCCCCCTCCTGTCACTCTGCCTGTCCCCCCTTCCTGTCACACTGCCTGCCCCCCCTCCTGTCACACTCCTGTCCTCTGCTGCCTCCCCTCCTGTCACTGCCTGTCCTTTCTGTCCTGTCCTGCCTTGCCTGTCACACTGCCTGCCCCCCCTGTCACACTGCCTGTCTCCTGTCACACTGCCTGCCTGCCCCTCCTGTCACACTGCCTGCCCCCCTCCTGTCACACTGCCTGCCCCCTGTCACACTGTGCACACTGCCTGCCCCCCCCTCCTGTCACACTGCCTGCCCCCCTCCTGTCACACTGCCTGCCCCCTCCCCTCTGTCACACTGCCTGCCCCCCCTCCTGTCACACTGTCACTCCTGCCTGCCTCCCCTCCTGTCATACTGTCACTCTGTCACACTGCCTGTCACACTGCCTGTCCCCCCTTCTGTCACACTGCCTGTCCCCCCTTCTACACTGCCTGTCACTCCTGCCTGCACTGTCACTGCCCCTCCTGTCACACTGCCTGTCCCCCCCACACTGCCTGCCCCCCTCTTGTCACACTCCTGTCACACTGCCTGCTGTCACTGCCTGCCTCCCCTCCTGTCACACTGCCTGCCTGTCACTCTGCCTGCCCCCCCTCTTGTCACTCTGCCTGCCCCCCCTCTTGTCACTCTGCCTGCCCCCTTCCTGTCACTCTGCCTGCCCCCCCTGCCATCCTGCCCCCCTCTTGTCACTCTTCCCCCTTCTGTCACTCTGCCCCCTCCTGCCCAGGGGTTAAATAGTCCTGTTCCTTCCCCTGGCCCCCAGCTGATTCCACAGAATAAACTGGAATAGCTTAACAGCCTTATGGCTCATTTACACATGTAGTGCCCTCTGAAGAGCAATCCACATTTGTATTGCTCTTTAGAGGGCATTTGACAGGCGCTTGTTTAAACCACACAGTATTGCCCCGCAATTTAATGCATTGCACATGGATGCGGGGAGTCCCCATTAACTTGAATGGACCACATTCAACAGGCAATACTGCTCGCTGAACCCAACAGTGCAGACATGTTTTGTCACACTGTGATGGAAAGCATTTTGGCTGTGGTAAGTGTACATCCCCCTCTGCTGCCTTTTCAGCTTGAGGGAAATGGTTGGGTAGCAGTAATAACACAGCTCAACCTCTAATTTTTACTGTCTCCCCAACCACAAGTGTAAATGGAGTTGCAGGGCACTCTGAAAAGTGATCCATAGTGGATCATGTTTTGAAGGTATTTGACAGGTGGTGAAGAAGCGTTATGTTGCCTCCTCACCACCTGTTTTTAACCCCTAAAAACCCATGCCACTGTGCTGTAGCCATGTGCATTGCACACGGTTGCAGCACAGCCCCATTTACGTGAATAGGTTGGGTTAAGCAAGCGCAGTGCTGTGTACCACTAAAATGTTTGGGTTTGGCTTAAAGTAGGGTGACCAGACATCCCCAGTTTCAGGGGACAGTCCCCTGATTGAGGACACTGTCCCCGGGCCAAGTCTGTCCCTGGTTTTGTCCCCAGATTGGATATAATAGGGGGCAGGGGCAATTTCAAAGACAATCAGTGCAGAATTAAAATAAAAAAAATAGAAATACACACCCCCGCTCCATCGTACCTACTACCATAGGGGGGTTGTATTTTTCCCATTATCTGTGCCCCTTTCTGATGATCATGTGCTGGTCGGAGCGGAGGGAATATTTCTTCAGTTTCAGGCGCATGCCCATTCAGCTCCGCTCGCATGTTCTTCTGCCTTGGCTCAAATCCTGGCCAGCCCCCTGCCTATTTCCTTGCCTTCCCTGGCAGAGTGATATTCCTCCGCTCCCCACCCAGTAGTCGCCGGAGCCCGAAGACTAAGACTTGAGAGGCTGTGAGGCGGGCGGTGACGGGCAGAGTCGCTGATTGTTGCCATTACAAGTAAAGAAAAAATGTGTCCCCGGATTTCATTTAAAAAATCTGGTCACTTTAGCTTAAAGAAAAGGTGGCAACCCTAAGTGTCCCCCTGTGTGTTTCCTCTTTGTGTATGTTTAGGTGACCAGGGGGCGAGGGGTGAAGGTGGGGGGCGCCACAGGATTATCTCGCACAGGGCGCCTGAACACCTAAGGCCGGCCCTGTATAGGAGCACACGTACAGTGGCACTAACTGTGCTCAGGTGGTATATAGGAGCACACGTACAGTGGCACTATATGTGCTCAGGTGGTATATAGGAGCACACGTACAGTGGCACTAACTGTGCTCAGGTGGTATATAGGAGCACACGTACAGTGGCACTATCTGTGCTCAGGTGGTATATACCAGCACAGGAACAGTGACACTAACAGTGCTCAGGTGGTATATAGGAGCACACGTACAGTGGCACTATATGTGCTCAGGTGGTATATAGGAGCACACGTACAGTGGCACTAACTGTGCTCAGGTGGTATATAGGAGCACACGTACAGTGGCACTATCTGTGCTCAGGTGGTATATACCAGCACAGGAACAGTGACACTAACAGTGCTCAGGTGGTATATAGGAGCACACGTACAGTGGCACTATCTGTGCTCAGGTAGTATATGGGAGCACACGTACAGTGGCACTAACTGTGCTTATGTGGTATATAGGAGCACACGTACAGTGGCACTATCTGTGCTCAGGTGGTATATAGGAGCACACGTACAGTGGCACTAACTGTGCTCAGGTGGTATATAGGAGCACACGAACAGTGGCACTATCTGTGCTCAGGTGGTATATAGGAGCACACTTACAGTGGCACTATCTGTGCTCAGGTGGTATATACCAGCACACGTACAGTGGCACTATCTGTGCTCAGGTGGTATATACCAGCACACGTACAGTGGCACTATCGGTGCTCAGGTGGTATATAGGAGCACACGTACAGTGGCACTATCTGTGCTCAGGTGGTATATACCAGCACAGGAACAGTGAGACTAACAGTGCTCAGGTGGTATATACCAGCACACGTACAGTGGCACTAACTCTGCTCAGGTAGTATATAGGAGCACACAAACAGTGGCACTATCTGTGCTCAGGTGGTATATACCAGCACAGGAACAGTGACACTAACAGTGCTCAGGTGGTATATACCAGCACACGTACAGTGGCACTATCTGTGCTCAGGTGGTATATACCAGCACACGTACAGTGGTACTAACTGTGCTCAGGTGGTATATAGGAGCACATGTACAGTGGCACTATCTGTGCTCAGGTGGTATATACCAGCACACGTACAGTGGCACTAACTGTGCTCAGGTGGTATATAGGAGCACACGTACAGTGCCACTAACTGCGCTCAGGTGGTATATACCAGCACACGTACAGTGACCCCAAATGCGCTCAGGTGGTATGTCACAGCACACGTACGGTGACCCCCAAATGCGCTCAGGTGGTATTAAACAGCACACGCACAGTCAGAGCGACTGCCTTTCTGTGCAAATAAATAGCACACGTGCAGTAACGGTTAATGCTTCTATGTGCAATTAACTAACACGTGTACACTAACACGTTAGAGCATCAAGCACAATCTCCTGCCTGACAGATACTAATAGCAGAACTAGCTAAGCTATACAGTTTATAAATATATTGACAACTCCTAGGGATGTGAATATATTCTCTACAAACTGTACATTTAACTATACTAACTAGTAGCCTCCCTGATATATCTATCTATCTATCTATCTATCTATCTATCTATCTATCTATCTATCTATCTATCTATCTATCTATCTATCTATCTATCTATCTATCTATCTAGACACAGGGGTAGATTCACATAGAGATACGACGGTGTCTACTGATACACCGTCGTATCTGTGAGATCCGACGCTCGGATCTATGCGGCTGATTCTTCGAATCAGGTTCCGCATAGATCTCCCTTAGAGCCGACTGGTGTAAGTGAGTTACACTGTCGGATCTTAGGCTGCAATCTCCCGCCGTCCGCTAGGTGGCGCTTCTATTACTATACGCGACGAATATGCAAATGAGGAGAACCGCCGATTCAAAAACGAACGCCCGGCCGTCGCTGTTTTTTTACATCGTTTGCGTTCGGCTTTTTCCGGCGGATCGTTACCCCTGCTATATGCGGGGTAAGTGTGGCGTATCCTATGTTAAGTATGGGTGTCGTTCCCGCGTCGAGTTTTGAATTTTTTACGTCGTTTACGTAAGTCGTTCGGGAATACGGCCATACGTTATTTGCGTTAACGACGAAAACAATGACGTCCTTGTGACGTCATTTGAAGCAATGCACGCTGGGAAATTTAGCCGGCGGCGCATGCGCAGTACGATCGGCGCGGGGACGCGCGTGATTTAAATAGTAAACTCCCCCTAGCCGCGGAATTTGCATTCCGCCGGGGGATTTACGATCCACCAGGGCTACTTACGAGGCAAGTGCTTTCTGAATACAGCACTTGCCTCAAAAACTGGCGCAGGCGGATTGTAAAAAAGATAGATCACGCGGATCAAAAGATCCGCTGATCTACATGAATCTACCCCTGTGTCTCTATCTATCTCTCTCTCTCTAACTCACTGTCTGTCTAACTTGTCTGTAAGGCAAGCCGAAACACACTACACGAGGCCGCCCGGGAGGCGGCCTTTTATAGTGTGGGGCGTGTGCTAAAGCCCTGAGCCCTAATTGGCCAAAGCACCCTGGCTTTGGCCAATTCGGTCTCTTCGTTTTTTGGGCGCTGTGATTGGCCAAGCATGCGGGGTCATGGTGCATGCTTGGCCAATCATCAGCGCGCAACGCCGCAGTGAATTATGGGCCGCTGCACGTCATGCGAATTTTGGCGCGAATAACCATATTTGTTCGTTTTCGACGAACGATCGAACGGCCGATGTTCGATGCGAACTTGAGTTTGCATCGAATGCGAAGCTCATCCCTAGTCCTGGGCATTGATGAGTGCACACATGAGAGAAGAGCTACACTTGCGTGTGCAGGGTGGGGAGGTCTCACGTGCAAGATGATCTGAACATTTGTGGTTTTGTCTGAGGTTTAATATAAAGATCTATTGAGACGGACAGATCTAACCATTGTGTTATTCCTGTTACAAACATTGGGCTAGATTCAGGTAGGAGCGGCGTAATAGAAAACTTGCGTAGCGTATGCTATTTACACTACGCCGCCGCAACTTTTACAGGCAAGTGCTGTATTCTCAAAGCACTTGCTCCGTAAGTTGCGGCGGCGTACCGTAAATAGGCCGGCGTAATACACAATGGGAAGGTGGGGGCGTCTTTTTTTTAAATTAAGCGCGCCCCTGCGCCGAATGAACTGCGCATGCGCCGGCCTGGAACGTAGCCCAGTGCGCATGCTCCAAATCACCATGCAAATACTCAATGAAAACGACGTGAACATCACTTACGCAAAGCCCTATTCGCGAACGTTTTACACAAACGATGTAAACGACGTGAAAAAATAAGCTGGCACGCTGTCCATACTTAACATTGGCTGCGCCAAAGATAGCAGGGGTAACATTACGCTGGAGTTCCGCTTACGCAAATGACGTAAAAAAAATGCGCAGGACAGACGTACGTTTCATGAATCGGCGTATTTATCTCATTTGCATATTTTAGACGGGAACGCCACCTAGCGTCCAGCGTAAATATGCAACTAAGATATGCAACTAAGATATGACGGTGTAAGTGACTTACGCCGATCGTATCTTAGCAACATTTAAGCGTATCTCATTATGAGCATACGCTTAAAGTTGCACTGGCTCAGATTAGGACTTACGATGGCGTATCTACTGATACGCCCGTTGTAAGTGTTACTGAGGCCTCGTACACACGATGGAATTTATCCGCTGGAAATGGTCCGACGGACTATTTCAGCCAAAAAATCCGCTCGTCTGTAGGGGCAAGTGGACGGATTTGGACTGATTTCTCCAGCGGAAAATTTCCAAAGCACTCACCAGCGTACATATCCTCCCGCACAGGCGTCATATGGATGCGACGCATGCGTGGAAGTTGTTTACTTCCTGGTGCGGTGACGTGGCGGCGTCAACGTCACCGCCACATCACTGCGCTGTCTGCCGACTGGGATTTTGATCCGATGGTGTGTACACGCCATCGGACCAAAATAGCCTGGCGTACATATCCGATGAAAACGGTCCGAGGACCGTTTGCATCGGATATGTCTGTCCGTGTGTACGAGGCCTGAATCTAGCCCATTATGGTTCATCATAATTAAAACTGAAACTTCCTTCATAACACCCCCATGGTTATCCCTCTTAAGATTTTTCGCACGGTAAATAGTATTTTTAGAAGCCTCATATGGAAGGATGGGCCCCCTAGGATCAAACTGGAGCATTTGCAACGACCCAAAGACAGCAGGGCCTTGGCATTGTCGAACCCTTGGTTGTACTATTTAGCGGCCCAACTGCAGCAGCTGATTGGTATGTTCCAGCCGGAGGTGCGCTCCTCGGCTCAGGAGCTATTAATACATACGACGGGCAGAAACCCGGTCCCCGAGGCACTGGAGGCGCAGGCCTTCGCTAAACCACATAAAAAGTATTCCACTTTTAGCTTAATCCAGAAGGTGTGGAATAAAGTTAAATATATTCAGAATGCAGATGGCTATACGGAATACAGCCCTATATGGCAAAATGACACGTATACTGAGCTGGCCAAGTTACAGTCTGGGGCTAGGTGGAAAAAATATGGGGTCACGCATCTTACGCACATATTTCGCCATGGTGTGCTACACACGTTCTCTGATTTGCGGGAGGCGTTCGGCCTGCCGCAGTCGATGCATTTCTCTTATTTACAATTGAAGCATGCAGTGGCGGCGCAGGGCTGCTCTTCTGTGTGGTGCCTGTCGCCGACCCCTGTTTTTGATCTTTTAGGGGATGCTGGGTCGTCTAAGGCTTCATATTCCAGTGCTATGCCATCCTGTTACAGTCTGTGATGAAACAGCATCCCCTGACAATAAGGGAAAGGTGGGAGGCAGATGTGGGCCAGTTAGATGGTGAACAGTGGGATGAAATTTTCCTGGCAGTAAGTAAGTGCTCGTTGAATGTCTCCCAATGACTCATCCAGCTGTATATCCTGTTGCGAACCTACTACACCCCTCGCAGACTTCATCAGATGAACCCACAGCTTGACCCTACATGTACAAGGTGTAGGAGAGATCACGGTGTTCCATATGCTGTGGAGGTGTCCCAAACTCCACACGTACTGGGCGGGTGTGGTGAATACAGTTAATTCAGTGTTTGGCGTGTCTCTACCGCAGGACCCGAGGGCTTGTCTCTTGGGGGCTCTGGAGGAGTATGAATGGGAGGAGGGCGACAGGGAGGCTGTACACAGGGTCTTATTTCAGGTGAGGAAGCTTATTATGGTACACTGGAAGGATGAGGTTCCTCCGACCTTGACGGAATGGGTTGCTAACATTGGGACTGTGCTTAGAATGGAAAAAATGATCCATCAACATAGGGGTAGTGCTCATAAATTTGAAAAGTTATGGGCAAAGTGGCTGGATGTGCTAGGATTGGCCCCGGTGGATCTGGTGGTTGATAGACTAATGGGCTTTCATGTTTAGTGTGGTATTGATTCTGTGCAACGCTATGAGGGTGAAGATTGTGATGTTTGGGGGGGGGGGAGAGGGCTTTACTACCTGACTGGATTTTCTGTATTTGTCAATGCCGCTGTTCCTTTTTATGTCCCCGCAATGTTTAGGGGAATGTGTGTGCTTGTACCTCTGAAAGCTTAATACAATTTTGTTGGATAAAAACAAAAGATATGGGAAAAACTATTTTCAACACATGCTGCTGCCTGCAAGGGGGGAAGGGTGAGACAGAGAGAGAGAGAGACAGGCAGTGAAAGAGACAGGCAGAGAGAGAGAGGCACACACAGGCAGAGAGAGAGACACACACAGGCAGAGAGAGAGAGAGAGACAGGCAGAGATAGGCAGAGACGGGCACAGCGAGAGAAACAGGCACAGAAAGTGAGAGAGCATGAGCGAGAGACAGGCAGAAAGAGAGAGAGACAGCAGAGATAGAAAGAGACAAAAGAGGGAGAGACAGCAGAGAGAGACAGCAGAGAGTAGGGTGACCATGTGTCCCGGATTGCCCGGGACAGTCCAGCATTTTGCAGGTCTGTCCCAGGCACCTTGATTCCAGGACAATACAGTGTCCCGGAATGAAACTGACACAGCCACTCCCCAAGCCAAACTAATGCCCCCAAAAAAGGCCGCCACATTACCACTTTACTCACTGACAGTATTTGTCCTGGCCGGGAATGCCTGGATGAGCACAGTCCCCGCCCCCTGTGATTGGAGAAATCATAAATACCCCCTCTTGTGTCCAATCACTGTGCTGTGATTCGTTATAGCACAAGCTGGTTTTTGGGAAGGGGGTGTCCCTGATTGGTAGTTTGGAAATGTGGTCACCCAAGCAGAGAGAGAGAGCGAGGCAGCAGAGAGAGCGAGCGAGGCAGCAGAGAGAGAGAGACATAGCAGAGAGAGAAAGAGAGACACAGCAAAGAGAGACACAGCAGAGAGAGACTGGTTGGCAGAGCACTAGAGAGAGGCTCCATAGTTAAAAAAAACCCTGCTCTCTCCTCACAGAATGGCTGAAATAGTTAATAATTAACATGGTTTCCCTGCATTGTGGACATTTGGGAGGGTCTCCTGAGGTTATCTTTAAAAAAGCTTCTAACCTCAACTGCTGCTAAACTCAGTATGTAAAAGCTGTTGAACTAAGATTTTTCACTGCCGTTTATTAGTTGTCATCTTCCAGCGTTCAGAAGAGGTTTTCAACTGCCCCTTATACATGAGGCCTTTTACAAAAATACAACTGAAATAAACAGTTTGGTTTTATGGCACCTATTTATCAGCTAAAAAAGTGGTCTAGCACTGGTAAAAAGTTTCCTGTTACTAAAATGACGGAAGCCAAATAGCGTTTGACTTGATGTAAAAAAGTACTTTATTACTGGACATGATGCAATGCATTGTTCCATTCCGTTGACCACAGACCACAGAGGCTGAACATATCACAGTCTCCTTTTGCTTTTCTGTGTTTAAGTGTGTTACTTATTTGACTTATTGCAAATGAATGACCACATTTTGATATAGCATTTGGTTGAAGAGAATGTATAGTTTTATATACAGGTATCTCATTTTATTTTAAATATTTGTTTCACTGAGCTAGCAGCCATCATTGCACCTGTTAAAGGGGTTGTAAAGGTAAATGTTTTTTCACCTTAATGCATCCTATGCATTAAGGTGAAAAAACATCCGACGGTCCTGGCCCACGTTTTGCTTACCTAACCCCGGAACACATTTTGCTTACCTGACCCCTCGAATGTCCCGCGCGTGTCCACATGATCCTCTTCGGTTCCCAGCCTGGCTGTTGATTGGCTAGGCTAGATGGATTGATAGCAGCGCAGCCATTGGCTGGCACTGCTGTCAATCACAGCGGATGATCGGTTGCGCCAAGGGGTGGAGCCGAGTGATACAGTCGGCGGCTATGGCCGCCTCTGTATCATGGGAGCGCGCTCGCAAAAGCTTTCCACCATGCAAGCTCGCTCGCATGAAGGTGGAAAGCTTTTGCGAGGAGGAGCTGAGACAGCCACCGAGGGACCCCAGAAGACAGGATTCGGGAAAACTCTGTGCAAAACGAGCTGCACAGCGGAGGTAAGTATAACATGAACAGATCACTGACTTGTTCATTTCCAGGTTGGTTGCCAGAAGAAATCTCACAAAAATAAGTACACCCCTCACATTTTTGTAAGTATTTCATTATATCTTTTCACTGAAGAAATTACACTTTGCTTCAAATGAAAGTATTGAGTGTACAACTTGTATAACAATAACAGTGTAAATTTGCTATCCCCTCAAAATAACTCAACATACAGCCATTAATGTCTAAACTGCTGGCAACTAAAGTACACCCCTAAGTGAAAATGTCCAAATTGGGAGCTAAGTGTCAATATTTTGCGTGGTCACCATTATTTCCCAGCACTGCCTTAACCCTCTTGGGCATGGAGATCACCAGTGCTTCACAAGTTGCCACTGAAGTCCTCTTCCACTCCTCTATGAGGACATCACAGAGCTGATGTATGTTAGAGACCTTGCACTCCTCCACCTTCCATTTGAGGATGCCTCACAGATGCTGAATAGGGTTTAGGCCTGAAGAAATACTTGGCCAGTTCATCACCTTTTCCCCTTAGCTTCTTTAGCAAGGCAGTGGTCATCTTGGAGATGTGTTTGGCGTTGTTATGTTGAAATACTGCCCTGCGGCCCAGTCTCCGAAGGGAGGGGATCATGCTCTGCTTTAGTAAGTCACAGTATATGCAAGGGGGGGATTGATAAGCGCTTAGGGCCCTTTCACACGTCCGTTCAGTTTTTTAGATCATTTTTTTCCCCCTTCAGTTGATCCGTTTTTTCATCCGTTTTTCGTCCGATTACATCCGTTTCCGTTCCGTTTTCCGTCCGTTTTCCCGTCCGTTTTTCGATCCGTTTTTTCATCCGTTTTTTTTTTTTTTTTTTTAACTTTATATAATCAGCTTTTCAAGAATTTTCCCATGATTCTTTGTTTCCCCCAGTGTGCATTGTGCTTTCTTCTTGCTGTATGTTAACAGTCAGCTGTTTGGTTCCTGATTCATTGTACTTTACAGCTTATTAAGATGGATTTGGGGAGTTATTATGACAATGTGACTTCATTTGTCATGCTCTATTATCTGTGGAGAAAAAAAAGCAAGACCACGAAGATGTCTGCGAGGAGACGCTGTTACTGGGCACATCCCATGCTCCTCAAGAGGCCAACTGAGGGTTTTTTTGCTCTGCACTAAGCAGATTTGCGACGTTACCCTCCCAAATTTTTTAATTTTACCAGAATGACGATTCCAACATTTGATTATTTGCTGGAAAAGTTGCATCCACGATTATACCGGACAAACACAGACATGAGACGTCCTGTGCCTCCAGAGGAGCGACTTCTCATTACCCTCAGGTAAGCCAGCCAGCCATTTAGCTTGATTATGTCCAGTGTAATGTTGGATTCCTTTCATAATTTCTTCTACTCTCCTACTCTTCCTAGGTTTCTTGCATCTGGAGTTTCTTATACTTCACTAAACCATTTTTTTTTGGTGGGAATCTCAACTATATCTGGAATAGTACGTGAGACCTGTGAAGCAATATGGGAGGAGCTTCGGTCGTCTGCAATGCCTGTTCCGGATGCCACCATGTGGCATGAAATAGCGAATGGCTTTTGGAAAAAAACACAATTCCCTAATTGTGTTGGAGCCCTGGATGGGAAACACATCAGAATTCAGATGCCACCTGGATCTGGCTCGCAATTTTTCAACTATAAAAAATACTTTCCCTTGTGCTAATGGCAATCTGCGACAGTAACTACAGGTTTGTAGCTGTTGATATAGGGGCCTATGGATCTAATGCAGACTCAAGAGTCTTTTCAGCATCACAAATGGGGAGAAGAGTACTGGAGGGAAACTTTAATTTCCCATCAGATAAACCACTACCATCAACTGTAGGACCAGATTTGCCCCATGTTCTTGTAGCTGATGAGGCATTTGGACTTTCCCAGCATCTTTTAAGGCCTTATGCCAGGAATAATTTAACGACCCCCCAAAAAAATTTCAACTATCGCTTGAGTCGTGCAAGGCGCCTTATTGAATGCACCTTTGGCATTTTGAGTAGCAAATGGCGCATATTTCATACTGCCATACAACTCAGCGTGGAGAATGCCCAACTGGCAATCCAAGCCTGCTGTGTCCTCCACAATGTCATCCGTGAGAAGGAAGGGATTTCTGTTGAGGAAGAGGACGAGATAGACTTACCTTCTGTACGTTTTTCCGGACTGCGACCCAACAATTCTGCCATTACCATGCGTGACAATTTTACAAATTATTGTATGTCCCCAGAAGGAGAGGTTCCGTGGCAGTATCAGTATGTTTAAAAACAGTCACGAGGCACTTTATGATGTGCACCTTGCTAGTAACATGTTTCACCCCTTTTAGTTAACTTGCATGATCTTTGTTGTCCCAGTGAAAATGGCCATTCATTTCTACTTTTCTGTTTTCTACAAGTGTATGCTTTCATGCTTCAATTGTCATTAACGTTGTCCCTATGATATATCAGTTTGTTTCTTTTCACATAAAATACCAAAAAAAAAAACATTTTCATGCAGTCAAGTATATTTAATTGAACTTCATGACCGCAACATGTAGAATGTAACTTATAGTAAAATCATTAAAATAAGAAATAGACATAAACAAAAAAGGGGGGCAAAAAACAATTTATTAAACTGGTTTCAAAACTTTGCAAATAACATAATTAAAGGTCTTGGTAATAAGGAGTGGGGAAAAGGGTAGAACCTGTGTGTGAAGTGCCCTGGGAAGGAGAGTGATCATAGCTGGGTATCTGGGGTGGGGCTTGAAAATTTTGGGCAGTGGAGGCTGGGGCACGATGATGATGGGAGATAGGGCTGGGTTGGTAATGTTGACTGTAGGGAGCTGGTGGTGCGTGATCGGGGTACAATTGGCGTTGGGGAGGGGGGATAACTGGGGGCACAGGGTCTCCAGACATAGACGCCCTTACACAATTTCCAATGAACTGACCGATTGCCAAGTGCATGTCTAATTTTCTTTGTGCCGAATTTTTTTGAAGCTGGTGATATTGGCTTCTTAAGAAGCACGCGTCCTCATTATTTGGATCCAAAAATGGATCGTTTGTTGCTGGTCTCCTGACTCTCATTTCCTCCATGAAACTGAGCACGGTGTCATCTAGGGTACTCTTTTTCTGACGTTTTTTGGATGTGGAAGGAAAAGAACGAATCTGAGTGGTAGAACATATATATATATTAGCACATTATCTTTTGCCAATATTTCAACAAGAGGCATTTTCTATTTGATACTTACAGGCACATTTGGGGTTGGTCGCATGTGTCTTGCAGCCGCTGGTGCATCTTCAAGTGGCGCAGTTTCAGTGACTCCCCTTTCTCCATCTGTATCTGGTTGTGAAGCTTCGACATCGGTCTCCTCCTCGCTGTCAGTAATGTTACTGACAGTACTGTAAAATATTCGTCGGTAGATGGGTTAAAGATCAATACAGAATAGTTATTTCTATTTTTATGTGAGGAGGAAGTTTAATATTTGGAGTTTAGTAGGTCAAATAATGTAATAAAGTGGCTAAGTACCATCTTACGCTCATTACATTTCTAAGAAAGTCCAGCATCTCATAAAATGCTCCTTTCTTATAGTTGGAGGTTCCAGCTCCACTGCGGGACTTTGTCTCCTCTATAAGGTCCCGCCGAAACCTGTCTCGCAGTGAGCGCCATCGTGCGACGATACTCTCTCCTATGAAGAAACAGAATAAAAATAAACCCATAGAAATCCAAAATGTACGTATACTAGTTAAAACAACACATAGTTGGATAACAGTTGTGCCGTGATAGCAGTGGTGTATTTAGATTTTGTGCTGCCCTGGGTCTTGAGGCAGGTGACGTGGCAGGTGACGTGGACAATCCACAACTTGTGGCAGGTGACGTGGCCAGTGGACAATCCACAACTTGTAGCAGGTGACGTGGCATGTGACGTGGCATGTGACGTGGCATGTGACGTGGCCAGTGGACAATCCACAACTTGTGGCAGGTGACGTGGCAGGTGACGTGGCAGGTGACGTGGCATGTGACGTGGCCAGTGGACAATCCACAACTTGTGGCAGGTGACGTGGCATGTGACGTGGCATGTGACGTGGCCAGTGGACAATCCACAACTTGTGGCAGGTGACGTGGCAGGTGACGTGGCCAGTGGACAATCCACAACTTGTGGCAGGTGACGTGGCAGGTGACGTGGCAGGTGACGTGGCATGTGACGTGGCCAGTGGACAATCCACAACTTGTGGCAGGTGATGTGGCAGGTGACGTGGCAGGTGACGTGGCATGTGACGTGGCATGTGACGTGGCCAGTGGACAATCCACAACTTGTGGCAGGTGACGTGGCAGGTGACGTGGCATGTGACGTGGCATGTGACGTGGCATGTGACGTGGCCAGTGGACAATCCACAACTTGTGGCAGGTGACGTGGCAGGTGACGTGGCAGGTGACGTGGCATGTGACGTGGCCAGTGGACAATCCACAACTTGTGGCAGGTGACGTGGCAGGTGACGTGGCAGGTGAGTGGCATGTGACGTGGCAGGTGACGTGGCCAGTGGACAATCCACAACTTGTGGCAGGTGACGTGGCAGGTGACGTGGCAGGTGACGTGGCATGTGACGTGGCCAGTGGACAATCCACAACTTGTGGCAGGTGACGTGGTCAGTGGATACGGATGTTTACATATGGGTGGACTACAAGATGTCAACCCACCCCCCCCTTAACCCACAAACTACTTACCACGTTCCAAAAGTTTTTTCTTGCTCAGTGTCTGCCAGGTCGGTGTCACCGCCTCAAAGATTTCCTCCCATTTTTTATTAGCCACATTGCGGTCGCTGTATTCAGAACACCTCTTATCCCATATTGCAGGTCGATCTTGTACCAGATTAATGAGCTCCTCTTGGCTTACATCCTTTGCCATGTTTTCACCTTTTTATTGGAACACTCACTCACTACACAGGCAATATCTATATATGTCCAGGAACTGGGCAGCATGTGCTGGGAACATGTGACTTCGGACAATACACTACCTGGGTCAAAGGGTATTGTTATGTATGCATATTGCATGCATATTAAAGTTTGTTGAATTCGTACTTTATACATATTTTTACATATTTTGATGAAAAACGGACGTTAGCGGATCGGATGGTAAACGGATCATCCGCTAACGTCCGTTTTTCGTCCGTTCCGTTTTTTTGACGGAAGAAAAATAGGGTTTTCTTCCGTCCGAAAAACGGAAGCTTACTGCAGACGGATGTTAACGGACGTTAGCGGATGCTCATCCGCTAACGGACGCTAACCCATAGGGAACCATTGAGGTCCGTTAACGGACGTCCAAAAAACGGACGAACTGAACGGACGTGTGAAAGGGCCCTAACACATAAGTGGAGTGTATAACAAATGGTGGACCTAGGTCCGTGAGTAATAATGTTGGCTACAATGGAACACAATGGAACACAAAGTAACAATAATAAAATCATACCCAGTGAAAAAGTGAGAGTGAAGGGGAAATCATAAAGCAAATGTGACTATGGCCCAAGGTCTCCAAATGATAAGTGTAAATAAATATTAGCTTGCAATGAACATAAACAATAAATAAATATGAAATGAATAAGAAACAGTCCAAAATGGTGTCCAGAAATCTTCCGCTGGTGATGGATAGATGAGTGCCCGAATAGTGAGTAACTAATAGTCTCCCAGAACTCTCACCTGAACTCGGTGGGGAAAATACATGAAACTCAGATCAATGTATCTCCTGGACTCCGCCTCATCTCCTTCCACACTCCAATGTTCTCCCAGTTTCCCTTGTTAAAGATCAATGCCCTCAGAGTGGAGTGAGGGGGGCTAAATGAATACTCGTAGATCAAGGGGAAATAGAAAACAAAAGAGGAGTGCCCCAATGGTGAAGTACGTATGCAAAAATAATTTATTGAAACCTTAAAAGTGGACTCTGAGGCCTCGTACACACGAGCGGACAGATTTGTTCAAATCTGTCCGTCCGACAGATTTGAACAAATCTGTCTGCTGGGATTTTGGTTTGCTCGCGTGTACACACGAGCAAACCAAAATCCCCGCCAGCAGACGGCGCGCTGACGTGTCGGTGACGTGGCAGTGACGTTGACGCCGCCACGTCACCGCACCAGGAAGTAAAACACTTCCGCGCATGCGCCGAATCCATTCGGCAGCGGTGCGGCGGCGGTGCGGGACGACATGTCTGCTGGTAGGTGTACTAATCAGCAGACATGTCGGGCGGACGGATTCCCACCCGATAGATTTCAAAGCATGCTTTGAAATCTGTCGGGTGGCCAAATCCGTCGGCTCGGCCGTACACACGATCGAATCTGTCTGCTGAAACGGTCCAGCAGACCGTTTCCAGCGGACAGATTTGATTGTGTGTACGAGGCCTTACATGTAGATAAAAACAATGCGCATAAGACAGGTGAAGCTTGGCGTGAAAACGGTGTCTTACTTCTACTCTGAGGACCACCGGTGGTGATGGACGCTCGATTGCCTCAAACAAGGTCCTCAGAGTAGGATTATCTATTTGTGTATTTAGTGAACACTTTGAGATACAGCAGCTTTCACGCCCTTATTAGGCTACCATAGCCACTTTTTCACTTCACCACTCACAGTAGCGCATTAGTTATCACACTTTACAAGTCACAGTATATGTTTGCAATTATGGTTGCCTCAATGAACTGTAGCTCCCCAGTGCCATGATGTGCCCACCACCATACTTGACTATAGGCGAGACACACTTGTCTTTGTACTCCTCCCCTGGTTGCCACCACACACGCTTGACACCATCTGAACAAAATAAGTTTATCTTGGTGTCATCAGACAACAGGACCTGGTTCCAGTAATCCATGTCCTTAGTCTGTGAGTCTTCAGCAAACTGTTTGCGGCTTTCTTGTGCATCATCTTTAGAAGAGGATTCCTTCTGGGACGACAGCCATGCAGACCAATTTGATGCAGTGTGTGGCATATGGTCTGAGCACTGACAGGCTGACCCCCAACCCTTCAACCTCTGCAGCAGCTAGGGATGAGCCGAACACCCCCAGTTCGGTTCGCACCAAAACATGCGAACAGGCAAAAAATGTGTTCGAACACCGTTAAAGTCTATGAAACGCGAACATGAAAAATCAAAAGTGCTCATTTTAAAGGTTAATATGCAATTTATTGTCATAAAAAGTGTTTGGGGACCTGGGTCCTGCCCCAGAAGACATGCATCAATGCAGAAAAAAGCTTTCGGGAGCAGTGATTTTAATAATGCTTAAAGTGAAACAATAGAAGTGAAAAATTCCTTTAAATTTCGTACCTGAGCTGTCAGATTTCCATAAGCCCCACGCCCGCAGACCCCCACAACCACCATGCAAGGGTTGTGGGGATGAGGCCCTTGTTCCCATCAACATGAGGACATCCTCCCCATGTTTAGATCATGTGGCCTGGTACGGTTCAGGAGGGGGGCACTCTCTCGTTCCCCCTCTTTTCCTGCGGCCTGCCAGGTTGCGTGCTCGGATAAGGGTCTGGAATGGATTTTTGCGGGGGCCCCACACCATTTTTTTATTTTGGTGCAGGGTTCCCCTTTATATCCATACTAGACCCAAAGGGTCTGGTATGGATTTTTTGCAGGGAAGCCCACGGCATTTAAATAAAAAAATGGTGCGGGGTTCCCCTTAATATCCATACCAGACCTGAAGGGCCTGATATGGAATTTGGGAGGGGCCCCTATACTTTTTTTTGGTTTAGGGTTCCCCTGTATATTCATACCAGAACCAAAAGGCCTGGCAATGGACTGGGGGGAAACCCTGACGTTTTTTCAATGACTTTGACCTGTATTGCCGTTTTAAATTACTTTTTTTTCTTTCGAAATTTTGTGCAGGGAAAGTTCTAAACACGGGAAACATGCACTACTCTGTAGGCATACTATACACACCCCCAGATACAACCTTTAAAGGAATTTTTCACTTTTATTGTTTCACTTTAAGCATTATTAAAACCACTGCTCCAAAAAAAAATGCAGTTTTTAAAACTTTTCTTTTGCATCGATACATGTCCCCTGGGGCAGGACTCAGGTCCACAAATACTTTTTATGACAATAACTTGCATATTAACCTTTAAAATTTGCACCCATAGTCTAAAGGGTGTTCCGCGGCTTTTCCCAATTTCCCACGAACACCCCAAATTGTTTGCTGTTTGCAGAAGGGGCGAACAGTCAATGTTCGACTCGAACTCATGTTCGACTCGAACATAAAGTTCATCCCTACTGGCAGCACTCATACGTATATTTCCCAAAGACAACCTCTGGATATGATGCTGGGCATGTGCACTCAACTTCTGTTCTGAGTGGAACCTGTCCTATTAAACCGCTGTATGGTCTTTGCCACTGTGCAGCAGCTCAGTTTCAGGGTTTTGGCAATCTTTTTATAGCCTAGACCAGGGATCTCCAAACTACGGCCCTCCAGCTGCTGTGAAACTACACTTCCCATGAGGCATTGTAAAACTCTGACATTCGTAGACATGATTAGGCATGATGGGAATTGTAGTTCCTGAACACCTGGAGGGCCGTAGTTTGGAGACTCCTGGCCTAGACCATCTTTGTTAGAGCAGCAATTCTTTTTTTCCGATCCTCAGAGGGTTCTTGGCCATGAGGTGCCATGTTGAACTTCCAGTGACCAGTATAAGAGAGTGAAAGCAGTAACACCAAATTTAACATACCTGCTCCCCATTCACATCTGAGACCTTGTAACACTAACAAGTCACATGACACCAGGGAGAGAAATGGCTAATCGGGTCCAATTTGGACATTTTCACTTAGGGGTGTACTCACTTTTGTTGCAAACAGTTTAGACATTAATGGCTGTGTGTTGAGTTATTTTGAGGGGACAGCAAATATACACTATTATACAAGCTGTACACTCAACACTTCACATTGTAGCAAAGTGGCATTTCTTTAGTGTAGTCACATGAAAAGATGTAATAAAATATTTACAAAAATGTGAGGGGTGTACTTACTTTTGTGAGATACTGTATATATAGCCACCATTGGGTCATTTTGGAGTATCCGCAGTGTGGGGAGTTTGTACACAGGTAAAGACACCTGCTGGTTATGGAAAGAATTGGCTTAGCCTAGGGAAAGTCTTCTGAGCAAAAGGGGTAGAGTAGGGATGGTCTTGAATTCACCTTTGTGATCCAGCCTGGTATTTGTTGTTGCAAATGTTGTGCTCCGTTCTGCCAGCAGAGCACCTTTTCTGTAGGGCTACAAGTTATTAGCCTCAAGGTTACTTGCCCATAGAAATAAAATAAAGAAAGCAGTGCAGCGTAGTGTTGAGCAGAATATGCCATATTCGATTTTGCGATATATCTCGAATATATAGTCGAATATTTGAGATATATTCGCTAAATACGAATATTCGTGATATTTTTTGGAAATGAAATGATTGCGAAATTTCGCTATTGCGAATGCGAATGCGAAATTTCGAGAAATGCGGAAGGAGCACTCTGATTGGCTCAGAATATTCGTGATATTTTATAATACCAAATAATTGCGAAATTTCGAGAAATGCGGAATGGAGCACTCTGATTGGCTCAGAATATTTGTGATATATTACAATACAAAATAATTGCGAATATTCGGCAAATGCGGAAGGAGCACTCTGATTGGCTCAGAATATTCGTGATATATTACAATACAAAATAATTGCAAATATTCGGCAAATGCGGAAGGAGCACTCTGATTGGCTCAGAATATTCGTGATATATTACAATACAAAATAATTGCGAATATTCGGCAAATGCGGAAGGAGCACTCTGATTGGCTCAGAATATTCGTGATATATTACAATACAAAATAATTGCGAATATTCGGCAAATGCGGAAGGAGCACTCTGATTGGCTCAGAATATTCGTGATATGTTATAATACAAAATAATTGCGAAATTTCGAGAAATGCGGAATGGAGCACTCTGATTGGCTCAGAATATTCTTGATATTTTATCGTAATTTCGCAAAAATGCGAATGAGAAATTGATTGCGGAATTTCGACAGTAACACTCTGAAATCGAATATATGTATTATTTTAGCTAAAAACAATATTGCAAATTTCTCGAAAATAATCGCGCGATATCGCTATTGCCGAATAATCGCATTGCAATTTTTCGGCAATATAAAATGATCGCTGCAGCTACTCGGCCCAAGGTCTCTAATCATACCAGCAATGCTTTTAGACGTCGATGGGGATCTCTAGGATGTGATCTGTTCTAAAAAAAAATTGAAAAAATACGAATATTCAAAATAGCGAATATTCACCGCGATATTCGGAATATATCGCGAATACTCTAATATGCCATATTCGAGCCGAATATTCGCAATACGAATATTCGTGAGCAACACTAGTGCAGCGCAAACCTAAATTGGAATGGTAATAAATATACTCATAAAAGTGAAAACAAAGAAAGGAAAAATAGTCCAAAATTACAATATGTAAAAAAAGGAAGATGAGAAGTAAATCCTGCGACCAGATAATAAGAGTATCTTCACCACGTGACTGGTAAACCAATTCAGAATGTGATCCCTTCACCAGTAAAGATGGGTACTCTCACCTCAAGGAAAGACCTTTGTTTTACCAAAGGTCTAATGAGCTTAGATCAATGGTAGGAATCCGGATGGCTCAGGGGTGTATACTATTCAGCCGTAGGACCCGGAGATATGTAAGTATCCTCAGTGGCACCAACGAACAAGTATGTAACCGATGATATGCAAAGAAAAAACTAAATCTAAGAGCTTCCGTATAACCAGGTCAATTTATTACGTTTAAAACGTGCAGGTTACTCACATTTATGATGAGAATAAAAGGCATGTAACACCATGAGAAGGACAGCTCAGATGAAAATATGGGACGACAACGAGTGACGTGGAGTGCTTCCTGACCCCGGACGCGTATCGTAATACAACTTCCTCAGCAGGGCGGAAGGGATCACATTCTGAATTGGTTTACCAGTCACGTGGTGAAGATACTCTTATTATTTGGTCGCAGGATTTACTTATCATCTTCCTTTTTTTACATATTGTAATTTTGGACTATTTTTCCTTTCTTTGTTTTCACTTTTATGAGTATATTTATTACCATTCCAATTTAGGTTTGCGCTGCACTGCTTTCTTTATTTTATTTACATTTGGGATTTTGTGAATGTCCTTTTTTGGTGTCCAGCTTGCATCCATATGAAATACACTCTGGTAGATGTTTTTCATTCTTACATTTAGTACACTACTATACTACAATTATATGTATTGATCCATAAGTTATTTTTGCGCTGATTGCACCCCCTATTTTTGTTATACTTGCCCATAGAAGCAATCCTTGTGCCCCCTACATAAGTAGATCTTGCATTACTGTACAGGATTGTAACAGTTGTGTATAAGTAAGCACCCTTATAATATAAGTTTGGATCATTTTCTCAAGTACCCTTAAATGCAAAGTTCCTGACTCGCCACTCCAACAGTCTTTTTTCTGCCATTATCACCAAAAAATGTCTATGTACTGTAACAGGAAGTCAGGTAAATCTGTGGGTGTTGTCACAGACGGGAGATACATTTCTGCCTTGTTTAGACAATTCACCAATTACTACCAGGTGTCAGCTGCAGAAATAGCCAGAAAGGTTTAGGGCGTTGGAAAACTTAAGCTGTTCAGAATGAGGCAATTAAGGCCTCTATAAGTCATCCAAATGATGACTACTGATTGCTACATACTGAGTCTTTTTACGTTAAGGAGAGCAGTCAGAAAGACTTCTGAAGAGGTGAGGTGGCTGTTGATTTTTCTGTGTGATAAAAATCCAAAAGACTATTGTTTCTCTGCTGTATGACCAGCAGTGTCTGCCCAGCAGTAGGCTGTGCCAGACTCCATAGGTAGGTTCCTGTGTTGTGAAGGCAGACGCCCCAAGTGGCCAGGGTTTATTTTATGTTTTGTTTATGCTGTTTGGATGCTTGCACTTGTTTCCAGCAATATGGAAGAATAAACCAAACTCTTTGTTTTCAACCATCTTCGGCTGCCTCTCTGTATAGTTCAGTGTGTAGTGAACCCATCCAGGGGGTCACCCCCCCCCCGCGCTACCGAGCTAACCCCTTACAGTACCAATGTTGCATACATAGTCGGTTACCCAGGTTGGGAATCACTGATTTAGTGGATTAAACCTAGTTGGACATTTGTGCACATGTTCTCTTAGCTTCTAAACGTGTGAATCAGACCCTCTGTGACCAGCAAAGGACAGGATGTACAATCCACAGAATATATAAATATATGTGAGATGGGCAGGAAGTGAAACACAGATCACACAAGTTGTCTAATCTACAACAGGTAACCAGCAAAAGAATCATGACAGCCAAAACGATGATCGTGTTTTATATTTATCTGCATGGTAAGTAACCCATTCCCTCATTCAGCAGTGTCCTTCATTCGGTGGTGTCCATCAAGAATTTTTAATTAACAGGTTGTATGACATTCTTTTTATGAATGTACTTTACTTTAAAGAAAAATGTCCTTGGTTGGGTTGGTATGTCAGACTTTCTATTGGGTTACAGTTAAAGTTTTTATTTTGTATTTACTTTTGTATTTACTTTTGTATTTACTTTATTTTCTATCATTTGGTGGCAGAAGATAAATAGGTAGATAGACTATTGGGATTGATTACCTAAGTGGGTTGAGAATCTTCACGATAATGATAAAGCTGTGTTCACATTTAATAACCCAATCTTGCAGATGATTAGATACCTTTCCTAAGTGAGCATTCTCTCTTCCTTTAGTAAATCAGTACGGGACCGATTTACTAAAAAAAAAATTGAAGATTTTTCCACAACAAAATGTGTAAAGATTTGCTTCAATTATCCAATCATGTGCAGTAAATAGATGTTCTGTTTACACGGTTGGATAACTGAATATTGTGTGTGAATATTCTCAAATCCTTTAGTAAATCAGCCTAATAGTGTCTAAAAAGTTTACTGGGCACATTACTTTTTTAAGCAATTTTACAATAGCCGATCAATTACTACAAGGCGAGCAAGTATATTTTCAATTTATTTTATTTTTATTGCAAGTTTCAAAGTTAACAACTTCAGCCACGGAGGATTTGGTTGCCCAATAACCGAGCCATTTTTTGCGATTCGGCACTGCATTGATTTAACTTAAAAATTGCGCGGTCGTGCGAAGTTGCACCCCAACAAAATTGATGTTTTTTTCCTACAAATAGAGCTTTCTTTTGGTGGTATTTGATCACCTCTGCGGTTTTTATTTATTGCGCTATAAACAAAAAAGAGCGACGATTTTGGAAAAAAAGCAATATTTTTTACTTTTTGCTATAATAAATATCCCCAAAAAGTATATATATATTTGTTTTTACCAATAATATGTAGAAGAATACATATCGACCCAAACTGAGGAAAAAAAATCACAATGAGCGTTTATTGATTGGTTTGCGCAAAAGTTATAGGGCCAGATTCACAGAGCCCTAATGCCGCGTACACACGGTCGTTTTTTGCGATGAAAAAAAACGATGTTTTTTAAAACGTCATTTAAATTGATCGTGTGTGGGCAAAACGTCGTTTTTTGTCTTCAAAAAAACGACCAAAAACAAATTCCAACATGTTTGAATTTTTTGTGTCGTTTTTCAAAACGTCGTTTTTTGTTTCACAAAAAGTCACCGTGTGTAGCAAAAACGTCGTTCAAAACGACGTTTTTCAACCCGCGCATGCCCAGAAGCTAGTTATGAAGCGAGCTTCAATGGAAAAGAGTGGTGAACGTAACCTCGCTTTTTGTGAAAAAACGATGGTGTGTATGCAAAATTGTCTTTGAAAAGTGACGTTTCAAAAACGTCGTTTTTTACTTCACAGAAAACGTTGTTTTTTTTCATCGCAAAAAACGACCGTGTGTACGCGGCATTACTCCTGTCTATCTCGCGTTAGACTGGAGTACTTTCAAATTACGTGCGTTTTTTCACTACTCTGAAACCTCAAACCTTGAAAATACAGCTGCGGGCTTCAATCCGACTGGCTTAAGTGTTTGGAGGAGTTCCCGTCGTTTTCCACTTCGGGGTATGCAAATGAGCTTTTGCCGACGATCCACGAAGTTACGAACGTCAATCGCAATCTCTTACGGCATCTTTAGTCATCTTTTTGCTGCTTAAAAGTATACCAGCTTTTTGCTGGTCTAATATTAGACAGCCCATGTTAAGTATGGCCGTCGTTCCCGCGGCGAATGTCAACGTCTTTTTCATTTTTTACGTAAGTCGTTCGGGAATAGTAATGTACGTAAACGACGCTACTCAAACAACGAATGACGTATCGACGTTATTTCACGCAATGCACGGCGGGAAATTTCTGTACGGAGCATGCGCAGTTCGATCGCCGTGGGGACGCGCCTAATTTAAATGCTTTACGCCCCCTAATCGCGTATTTTGATTACGCGGCGAGAAATACACTACGCCGCCGTACCGTAAGGGACAAAATCTACCAGAATTCGGCGTATAGCCTGGTAAAATACGGCGTAGTGTATCTCTGATACTCTGCGCCAATGTAATTGTATCTGAATCTGGCCCATAGCGCCTACAAAATAGGGGATAGATTTATGGCATTTTTATTATAATTTTTTTGTAGTAATTAGAACGATTTGCGATTTTTTTATCGTGACTGCGACATTATGGCAGACACATCCGACACTTTTGACGCTATTTTGGGACCATTGTAATTTATACATCGATTAGTGCTATAAAAATGCACCGATTACTGTGTAAATGACAATGGCAGGGAAGGGGTTAACCGCTAGGGGGCAAGGAAGGGGTTACGTTTGTCATAGGGAGTGATTCTAACTGTGGGGGACTGGGCTACAAGTGACACGACAGTGATCACTGCTCCCGATGACAAAGAGCAGTAGATCACTGTCCTGTCACTAGGCAGAACAGGGAAATGCTTTGTTTACATAGGCTTCTCCCCATTCTGCCACTCCGTAAGACGATCGCGGGTACCCGGCAGGCATCGAGTCCACGGGACCCGTGGGCACACTCACCGAGCACGCAGCGCCATGCACCTACATGGCGGCAATTTCAAAGGGACGTACAGGTATGTCCATTTGCACAGCCGTGCCATTCTGCCGACGTAGATATACATGCGACGGTCAGCAAGTGGTTAACGGTACATAACAGAGCCTATTAGGCATACCAAGGCTCAATTGCATAGCAAAATAAAAACAGAAACAAAAGCAAAATAAAAACAACTTAGCTAAAATCAAGGCACTCTAAACTATTAAAAAGTTAGTAAGCTCTAACCGCCTGCGCAGGCAGAAATATTAGGATTGTTATTGGCCACTCTCCCTCTCAAACATCCTACAGAGCAAAGGTTTTACCTTTTTATAACACTGGTGTTTACCATTGCCTGAAATGGTATGTATTGTAATCAGAGTCATCTTTAACCACTTAAGACCCGGACCAATACGCTGGCAAATGACCCAAGGGGTTTTTGCGATTCGGCACTGCGTCGCTTTAACAGACAATTGCGCGGTCGTGCGACGTGGCTCCCAAACAAAATTTGCGTCCTTTTTTTCCCACAAATAGAGCTTTCTTTTGGTGGTATTTGATCACCTCTGCGGTTTTTATTTTTTGCGCTATAAACAAAAATAGAGCGACAATTTAAAAAAAAATGCAATATTTTTTACTTTTTGCTATAATAAATATCCCCCAAAAATATATAAAAAAAAACATTTTTTTTCCTCAGTTTAGGCCGATACGTATTCTTCTACATATTTTTGGTAAAAAAAATCGCAATAAGCGTTTATCAGTTGGTTTTCGCAAAATTTATAGCGTTTACAAAATAAGGGATAGTTTTATTGCATTTTTATTAATTATTTTTTTTTTTACTACTAATAGCGGCGATCAGCGATTTTTTTCGTGACTGCGACAATATGGCGGACACTTCGGACAATTTTGACACATTTTTGGGACAATTGTCATTTTCACAGCAAAAAATGCATTTAAATTGCATTGTTTACTGTGGAAATGACAGTTGCAGTTTGGGAGTTAACCACAGGTGGCGCTGTAGGGAATGTGTGCCCTAATGTGTTGTTTACAACTGTAGGGGGGTGTGGCTGTAGGTGTGACGTCATCGATCGCGTCCCCCTATTACAGGGATGACGCGATCGATGCTCCGGCCACAGAGAAGCACGGGGAAGCCGTGTGTACACACGGCTCTCCCCGTTCTTCCGCTCCAGGGACGGATCGCCGCACTGCAGCGGCGATCGGGTCCGCGAATCCCGCGGTCCCGGTCCTGGAGCTTCGGACCGGGTCGCGGGCGCGCGCCCGCGGGCGCGCGCCCGCGACCCACGGCTGGGTACTAAAACCAACGTATATATACGTTGATGTGCCCAGCCGTGCCATTCTGCCGACGTAAATGTGCAGTAGGCGGTCCTTAAGTGGTTAACAAAATATGTATGCTAGCCCACACTAGACTAATACATACATTGTTCAGCTCAATACACTGGGCTATAGCATTCAACTGGCGATCTTCTACGGTGCCATGGTCCCAAATTATGAATCGCATGCTGCCCATTAAACTATCAGAACACATTCATCATACCCTATTTGACACTATGGACACATATAATGGTAAATGGAAACCTGGGATCGTTCCCTGTGGAATCATTGAACCACAATATGATATGATTGACCCTTCTTATCATCAAACAACTCTACTAGGTTTTTGTGCCTCTACAATAAGTTATCACCAATTCTATTATACATTCCAGGGATTGTTCCCCTAACTTTTATACTACTGCTACCCATATTTTATAATGATGTATACTGCTTCCTCCTTTATATGTATATTTCTTACCAATGTACGCCTAAATTGTATGGAGCCCTGGTTCACACTGATGCTACTTTGAAATCGCACTACTTTACTTGAAGTAGCGCGATTTCAAAGTAGCAAGGTCAGCGCAATTTCAGGTTCTACTTGATAGACATTTGTGTGGCTTCATACACAGATGTCTATAGAAATCGCACCTGAAATCGGCAAAAGTAGTGCAGGAACTACTTTTGCAAATTGGTGCGGCGCCATAAAATCAATGTCGCACCAATTGGAACAGTGCCATTGCCGCCAATAGGCTGTGACTTGTCACGTGATTTGATCTCTCAAATCGCATGACAAATCGCTCCAATGTGAACTGAGGCGGAGACTTATTTTTTCAAAAAAAACGTTTGTAAACAAAAAAAAAATATGTATGCAATGCAAATGTATCAACCAAATTATAAGACAAACAGCAATGTAGAACTTGGAGTTTACTGAATGGATGCAGGATAAACCCACAAATAAAAGAAGATGGTAATAGGGGTTTGCCTTAATACTGGGTGGCTGCATGGTACAGTCAGCGAGAGTCTCAGATACATTTTACAACAGCCTTTTTTTAAATTAAAATTAATTTAAAAAAAAGGCACAAATGACTACGTGCGTTTCCCTTGGAGAAACACCTCTCTCACAAGTAGGTAGGCTCTCTCTGATAGCCCAGGTGACCGGTTGAAGAAATTCAAAAATTTTTCAACTGTAAAGTGGCCTGAAGGGATTGTTATATGTCACACTTACTTGCACTGGCGAAAATATTCTTATTGATACATTTCTCATTGTGATAACTCTTTGCTCAGTGAAAAATAATTATATTTAGTTTTTAGTGTTTATTGGGTTATCTTATGATAAAAGGCATATTTAGGGTTTAAAGGTTAAATATAAAAAAAGGGTTTAGGGATTTGGCCTATGGATTAGAATTATTCCTCTTTATCACTAGAACATTTAGCAGCAGATAGTACGATTGCTTCTTGATCACATGGAATGATACAATGAGTAAACTGTCGTATGTTTCATGTCATCTTCCAGGTGTACTCACAAGTGAACTTGCCCAGAAGTTTCCTCATGTCCAATTTGTGAAAGCTGGAGATGCAGTCACCATTCTTTGTAATAAGACTTCAGACACTAGCTATTTTAACTGGCAGTGGTATAAAGAAAAGGAAGATGGAGGGTTACAGGATGTGGCACGAAGCTCATGCTCATCATCAGCACCATCATCACCATCAGAAAGAATTGTACCAAAATGCACAGAAAAACAGCTTGCTGTAGAGATTCAAAATGTGGAGAGATCTGATTCCGGAGTATATTATTGCTCTGAGCCTGGACTGGACCAGACCTTTTATGCGGCCAACACATTAATTGTTACAGGTAAGAGATCTAGTTCTACTCAATACACATTGCCTGCTAGCATAAAAAGAGATTCTTTTAGCAAAATCTTACCCTCGGGCCCTCAATCTTTCAACTACTATACAGAGGACCAATAAGCCCAGCCATGGCAATACTCACAAAATATATAGTATATGGTTGGTTGGAACTTCAAAAGGTGACAAAAAAAATTGCATCTCCCTGGGAGCTTCCTAAATGCTTTTTAATAAATATTTATTTTTATTAAATGTTCCATAAGACAAAGAAATAGTAGTCGAAAGCACCAAGTACCTTCTGATAATAACCTTCTCTGAAGGAATTCATGTCTATTGCCAGTGTCTCTGATGCGTTTTTGGTGTAATAATATTTCTGCAGTCATTTGAACACACAGGGGTAGATTCATGTAGATCAGCGGATCTTTTGATCCGCGTGATCTATCTTGTTTACGATCCGCCTGCGCCAGTTTTTGAGGCAAGTGCTGTATTCAGAAAGCACTTGCCTCGTAATTAGCCCTGGCGGATCGCAAATCCCCCGGCGGAATGCAAATTCCGCGGCTAGGGGGAGTTTACTATTTAAATCACGCGCGTCCCCGCGCCGATCGTACTGCGCATGCGCCGCCGGCAAAATTTCCCGACGTGCATTGCTTTAAATGACGTCGCAAGGACGTCATTGTTTTCGATGTTAACGCAATTAACGTATGGCCGTATTCCCGGACGACTTACGTAAACGACGTAAAAAATTCAAAACTCGACGCGGGAACGACGGCCATACTTAACATAGGATCCGCCGCACTTACCCCGCATATAGCAGGGGTAATGATCCGCCGGAAAAAGACGAACGCAAACGACGTAAAAAAAAGCGACGGCCGGGCGTTCGGTTCTGAATCGGCGGTTCTCCTCATTTGCATATTCGTCGCGTAGAAAAAAAGAAGCGCCACCTAGCGGACGGCGGGAGAATGCAGCCTAAGAACCGACAGTGTAACTCACTTACACCAGTCGGCTCTAAGGGAGATCTATGCGGAACCTGATTCGAGGAATCAGCCACATAGATCCGAGCGTTGGATCTCACAGATCCGACGGTGTATCAGTAGATACACCGTCGGATCTGTACATGGATCTACCCCACTGGCTTCATAGGGCCAGATTCAGGTAGATCGGCGTAATGTTATGCGGGCGTAGCGTATCTCAGATATGCTATGCCGCCGTAAATTAGAGAGGCAAGTGCTCTATTCACAAAGCTAATTTACGGCGGCGTAGCGTAAATGGGCCGGCGTAAGCCCGCCTAATTCAAATGTGTTTGACGTGGGCGTGTTTTATTTAAAATAAGTGTGACAAAAAATAAAAATAAAAAAAATAAGTGTGACCCCATGCAAATTAAGTTTTTTTAAAACTGCACATGCGCCGGCCGTGAACGTATCCCAGTGCGCATGCTCCAAATGACGTCGCAAAGAGTAATTGAAAATGACGTGAACGTAATTTACGTCCAGCCCCATTCACGGACGAGTTACACAAACGACGTAAAATTTGAAAAATTGGACGCGGTCCCGACGTCCATACTTAACATTGGCTGCGCCATCTTTTTACGCCTGGAAATGCCTTACGTAAATGGCGTATCTGTACTGCGATGGCCGGGCGTATGTACGCGAATTGGTGTATCTAGCTAATTTACATAAATCAACGGAAGCGCCACCTAGCGGCCAGCGTAAATATGCAACTAAGATACGACGGCGTAGGAGACTTACGCTGGCTGTACCTTAGCAGAATTTAAGCGTATCTCATTTTGAGAATACTATTAAAGATACGACGGCTCAGATTCTGAGTTACGACGACGTATCTACTGATACGCCGGCGTAACTCTACGTGAATCTGGCCCATAGACATTTATTTAAGTATACCCCCAAAAAGCTAATACATAACTCCCAAAAACCTAAAACTCATACATAATTTATGCCTAACCTTATCTTAACCATAACCATATTCTAATTGTAAGACAATATGGGCCAGATTCAGGTACAATTGCCCTGGCGCAGAGTATCAGATACATTACGCGGCAGTATTTTACCTGGCTCTAAGACGAATTCAGGTAGATTTCGGCCCGTAAGGTATGGCGGCGTAGTGTATTTCTCGCGGCGGAATCGAAATACGCGATTAGGGGGCGTGAAGCATTTAAATTAGGAACGTCCCTGCGGCGATCGAACTGCGCATGCTCCGTTCTGAAATTTCCCGCCGTGCATTGCGCGAAATTATGGCGTTACGTCAGATTTTTCTGGAGTAGCGTCGTTTACGTACATTTCTATTCCCGGACGAGTTACGCAAAAAACAAAAAAAAAATTGATATTCGACGAGGGAACGACGGCCATACTTAACATGGGCTGTCTAATAATAGACCAGATTTTTGCTTCCCTAACTTTACGCAGCAAAAAGATGACTACAGATGCCGTAAGAGAATGCGAAGGATGATCGTAACTTTGTGGATCGCCGTAAAAAGCTAATTTGCATACCCCGACGCCGAAAATGACACAAACTCCACCCAGTGGCCGCAAAAAGATTGCAGTGTAGATCCGAAGGCGTACGAAGATGTAAGCCTGTCAGATCAAAGCCCGAAGCCGTCGTATCATCGTTTGAGGATTCAAACTAATGATACGACGTGGGTAATTTGAAATTACTCCAGTCTATCAGCAGATAGACCGGAGTAATGGCTCTGTGAATCGGGCCCAATATGTCTATATAGCCAAACGTTTTTCAATTTGGATAACATTAGGAAAGTTAAGGCCCTTGACAGTTTTTTTTTTTTTTTTGGCTTCCTGTGGGACATTGGAGAGCTTTCCTTTCACTTCCTATGCCAGAGAAGAAAACTTTAAAAAGTGAGATACAGTAACTTACTTCATAGACAGTTGTAACCAATCTCTCCAACAGGGAAACAGACAAACACTTTGCAGGTGTTGTATTCCTTCCCTTCTCTATCCAATTTTTTTATTAGAACACTTCAAAAATTGTTTCTTTTTTTCACTGTAACCCAATAATCTATCTTTAATTCCTCAAATTTTGATCTTAATCCAAATCCTAAACCTAACCCTTAAACTTAGCCTGAGGCCCTGTACACGTGATCAGACATGTCCGTGGAAACATGTTCGTCTGATGTGCGTACTCACCATCAGACCAAAATCCCCTCAGACCAGAACGCGGTGACGTAGAACAGTGTTTCTCAACTCCAGTCCTCAAGGCGCCCCAACAGGTCATGTTTTCAGGATTTCCCTCAAATGCCACAGCTGTGGTAATTACTAAGGCAGTGAAACTGATCAAATCACCTGTGCAAAAGAATGGAAAGCCTGAAAACATGACCTGTTGGGGCGCCTTGAGGACTGGAGTTGAGAAACACTGACATAGAACACAACGACGTGATGAAAAAACGAAGTTCAATGCTTCCAAGCATGCGTCGACTTGATTCTGCGCATGCGGGGGATTTTGGTCCGATGGTTTGTGTACTAACCATCGAACCTGTCCAACGGACTGGTTTCCAGCGGACAAGTTTTCAAGCATGTTTGGAAATTTTTGTCCGCTGGAAAACGGTCCGATAGGCCATACACACGATCGAACATGTCCGCTGAAACTGGTCTGCGGACCAGTTTCAGCGGACATGTTCGATCGTGTGTACGCGGCCTAACATTCCAACCCTCAATACAAACTACATTGTTATTAAATTGAAAATTGCACCATTGCTCTGATGCTGGCACCATAATCACATTGAAAATTGTTGGTTCTGAAAAGAAACTATAGAAAAATAAAAAAGGTTCTGAAATGTTGGCACCTAATTAGGTGCCAACATTTCAGAACCTTTTTTTGTTTTTATTCTATTTTTAGTTTCTTTTCAGCATTAGTGATCATAATTACTGATCATAATTCTATAAAATTCTAAAAAATTCTAAAAATGAACAGACAGAAGGGGAATGGAATGGAAAATTAGACTTTCACTGTACTTAAATTTAATTTTATCATTCTGACTTTAAATGCAGTGCTGTCACTTGATTTACATTTCAAACATTCATGAGTTTAATGGAGTAATGTAAAAATTTAGGACAATAATAGTGATAAACTGCAGGGCAAAGAAGTCCAAAATTTCCAAAAATAACTGAATTCTTAGGCCACATACACACGATCAGACCGGTCCGATAAGGCTGGTCCGACGGACCGTTTTCATCAGACCACGCTGAAGTGGTCTGATGGTCTGATGTGCGTACACACCGTCGGACCACAAATCCGATCAGACCAGAAGGCGGTGACGTAGAACAAAAAGACGTGCTGAAAAAACGAAGTTCAATGTTTCCAAGCATGCGCCGACTTGATTCTGAGCATGCGCGGGTTTTTGGTCCGATGCTTTTGCGTACTAACCATTGAAGATTTTAAAGCAAGTTTTAAAACTTTGGTCCGACGGACAACGGTCCGATAGGCCGTACACACCATCGAATCGGACCGGTCTGATCGTGTGTACGTGGCCTAAAAGGTATGTATACAATTTTCTTGTTTAACTGCTTAAAAGTTTTTGCCATCACAATTTAAAGTGGGAAATATCTGCCTGTACTTGAATTCTCATGATGCAAACAAATTAGCATTACCTTCCATTCTACCCCATTTGATTTACTAACCTCTATGCCAGTGTTTCTCAACTCCAGTCCTCAAGGTGCCCTAACAGGTCATGGTTTGAGAATTTCCCTCAGATAAACCAGCTGTGAAAATTACTAAGGTAACGACTGATCAAATCACCTGTGCAAAATAGTTGAATGCCTGAAAACATGACCTGTTGAGGCACCTTGAGGACTGAAGTAGAGAATCACTGCTCCATGCCATTTCACTTTTTGACTTAAAAACTAGAAACAAAGCATTACTATTTTCTGCTGGCAGTTTGGTCTCAGCTATATGGTTAAACATTTCTGGTTAATATATTTGGTGTACATATATTAAATCAAAGATTATTTAACTGTCAAAAGATGTTACGTTGGTATAATATCCCACATCGCATATCCAGTTTTCCCCCAGGTGTGTCCCACTTGTGCTGGAGAAATTGTGGGTAGCCAGGAACTTTAATATAAAACTACCGTGGTCTTGCCCTATTATAACCCAATACTGGCACCTAGTATTTAACCTCATAACGCACGTCCTAAGACTCACAATAAATGCGTTTATCATTGGAGGTGGATTCTGTTCCTTCCCCTCTGAGGATATTGATATCCCACATCCTTTTGGCAGCCCGAATTAACCTGATCAGGCACTGGAAAGACCACAAGACCCCTGATATCCAGGAAACTATCCAACTGAATAACACTCATGGTACCTATGAATTACTCTTTGCATCCAGTGTAGGTAGATACCTAATCACTGACAATTTCTGGCAACCGTGGACAGAGTGGTACAAAAAAATCTCCAGCTCTTGACCTAACGTCAATGTTTGATAAACTTACAAGGAAGTCTCGACTATAGTATATAACTGCAATTACTATTGTTACTTTTAATCTTTGTACTGTTTCTTACTGTCTTTCCTTCAATTTTGGGAGTTCACTGAATTATCAGTTTTGCATTTTTTTTCACATTAACTGTAGCACCTTCTATTCCCACAATAGTACAAACCAATCTTTAAAAATTAGATAAAAAAATAATACAATTAAATAAAGTTCCCTACAGGGCACTTTCATCCCCTTCCTGCCCAAACCATTTCTCAGCTTACAGCGCTGTCGCATTTTGAATGACAATTGCGCGATCATGCAACACTGTACCCAAATGACATTTTTATAATTTTTTACCCACAAATATAGCTTTTTTTTGGTGGTAATTGATCACCTCTGCGGTTTTTATTTCTTGAGCTATAGACATAAAAAGAGGAACATGTTTTAAAAAAAATACTTATTCTTCTACATATTTTTGGTAAAAAATCGCAATAAGCATATATTTGTTTGCATTCTGCAATATTGCGGCGGACCCATTGGACACTTTTGACACGTTTTTGGGACCATTCACATTTATACAGCGATCCCTGCTATAAAAATGCATTAATTACTGTATAAATGTGACTGGAAGTGAATGAGTTACCACTAGGGGGCGATCAAGGGGTTAATGTGTTCCCTAGGGAGTGATTCTTACTGTGGGGGGAGGGGACTGACTGGGTAGGTGACCGATGGTTGTCCCTATGTACAAGGGACACACCATCTGTCTCCTCTCCCTGACAGGATGTGGATCTGTGTGTTTACACACACAGATCCGCGGTCCTGCTCAGTTACTGGGCAATCGTGGGTGCGCATCAGGGCCCCAGTTATGCGTCCCTTAGTGGTTTAAGAAGGCGCAACCTCATAAGACGTTCGCCCAGAACAAGAGCAGTCTGCCTCCCGTCGTCATTTGATGGTGGGCGGTGGACAAGCAGTTAAATTATTTTGAGTTGATCATTGTTATTCATTTAAAGTGAGTAAAGGCTACGCAGATAATTACTGTATTCATAAATGATCCCCAATACAGTATGTGAAATAGTAATAAAAAGTATATTATGGACTCTAAAGTCAACTTTTATAACCATCTCATTGTGAACAAGCAGCAGCAGGTTCCTGAGTGTAGGGTTGGTAAAAATAATTAAAAACGACAACTACTAATATTAATAATAATTAATAATGAGAGATTTTTTTGTTAGTCAAAAGTAGGGAATCCCAACTATAAACACATTGCCACCTACTGTATATATATATTATTGTTTTATTGTTTTTCTTTTATATTGCCAATATATAATTACACATTGGGATTTTGGGGAAGTTTTAATATGACACATCAACTGGTACCTATCATGCTTTCTCAGTAGCAGATGTGTTTGTGGCCCTTTTCACAGATCCTAACGAAGAAGAGCCCACGCTAACCTTACTTTCTCCAGTCGCACAACAAAATGCAGATTCTGGGACAATGGTATTACTGTGCATTGCACTTAACTGGTCCAACAAATGGAGTCTGCTTAAGTGGTCTATCGATGAAAAAGAACTTGACGGTTGGCTAACGCTTGATCCAGATGCCAGTTTGAGAAATCTGATTTTTCTACCCACGAGTGACGTTGAAAAAGCTATCTGTTACATTAAAAACCTTCAAGAAGGCAGAAATATCTCTGTCCATTATTCCACTGTGTCCAAATATCTAACAACAGAAGGTAAGTATTGAAGAAGTTTTTGCCACAGATATTTTAAAATATTTGTTTGTTGCCAAACTTTTTTTTTGACAATCATTAGGGTAAACAAGAGTATATTTAAGTGGTTGTAAACCCTATTCATAAAATCTGACCTAGGCTTATACATCTTGCTTGTAGTGTTTACTTATCTCTTTCCAATGCTCTAAGCGCTATCTCTTTCTCCTGCTCTGTTCCTTTGTTTTTCAGCATCTGAAAAATGTGTGTTGGGGAGGCAACTTAGAGGTAGATAAGCAGAGAGTGTGTCTATTTAGACTACAACTCTGCATGTTCCTTTGTTCCTCTGTTTATGTGGAAGGGGGGTCCCTTTGCTCCAATCAGCTCTCACACAATGTAAACCCAGACTCCCCACCTACTTCTGAAAGAGGAAACAAGATTTCTAACACGATTTGCACTTTCCAAAAAGTGTAGAAAGGAAAAGACAGTGGATATACAAGTAAAACTTATGTAGTGAAATTTGTTTCATCTCTGTGTATGATCTGAGGCTGTTCACTTCACAGGGTACAGTGGCGAAAACCTAAAACACTATATTAGAACTTGGCTGAACAAATACAAGGAAAAAACAGTAATCAATATGGCTTAAAAAATAAAACATATTAAAAGCATATATATTAAAAATGGGGAAAAAGGAGAGAGAAAACCTGTGTAGTTGCCAATATAAGGATGATAACAATAATCTATAGAATATAGTAATATATAAAAAAGGGGATGGAGATACCAAAAATATTGAGTAAACACCATTGGTTAGTAAAAACCAAATTCGGTATTCTGACCCAGTAGATTTAATAAATGTTATAACTTTTTTTTTAATAGACCCATGTTATATAATACAGAAAAAAATATCAAAAACGTGTATTTTAAAAATATAATAAACGAATAAAAAAATAATTAGTAATTAAGGACCACAAACCATTATGGGCCAGACTGAAGGAATTGTTGATGGTTAATTTCCTTCAGAATTAAACTAAAAACTGGATGAGGGGAACTAAACAATATTGCAAGGCAAATAATTGCCTCTCTTAACCCCTCACATCGAAGTGTTTTTATTGCCGACCCACAGCAAGTTTACACCAAAAATTATAAAATAAAATTCTAAGGCATGCGAACATTCGTTTGGAAACCATTTAAGAATTGTCTATAAAAGCGTTCACATCCACATTTAAACCAAATGGGGTGTAGCATTTTATTTTGTGTATCCAGGAAATTTCAAGCCTAGAAATGCTTCTCACAAGGGAGCTGCCTCTCCACTGTGGACAATACTTATCTATACTGTCACGTATCTGATGGTGCGAGCCCGGCGTGCAGGGTGCGGCAGCCCTTGCTCCTCTGATCCCGGGACCCCTGATAGTGCAGACAGGAGGATCGGGACTACAGAGTCGCACAAGCGCCTGATGCTGGCGAGTGCGGGCCCGTGAGCTGAGTCGGTAGTTCCTTGGAGTCAGATTACAGGCTGGTGCAGGTAGAAGATCCAAGCTCACTGTCGGGCAGATGGAAACAGAAGTACAGCAGAAGCGGGGGAGGTGTCCTGTAGTACCGACAGGAACAAGTCTTTGCAGGTAAGCCCCCGAGCGGGATAAGGGTTCAGTAGGAGACAGCGTTGGCACAGGCGTGGTCAGGTTCAGTCCGGGTCGTTCAACAGGCGGGCAGCGGAGGTACAGCGGGTTAGCCAAAGGGGAAGTCAGACAAGCCGAAGTCAGGGCAGGCAGTAGACGGGTCAACAGGTACAAGCCAGGTGGTCAGGATCAGATTCAATCAGGTTCACAGATGCTGGTGTCTCACAGAAACGCTATAGACAGGACAGCAAGAAGCACAGGGATCAGGATTCTTTTAAAGCCAGATTTGGCGCCAAAACGTCGTCTCCACGTGCACGCGCGCCGCCGCCGCTAGTGCGCGCTCCCGTGCACGCTATGGTGCCGCGAATGCGCGCGCCGCTATCGCGAACGCGCGCGCCGTTATCGCGAATGCGCGCCAATGTGCTCACTAGTGGACCGGACTGTCCATGACATTGCCCCCCCCCCAAGGGGCAGCCTCCGGATGCCCAACTGGGCCAGCTTGAGTGGGTGGGCACTTTTAAAGGACTGGATCCGCTTTTTCGCATGTATATTACACTCTGGTTCCCACGAATTGTCTTCAGGCCCATAGCCTTTCCATTTCACTAGATATTGAACCTGGTTGCGCCTCTTTCTGCAGTCCAGGATGGACTCGACCTCGAACTCCTCCTCTCCGTCTACTAGTACTGGTTTGGGGGGACCAGTGTTCCGGTCAGGAAATGGGTCCGAAACGTCAGGTTTGAGGAGGGCTACATGGAAGACCGGGTGAATGCGGAATGTTTCGGGCAGTTCCAGTTCGTAGGCCACGTTATTAATTTTTCTTTTGACTGGGAAGGGACCTGTGAATCTGGGACCCAGTTTCTTGGATGGGCAAGCAAGTTTCAGGTTCGTGGTGGACAGCCACACTAGGTCTCCAGGTTCTAAATTAAGTTCTCCTCTCCTCTTTTTGTCAAACACTTCTTTGTTGTATTGTTGAGTTTTGGTCATTGTCTCCTGTAAGATTTTATTGTTTGTATTGAAGAAATGTAACGTTTCCTGGGCGGCAGGTACTGAACACTCTGGGACGGAGTTGGACATGAACAGCGGGTGGAAGCCATAATTCGCATAAAACGGAGATTGTTTGGTGGCAGAATGGACAGAGTTATTGTAAGCAAATTCAGCCAACGGCAGTAGGGATACCCAGTTTTCTTGAGAGAAGGAGGAAAAACAACGCAGGTACTGCTCCAGAGTCTGATTCGTTCTCTCAGTCTGGCCGTTGGACTGCGGGTGATAAGCCGACGAGAAAGACAGGCCGATCTTGAGGGATCCACAGAGAGCCCTCCAGAATCTGGAAGTAAACTGTACTCCACGATCAGACACAATATTTGCCGGGATGCCATGGAGCCTTACGATCTCTTTGATAAATACCTTGGCCGTTTCCGGGGCCGAGGGTGTGCCTTTCATAGGTAGAAAGTGTGCCATCTTTGTTAGTCTGTCCACTACCACAAAGATAGTGGTAAAGCACTCAGAAGGAGGGAGCTCCACGATGAAGTCCATGGATATCATTCTCCATGGCTTCTCTGGTACTGGCAATGGTTTAAGCAACCCCCAGGCTCTTGAGTTGCCTCCTTTGTTCCGAATACAGGTAATGCAGGACTCCACATATTTCCTGCAATCATTAGAGAGTTGGGGCCACCAGAACATGCGTTGTAGGAGTTCGGATGTCTTGTGCACACCAAAATGACCTGCCAACTCATGATCGTGGCACGAACTCAAAACCTTGACCCGTAGACCTTCTGGCACGAAGATTCTGTCTTGGTGCCACAGTAGGCCGTCTTTGAATTGTAGGTCCGGATCGGGTAAGGAGGTGTTTCCGGACGAGGCTTGTCTGATTTGGGTTAGTAAGTCTTCTTGTAGTAACAAAAAATTTCCTGCTGACAGGATGGTATCCGGTGGGGCGTGGGTTTCCGAGTCTCCGTGCATGCGTGAGAGGGCATCAGGTTTGGTGTTTTTCGATCCCGGCCTGTACGTGATATGGAACGAAAATCTAGAAAAGAATAGTGCCCACCTGGCCTGGCGTGGCTTCAATCTCTTGGCGGCCTTCAGATACTCGAGATTCTTATGGTCGGTAAAGATCAAGATTGGGTGCATTGCACCTTCCAAGAGGTATCGCCATTCTTCCAAGGCGGCCTTGATGGCTAATAGTTCTCGGTCCCCTACGTCGTAATTTCTTTCTGGGTCAGATAGCTTGCGAGAAAAAAAAGCAACAGGGTGCAAGAGAGCCTTAGGGCCCTGTCTTTGTGAAAGAACTGCCCCTACCGCTGTTTCGGAAGCGTCGACTTCTAAAATGTAAGGCAAACTTGCATCGGGATGTCTGAGGACAGATGCGGAGGTGAACAGTCCTTTAAAGGGTTTCAAAGGCCGATTGGGCTTCTGGTGACCAACGGAATCGGACAGTCTGTTTAGTGAGGTTGGTGATCGGGGAGATTATGGTAGAGAAGCCCTTGATAAACTTCCTATAAAAGTTAGCGAAACCAACGAAGCGCTGAATGCCCTTTTTGTCAGTGGGTGCTGGCCAGTCAAGGATTGCGGAAACCTTCTGGGGATCCATCTGAATGCCTTTTACTGAAATTATGAGTCCCAGAAATTGTATGCTGGACTGCTCGAATTCACACTTCTCCGGTTTAGCATAGAGACCATGAACTCGAAGCCGTCTGAGCACCTTCTTGACGTGCTCCCGGTGTCTTTCCAAAGAAGAAGAGAAGATAAGAATGTCATCTAAGTAAACAATAACAAAAAGATCTAGATAATCCCTGAAGATATCGTTTACAAAGTGCTGGAAAGTGGCCGGGGCGTTACAGAGACCAAAGGGCATGACCAGATATTCGAAGTGCCCGAAGCGTGTGCGAAAAGCGGTTTTCCACTCGTCTCCGTCTTTGATACGCACAAGGTTATAAGCTCCACGAAGATCTAGTTTGGTGAAAATTACTGCGGATCCTAGGCGTTGGAACAATTCGGGTACCAAGGGAAGCGGGTACCGATTTTTAATGGTCACTTTATTAAGTTCCCGATAGTCCACACATGGGCGGAGAGAGAGGTCCTTTTTTTGAACAAAGAAGATACCTGCTCCTGCAGGTGAAGTGGACGGGCGGATAAACCCCTTCCGGAGACTGTCGTCTAAATAAGTCTTTAGGGCTTCCAGTTCGAGCTCTGTTAGAGGGAAGATCCTGCCGAAAGGGACCTCTGCTCCCGGGAGGAGTTCGATGGGGCAATCATAGGCCCTGTGTGGCGGAAGGGTTTCAGCTCCCTTTTTGCTGAACACGTCTAGAAAGTCATGGTAAGGTTCTGGGACAACTCGACGGGCCTCTGCATCAGAATCCATGCAGAGCAAGGAGGGGGCTGATGGTGACACTTGCAGACAATGTTCCAGGCAATAAAGAGAGTTGAAGTGAATTGCCCCTGTAACCCAGTTGATTTGAGGGTTGTGGGCGCGAAGCCATGGCATGCCCAGAATGATGGGGAACAGCGGGGAATCAATCACATCTAGGCATAGCAGTTCGTGGTGGGTTCCGGAAATAGTTGTGGCCAGTGGCTGGGTTTCTTGGGTGACCGGTCCAGATTTCAAGATTGATCCGTCCGCTAAGTATACTGAAAGTCCCGAGGCTCTGGAGCGAAGAGGGATCTGGTGTCTGATGGCGAAATTCCGGTCCAAGAAACAGCTACATGCTCCTGAATCAAGGATAGCGCTGGCCTGGATGTTCCCCTCTGGAAGCTGAAAGAGAACGGAAATAGCCAGGTGAGTAGGGTTGGATGGTCCAATAGGTGCATAAGCAGTAGACATGGACAGGCACTTACGGATCTTTACAGGGCAAGTCCTCACATAGTGTCCAGAACCCCCGCAATACAGGCACAGATTGTTGAGCCGGCGTCGCTGGCGTTCTTCGGGTGTCAGAGTAGGGCGAAGAAGTCCTAGTTGCATAGGTTCAGCAAGGTCATGAGGCTGCGGAGGCGTGGGAGCCTGCGGAGTTGGGCTTGGGTAGGGAGGTACCCGCGGCATCATCCAGGTGGGACGAGACGGACCGGTGGCCCTTTCAGTCCTACGCTCTCTTAGGCGCCTGTCGATTTGGATAGTTAAGTTGATCAGGGCATCCAGAGTTCCAGGAACACCCACCCTAGCAAGTTCATCTTTCAACGGTTCCGAAAGTCCCAGGCGGAACTGGTAGCAAAGGGCCGCGTCATTCCAATTCGTATCCGAACTCCATCTTCGGAATTCGGACACATAGTCCTCCGCTGGTCTGCGCCCCTGTTGGAGGGCATGTAAGGCTGCTTCTGCTGTGGCCGTTTGGTGAGGGTCCTCGTACAGTAGGGACATGGCCTGGAAAAAGGTGTTCAAGTTGTCAAGGGACACATCTTTCTGCTCCAACAGGCGGTGGGCCCAAGCTTGTGGTTCTCCAGACAGAAGGGAAATGACAAATCCCACTTTGGTGGCCTCCAGGGAGAAAGTCCGTGGCTGGAGTGCGAAATAAAGTTCACAGGCATTCTGGAACGCTCGATATTTGTTTCGTTCCCCAGTGAAACGTTCTGGCATGGGAACCTTAGGTTCAGGTGGTAGCATGATTACGGCAGGTGAAGAAGAAGTGCCTGTTGTGGCGGAGGTAGCAGCTGGAGCGGACAAGGCCTGAACTCGGGTCTCCAGTCGGGTGTAACCCTCTTGTAAGGTTCGGACGGCTTGGGTCAGACCGTCAAGGTGCCGGCATAGTTCCTGCATTGGATCCGCTCCCTGCGTGGGCTCGGTCATGGCTGTCCTGTACTGTCACGTACCTGATGGTGCGAGCCCGGCGTGCAGGGTGCGGCAGCCCTTGCTCCTCTGATCCCGGGACCCCTGATAGTGCAGACAGGAGGATCGGGACTACAGAGTCGCACAAGCGCCTGATGCTGGCGAGTGCGGGCCCGTGAGCTGAGTCGGTAGTTCCTTGGAGTCAGATTACAGGCTGGTGCAGGTAGAAGATCCAAGCTCACTGTCGGGCAGATGGAAACAGAAGTACAGCAGAAGCGGGGGAGGTGTCCTGTAGTACCGACAGGAACAAGTCTTTGCAGGTAAGCCCCCGAGCGGGATAAGGGTTCAGTAGGAGACAGCGTTGGCACAGGCGTGGTCAGGTTCAGTCCGGGTCGTTCAACAGGCGGGCAGCGGAGGTACAGCGGGTTAGCCAAAGGGGAAGTCAGACAAGCCGAAGTCAGGGCAGGCAGTAGACGGGTCAACAGGTACAAGCCAGGTGGTCAGGATCAGATTCAATCAGGTTCACAGATGCTGGTGTCTCACAGAAACGCTATAGACAGGACAGCAAGAAGCACAGGGATCAGGATTCTTTTAAAGCCAGATTTGGCGCCAAAACGTCGTCTCCACGTGCACGCGCGCCGCCGCCGCTAGTGCGCGCTCCCGTGCACGCTATGGTGCCGCGAATGCGCGCGCCGCTATCGCGAACGCGCGCGCCGTTATCGCGAATGCGCGCCAATGTGCCCACTAGTGGACCGGACTGTCCATGACATATACCTAGTCTTTGAAGGATCCTTATTGTGGGCCAGAAGATACTGTTTGGAAACTGAGTAATTTGGAAAGCCGTTTTTGATATTAGCAATGTGCTCGCTAAGGCATACAGAGAGGGGTTGCTTAGTTCTACCCACATATTGGAGCCCACAAGGGAACTGCATTAAATAAAGGACCCCCTCCATAGAGCATGTGATGAATAGCTAGTTTTCAAATTCTTTTAATATAGTAAATGAAACAAATTTTTGGGTACACCTATGTGTAATGAACAAACTCGACCCATCCTATACTGGTAAAAAACAGTTCGATTTTCAAAGAAACCTTTCTTGAAAACTGAGGGTTCATGACCCCTGAATGAATGAATGAATGAAAAACTTATATAGCGCAGCACATGCGAACTGAATCGCCTCTGGTACCAGTCTGTTCTTAAGTGAGGAAGCTCCTCTATAGATGACCTGAGGAGTATCCGGTAAAACAGTACGCAATAATGGATCATTATTTATATTATATTATGTTTATATTATATTTATAATACGCATATACTGACATTTTGGGATAGAAATGTAGATGTGATGAATTGCCTACAGGATATTGCAATATTGAGATCTAAAAAAGGATGCTGGACTGGCTAGCCTCAAATTTTAGACGTATACCTCTAGTGTAAGATGTTCCATAAATAACTCCAAATCCTCACCATCTCCATCCCAGAGGAGGAGGATGTCATCAACGTACCTTTCCCCCACAAAAGTTGGGGTCTCCGGCAAATATAGACGACATCCTCCTCCCACATGGCCATGAATAGATTAGCCAGACTAGGGGCGTATTTAGCCCCCATCGCAAAGCCTCTATCTTGACGATAGAATTGTTTTTCCTGTTTAAATAAATAATAGAATTGTTTTCAAACCAAAAATAATTGTGCGAAGCCGCAAAGTCGAGCAACTCCATAATAAAACAAATCTGCTCATCAAGAAGGTCAGAATCGCTATATATGTATATAAAAATAAAAAAGGGCCAAGGGGGTACCACTTCCATATAGACTATTAACAAACATTGTAGGACTTAGGAGTAGTGTTGCTCACGAATATTCGCATTGCGAATATTCGCTACGAATATTGCATATTCGAGTATTCGCGAATATCTCGAATATCACGGCGAATATTCGCTATTTCGAATATTCGTATTTTTCAAATTTCGCAATAAATTTCGCAAAAAATTCGCAATCAATTTCGCATTCGCGAATTTCGCAATGGCGAAATTTCGCAATAGCGAAATTTCGCAATTTTTTTTTTTTTTTTTTTATAAAATATCACGAATATTCGATATTTACGAATATTCGCGACCGCATATGTGAAATTTCGCTTTTTTTTTTTATAAAATATACCGAATATTCGTAAATATCGAATATTCGTGATATTTTATATATAAAAAAAAAAAAAGAAATCGCGAAATTTCGCATTAGCGAAAATTCGCATTGGCCAAAATTCGCAATTTTTTTTTTTTAAATATCACGAATATTCGATATTAACGAATATTCGCGAATATTCTTCGAAATATTCGCGAAATATCGCGAAATCGAATATGGCGTATTCCGCTCATCACTACTTAGGAGCGGTACCAGAAAAGGAATACAAATATAAGAAAAAATATATACATTTTAATGTATAAAATTATAAAATTAGACAATGTAACATTTAAAAAGAAGACATTAGACTCTAAATAGAAGATATGGTATGTGCAAATCCCTGTTAGTACAGACAAAGCTGGTCAATATTTCGCTTTTGCTTCCTTAGGACCTATTTTTCAGCATCAAGCAGAGGGACTCTGTGAAAGGGGAAATTATCAAATTTTACATACGAATAATGGGCACAGATATACAACACAAGGATAAAGTTTCTGATTAGCAGAAAAGTGATGCATGGAAAGGAACAATCACTTGTGTCAGCAGAACTCACATATGTATGACATGCCCTATGCCATCCCGGATGCCCGGATTATAACGGAGATCATACAATATCCAGACAGCAAGTCAAAAATCTATATCGTATAAAAAATGTATGGTAAAGATATAGGGCCAGATTCAGGTAGATGAGAGTATCTTTCCTCTGGAGTAACGCTTCTCATTTACGTTACTCTGAAGACCCTTTCAGCGCAAGTCCTGTAATTCACATAGCAGTTGCGCGTAAACTTGCGCCAGAGTAACGATAATGCGCTGGCGTAACCCGACGCAAGTGGAAGTGGGTGTGATCATATGTAAATGATGGGCGGAGCCCGGCGCAGAGGCTTACGTTCAGCGCATCATCCACGGAGCATGCGCAGTGAGTGCGGCTCCACTCGCCCCCTTGTGCGCATGCTCACAACTTCCGTCGGCACCACTTCCTGGGAAACGTCAGCGCAATGCGTTCCGCTGGGCGCTTAAAAGCGCTGGCGGAAACGCCATTCCGGCGCAAAAGTAGTTCCGTTTCCCCCCACCCCAGGGAAGATACTTTTGCACTGTAATGGCTGCTCCCGCTACCCCCAGAGAGAGGAGGAACCTCAACTTTAATACCCAGGAGGTCTCAGTGATTATCTCGGCTATGGAGACGGAGAATGAATTTCTCCATGGCAAAAAAAGCCGGAAGACCAGCCGGGAGAGGAAGCAGGGCATCCTGGAGTCGATTGCTGCCAGGGTCAATGTCCTGGGCTACTCCACCCGGACTGCTGGGGACATACAAAAGAAAATAAATGACCTGCGGCGCAAGGTGAGGGACAAGGTGGCCTCCATCAGGAGGTATGAGAGGGGCACAGGTGGTGGTCCCCCATGTCCTGTCACCCTGACCGCAGAGGAGGAGGTGGTTGCTCGCTGCCTGGAGAGGGAGCAGGTGGAGGGGGTCGCAGGCTATGACTCCGTGGAGGAAGGCACAAGGACAGGTAAGTGTTTTATAATCCCCTATTTGTTGTTTTGCATTTGGGGGGGGGGGACATGTGCCAAGTGTGTGGGACCACCAACATGTGTCTGCTTTGTGTCATCCACAGATGACGGAGCTGGGCCATCATCTGTCAGCCTGCATTCCACCCCATCCCCCCCACGCCATCATGTGCCCGAGCCACTGGGTGGTGAAGAGGTTGTGGAGGAGGAGAGTGGCCACACCACACCTGCCGAGGTGGTTGTGGAGGATCCTGCTGTGGCAGAGCAGGACTTTTCTTTGGTTTTGTCTGTCTCCTCCCCTTCTCCTGGCCCGTCTGTCGTACCCTCCCCCATCCTTGGAAGCCCCTCAAGGGCGACTCCTTCCACCCGAGGACATCCATCTTCTGGCCCCAGGAAGGCGACCCAGAAGACCAGGGGGGTGTCTGATGGTGTCCAGGACCAGTTGGCGAGGGATCACGCCAGGCAGACGGAACAGATGGGGGCCATAGTTGGGCACTTACAGAAAGTGTCTGACAGCCTGGGCTCCGTTGCCAACCTCAGCAACGCAGTGCAGGATGTCAGCTGCAACTGCGCTGCAGTGGTCACCACTTTGGGGGAGGTGCAGGGGGATATCCAGCACCTCACTGCAGCCGTCCAGGCCAACACTGCTGCCATCCATGGGAACAGTGCTGCCATCCGGGAGCAGGGGAGGCTGAGTCGGCGGGCCCAGCATTACCAGGTGACCCGTCAGCTCCGGATGCAGGCCCAGACGAACACATACCTTGGACGGATAGCCAGGGCCTTGGAGGGCACGCAGGCCACACCTGCCAGGAGTGGCCCACCTGGGGATCAGCCACCTCCAGATGCCCCCCCACCCCCACCCACTCCATCCAGGCAGCTGCGGAGCCAGAGAGGGGCCCCCAGAAGAAGCCCCCGGCATCCCCGATGAGGCCTTTTTTTTTTTATGGTTTTATATTATTGTTTTTGACATACTCAGGTCATGAGTTTAATTTTTATTTTTCTCAGGTTATGAGATTTTTTTTCTTTTAATGATCAGGATATGATATTTATAATTTATTTTTGTACTGCACACGGTCAGGAGTGCAGGGGACAGTGTGAATGGTGTGTGAATGTGAGAGGGTGGCACTCCTGAAAGTAAGGGGTGTCACCCTCGGCCGTGGTGGTGAAGTGAACCCCACGGCTGAATGAATGATGTGTGAAAGGTGTGTGAATGGACAGTGACATCATTGGGGCCTTGACGCGGCGTTACTGCTCCCAACTCCTACATGCTGGACTTGGGCTAATCCAATGCGATGTGCATGTGGTGTGTGTGATCCAGTGGTGTACACGCGTGCACTGTCTGTGTGATTAATGTTTTGGTTTAGTGTCCAAAGATGCCTACGGCGAGGACCCTCCTGACTGCTCTTCCATCAGCAGACTGGGTGTCCTCTGGCAGGGGGGGGCTGTGTGGGTCGGGGGTCAGGTCATCACGTATGTCAATATGCAGGCCTTTTTTAATAGCAAAGTTATGCAGAATACAACATGCACCGATGATCTGACACACAAAGGTAGGGGAATACAATAGGGCCCCCCCAGACTTATCCAAGCATCGGAAACGGGACTTCAGGAGCCCAAATGTTTGCTCAACCACTGCACGGGTTTTGATGTGTGCTTCATTGTATTTTCTCTCTCCTCTGGTTTGGGGGTTCCGGAAAGGAGTCATTAGATGGGGTCCCAATGCATATGCAGAGTCACCTGTAAGGTAAAAGACAGGAGAATGTTAGTCATGCATGTGCGATTTCTGTTGTGCATCACGGGAGGGGATAGTCATGCCTGACTCCCTTGTCACTCACCAACCAGCCAGCTGTCCCCATACATATTCTGGTTAAATTCTGCTGGGATGGGGCTCTGACGGTATATGAAACTGTCATGGCTGGACCCGGGGTGTTTGGCACGGACGTGCCATATGAGGCGTTGGGCATCGGCTATCACCTGTACGTTGATGGAATGCCAATGCTTCCGATTGCGGTATATGTGCTCTGTGGCACTGGGGGGCTGTAGGGCCACATGTGTGCAATCAATGGCCCCCACAGTGCGTGGGAATCTGGCAATGTTGTAGAAATCTGTCATTGCCTTCTGCCGCAGCTCTTCAGTGGTTGGTCTGATGAACTGGTTGGACATGCGTCTGAGGATTGCAGGGACAACCTGGTGCACACATCTGCTCATGGAGGATTGTGACATCCCAGCCACCACTCCACTTGTACGCTGAAATGATCCACTTGCAAGGAAATGAAGTGTTGCCAGGACCTTCACCAGTGGCTGCACTGCTTGTGATCGGTGTGTTGGGCTGGTGATGTCATCCTGCAGGGTTGTGGTTAGTTCAAGTATTGCATCTGGGCTGAATCTGAATAGGCGATACACCTCCTCATCCCCCATGCCAAAGAGGTTCATACGAGTGCGGTATATCCTCTCACGTGCCCGCCTTCTTGGTTCCAGGGGACCCATCAGTAGTTCTAGGACCACGAGTGCCCCTGGCATGTTGGCACACAGAGGTGTTGTCCTTGCAAGTGGGGGTGCTCAGCTAGCTCCTATCGTCGGTAACGCTGCTGTAGCTGCTCTCCTGCTGACCTGTGACCGTCTGGAGTAAAGATAAAGCAGCCTTTTGTAGAAATAACTTTGCGCCGGACGGACCAGATACGCGCGGCGCATGTAGCCAGCGTATGGTGCTAATCCGTTCGTGAATTGTGAAAAATACCTCATTTGCATATTTGCAGGGGAAATCAATGGGCGCGACTGATGCGCCCAGCGAAAATAAACGCTGACGATACTCTGGCGTCGGAACGTTCCGCCGGTCGCAAATGAGCCGTTATTGGGCGCATCTAGTTTGGTGGGTACGGGCACATAGAAACGTCGGCGCATCAGCACAGTTACGCGGCGCATATCGAAATACTCCAGCGCAAGTGTTCGTGAATCTGGCCCATAGACTAGATAGATAATATGTGCATTAATATATATCACAGGCCAATTTAATGTTATTTAGTAGGCTAGGGTTGTATTACACGTATAGGTGTCTAACCAGATAGACGTGCTTGAGTTAGTCAATTGGACTACAAGACAATTAGCTGGCAGTTACTATGGAATTCAAGAGGCAGAAAAGCAATCACTGAAAATTACCTTCCAGTGCACTCATATATATATTGAAACAATTAACATAATCAAAGAATGTTACCTCAAAGTATCAAGGCACATATGAAGATGTTATTACAAAAGACGCAATAGGTGACTATCTAGAAAACAGATAACAAGGACCGATATATCCACAAAGTGGAAGAGAGCAGGAAAGAAATATAATAATAACAATAGTATATTGTATACTGCCTAGATCTAGACTCACCAGGATATACTAATTAGTATAGGCCGGGGTCCAATACTGATCAGGCACAGATACGACCAGTATCGCGTCTAAGATAAAATTCCACAGGGGAAAAAACCTAGGTTATGAGGTATTATTGTAGATGGTGACATGACGTCAGCAGTTGCAAACCACAGGTTGTCAGTGGGAATGTAATTAGTCAAAAGAATAATCACTTGATGCAAATCTTTGATGTAAGAAGGCATCTTAGATGCCAATGGTTGGAAGTAAAAATCAATATACCTACCCACCCAGGACGTGATGGAATCAATCCCACTCACAATTGGGCATCCCATGGGGCAGGTAAGATGTTTATAGATTTTTGGTAGGTAGTATATTATTGGCGTGTGGGGTGCTTTGGGGATAAGGTAGGATCTTTCTTTTTTATATAGGATACCCTGTTCGAATCCTCTCTGTAAAACGACCTCCAACTCTTTATGATAGACAAGTTTGGGGTCAGATTTCCATGGGGTGCATGTATCATGATCATCCAAAATGTTATACATTTCCAATAGATAATCACTCCTATTTAATATCATGATAACCCCCTAATCAGCAGGTCTGATAACTAGCTTTTTATTGTTATAAAAGGAGTCTATACCAGATGAAAGGTCCCGATTCGATCTAAAATTTTTGATAGGCATCTCTTCAAGGTCCCTAAGAAGAACATCCCTAAAGACATTTATCGAAAGGGGCCAAAGCCCCAAGTGGATTAAACAATGAGGCATTTGAAAGCCCTGAATGTAGATAGTCTGTAGACACTAATCTAGTGTCTTTAACCACTTAAGCCCCGGACCATTATGCAGCTTAAAGACCAGACCAATTTTTGCTAATTCTGCACTGCGTAGTTTTAACTGTCAATTGCGCGGTCGTGCGACATGGCTCCCAAACAAAATTGGCGTCCTTTTTCCCCCACAAATAATAATATTTTTTTTGCGCTATAAATAAAAATAGAGCAAAAAAAATTGAAAAAATTCAATATTTTTAAATTTTTGCTATAATACTGTAAATATCCCCCAAAAATATATTAAATATTTTGGGCCAGATTCAGGTACATCTGCGCATTATTGGACCGGCGTAGCGCACCGCCTTTAGGTTAGACTTGCGCAATGTAGCCGTGCAATCACCCTATTCTCGTCGCTTTTACGCACAAAATTGCGCATGCGTAACGTTATTTCAGAGGCGTAAGGCGGAGTATTACAAATTGGGAAGGACTTGGGCGTGTTACATTGAAATGAGCCGTGACCCCATGCAAATGAAGGGCCGGCCGGCTCGTGCATGCGCGCTTGAAGCAGACCATGGTCAGCACCTCTGTGCGCATGCTCACAACTCGGGAACGGCGCAATCAGTGAAATTGGAAGTGGACTAGGGCAACTTAGTGAACTATGCAGACAGTATAGACAGACACAAACGCACTTCCTTTGCAAAAGTACATCCCTTTGTATCCCTCCCTATACAGCAAGGTGCTTTTGTTTATTAGCGTTTGTTTGTTTGTTTGTGACGTGTCTTTGAGATATTTGGGGACTGTTTTGCAGAGTGATTTTTGTCTTTTATGTGTTTTATTTGTTGTTATTTTGTTTAAATTATATTTTTGCTGGGCATTTTTTATTTTTGCTCGTCATTTATTTTATTTTTTTGGTTCTGTTTGTGTATGATTTTGGAATGTGGGGGTGATATTCCTGCGGGAAAAGGGGTGTCACCCTCATTTGTGGTGGAGAAGTGAAACCCAGGTCTGTGTGAATGGTGTATGAATGTACAGTGACATAATTGGAGCCGTGGCATGGCGTTGCTGCTCACAAGTCCTGCATGGTGGACTGGTGCCAATCCAATGTGATGACGATGTGGTGTGTGTGTGCTAGGGACCACAGTGGTGTGCATGCATGCATTCTCATTGTGCCATGATTAATGTGTGTGTGGCATGAGATGGGGTCATGAGATGGGGTCCCAGTGCATATGCAGAGTCACCTTGAAGGGAAAAGACAGGAGGATGTTAGTAGTGCATGTGCCCCTTGTAATGTGTGCATCATGGGGGGGGGACAGTCATGCCTGCCACCCATGTCACTCACCAACCAGCCAGCTGTCCCCATACATGTTCTGTTCGAAATCTGTGGGGATGGGGCTATGATTGTATATGTAGCTGTCATGGGTGTCATGGGTAGTGTCATGTGTTGGGCTGGTGATGTCCTCCTGCAAGGTTGTGGTTAATTCCATGATGGCATGAGGGGTGAATCTGAAGATGCGAGATACCTCAGAATCACTCATGCCATAGATGTCTATGCGTGTGTGATATATCCTCTCCCGTGAAGAGTGAAGAGTGAGGGGCTTGTATCAGATAAGAATATTGTATTAGATTAGATTAAATTGTAAAGTTTATATAAGCAAATAAAAAGTAAAAAAAAAAAAACATCTCCCGTGCCCTCCTTAGTGCCCTCCTCAGTGCCCTCCTCCTTCTTTGCTCATCTAAAGTCAGTAGTATAGCTATGAGCATGGATGCCACTGGAATGTTGGCATACAGTTTGTTGGGCAACACGTGTGACTGCTGAGCTCCTCACTAACAGTGTTGCTTTATCTGACATGTAGACGATTTTTCTCCTTTTAGACCAGCTTTTATATGGTCTAATTTTAGACAGGACATTTTGCTGTTGCGCACACTGCGTAGCCTGCGCTGCCCCAACGTTCTTTTGTGGAACCCCCGTAAGTCCCTCATTAGCATATTTGACTAGCAAATCAATGGTCTGTCTAGCTGGACAAAAAAAAGTAGATTTCTTGCGTATCTCGTTTTGGGGATGCCGTGCATCGAAAGGCACGCGCACATTTAGACTTACGCACGCGCATCTCCTGTTGCGCAGGCGTAATCGCTCTGTGAATCTGGGCCTTTATTCCTCAGTTTAGGCCGATAAGTATTAGTCTACATATTTTTGGTAAAAAAAATTGCAATAAGCATTTATTGATTGGTTTGCGCAACATTTATAGCGTCTACCAAATAGGGGATAGTTTCATTGCATTTATAAATATTTTTTTTTTATAATAATGGTGGCGATCAGTGATTTTTATCATGAATGCGACATTATGGTGGACACATCAGACACTTTTGACACTATTTTGGGACCATTGTCATTTTTACAGCGAACAGTGCTATAAAAATGCACTGGTTACTGTAAAAAAAAACTGGCAGTGAAGGGGTTAACCAGGAGGTTAAGTGTGCCCTAATGTGTGATTATTACTGTAGGGGGGCGTGGCTGGGTGTGTGACATCACTGATCGTCATTCCCTATGACAGGGAACAGATGATCAGTGACAGGCTCACTAGGAAGCACGGGGAAAGGTTTGTTTACACTTACCTCTCCCTGTTCTCTCTCTTTGTGACCCAATCGTGGAACACTGGCAGCGATCGGGTGCACTGTTCCCGTAGGGACAGTCACGGAGAAGAGGACCGGGATCTTAAGGGGGATGTACATGTATGCCCTTGTGCCATTTTGTTGATGTATATCATCGTGCGGCGATCCTCAAGCGGTTAATGGGGTTGGAGAGCATATAGCGCTTGATGTTAAGCTTCTGTATAAATTTATGCACATCCATATAGGTCTCAAACTTGTTGAGCCCACGTGGAGGTGCAATTTTGAGACCTTTATCGAGCATGCATTTCTCTGAATCGTTTAGAGTTGCTGTGCTCATATTAAAGATCCCTGTTCCAGCTATGTTTTTTTTCCTTTTTGTTCGTACCCTTTCCCCTCCTCTAATTCCTCTCTTTGGTCTACAGGACGCTTAATGCCCTGACCGGGCCTGTGAAAACCCCACTGATGGGGGTCCCGGCTAAGTTGGTCATAACCTGCATATTCTAAAGCACTCCCATTCGTGGAGCCTTGGGGCATGGGAGGGCCACTATTACTTCTCATATGATAGGAGGCAGTATTTATTGGATCAAAATCTACTGGTGGGCAGTTCAAATACCATAGTAGAAAGAAACAATTTTGAGTGCTCACTAGTAAAATCATAATCACTCCAACCATCCAGAGTCCTAGGTGGATCAAAATGGCTCGGGCCAGCCACATAACCAGGGCCATATCCATAGTTATTATGGTGCATTTGTCCGGGACCCTGAAGGGGTGGGAAACTAGGTCAACCTCAATTAAAGTGGGAACCCTGTGTCCGCAACTGGGCAGGATGCCCCTGGCTAGTAGTGGAATGATAATACGAAGTACCACGACCCGACCCCCCCCCCCCCAGAGCTCTGATTGGACTTCTAAGGGAGTTGGAAGAGTGGCTGGTGATAGTTAGTTGGAGGCCCACCTCTGCCATAAGTCTGCGTTCTGTAAGGGGATTGGTAAGCTCCCTCTCTTGTTCTAGTCTGAGGTCTCCGAGTCCTTGCAAAAATAAACATCTGCAATTTGTTTCATTCCGAATAATTTATTTTAACTAATTTTGACAAATTAGTTAATTCTGAGACATCCAAAATCGAAACCTGTTTAACTAATTTTACGAATATTCGTAAATAAATTTGAAAATCGAAGAAACAGAAAATTTGAAAATCAGAAATAGCAACTATTAAATTATAGGTATTGGAATTTGCTTTCAAATTTGGCTGTTAGCGAACATAACGAATACGAATTTACCCAAAGTTCCAAATTATCTGAAATAACATTGCATCTAAATGAATGGAACTTAATGAATTAATAAATAAAAAATAAATCGATAATACATTTTTTTTATTATTATTTATTATTAATAATTTCCATTCCATCAGTCTAGAAGCGGCATTCAGTAGCCAATTTTTAAATGTAATTCCAATACCTACAATTTGATAGTTATTAGTTAGTTAATTATTTTGAATTTTCGGATTTTATTTCTTATTTTCGGGTGTTCAACTTTACAAATTTTCGAATTTACAAAATTATGAATTTTTAATTTTTGAATTTACAAATTTTCGAATTGCAATCATAACAAATGACCCGGAAAAAAAGAAACAAAAAAAATAATAAATAAAATTAAAAAATGTATTTTTCAGCAGTGCACATGTCTAAAAAATAAGGGTGTTGTCTTCCCTCTTTCCCATTCTATCCCCATTTTTTTTTTAAATACTGTAAAGCTGAACTCTTAATTCAAAACTTCCCTTGTAGTGGGGCTCACTCTGCAATTGCAAGGTTAAATACTCATTTAAAACAAAACAGTTTTACTTTACTTACCTTACTCCTTACCTCCCCGGCAGTCAGTGCTCTCCTCTAACCTTCAATTCAATGAGTTGTGGGTAAATGTCAACATCCTCACTTACAATATTGGACTCATGGTTTTGCATTGTACCTGATGATGCCAGAGTACGGCCAATGTACAGAGCACCAAAGAGACGAAGATTCAAGGACAGTTGCATGGAGAGGATGGAGTCTGCGGGAGCATGGGGATAAGGTAAGTAAAAAAGCATTAAAAGGCATCCTAGACGAAAAAAAAGCATTTAACCCTTGAAGTGTAAAGGTAGCCCCATTGCAAGGGTGATTTGAGAACTTGGAACATACCTATATCTTCTCTGACAGTTGAACTTGGGAGTAAATGCCAGCAACCACTAATAAAATATAAATGAATATTGAGTCTGTGCTTGTAAAAAGTTATATTGTAGTTGGCTATATACCGTATATTTAACCAAAGTATCTATTATTCATGGTGCAAGTAAAGAATTTAAAATAAAACAAATAAGTGGTAGTTTTGGATAGATTTGGGAAGAGTAAATGCTTCTGTTCAATTGGCATTACTGTTTGTGATCCAGTTGGTAAGATTTAGCATCACGTCATGTCCCTGTGACTGCACCGGAACAGGAAAACACAAACAATAATTATAACCTCACAGAGGTTCCAACTTTTCTCCATTTTACAAAAATGGTCCCCATTTGGTCCCCATTGGAGAGATCCACCATAATTTCCAGTCCCATAAGAAACAGAAATACCCTTGATGAGGATAACAAATCGTAATTATAACTCTTGCAAAGGTAGCTAGTAGAAGTAAGCTAAATTTAACTGGACCTGTTCTGTGATATGGACGACCTTTCGCTACCCACCAAGTATTTCTATTCATTTGCCAGATTCACCTGATTCAAATAATTTGCCGCATATCTGTATTTACTATTCTGAGAATAGAAATTCAGGGCACAGTTATATTTGTCTTATGTATAGTGGGTATTACAGCCATAGGTCCCCATATGGGTTTGGACGTGGGTAATTGTCAACTTTATTATGTGTTCTTATTCAGAAATGGCCCAATGTACTTTACAAATAAGAATATTAGTCTTAAATCCTAATTGTGTGTTAGGTTCCGCTTTCAGGAACTGCCAATGATTTTCACTATCATGGTGGTGAACGGCTATCAAATGTACATAATTCTAAGCCCTACAAATGGCCATATTTACCAGCTATCCATAAATATTCTGTTTTCTGTAAAAACTGTATATTTTTGACCTTTATATTTTTAAATAGATTTGTGCTGATAAATATGGCAATCTCCTTACTTATACCTCTAACTTATATATTTTGTGTATGCTAATCCAAAAACTCTTTAAAAGCATTATTGTTGTAGTGCATCATCTACAGCACTGAACTTCACTAACTCCATCCTGCGTCTTTACTTTTCAAGATGACCAAAATGACCAAAGTCAGTGTTATATTGTCGTGTATGTGGGATTAGGCTTTGCGGCCCTTCTCCTAGTGATACATCAGATCATCCTTGCCAAAAGACGGGGAAACGTGTGTAAAAAGCATTCAAACAAGCAGACTCGTCCTGGTAAGTGTATACCAAATATTGATAGTTACCAAAATGTATCTTTATGCAGTCACGAGACTAATGCCTATTTTCTCACCATACTCAGATGCAGGTAGAGGCTCCTTTATTTCCTTTTCCAACCAACTCCCTAAATGCCGAACATGCTCAGGGTTTCTCTGCTTCAGATCCAGGAAATACCCAATTTCCTCACGGTAGATCAGGAAAGAGATTTTTCCCCTGCTGCAGCAAATATTTTTTTTTTTTTGCCTTCCTCTGGATCAACTATCGGTATGGGATTGTATATATGGAATATGTATGATTTTCCCCCGCCTTTTATTGGTTGAACTAGATGGACTTGTGTCTTTTTTCAACCTGACCAACTATGCCTCCCTTTTTCAGCAGCTCAGGCCACACCAGATGAGGCAGAGTTAGCTGGGCAAGGGATATGCAGCCAGATAATAGGCCCTCCACTGTCAGAACTGCCATGCAGGCAGCTAGGCAGGAGCCCAATAGCACCCAGCTGCTCCAGAAAACCCAATTACTGTGGGGAACACCTCAATTGCTACCAAAATCCTCTAGTTTCAGTATCATTGGGCCTGGGAAACTTCTAGCTGTTTACCTGTTTTCCCAAACCATGTACTTCACTGAGAGGGATGTTTTTTTAGAAGGAAAACCCCAAGTATCTTTTTGTGTTCTGAACTGATTTATTTAAGTAGTGATTTCTAGTTATACTCCGTGTAGATAAATACTAACACACAAAGTTGACTTTATGCACACATTTAACACCCCCTTCCTCCAAGGTATCACTTATCCTTAACAGTTGTCTCCCTATCACATAAACCATCCTTTCCCCCAACCTTAACATTTAACCTAAATTACCCCATAAAAATTGAGTCTACGTAAAGCCAAAATGTTTTCATTTTGAAAAGAGTGAAGATCTCCCAAAGTTAGGGTATGCCTCTTAACCACTTAAGCCCCGGATCATTTTGTAGCTAAAGGACCAGGCCACTTTTTGCGATAAGGCACTGCGTTGCTTTAACTGACAATTGTGTGGTTGTGCAACGTGGCTCCCAAACAAAATTGGTGTCTTTTCCCCACAAATTAAGCTTTCTTTTGGTGGTATTTGATCACCTCCGCGTTTTTTATTCTTTCCGCTATAAACAAAAATAGAGCGAGAAAAAAATTCAATATTGTTTACTTTTTGCTATTATAAATACCCCCAAAAAATATATATAAAAAAAATGTTTTCCTCAGTTTAGGCTGATACGTATTCTTCGACATAATTTGGTAAAAAAAAAAAAATTGCAATAAGCGTTTATTTATCGGTTTGAGCAAAAGTTATTGTGACGGATCTCAAATACCCCAGATGGGCACATCCGCTAGACCTGTGTCTCCTGTCCTCCAAAATGCACTCGCAGCCTGCAGATTTGCCATAACCAGCCCTTAACCCCTCAATCACGAGACAATCCACACAGGTGTTGAGGGTTAAACATGCAGAGCATAAACTGTTTATTAAATACAAAACATACAGTTTTACACTCAGTTAGGGACACTCCCCTAGCCTTGTCATAGAGGGGAGGGGGTAGGGGACAAGGAAGGACCAATGGGAATGGAACACTTGTACATTGAAACAGTCTACAGATAAACATAAAGGGATAATGGTAAGCAGGCAGTCTCTCAATACACATCCTCTGCGGAGAGAGGTCTCCAGTCCAGACCATTGTCTATGTGCCATGAACCAACACAATTAGACACAGCAACAAGAGGGGGGATGGGGAAGAAGGGATGTAGCATTACATTATCTCAATGCCAGCCAACTGTCCCCAGGTCTCCAGTCTCTTCTGGGCCATAATCTGTGGGTAAGAGGTCTGCCCACAGTCCCTTCCAAAACAAACAGTGACAGTGGGTTCTGTCAAAGTTATAGTGTCTACAAAATAGGGGACAGTTTTATTAATATATTTTTTTACTAGTAATGGCAGCGATCAAAATTTTTTATTGTGACTACAAAATTATGGCAAACACATCGGACACGTTTGACACATTTTTGGGACCATTGCCATTTTTACAGCGATCAGTGCTATAAAAATGCACTGATTACACTGATTACTGTGAAAATGACACTGGCAGTGAAGGGGTTAACCAGTCCTAGTGTGTGATTCTTACTGTAGGGGGGCATGGCCTGGCATGACACATCGCTATAACAGGGAACAGACGATCACTGACACTGCCACTAGGAAGAACGGGGAAAAATTGTTTACACTTACCTCTCCCGTTCTTCAGTTCTGTGACCCGATTGTGGGACACCGGCAGTGATCGGGTCCACGAGTCCCGCGGGCGCAGTCACGGAGCTCAGGACCGGATCACGCGTGCGCCGCTCTGCCAACATATATCGTCGTGGGGCGGTCCTTAAGCGGTTAAACAACTGTCCCCAGAACAAGTTTCCTCATTCGATTATTTTTCTTCAACTCCTGTGACAACTTAGAAATTTTGGCTATTTCCTTGCCTTCTGCACTTGTCACCATAAAAATTGGAGAGAGTGAATCTTCCCCATGAGGCTATAATATTAAATACCCAAGATTCCACCCCAAGCTTTAACCCAGATAGGGCCATAACCATTCACAATACCCACATTTTTGAGTCAACAACTTATTAGGTTAATATTTACCTTATGTACTGTAAGTGTCCACATCCCAGTAAAGCTCCTGGTATGCCCTGTATAATGGCAGTTGACACTCTGTATTGTATGCTCCTTCAATATGCAAAGTGTGAGGAAAAATGCTTTTGATCTTGACTATTTAAAACTTGAGACACCAGTCCTTTAATTTCAGAACTTCAAATGTAAGTTCACCTTTACAGAAAATCTGTAAGGTGGACTTACACTGGACCCCCTTCCCCACCCCCACCCCCCCGGTCTGTCCCGCTGACCCGGAGTCCCACGATTACCCGCTGTGAGACATTGGATCAGTGCTTTACCGGCCCAGAGATCCCATGTGACCTGATGAGTGTCCAGTCAGGCACCCAGCACTGAACTGTGGGGGGGATAGGAGAGAGTCATGTGTCATATTCTCCTCCCATATCTGTAAACACCATTTTTTTTATTTTTTTTTGGGGGGGGGGGGGGATTAAATTGGACCTTGCACTATAATGCAAGGTCTTATGATATCGGGCCTCTCCCATCTTATATAGCCACATAATAATATAAAAAAAAACTGGAAACCAAGGTTATAAAATATACCTAATTTACAAATGGCTTCCGCACTGCCAAGAGTGACTTTGCAATCCTTCCTACGAGGTCCTTGAAAACCCATATACAGAATCTCATAAACAATGCTTCAATACAGTGAGGAGATTTGGTACTCTAAGTACTCCCAAAATCTTGCAAGAAAAACCGTGACATTACCCCTGCCTAGGCACCACAGGTAGCTGGGTGGGAGGAAGGTAAGTACCAATATATTTACTTTTTTTTCACAGGCCTAAAACATTCACACAACAATTGGATTTGAGGGTCGGGGCTGATATAATAAGCATAACTTGCATTTTAGTGCAAGTTCTACTTTAAGTGAATATAAGGGCGCACTGCATAATAGAGATTGAGCACCTAGACCAGATGATTTTTACTAAATATGATTGTAGAAAGATGGAAAAGGATGCTTGTAAGGTTCTATACTTACATATTATGACTTATTTAACTAAGGCTACTATTTATTTTTGTCTCTAGAGCGAGCAGTGAGATTTCGTCCAGAGGATGAGATGGTAAGTCAAGAAGCATCTCTAAATTTAGGTGACCATTTTTTTTTTTATTTGACCATGTCCACTTTGAATGGGGTGGGACAGTGGCGAGGCAACAACAAGGTCAACAGCGGGACACAAAGCACGCTGTGTCGAATGGTGAGTTTGACCAAATTGTGCTGACTGTGTGAGAGGGTTTTAAAGAGGTATGTTAAATAAAACCTGAGCCCACTCTGCATATTACCTTACAAACAAAAATGTCCCTACCATCCCTTCTCCCCTTTACCTGACAATGCTTATTTACAGTAGCGTCACTAGGGTTGGTGTCATCTGGTGCGGAAAAAAATGGTGTCACCCCCCACCAACTATAGTACCCCCTCAGTACCCCCCTCCACTAACTACAGACCCCCCTACCTCAGTATAAACCTCCCCCTCAGTACAGACACCCCCAATTCAGTGCAGACCCCCCATCAGTACAGATCCCCCTCAGTTACAGACACCCCCCTCAGTTACAAACACACACACCCTTAGTTGCAGACCCCCCAGCAGTACAGATCCCCCTCAGTTACAGATATACCCCCTCAGTTGCAGACCCCCAGCAGTACAGACCCCCCTCAGTTGCAGACCCACCAAGCAGTAGATGCCCCTCAGTTACAGACTCCCCAGCAGTACATACACCCCCCTCAGTGCAGACCCCTGCTCAGTTACAGACCCCCCTCAGTTACAGACACCCCCCAGTGCAGACACTCCCAGCAGTACAGACACCCCCCAGCATTAGATACCCTCTCCATCAGTATAGACGCCCCCCTTACCTTACAGACCTTAAGAACAGCAGATACACACAGGCAGCAACGTGTCCCTTAAGCGTGGGCTCCCCCTCCTCCTCTGTGGATGTAAACAGAGAGGAGGGGGCAGCGGCTTCACTCCACTGAGGGACACAGCCGCTGCGTGAGCTGCAAGGCACAGGACCTTCCAATGACACCCCCCAGGTTCCTCCAGGGAAACTCCAGGGCTTCCCACACACTCGTCTCACTCCTCCACCTAAAGTTTGTAGGAAGCATCTCCGTTACCAAGGGAACTTCGGGTCGGGGGCCGAAATCCAACCTCGGATATTCCTGAGCACTCAGCCAGAGGTGGGGCCAGACTAAAACTTTCCACCAATAGGAAAATGTTGCGCCGCTCAGGCCTCTGATCTGTGTGGGGAAAAAGACCCCACCCTGAAACTTCAGAAGACTCCCCCCACTGAATAGAGGATCACAGTGGTGCCGCTACCCATGGGTGTCACCCTTCTGGCAGGTATCACCCGGGTGCGGCCCTCACCCCCGCACCTGCCTAGCAACGCTTCTGCTTATTTACCGACACACATCTACAAGGAAGGACCAGATAGCATCTACTTCATGCCATATTTAAAATAGCTTAAAAATATTTCAAGTAGGGACCAATTTAGAGACACTTGGCAGGTGCAGACAGCATCCTCAAATCAGGGACTGTGCCCAGAAACTGGTGATTTCTGGTTACCCTGCTCTAAATGGTATTAATTTACTAAGCAGAAAAAACTGAGCTGGCATCTCAATACTTTTTGTTCTCTCTTTTCTTTTTGATCCCCCCCCCCCTTCTTTTCTTCTGTGTGTCTTTTTTTACACTAGCTCCTTCTCTCTCTTTTTCGTTCTTGCTTTTGCTATTTCTCTCCTCTACCTCCCTTTCTTTCACTACCAGAAAAAAAACAATGAACATAAGTCTAGTGCACACCGTTTGGCACATTGGTTATATTTTGCTGTGTTTCTTTTTCAGGTCACCTATGCTCCTGTTAAAGGATAATCAACCACTTGAAGCCTCTAGAAGTTCCTTTGGTGTTGCAGGGCTTAATTTTTGGGGAATTCTCATTCTTTTAACTGCTCAAAAGTGACAAATTGTGGAGAAATTCAACCTCCAAATTCAATCTGCTCTAACAAGCTGGAAGTAAGGATATTGGGGCAGATTCACAGACATTTTGCTTAGCGTAGCGTATCAGAAATACACTACGCCGCCGTTTTTTACCTTGCTCTACGTGGAATTCAGGTAGATTTTCTACGGTAAACGACGGCGGAGTAGTGTATTTCTCCCGTCGCAATCCATCTGCGCGAGTAGGGGGCGTGAAACATTTAAATTAGGCGCGTTCCCGCGGCGATCGATCTGCGCATGCTCCGTTCGCAAATTTCCCGCCGTGCATTGCGCGAAATCACGTCGTGACGTCATTCGTTGTTTATGTAGCGTACTTTACGGGCGATCCACGTCCCGACGAGTTACGTAAACAAAAAATTTTTTTAAATAAATTCGAAGCGGGAACGACGGCCATACTTAACATGGGCTACGTAAAGTTAGAGCAGCAAAAAGCTGCTCTAACATTACGTATAAAAAAATAGACGAAAAAGATTGCGACGCCCGCTCGTATGTTCGTGAATCCCCGTAAAAACACATTTGCATATCCCGACGCATCAAAACGACGCGAACTCCTCCCAGCGGCCGCAAATAGATGGCAGCGTAGATCCGAAGGCTTACGAAGACGTAAGCCTCTCGGATCGAAGCCCGAAGCCGGCGTATCATGGTTTGAGGATTCAAACTAGTGATACGCCGCGCGAAATTTGAAATTACTCCTGTCTAACCCCAGTTAGACAGGCGTAATTGTTTTGTGAATCTGCCCCATTGTTTACTCATCAGGTGTAAAAGTCACAAACTGGAAAACCTATGAAAGAACTAAGAAGCATTTTGTATGGTAGACATTTAAATGGTAACCACTTTTGTACCCAGAGAGATGCTAGATCCTGATGAGGAAGCGATGTTCTGAAGTAATGCCCAGTGGAAATGACCCAGCATTAGGGCAAAGCAGAGGAAACTGAAAGCTGGTATAAATCTGGGTGCCTGCACATCCTACTTGTTAGAAGCCTTTACAATCTCTGTAAAGAATGCAGCTTGGTCCCCTCCCTGCCCCTAGCTTGTGGTTGGCCAGTAAGGGAGCAGCACCAAACTGATAACCTTGTCAGCGTATGTACATTCGGCAAACATGACGGGCCCATAGCCAATTTCTTTTCTAGTTCTATCAAATGGAGCATTACAAGAACCCGCTGATTACCAAGTCATAGACTCGTACAGTAGTTATATTTAAAAAAAATAAAATAAATGCATTTATTGGCGTTTTTATGACCGCCTGGAGTTTAGCTTTTATAAAAAATATACAACAAATATATATGTTTCAAATGATAAAATTGCATAACATAGATCTAAAACATTGCTAGTGTGTGTTTATTTGGTAAGATTTGTGGTCAATTGCACTATATGTATCATATTTTACAGAACCATTGCAATCTATTTTAACTTTTTTTTTGTTCATACATGTTTATCATGCCATTACAGTATAAGAAGTTGTACCAGTCATGATAGATTGAATATTACATTACCAAGAATTTTTGAATACTTTTTTTATTGCATTCTAAAATGATGTACATTTTAAAAACAACATTTCAAATAATCTTTGCTCCCCAAGCTCATTATTCAGCTAATATGTGTAATTGTATTTCTCTGTTTGCTATAGTCTACAGAGAATCTATTACCGCAGATCCCTTTAGGTTAAATTAGCCGTATAAACAAAACCAAGACTAGAAATTTGTGAAGGGAAAAAAAACAAAAAAATAAAGCCAGACATAGTTACTATTCTATAATCTTTACATCTTATAACTTATGTTGTGGTCCTTCCATTGCTTCTCCTGCAACGTTGGCAATCAAAGCCTAACAAGTGTTCTAACCCTTCCCTTTCCCCTAAATCCAGCTATTCTGTACAAGAGCCAAGGCTCTCTCAGCTCTCTCCCTCCTCATTGGCTCAGATATAGCAGTGGGAGCTATTGGCTCTTGCTGCTGTCAATCACAGCCAGTAACGAAGGAGAGGTGGGTCTAAGCCCCGCTCTGTGTGTCTTATGGACACACAGAGTGGAGCTCAGGAGCAGACAATCATGAGTTCCTTTATAGAAAGAGGCTTGCTATGGGAGCACTTGGTGGGGGGGGGGGGGGGGGAGAGGCAGGAGCGAGGGTGGGGGACCCCAGAAAAACATTGCACAGAGCAGTGAAGTATTACATGTTTTAAAAAAAAAAAAACAAGCATTTGCTAATTATTTTAATATATAAATGGAGCCGGTGGTTATTTATCGCACCTTTTAAATATTAAACTGTATAATAGGTTTGAGTTCAAAGACCTTTAAAAATAATCCCTCTTTCAGGGTGATGAATCATGTTGTTGTTTTTTCAGTTAATGATGATATTGTCATTCCTATTATGTTTTGCACATGGTGGGTAGTGTCAATGCCAAGTATATGGTCTGCCCTGTATACTATCCTCAATGTCCTGTAAATGGCCATTAGTGATATATAGCTTCACTATAATAGATACCACAACTGATGAAGAAATTTATATTGAAGTTCCCTGCAACAGTATTTACATTTTCTTTATTTGTGGACCATATTTACCAAAAAATAGTAAGAGGGGAGCAACAGATAATTATTATTGTCAGGAACTGGGTCACCTGCTTATGGCCCTATGCTTCCCAGAACAGAAAGTTGTAGTTCCAGTGTCCACCAGTGGGTGTCTCCCAGAAGCCAGCAGTTTCTAATAATCAGTCTCCACCTGATGCTGGTTGCTGGGAGGGTATTTAGTCTCTCCTCTGCTTATATATTGTACATAAGTGTTTTGCTTTGCTGTACTAATTTAGATGCTACTTGTCATTTATCCTGATATCGCTCTTGCCCTACATCCTGTATCCTGCACCCTGATGCTTTTTATCTGCTCCCCTTATTCCTGATCCCAGTTCTGGTTTTGCCCTCCCTTACATCTGCGGTATTCCCTGTGACTTGTGTTTCTCATTTCGAATACATTTTATTATTGCTAGGTGGTTAGCTATTTTGCCATTCTGTTAATTTTTTACTTACTGGTATATCTTTATATTAGCTGTTTGTTGGTGTTCGGATGTCTTATATTTTACTATTAATAAATTCACTTTAATATATACTATATATATGGTTTGGTCTCATGTTTCTAAGTGTAGCCACACAGATCTGACCATCTGCTGCTGATTCTTGATAAGTATATTAATCCATGGATGTCCTGCAGAAACAATGCAGCGGACAATGATACTTTCCAATCCTATATAGTTTTATGTTTTGGGGTCTGCTGTTTATACTACACTACAACACCAACTGCTTGCCAACATATTTGTGTAGCGCTCATGTACTAGTAAATTTAGGGGAATGATCAGAGGGTAAAGTGACTCTGATCTCAATTCTGATTATTGTAAGGCTCTCTGTTTCAGCTCGGCTGTGCTGTGGGCCCATTCTGTTGTGCCTGGGGTGTTGCTCCACCCCAGGACGACAGGGGGCAGCAGTAGGAGCTGAGGTTCGGGTGTTCTCTCCAAGCGACCAATCAGGAGGCCTGGGCCTCGCTGGGCATTCTGGGAGAGGGTACTTATGAGGCAGAAGCCATTTTACGGGGTTGTTCTTCTTCTTCCTGAAGTGTGGCACCCACCTTTAGGGTGACCGCATCACCGCACCCCGAGCGTTATGGCCTACCAGGCAGGGGGGTGGGTGCTACGTAGTGTTCTTGATTCCAGAGCCAAGCTGGTCCGGAACACACGAGCATTACAGGGACCCAGTGATCGACTGGGTTCTCACCTCTAGAGATCCCAAGCAAGTTTGGCTGTTCGGTGGGGAGTCCAGTTGAGGAGTGCCATTGAGAGGCTGGCGGTCCAACAGTATTGAGACGAACCATCGGAGTTCTAGGTACTGGACACTGAGCGATTGATTTCTCTCTGTCAGTACCGTGGCGACGTTAAAGGAAAATTCAGGCGGAACTTTACTCAGGAGAGGTTCCTTCGTATCTATACTCAGAGAAGGCCTGTGCCAGAGGAGCTTCCCTGACGGTCACCAAGAAGAGTCTGTGGCAGAGACATCCTTCTTAAGTTCCGAGTGATACTCTGGCTGTCAGATCTGTGAGAGAGAACTGTCCAGGTACACTATACCCACTTAGGCTGGAGTGGTGAAAGAAAACTAATTGTTCGACGGAGACAGGACTGTTTCCATATCCAAGGCCTGAATCTGCTGTTCTCCTTCCAACCTTTGTCTATCCTTCCCATCACCTGTTAACTGTTTTTACCCAGCTGGGTAATAAAGAGCACATATAAAGAGACTTCCAATTTGCGGATATTTCTTTACTGCTACTACATTCATCGTTCACCCTAGACATTTCACCGAAGCCATGAGGTAACATCCCATCCCATTATTTCTCAGCAGCTCCTTCGGGGGTAGTGCTACATTTGTAATTCTGTTTAGTCTCATAATTCAAGCATCTCTTCTAGAAGGCCTAGTTAGATTGGTGACCCCATGATTCTGTACTGCTGTTAAGTTATACAGCTGGTCTTTTCCTAACTCCTAGCTGCTGCCTCAACAGTAAGAAAAATCATCACACTGATAAGCCTCATTTACACAGGTGGCTGGGACAGTGGTAAAAATAAGCGATTGCGATTTTACTGCCCCTTGACCACCCAGCTGCACATTAACAAAGATTCCAGCCATGTTTGTGCTGCAGCCTTTCAAGGGTAAAACAAGCAATAAGAAAACAACCTACTGCCTCTTAGTTGCCTGTCTAATGCCTTTAAAAAGCAATCCAAGATTACCTTTCAAAGGAGTGGCAATGACTGTCACAAGAGTAAATGAGCCCTTAAGCCCTTCCTGCCATCCTTTACACATTTTCTCGAATGGAATGCAATGCTGTAGAGACTTTTTGGTCCCTTCCCCCAGCATGAGTCCTAGAAGCTTTTGGGTAAGACTATCAGGTAGTTACAATTAAATACATGTAGCAGACTGCTCCTGTTAGGCAGGCTGTACTTTATTCCGTGCACCATTCTGGCTGCTAGGCCAGTGAGAGGGACCTATCCGGGTGAGCAATACCCACTCGGGCTAGAGTGACGACGATCTACTTGTTTACCCTTCCACCCCTTCAACCTCTTCTTTCCTTATCAAGTTCTGCAAATAAATCTTAGAAACAGAATTGTAAAGTGTGGACATTGAACTTTTTATACTCTCCTCTACTACCCTGGATGGCGAAGATATAGAGGTAACATGCTGCCCTAAATACTCAGCAGCTCCTTTGGGGGTTAGCGCTGCACATGTGGGCTCATCCAGGATATTCTATCCAAGGGGGAAATTCCTCACGCTAAAATAAATATATTGATTGCAAAATTAATATAGTGATGAAATTGAATAATTAAATGGTGTCCAGCAGCAACACAAAACATGTGATATACATGAAAACAAAAATAAATAAACAAAGAAAGGTTGCCCTCAGAGGCACAATATGATATTGTGACAAAATGTGAAAAAGAAAAATGGTATATATTATAATAAAAATATCAGGATGTATATATACACGTCTAGGTGAATCAATGTGAATCCGTGAAGGTTAAATTCAAATGTAACCAGAAGAAACAGTTAATTTGCAAAATCAATAGGTTTGATCTCTATTAGTCCATCTGTGTTGGTAACAGAATGATGTAATCAACATTAGCAGCTTTCCAGAGTTGGATAACGGTGAAAATAACTGTGGATAGAAGAAGTCCTGGGCAGGATGCACCACCAATTTCACGGTATTACATGCAGATACGACAAGGTAGAATAAGATGTACTCTTACCAGATCCAAGGGGAATTCGAGCATGTCACTCCAAAAGCATCTGGAACAGGATACTTCAGACTCTTCAACACTAGATCGGTACGATCTCCACTGGACCAGCATAGTACTCCACACTACAGCAAGCTCAACATTCCGTTTATAGATCAAGGGAAAGAGAGAAAAACGAGGGCTCGCAATAGTGAAATACTTCCAGGAAGTTTAATAAAAATGTGCAGTAAATACACAATAAGCAGTTTAAAATTGCCGGCTAAAAAACATAAACAGAAAAAACAGCAGCAAAGCAATAACGTGCACCCGTGCTTCCGGGGTCACGTGTAACAAAATTATGTTGTCAAAGGGCCCTTTGACAACGTCATTTTGTGACGAAACCGGTCAGGGCGGAGCCACACACTACGTCACCACGTTACACGTGACCCCGGAAGCACGGGTGCACGTTATTGCTTTGCTGCTGTTTTTTCTGTTTATGTTTTTTAGCCGGTAAACAGAAAAAACAGCAGCAAAGCAATAACGTGCACCCGTGCTTCCGGGGTCACGTGTAACAAAATTATGTTGTCAAAGGGCCCTTTGACAACGTCATTTTGTGACGAAACCGGTCAGGGCGGAGCCACGCACTACGTCACCACGTTACACGTGACCCCGGAAGCACGGGTGCACGTTATTGCTTTGCTGCTGTTTTTTCTGTTTATGTTTTTTAGCCGGCATTTTTAAACTGCTTATTGTGTATTTACTGCACATTTTTATTAAACTTCCTGGAAGTATTTCACTATTGCGAGCCCTCGTTTTTCTCTCTTTCCCTTGATCTATAAACGGGATGTTGAGCTTGCTGTAGTGTGGAGTACTATGCTGGTGCAGTGGAGATCGTACCGATCTTGTGTTGAAGAGTCTGAAGTATCCTGTTCCAGACGCTTTTGGAGTGACATGCTCGAATTCCCCTTGGATCTGGTAAGAGTACATCTTATTCTACCTTGTCGTATCTGCATGTAATGCCGTGAAATTGGTGGTGCATCCTGCCCAGGACTTCTTCTATCCACAGTTATTTTCACCGTTATCCAACTCTGGAAAGCTGCTAATGTTGATTACATCATTCTGTTACCAACACAGATGGACTAATAGAGATCAAACCTATTGATTTTGCAAATTAACTTTTTCTTCTGGTTACATTTGAATTTAACCTTCACGGATTCACATTGATTCACCTAGACGTGTATATATACATCCTGATATTTTTATTATAATATATACCATTTTTCTTTTTCACATTTTGTCACAATATCATATTGTGCCTCTGAGCGCAACCTTTCTTTGTTTATTCATCCAGGATATTAGCTGTTGCCTCCAAAGGTATCGGAAATGTATTTTGCCATTGAGAGTCTGAATTTGTTGGGGTGTTGAACTGTGCTTGCAAAGAAGGGGTTATGGTCAGGTTGATTGGTTGGGCGATGGCTGCACTTGCAACAGAGTATGGTGCGTGGAGCGATGTGCCAAGAAAAGAACTCAAAGAGGGAGGAGTTACCAACCCCTGCGTGAGATTTGAGTGTGTCTGTCGTGAAAAAAAGTATTGTTCCTAGATCGTGAGAGAAGATCGTGTGCAGTCATGTCGGCGTATCCAGCGCCATCGGAAAGACTGAGACCTACCATGTTCCAAGCTGGAGCTAGTGCAAGTCCCGCACCAACAGGCGCTTGGTGTGTCATGCCCACGATGTGACGGATTAGTGGTTCAGATCCGACCCTTTGGCCGATGTCTTCAGTGCAGAGAATATTTGTTTGTGTAAGACCAGCCTACTGGTTCACCCAGTGCTTATCGGGTGGACTGGGTTACAGGTGCTATTACTTTGGAGGAAGCTACTCCTTGGCCTACCTCTACACCTGCTGTTCCCACTGTGGTGAGTGACTTTAACAAAAATTCTGCTGATGTGAATGTTCCTGAACCACCAGCAGATGTTACCACGTAAAATTTTTGTACGTCGGTTATACCTGCCATGCCTGCCGGGAAGAAGGTGGGCTACATAAAGGGTTCCCACGGCCATGGTCAAGGCCTACCTCAGTGTCTACCAGGACCGGACTCCGAGGAAGATGTTGCTCTCATGGTGACAGCGACGGGAACTGGTAAGCAGGCCCGGGACAAAGTAATTAAGTCATGCGTACATACTTGCCTGCAGAGGAGTATGCAGACTCGGATCTGGACTCGTTGTCAGATGCCGGTGATGATCACTGGTTTGAGACAGAGTTTCCTGAACTAAAGTGGGATAAGAGATTCAAAGCTGCCACTACCCGTAGTTCAAGGAAATGTTCTCCAATGGACTCCGGGAACACAACGCCTCGGGCGGAAATCCCGGGTGTAAATTTGGAAGTTGTGATGGATGCTGGTATCATTACGGGTGGAGAAGATGTGCCTCCAATTATGATGCCTATCTTGAAGGTCTCCGGAGGCTTGTGTAATGCCGGGACTAGAACATTCCTGTACACTAGCTAAACTTGCTCGATTGCAGCGGATCCTAATGAAAAGGGTAGCTCTTGACTATGGGTGGGAGTTCCCTAATGTGCGAGAAACCACCATGAAGGAGATAGAGGAGAGCCGTGAAAAATGGAATGAGGAAGCCATTTGGGACTATCTTAAAGTGCCCAAGCCGTCACGGAACTTACGTTTTTCTTTTATTATGGCTCACTGCTTTGAGGGATGTCGGCAGTGCTGGAGCTACAGTATGGCCGGCATATCTATTCAGATCGGGTAGTTATCCAAAGGCCTGGAAAGGATGACAGGGTCTATGTCATCACCACTCTTGATGACCAGGGAAGATCCCTTACTTTGCCAGATCCTCGGTTCTATTTGTAAAAAAAAAAAGAACTGGCAGAACTTGTTTGAAGTTTTTTTTTTACCTTTCTCTAAGAAGTCTACGAGGAATTACATTTTTTTCTATTTGCTGCTGAGAACTTGAACTCTGGGGAGATGAAACTTAGTCAGTTAGGACAGGGCCTCTAAGGGCTCAAGAGAAGTGTTTTGTTCTCAGGAATTTGTGCAGCACTTTTGAATTGCAATTTTCTGCCACCAGGCAGTGGTCAGTCATGCTAGGGAAGGACTTTCTTTTAAGTCTAGCCATTGCACTTTGAATGTTTTTTTTAGAAGGAAAAAGAAAACACTCAACCTTTGCCTTAAACTGTATATGATCTGAGGCATATGATTGTTTTTTTTTTTTGTTTGTTTTTCAGGTCCAGTTGATCTTCTATCAAGACTGCCGGAGAACGGGGCAAGCTAGATAGACAGGAATCAAAATGTACATTGTAAATTTTATGATGTGATAATGCTTGTTGTGTTCCTATTTTCTTCCTTCCCATCCTTTTCCTTTTTGGGTTCAGGTGTTGGCGCTCAGACTTGAGATGCCATGGTTCTCGAGACTGGGGATAGCGTCTAATTTAGCAGGGGGAATGTGTAGCGGACTGCTCCTGTTGGGCAGGTGCTGCTTTAAATTTAGAGGGGGTCTGAGTGTTAGTTGACTTGGACATGTGTAATTTTAGCCTCTGTTTCAGCCATAGCTGTGCTGGGAGTAACCACCAATGTTTGCCTGGAGGTGTTATTACCACTCCAGGCCAAAAGATGGCAGCAGCAGAGTCAGGGTGTATTGGGTGCCCCCCCTCAGCAGCCAATCAGTGGGGGTGATTGTCCCGCTGTGCATGCTGGGGGGGGGGGTACTTAAGGAACAGATGCCACTGGACCAAGGTGGTCGGTCTGTCGTCCCACCACCTCGTGGCCCACCTGGCACCTGGTGTGTGTTCCTGAAATCCTGGCTCTGGGATAACGTTGGTCCAGGGTTGTGATCTGTCTAAGTAGGCCCATAGTCAGACTGGGGCCTGCGCTTTCAAGGTGACCCTGTGCTGTCTGTCCTAGAGTGAGGAAACTGCTTGATGAAGTGAGCCAGGGGAGGACTTATCTCGGGAGGAGGCCTGGAAACTTCATCGAAGGATGCACCATACACTGAGAGGCTTGATAGTGATCGCCTGGCAGATCTGAGTTCTACAGAAGTGAATCTGGAGAGATCTGGGCACTGAATCCTGTGTTAAGGGGATTTGGGACCGAAAGTGTCTCCTCGTAAAGGAAGGTCTGTGGCAGAGAATGTGTTTTTTTCCATGCGCCATTCCGGCTGCTAGGCCAATGAGAGGGACCTATCCGGGTGAGCAATACCCACTCTGGCTAGAGTGGTGACGAGAACTGTTTGCTAGAAGCAGGAGCGTTTCCAAATTGAGATTTTACACCTGAAATCTACTTGTTTACCCTTCCACCCCTTCAACCACTTCTTTCCTTACCAAGTTCTGAAAATAAATCATAGAAAAAAAAGTGTAAAGTGTAGAAGTGTAAACTTTTTCAACTCTCTTCTACTACCCTGGATGGCGAAGATATAGAGGTAACATTCTGTCCGAAATACTCAGCAGCTCTTTCGGGGGTTAGTGCTACATTCAATTAAAGATATTAATCTGATTCATGACAAAGACAATTTTCCTGGCGTGAGCTACTCTTTAAATATTGTCTTAACCTCGAAAATAGCGAGCTGAACTGTAATTAATTTACAGGTTCTATTTAATGCTTCTTTTTAGCTTTGATAATTCATTCTTTTTTTTTACATTCAATTTTAGGTCTAGTTACATGATGTGTGGTTGCAAACCATGGAAACAGTGGACGTTAGGTGCAGCATCCTGTTTGTAGATGAAGGTTCTTTGTAATCAGAGGTGTTAGTTAAAAACAGTAAATGTGTTCCTAAAATAGAAAAAACATAGAAGAGTGACAGCAGAAAAAGACTTAGTGGTCCATCAAGTCTGATCCTATTTTAATGTTTATTTTATATTTTTTCTTTGCTCTGTATTAAAACTTTGAGTACTAGTCAGAGAATGCTTTCTTTTGGCCGCATGTCATATCTCGCCCTTGCACCTACATATGAATAAACGCTGGTAAACAAAGCTAATTAACGCCCCCTAGTAACTTTCTAAACCACCATTCCGCACAGAATAAACTTGATTACCTACAGCTGCTACTTAAATAGAAATGTATATAGTAGGGCTGTTACTGATTAATCCTTTTTTTTTTATCGATTAATCGATTAATTTTGATTAATTATAACGCACATACAGATCCAACTACTTTTAGCTGATCTCCTTGCAGGCCGATTCCCAGTGCAGCTACCAACCACTGGAAAAATGGATACAAAAAACCCGGGTCCCGCGGGCATGGTCACGGAGCTCGCAGCAGGCGCCCGCATGCCATTCTGCTGACCTTGCCATGTACTTTTACTTTGGCAGAATGGCATGCGAGCGCCTGCTGCGAGCTCCGTGACCATGCCCGCGGGACCCGCGGACTCGATGTCCACCGATGCCCTGCGATCGTGTCACAGAGTGGCAGAACATGGAGAGACCAGTGTAAACAAGGCATCTCCCTGTTCTGCCTAGTGACAGGACACTGATTGTCTGCTCCCTCTCATCAGAAGCAGTGATCAGTGTCGTGTCACAGTAAGCCCCACCCCCACACAGTTAAAATCACTCCTTAGGACATACTTAACCCCTTCCTAGCCCCTAGCGGTTAACCCATTCCCTGCCAGTCACATTTATTCTGTAATCAGTGCATTTTTATATCACTGATCACTGTAAAAATGTGAATGGCCCCAAAATAGCATCAAAAGTGTCCGATGTGTCCGCCATAATGTCGCAGTCACGATAAAAATTGCTGATTGCCGCCATTACTATTAAAAAAAATATTAATAAAAATGCCATTAAACGATCCTTGTAGACACTATAACTTTTGCGCAAACCATTCAACCAATCAATAAACGCTTATTGCGATTTTTTTTTTTTTTAACCAAAAATATGTAGAAGAATACGTATCGGCCTAAACTAAGAAAAAAATATATATATATTTTTTTTAAATTGGGATATTTATTATAGCAAAAAGTACAAAATATTGCTTTTTTTTTTCAAAATTGTCGCTCTATTTTTGTTTATAGCGCAAAAAAACACGCAGAGGTGATCAAATACCACCAAAAGAAAGCTCTATTTGTGGGAAAAAAAGGATGTCAATTTTGTTTGGGAGCCACGTCGCATGACCGCCGTCAGTTAAAGGGACGCAGTGACGAATCACTAAAAGTGGCCCGGTCATTTGGCAGCCAAATCCTCCAAGGCTGAAGTGGTTAATCTTTATTTTTTTTATATTTTCTATTACATTGGTTTCATAATTAACACATACATGTAAAGGAGTGAAACATTGTCCCAGGTAAGTACAAAAGAAAAGATAGGCCAAGGGATAGTGTTTGAAAATTAGTAAATCACACTGCCGGGCCGGGTAAATCACACTGGCGGGCCTGATGCGGCCCGCGGGCCGTAGTTTGAGGGCCCCTGATCTAAACTATTCCATTGTAGTTCTGGCTGTATGTTTAGTGTCATTGTCTTGGTGGAAGGTGAACCTCCCACAGTCTCAAGTCTTTTACAGACTCCAAAAGTTATTTTTCTAAGATTGTCCTGTGTTTGGCTCTATCCATCTTCCTATCAACTCTGACCAGCTTCCCTGTCCCTGCTGAAGAAAAGCATCCCCACAACATGATGCTGCCACCACCATGTTTCACAGTGGGGATGGTGTGTTCAGGGTGTTGTGCGGTGTTAGTTTTCCACCACACATAGCATTTTGCTTTTAGGCCAAAAAGTAAATTTTTGGTCTCATTTGACCAGAGCACCTTCTTCTACATGTTTTCTGTGTCTCCAACATGGCTTCTCACAAACTACAAAAAACTATCCCCTTACAACAGGGGTACCCAACCTTAGTAACCGGCCGCGGGCCGCACTGAGCACAGGACACAAGTCGGTTTACGTCTGCCACTTCTTAGAGGAGCATTAAGGGTCGAATTGGGTCGGACTAACCGTGTAAAAGGGGCCGAAGGCTGCTTTCACACTGATGAGCTGCAGTTTTTCCTGCACTGTGGGTGCAACACATTGTACCTTTGGCTTTTCTGCACTTTTGCAATAGACTTCTATTATATTCTGCAGGTTTGGTGTATTTTCAGAAAGCTCCCCAAACATCTGATGTCTCCATGGCCCCGCAATAAGCGACTGGTTTGCGCAAAAGTTATAGCGCCTACAAAATAAGGGACAGAATTGTTATTTTTTATTATTTTTTTTTTTACTAGTAATGGCGGCGATCTGCGATTTTTATTGCGACTGCAAAGTTATGGCGGACATATCGGACACTTTTGACACATTTTTGGCACCATTCACATTTATACTGCAATCAGTGCTATAAATATGCACTAATTACTGTATAAATGTGACTGGCAGGGAAGGGGTTAACACTAGGGGGTGAGGAAGGGGTTAATGTGTTTCCTGCATTGTGTTCTAACTGTGGGGGGAGGGGGGGGTGACCGATCTGTGTCCCTATGTACTAGGAACACAGATCGGTATGCTCTCTCTATGACAGGACGCTGTCATTGTGAGAGCAGGCAATGAGAGATGATCTCATATGTTTACATATGAGATCATCTCTCATTGGCCCATCAGATCGCACCGCAAACGGCCACTCTGATTGGCCGTTCGCGGTGATCTGTGATTGGCTGTGTCCAAGGGACACAGCCAGTACACAAGTTCCCTGCTGCGCGCTCTGGAGCGCGCGCTGGGAACGAGGAAAGGGGCTGCCGTGAAAACACGGCAGCCAGGAGATTTAGAGCCACCCTGCGGCCGTATATACTCGTACGGCCATAGGGAAGTGGTTAAACAATGTTTTCGAGGCTTTAGAATACAGTTTATTACAAAGCCATAATTTGATGTTATTCTGCCATCTACTGGCAAAATTATAAACTGAAGGCGATTTATACATGACAGTAACACGCTGCCATCTTGTGGTGATGTAGAAGAATGCACTTCTGAACTGTATTCTACTGTACAGTAAAACCCTGGATTGCGAGTAACCTGGTCTACAAGTCTTTTACAAGATAAGCAAAATGTTTTTATAAATTTTAACTTGATTAATGAACAATGTCTTGCAATATGAGTAGCATCACATCACAACTGAGTATAAAAGAGAAGAGAGACGCCTCTAAGTGTAGCATTATGGTTACATTTAATGAAGGTACAACATTTAGCAACTCACATGGTTGATGATTAAAAAAGGCACATCTAAGTATGCAGAGACCCGGTGTAAAGCTGTCTACTAGGGATGAGCCGAAAACCCCCCTTTTGGTTCGCAGCAGAACATGCGAACACGCAAAAAATGTGTTCGAACACCGTTAAAGTCTATGGGATGTCCCACAGACTTTAACGGTGTTCGAACAAATTTTTTGCCTGTAAGCATGTCCTGCTGCGAACTGGAAAGGGGGTTTTGTGGCTGAAAAATCGAAAGTGCTCATTTTAAAGGCTAATATGCAAGTTATTGTCCTAAAAAGTTTTTGGGGACCCGGTCCTGCCCCAGGGGACATGTATCAATGCAAAAAAAGTTTTTTAAACAGCCGTTTTTTCGGGAGCAGTGATTTTAATAATGCTTAAAGTGAAAAAAATAAAAGTGAAATATTTCTTTACATTTCGTACCTGGGGGGGGGGTGTCTATAGTACGCCTGTAAAGCAGTCCCATCATGCTCCGGTAGGTACCACGTGGGTAGGTAGCACTTGGGTAGTTACCACGTGGTACCTACTGGAGCATGATGGGACAAAATAGCAGTGAAAATAGCGGTGACGTCTGCACGTCGTTACCCCCTTTCGTTTCGTCACTAATCTGACGTTGTCCTGGCGCACTGACAGTGTAGTGGTGCAGAGGATCACTTTCCAGGTAAGTCTGTGATAATGTGCTCATATGCTGTGCATACTAACACATTATGGCTAAAAGCTCTGGGGGTCCAACAAAATTTGGCAGAGGTTTAATTGTGTTTTAAATTGTGTTCACACATAAGCCACATGTGGAGGTTCACCTGTAAAAAATGGTTTTAAAAGTCAGCAGCTGCTGTATTTGTAGCTGCTGGCTTTTAAAACAATTTTTTACAGGTAAACCCCCACTTTAAAATTTTGAAATTACATCACACTTACCTGTCCAAGTCGCCCGAGACGTTGGCAGTTGAAGCCGAGCGGTAGCTCGGCTCTCGACTTCCCCCGCCGCCATCCTCGGTAAGGGAATCGGGAAGTGAAGCGCTGAGGCTTCACTGTCCGGTTCCCTATTGCGCATGCGCGAGTTGCACTGTGCAGTTCCCACTGGTCCCCGTTATGTTCTGGGAGCCAAGTGTTTCCCAGAACACAATAGGGGGGGTGACGAGGGGGGCCGGACTCCCACAGGAGTCTATACCTGGAAGTGGTGCAAATACCTGTTTTATACATGTATCTGCACCCTCTCCCCCCTGAAAGGTGTCAAATGTGACACCGGAGGGGGGAGGGTTCCGAAAAGCGGAGGTTCACTTTTGGGTGAACCTCCGCTTTAAAGTGATTTCAAGTCGTTTTAAAAAAGCACCTCTTCTCATTGAGACATTTTAGAAATGTATACTTTATTTTGACCACTAGATCGAGCTGACGATATAGGTACTGTACTAATGTATTTGGATTAATACAGGGAAATTTGTTAAATTTAATGTTCTGGAAGTAGACCCCAAAGTTTTGGAGGGTGGATAGTACTTACAGAATATATGATTATTTGGAAAACTTTAAAGAAGATATGATTATTTTTTTTATTTTTTTATTAAAAACAAGAAGTATATTTGCTAGAAAAAGTTCCAGAGATACCCATTAGGTGGTGATAGATTCATAGATTGAAAAGGAACACTGATTCCTGCCTGTAATTTAAAAGATAAAAAAGAAACAAATTATAACCTTCCCAAAGCATAAATAAGTGGCATAAAATCATACAGAGGCAGCTCTGGCTTTATGAGGCCTTAGGCAAAACTTGACATGGGGCCCCACTCACACCCATGATGGGAAAAATAATTAAAGGACAAGAGCCTCTTCCCCACAACCCTGGCCGGTGGTTGTGGGGGTCTGCGGGCGAGGGGCTTATCGGAATCTGGAAGCCCCCTTAATAAGGCGGCCCCCAGATCCTGCTCTTTAATAACTGCAGTGGGGGCCACCTGGTGTTGTCACCTGGTGAACCCGCCCCCTTTGTGACATCATTAACTGAAGGGAATGCTGGGTCATTGATGTCACAAGGGGTGGTGTCACCGATATTCACTTGTTGTTAGGGACGCTGCCGCTCTTAAGTCAGGGCTCTTAACGCAGCCTCAGCACAGCAGCATTAAAGGGGTGTTCCAGCCCAAAAATGTGTTTATTAAAAGTCAGCAGCTACAAAAAGTGTAGCTGCTGGCTTTTAATAAACACTCACTTACCTGCTCCTGCGTTCCAGCGACGCGCCGACCGGGGCTCCGCTCCTCTCCCCCCCTCCCCGGCCGGCGTCTCCATCCTGACTGTGGGCACCCAGCCGTGACAGCCTTCGGCTTCACGGCCGGGCACCCACTGCGCATGCGCGAGCCGCACTGCGCATGCGCGCGCGGCGCGGCTCGCCTCTGATTGGAGAGGCGATCGCATGGGACCTGTCAGTGTCCCATGTGATCGCCTACAGGGAGGGGCTGGTGTAGGCGATTAAGGCTTAATCGCCTAACCAGCCCCTCGGCGGAAGCAGGAAGTGGGACAGGAAGTCCCACTCCTACTGAAGCCCCCACTCCCCCCCCAAAAAAATTACATGCCAAATGTGGCATGTAAGGGGGTAAGGAGTGGGATAAGAGGAAGTTCCAAATTCCTCTTTAAGGTCCCCTGTCCCTCTAAACCAGGGTAATGCATTGGGTAAGTTAGGCAGCCGCGAGGCCCCTGTGAGTGCAAGGTCTAAGGCAACCAACGGGAAAAGTTCTTGTCGGAAATTCCGATCGTCTGTATGCAATTCCAACGTGCAAAAAAAAACATGCTAGGAATCAATTTGGCGCATGCTAGGAATCATTGAACTTAATTTTTCTCAGCTCGTTGTAGTGTTGTACATCACCGCGTTCTTGACGGTCGGAATTTTGTGTGATGGCGTGTATGCAACTCAAGTTTGAGCCAACATTCCATCGGAAAAAAAATCCACGTTTTTTTTGTCGGAATTTCCGATCGTGTGTACGCGGCATTAGGCTCAGTTCACAGGTATGCAGCTTACTTTTCTGCAGTGCTTTTTGTGGTGTGTTTTGAATTTTTGCACATGCAATTTTACTGCGATTTTGACGTGATTTGCATTTTGCATTTTGTGTGGCTTTTTTGGGCTTATTTGTTGTTGGGCAGATTACCCACTTAATGACCAGGGCTTTTTCTGACATTAGTTATTTACAAGTAAAAAACTGTATTTTTTGCAAGAAAATTACTTAGAACCCCCAAACATTATATATATATATATATAATTAGAAGAGACCCTAGACTAGAGAATAAAATGACAGTTGTTGCAATTGTTTATGTCACGCTGTATTTTCGCGGCGGTATTTCAAAAGCATTTTTGAACAAAACATTTTTTTAATGAATAAAAAAAATAGTAAAGTTAGCCCATTTTTTTTTCTAGAATGTGAAAGATGATGTTACGCCAAGAAAATAGATGCCTAACATGTCATGCTTTAAATTTGCACGCACTCATGGAATGGCGACGAGCTACGGCACTTAAAAATCTCCTAAAACATCCTGCGTTTCTGCAAAATGCAAAAAGCATGTAAAAACGCATTGGTGTGAATGGAGCCTTTAAACGTAAATCGCACCAAAGTCATGGAAAAACGCACTATATGCTTTTCTGAAGCTTCTCCATTGAAGTCTATAGAACTAAAGAAGCAAAAATGAAAAGCATGTGTAGCGCTACCCCATTCAGGAGCCGCTGGTTGTTTTAGGACCGGCGTATTAAGTTACCTTGTAGTATGTCTAGGGGTAGTAGCAGTGAGTAGTAGTGAGTGAATGGCCAGTAATCCAATAGGTTTTTTAAATGCTTTATTCCAAGGCACAACACGGCCAACATCAACATGTAGTAGGATAGGAAAGGTTGATGAAGCAGAAGAACAAGTGCGGTATCAGGCCCTGGATGATGAAGAAAGCAAGCCTGCTTTCAGTAGCAATGTACCAAACGTCGCCACTCTAGCCAGAGTGGGTGAAGTGCCTGCGGACAGACTTCTGCCACAAGCCTGGCAGCCGAAATGTCACTTTAGGTTGCTGGGAGGAACAGACCTCTGCCACAGACCTGGCTCGGGCCTCTGCCACAGGCCTAGTACTTCAGTACTCAAATGAACAAGTCGGATTGAGCAAATCCTCCCAGTAAATGCAATGAAAGGGTCACTGGTTGACAGCTGTCATGTACCTGTCAAGGCCTTGGTGACCGGATCCCCAATGGTTCGCTCAAGTCTCCTGGACAACCTGCTTTTGGGTTCTCCCTGAGCCGATCCCCCACCGTTCAGCCCTCAGCTTAGGATCCTCTCAATAAAGTTGGGGACCCAGTAAGTCACTCGGGTCCCTCTCAACATCAGGATGGAACTCCGCGCAGCATGCAATTCCAGCCAGATGGGCCATGCCGGCGGGGTCCGTGGATGCACACACCCTAAAGGTGAATGCCGCACCCCGAGCCTGGACCCCGCGAAGAAGGGAGCCCACGCCACCCCATCACAAATATACCCCTCCCAGCATGCCCTGCGAGGTCCAACTCCTCTAATTGGCTGCTGGGGAAAAGTGGCTTTGCCAGAACCCCTCTAGCGCCACCTGCCGCCCAGGGATGGGATCGCATCCCCGGAACGCAGTCTGACCCACAGGAAAGTTCTGGAAGACAGCAGCCTGAAATTTGACAAATTATGAATGGGAGCCAAATGACTCTCCCATTCACCCATTATCTTTAGCGTAGTGCCCGTACTGAAAGTAAGGGGGTGCTACACACAGTTTTGCGTTTAAAAAAAGTCCCCAACCCGTTCCAAAAACGCAGTGGCTGAAAAAAATCATAGATGTGAACTTGTCCCATAGGAAGCCATGTTAAATAAACCGTAGTGCGTTTTTGTAAAAAGCACCAAAAAAACACATAGGTGTGAACCAGGCCTTAAAGCCTGAACACAATTATGCGTTAGTAAAACTGTATGTACTTCAAAGTACGGACGCTGTTTAAATTTAGAGGGGGATGAGAGAATTACTTAGCTCTCATCCATGTGATTTATGTTGATTTAGTCACTGTGCTGTGCTGTCGTTTCATTCTGTGTTCCAAAGATGCCTTTCCATCTCGGAACGACAGGTGGCGGCAGTGGAGACCAGTGGGAGCGCCTTCTTGCCAGCGGCCAATCAGAGGAGGTTTTCCCTCGCGGGGCATGCTGGGGGAGGGTACTTCTTTAGGGCGCCATTTTGGCGTGGGGAGTTCGAGGTTGGATCCGGGTGCGGCACCCACCTTTAGGGTTTGCGCACATCATAGGCCCCGGGGATATAGCCTACCAGGCCGGGGAGCATGTGCTACGTGGAGTTCCTGACTCTGGACCCTCATGGCCTGGAGCAACTAAAGCTGCATAGGGGCCCCAGTGACTTACTGGGTGTCCACTTCTATGAGAAGATCCCAAGCGAGTTGTGCTGTTCGGTGGGGAGTCAGTCTGAGGAGAGCCCGGAGGCAGGCGATCCAATAGGGCCTAGACAAGCCATCGGGGATCAAGGTGACCGGACACTGGGAGTTTGTTTTATGGCAACCTGTCCATCGATCACCTAAAATCAGGGACTATCTGAAGACAATTCAGACAAATGCTTTACTGAGAAGGAATTGCTCCGTCAAGTGGCATTCCAGAGCAAGGGCCTGTGGCGGAGGTAGTGGTACCACTCCTATTTCCATTGAGCCAGGTCGGTGGCAGAGGCTTTTTTCCTTCGCAGAGTTCCGAGTGATACTTTGGCTGCCAGTTCTGTGAGAGAGACTGTCCGGGTGCACTACACCCCCTTCCGGCTGGAGTAGCGACGAAGAAAAGGTATCGAAGAAGCAGGACTGCTTCTGTAAATAGTTAAGGCCTGAATCTGCAACTTCTTCTTTCACCATCTTTCCTCTAATCACCTGAAGTTACCTGTTAACATGTTGGGCTCAAGAATAAAAGCACAGAAAACGACACCTTGCTGTTTGGACATTCTATCATTACTCACACCATCTACTTCCATCATACCCCTAGACATGCTACAAAGGTGACACGCCGATCCCAAATCTGCGGGGGTAGCGCTAAACGTTCTACAGATGAACAGTTGTTTGTTAAGAAATGCATACGGACACATTACTTTATAAACACATGAACAGAGGAAAGGTGAGGGTCCCTGTACAGGTTCTGGATATTTAATGGGTGCATAAACATACCTCCCAACATTTTGAGATGGGTATGAGGGACACCTACTAACAAACATATGTGGGCATAGGACACGCCCCCTACCACACCCCCTTGATGGAGAACCAATAAAAAGGTTAATTAAATCCACAAGGGCTATTTATTACCACTACTATTCCTTTATATTGGCTTTTAAAATGTACAAATGCAGCCATTTAGAAATCAGATGAAAGGTTTGGCACTGGGAAATGCTTTTTGGAGGGTAAAAAGTTCATTTTATATACAGCTATATGGATCAGACCAAAATAAGGGACAAATGAGGAGGAATGAGGGATAGATGGACATTGCTCCAAATCAAGGACAGTCCCTCAAAATCAGGGACAGTTGGGACCTGTCAGGTCACCTGAGGCCAGGTGACAAATGCACACCGTTGGGGTCAGGAGTGCATCGCTATGATAGTGGACCCTACGGCTGACTGCTGCAGATGGAACCCTGGGTGATGCAGGAAGGCAGGGCTACTGAGGCGCCAACACAGATCCCACAGGGAGCTAGAACATAAGATTATCCAGGGCGCAGTGTCTAAGAGCCAGCAGGTGTTCACCTGAGCCTCTAGTGGTGAGGATGAACTACGCTGCAGCTGACTTCAGGTCGCGGCCCCCAGGATCTCCCAGCTCACATGCCAAGATCGGTAACAGAAACAAATGTAGAGCATGCGGCAAGCAGGGACCAGGAAACCAAACATTCAATATTCCACAGCAAGGCAGGCTTGGAGAACACAGTGTTAAACAGTGGTCCTGTTGTGGCAGGGTAGAGCCACACTGAGGAAAGATTACTTAACCATGCAGGTATGAGAGTGCAAGCCCTAAGGCTGATACACAGACAAGGTAAGAGATAGACAGGTCATGAAAGTATTACTGCAAGGTCATGACCCTGTGCTGCAAGTAGTTATATTTGGGTGTAGAATATGATGGGCACACAGATAAGTCATGTTATGGTCTGACAGATCGGACCCATCTGGGACTGCTGATGGTGGAGCATGCCACCTCTGGATAAAAGGCAAATGATGGGGGGAGAGAGTGGTTGGGGATGTGCATTAACCACTTAAGGACCGCCGCACGCACATTTACGTCCACAGAAGGGCACGGCTGGGCACAAGGGCGTAAATTTACGTCCTCGCCCAGTAGCGGGTCGGGGGTCCGATCGGGACCCCCTCCGCTGCGTGCGGCGGTCCCCGTGTCTCCGGGAGCGATCCGGGACGAGCGGGCGGATGTCCGTCTTTGCCCGCCCCCCGCGATCGCTCCCAGCCAATCGCTGCGCTCCCCCGCCCTGTCACTTCCTCCTCCTGTGTTTACACAGGAAGGGGGAAGTGATGTAATCTCTCATCGCAGCGGTATTTCCAACCGCTGCGACGAGAGAAACACCTCACAGTAAGTGTGCACGAACACTACACTGACATACACTACACATAGGCACACTTAACCCCTTGCGATCTGCCCCCCCACCCCCCTGTCACAGTGTCACTGAATGCAGTGATCTAATCACTGCATTTAGTGTCAGTGTGACAGGCAGTGTAAAAATCAGTTAGTGTTAGGTTCAGGATAGCCCCCCCCACCCCCCCTAATAAAGTTTTAACCCCCTGATCACCGCCCTAGTTAACCCTTTCACTCCCTATTGCCAGCGTCACTAAGCGATCATTTTTCTGATCGCTGTATTAGTGTCGCTGTTCCCGCTAGGTAGCTATTTTTTTTTATTGCATTTTTATTTTTTTACTAAAGACATGTGGCTAAATAAATTTTGGCCTAAATGTTTGACTAAAATTTTTGATTTTTTTTTAACAAAAAGTAAAAAATAGTGTTTTTTTTTCAAAAATGTCACTCTATTTTTGTATATAGCGCAAAAAATAAAAATCGCAGAGGTGATCAAATACCACCAAAAGAAAGCTCTATTTGTGGGAAGAAAAGGACGCAAATTTTGTTTGGGAGCCACGTTGCACGACCGCGCAATTGTCTGTTAAAGCGACGCAGTGCCGAATCGCAAAAACACCTTGGGTCATTTACCAGCTGTATTGGTCCGGGTCTTAAGTGGTTAAAGGGGTTGTAAAGGAAAACATTTTTTCCCCTAAATAGCTTCCTTTACCTCAGTGCAGTCCTCCTTCACTTACCTCATTCTTCCATTTTGCTTTTAAATGTCCTTATTTCTTCTGACTAGGGTTGTCCCGATACCGATACCAGTATGGGTATTGGGACCGATTCCGAGTATTTGCGGGAGTACTTGTACTCCCGCAAATACCCCCGACACCCAAATAGAATACTTTGCGGCCCCCCGCTGCTGTCGCCCCCCGCCGACCCCGCCGACGTATATACAAAGCCGCCGCCGCGAACATTACACGCACCTTTCGTTTTTCAATAGCTGTTTTCCCTATCGCGTGCCCTGTGTAAAGGACACTCCCCCTTGCTAGCGATCGGACAGATCTGTCCAATCCCGAGCAAGAGGGAGTGTCCTTTACACAGGGCACGCGATAGGGAAAACAGCTTGAAAAACGAAAGGTTGAAAAACGTGTAATGTTTGCGGCGGCAGGTTTGTATATACGCGTGTAATGTTTGCGGCGGCAGCTTTGTATATACGGTGGCATCATCATCATCAGGTAGGGGGGGGACATTATGGCTGCAATATGTATGGGGGGACATTATGGCTGCAGTATGTGGGGGGACATCATGGCTGCAGTATGTGGGGGGACATCATGGCTGCTGTATGTGGGGGGACATCATGGCTGCTGCAGTATGTGGGGGGACATCATGGCTGCAGTATGTGGGGGGACATCATGGCTGCAGTATGTGGGGGGACATCATGGCTGCTGTATGTGGGGGGACATCATGGCTGCTGTATGTGGGGGGACATCATGGCTGCAGTATGTGGGGGGACATCATGGCTGCTGTATGTGGGGGGACATCATGGCTGCTGTATGTCGGAGGACATCATGGGGACTCATGCTGTATGTGGGGGGACATCATGGCTGCTGTATGTGGGGGGACATCATGGCTGCTGTATGTGGGGTGACATCATGGCTGCTGTATGGGGGGGACATCATGGCTGCAATATGTGGGGGGGACATCATGGCTGCAATATGTGGGGGGGACATGGCTGCAATATGTGGGGGGGACATGGCTGCAATATGTGGGGGGACATGGTGCAATGTGGGGGGACATGGTTGCATGTGGGGGGGACATGGCTGCATATGTGGGGGGACATGGCTGCAATATGTGGGGGACATGGCTGCCTTTGGGGACACATTTAAAAAAGTATCGGTATTCGGTATCGGCAACTAATTGAAAAAAAGTATTGGTACTTGTACTCGGTCCTAAAAAAGTGGTATCGGGACATCCCTACTTCTGACAAATCCTTACTTCCTGTTTGTCTGTCTGTAACTCCACACAGTAATGCAAGGCTTTTTTTCTGGTGTGGAGTGTCGTGCTCACCCCCTCCCTTGGACTCCAGGAGAGTCAGGACGCCCACTAACACAACGCTCTTTTCTGTCTCTGCAACGTTGAGAGCGTCCTGACTCTCCCGTAATCCAAGGGAGGGGGCGAGTCCTTCTAGTAATGGGTGAACCAAAAAAGAGCTTGCACCCTGCTGGGTTTTTAATAAACTCAGGGAGGAGACAGGTGATTCGGTTAACTCCGAAGAGGGTAACTTAAATGCAGAACACACTCTTCCGGTATAGCATTGCACCTGCGACTTTAGTATCTGGGACGCAGAGAAAGGCTCCTCTGTTATCCCTGATCCATCCGACTCCTCTGCAGGTGAAGCATCATCCTCATCCTTAGATTTTTCTGAAAGGAGGTTTACCACAGAAGGAGATCTCTCTCGCTTGTTATCCTTTTTGAGGTTTAGCGTTTAACGAAGCGATTCATCCTTCTAAATTATCTAGGGCTACTGCTAAAGTGTCTTTGGTGACATACGCAGGCCCAGGCCTCACCGGAGAAGCCGCTATTCCTGAAAGCGGCAGTGGCTCATCCTGTACAGGTGCGTCGGCTATTACCGCTGAGGAAGGTACTGAGCCAACATTGCTAGAGCCTTCTGTCTTAAGCGCCTTCTTTTTTGTCCTGGTCATATTGCTTAAGCAAAGCCAAGGTACTTCAAAGCATCTACTACTGTGCTCAGTTTAGCAATCTACATAAAGTATGCAACTTTAACCACTTGCCCATCGGGCCTGTTTTTCAGATTCGGTGTTTACGAGACTAAAACTGTTTTTTTTGCTAGAAAATTACTTAAAACCCCCAAACATTATATATATTTTTTTCTAACACCCTAGAGAATAAAATGGCAGTCATTGCAATACTTTTTGTCACACCGTATTTGCGCAGCGGTCTTACAAGCGCACTTTTTTTGAAAAAAAAACACTTTTTTGAATAAAAAAATAAGACAACAATAAATTTGGCCCAATTTTTTTATATATTGTGATAGATAATGTTACGCCGAGTAAAATGATACCCAACATGTCAGACTTAAAAATTGCGCCCGCTCGTGGCATGGCGTCAAACTTTTACCCTTAAAAATCTCGATAGGCAACGTTTAAAAAATTCTACAGGTTGCATTTTTTGAGATACAGAGGAGGTCTAGGGCTAGAATTATTGCTCTCGCTCTAACGATCGCGGCGATACCTCACTTGTGTGGTTTGAACACCGTTTTCATATGCGGGCGCTACTCGCGTATGCGTTCGCTTCTGTGCGCGAGCTCGTCGGGACGGGGCGTTTTACATTTTTTTTTTTTGTTTTCTTATTTATTTTTAATTAGTTTATAATTTTATACATCGAAATAAATTAAAAAAAAATGATCACTTTTATTCCTATTACAAGGAATGTAAACATCCCTTGTAATAGAAACAAGCATGACAGGTCCTCTTAAATATGAGATCTGGGGTCAAAAAGACCTCAGATCTCATATTTAGGCTTAAATGCAAAAAAATTAAAAATAAATAAAAATGTCATTTTTCAAATCTCAGAAAAAAAAAATGTTTCTTTAAGACGTTGGGCGGGACTGACGTTTTGACGTCACTTCCGCCCAGCAGAGCTGTGGGGGACGGGTGGGGGCGATTTTTCCCTCACTCGTATCCCAACACAGCCAGCAAGAGGACCCGATCGCCTCCGCCGTTACCGACGGCTCCGGTAAGCGGCGGAGGGCCCTCTCCCGCCACCGATAACGGCGATCTTGCGGCGAATCTGCCGCTGGGACCGCCATTATCGTGTACAGCACTGCCCACGGAAAAGATGGATATCTCGGTTGTGGCAGCAGCTGCTGCCGTTACCGAGATATCCATCTTTAAAATCATGACGTATTTTTACACCGTGGGCAAGTGGTTAAACACACTGGGGTAGATTCATGTAGATCAGCGGATCTTTTGATCCGCGTGATCTATCTGTTTTACGATCCGCCTGCGCCAATTTTTGAGGCAAGTGCTGTATTCAGAAAGCACTTGCCTCATAAGTAGCCCTGGCGGATCGTAAATCCCCCGGCGGAATGCAAATTCCGCGGCTAAGGGGAGTTTACTATTTAAATTGCGCGCGTCCCCGCGCCGATCGTACTGCGCATGCGCCGCCGGCTAAATTTTCCAGCGTGCATTGCTTTAAATGACGTCGCTAGGACGTCATTGTGTTCGTCGTTAACGCTATTAACGTATGGCCGTATTCCCGGACGACTTACGTAAACGACGTAAAAAATTCAAAATTCGACGCGGGAACGACGGCCATACTTAACATAGGATCCGCCGCACTTACCCCGCATATAGCAGGGGTAACAATCCGACGGAAAAAGGCGAACGCAAACGACGTAAAGAAAAAAAGTTGCCCGGGCATTCGATTCTGAATCAGCGTTTCTGCTCATTTGCATATTCGGCGCGAAGAAGAACGGAAGCGCCACCTAGCGGACGGCGGGAGAATGCAGCCTAAGAATCGACAGTGTAACTCAGTTACACCAGTCGGCTCTAAGGGAGATCTATGCGGAACCTGATTCGAGGAATCAGCCGCATAGATCCGAGCGTCGGATCTCACAGATCCGACGGTGTATCAGTAGATACACCGTCGGATCTCTACATGAATCTACCCCACAGTTTCAATGTACAAGTGAGTGTCTCTCTTGGTATTGTACCAGCCCAACCACCAGGGGAGGGCTGGCAGGGGGGGCAGGGTGGAAATCTCCCCCCGGCTGGTGACACTATGCACAGCCCTTGTCCACCACTACCAAATGCTGTTTTTGCAGAGCAGGAATATGCCTGCTGCAGCTCTGTTAACACAGGTCATGCCCCCCGCTCACCTCCCACTGTGCAGCCGTGCCTGTGTCCAAGCTCCAAGGGAGATGGCTGCAGAGCTGAGCTATGTCTCGTCTCACACATAGCTCAGCCTCAGAGCACACCAGCGCTGACATCCCCTTCTCTCTCTGCACAGACACAAGGAGAGATAGAGCTCATCTGCTGCGGCCTATGATGTAAGGGGGGCCCCTGTGCAGACTCTGATGTAAGGGGAGCCTCTGTGCGGACTCTTGTTTTGCTCGATCCATTACTTTTCCACACTCTATGGGCCACTTGACTGGACTTGCTCCCCAGGCCTAAAGCTGCCAGCCCTCCCCTGCCCACCACATGGAGTCTTACGTGTCCCCTGTAATGCATGTAATGTAATGTTTTTCAGATTTGGCGTTTACAAGACTAAAACTGTTTTTTTTGCTAGAAAATTACTTAAAACCCCCAAATATTATATATATTTTTTCTAACACCCTAAAGAATAAAATGGCGGAGACCACTGTTATCGTTTACAGGACCGCTGACACTAAAGATGGATATCTTGGTTGTGGCAGCAGCTGCTGCTGTTACCGAGATATCCATCTTTAAAAAAAGGACTTTTTCCTTTTTTTTTTTTTGCTACAAATGAAAAAAGACCAAAAATTCAGAAAAAAAAACAACACATTTTCTTAGTTTCTGTGATAAAATTTTGCAAATGAATATTTTTTCTTCATAAATTTTAGCCACAATTTATACTGCTACATATCTTTGGTAAGAATAACCCAAATTAGTGGATATTATTTGGTCTCTGTGAAAGTTAGAGAGTCTACAAGCTATGGTGCAAATCATAACAAATTGATCACATCTGATGTATTGGCGGCCTATCTCAGGCAGATGGCACTAATACGTGGCACCAATGACAGATGGCACTAATACGTGGCACTGATGACACCGATGTGGCACTGATGACAGATGGCACTGATACGTGGCACTGATGACACGTGACACTGATAACAGATTAAACGTGACAATGAGGCCGCGTACACACGACTAAATAAATCCGATAAAATCGGTCTGAAAGACCGTTTTGATCGGATTTGTCTGCTGGGCTATTTTGGTTTGATCGCTGTACACACGATCAAACCAAAATCCCTGCCGGCAGACAGCGCGGTGACGTGGCGGTGACCTTGACGCCGCCACGTCACCGAACCGGGAAGTAAAATACTTCCACACATGCGTCGAATCCATTCGACGCATGTGCAGACAGATATGTCCGCTGGTTAGTGTACTAACCAGCGGACATATCGGGCAGACGGGTTTCCAGCAGACAGATTTTAAAGCATGCTTTAAAATTTGTCTGCTGGTAAAACCTGTCTGCTCGCCCATACACACGATCGAATTTGTCTGCTGAAACGGTCCGTCGGACCGTTTCCAGCAGATAAATTTGATCATGTGTACGCGGCCTGAGAGATGGTACTGATAGGTGGCACTGGGGACAGGTGGCACTGCTAGGTGGTGTTTTATGTAGTGTTCACTCACAGATCTGCAGCACAGGTTGCTCTCCCTCCTCACACCCGGTCTCAGTTTGAGGAGGGAGAGCCCGCAATGAGAGATGATTGTTTACATTTGAGATTATCTCTCATTCACATGTTGATCGAGTGCTAAATGGCCACTGTGATTGGCCATTTAGCACGATCTGTGATTGGCTGTGTCCAAGGGACACGGCCAACACAGATTTTCCCTGATGTGTGCCCGTGGCGGAGCGCGGGGAATAGGGTGACCACATTTCCAAATTACTATTCAGGGACAGCCCCCTTCCCAAAAATCAGCTTGTGGTGTAACGAATCACAGCACAGTGATTGGACACGAAAGGGGGAATTTATGATTTCTCCAATCACAAGCAGGGGGGCAGGGACTGTGCTCCCTTAGGCATTCCCAGCCAGGACAAGTACTGTTAGTGAGTAAAGCCGTGATGTGGCAGCCTTTTTTGGGGGCATTTGTTTGGCTTGGGGGGTGGCTGTGTCAATTTCATTCCGGGACACTGTATTGTCCTGGATGAAGGTGCCCGGGACAGATCTGCAAAATGTGGGACTGTCCCGGGCAACCCGGGACACATGGTCACCCTAGCAGGGAACAAGTAAACAAGAGGACTTCCAGGGATGCCCTCCCAGCAATTGAGCACCGCGCTGTAGACATCTTTCGTCTATAGTATGGGCTTGAAGTGGTTAAATAAAAGAGGAAGCAATTCAAATGTAAATATACCAAATTTTTATTATGTGTTTATAAAAGTTTAATTATGATCATATACACATTTTTTCCTTTTCCAACTATATATACTCTGATTAAACCAAGAGTCTTTTGGTAAAAATCAATTGGCCATAAGTGAAGATCTAGTGATCCTCTCGCTCATTCACTGACACACTTTTGACCAAGAGATTCCAAGCCTGCCCACCACGGCAAGGTAGACTCTCCTAGGGCAGGACCTACACTAACTACACTAATGTTGGATGCATGTTTGTAGTAGACCTCATCCTATAATCTGTGTGTGCGATCTACTCTCTCCTTATTTGGTTGTCTGTCTGTGTGCATCTCTCTAAAGCATGGATCGGTCAGTTTATGTACATCTGGACGTCCTCTGTTAGTGTAGGTCAGTGCATGCCAATCATTGTATGTTGACCAGTGTATGTCAGTAAATAAATGTTAGTTCTGTTTTAACCTGGGCACATAGCCAAACTCATGCAGCCGTGGGCTGAACAAAAAAAAGAGATTGATCGGTGGGTATGCATATGCCCACCATTAGAATACCGCCCTGCATCCACCCACTTCTAATGATGGGCATACATGCACTGTTTTTTGTTTTTTAATTGTGGTGGTGAAATCACCTCCTACAGTGCTGGAGTCGCCGATTTACATATCGTCAGAGCAATCTCAATAAAACAACAACAATCTGTGCCAAAAAAAGTAAAAAATATATGCCGGAGCATGGGGGCAATCCGCCCCTAATGTTAGGGGCAAATCGCCCCCCCACCCCTGCCCCCATGCTTCGGCATATATGCGTTTTTTATTTTTAACTGTGGTGGTAAAATCACCTCCTACATCGCTGGAGTCTCTGATTTACGTATCGTAAACCATAAAAAAAAATATTGTACAATTCCATTTACTAAATTCTATACCCACAGTTGATCCAGAGGAAGGCGAAAAACCCCAGCAGAGCATGCTCCAATTTGCTACAGCAGGGGAAAAAAATTCCTTCCTGATCCCCCGAGAGGCAATCGGATTTTCCCTGGATCAACTTTACCTATAAATGTTAGTGGCCAGTTATATTATGTACATTTAGGATGGTATCCAGGCCTTTCTTATAGCAATCTACTGAGCTGGGGTTGCACTGATGTGCGCTGATGAGGTTGCACGGATGTGCACTGATGAGGCTGCACTGATGGACACTGATGAGGCGGCACTGATGGACACTGATCAGTATATGTACATCTGGACGTCCTCTGTTAGTGTAGGTCAGTGCATGCCAATCATTGTATGTTGACCAGTGTATGTCAGTAAATAAATGTTAGTTCTGTTTTAACCTGGGCACATAGCCAAACTCATGCAGCCGTGGGCTGAACAAAAAAAAGAGATTGATCGGTGGGTATGCATATGCCCACCATTAGAATACCGCCCTGCATCCACCCACTTCTAATGATGGGCATACATGCACTGTTTTTTGTTTTTTAATTGTGGTGGTGAAATCACCTCCTACAGTGCTGCATTCGCCGATTTACATATCGTCAGAGCAATCTCAATAAAACAACAACAATCTGTGCCAAAAAAAGTAAAAAATATATGCCGGAGCATGGGGGCAATCCGCCCCTAATGTTAGGGGCAAATCGCCCCCCCACCCCTGCCCCCATGCTTCGGCATATATGCGCTTTTTATTTTTAACTGTGGTGGTAAAATCACCTCCTACATCGCTGGAGTCTCTGATTTACGTATCGTAAACCATAAAAAAAAAATATTGTACAATTCCATTTACCCAATTCTATACCCACAGTTGATCCAGAGGAAGGCGAAAAACCCCAGCAGAGCATGCTCCAATTTGCTACAGCAGGGGAAAAAAATTCCTTCCTTATCCCCCGAGAGGCAATCGGATTTTCCCTGGATCAACTTTACCTATAAATGTTAGTGGCCAGTTATATTATGTACATTTAGGATGGTATCCAGGCCTTTCTTAAAGCAATCTACTGAGCTGGGGTTGCGCTGATGAGGTTGCACTGATGTGCACTGATGAGGCTGCACTGATGGACGTTGATGAGGCGGCACTGGTGGACACTGATGAGGCGGCACTGATGGACACTGATTAGGCGGCACTGATGGACACTGATGAGGCGGCACTGATGTGTGCTGATGAGGCTGCACTGATGTGCACTGATGAGGCGGCACTGATGGACACTAATGAGGCTGCACTGATGGACACTGATGAGGCTGCACTGATGGACGCTGATGAGGCGGCACTGATGGACACTGATGAGGCGGCACCGAAGGACACTGATTAGGCGGCACTGATGGACACTGATGAGGCTGCACTGATGTGCGCTGATGAGGCTGCACTGATGTGCACTGATGAGGCGGCACTGATGGACACTGATGAGGCTGCACTGATGGACACTGATGAGGTGGCACTAATGTGCACTGATGAGGTTGTAGTGATGGGCACTGATGAGGCGGCAGTGACATAGGCATAACTAAAGCCTTCAGGGTCCCCGATGCCCAACAGTGCTGACTATCATTGCTCATCGATGCCGCCTATCATTGGCAGCTATCAGTGCTCATCAATGCTGCCCATTGGTGCCAATTAATGCTGCCTATCAGTGCCACCTCAACAGAACTCTGAGCTACAAGCGTCTCTCTCTCATACAGCCCAGGGCCTGCACTAACAGTTCCCCCCCCTCCTCCCTCACATGGATGGGAGAGGCGAGCGCCCAATCAGCTCCTTCTCCTCCCTTTCCTCTCCTGTGTGCACCATGGGAAGTGTGAAACCCAGCAGCTAAATTATCAAATTCAGCTGCTTAGCTTCACACTTCCTGCGGTGCACACAAGAGGAGAGGGTTGGGTGTAGAAGGAGCAGATTGTCTCTCTCCTCTCCCATCAGTGCAAGGGAGGAGGAACTGTCAGTGCAGACTCTGGGCTTTATGAGACAGATGCTCTTAGCTCAGAGCCCGCTGGGGTCCCCCCGACAGTGGTGAAACATCAGGGCCTGGTCGCAAGTGTGACCTTTGCGACCCTGGTAGTTCCGCCACTGGGCACTGAAAAGCTGCACTGATGTACACTAAATGAGGCGGCAGTGATGGGCACTGATGTGCACTGATGAGGCGGGCACTGATGGGTACTGATAAGGCTGCACTGATAATGTGGCACTGATGAGGCTGCAGTGATGGACACTGATGAGGCTGCAGTGATGGACACTGGTGAGGCTGCAGTGATGTGCACTGATGAGGCGGGCACTGATGGGTACTGATGAGGCTGCACTAATAACGTGGCACTGATGTGCACTGATAAGGCTGCAGTGATGGACACTGATGAGGCTGCAGTGATGGACACTGGTGAGGCTGCACTGATGGACAGTGATGAGGCTGCAGTGATGGACAGTGATGAGGCTGCACTGATGGACAGTGATGAGGCTGCACTGATGACTAAGGCACTGTGCATCACTGTAGAAAAAACGTACACACTGCTTCCCACACCGATCCGGCTCTCCTTCCCTCACACACTGTCTCTGTTAATCCTAACCACTAACAACAATATTACCCCTAAACCTAATCCTAACCCTGATAATAACCCCTAACCCCAACCCTTTTCCTAACCCCTAACCCTAAACGTAACAAGAAAATGAATAAATACATAAAAGAGTTTAAAAATTAAGAAATAATAATAATTACATTTAAAAAACAGTTCCCTTAACCCTGAGCCCTTTACCCCTTTCCTCAAACCCTAATCCCAACACTAACCATTAACCCTAATCCCCAATCCTAATATAAGCCCCCGAACCCCAATCCTAATCCCCAATCCCAATATAAGCCCCTAAACCCGAACCCCAATCCTATAATAAGCCCATAAACCCGAACCCCAATCCTTACCCTAATCCCCAATCCCAATATAAGCCCCTAAACCCGAACCCCAATCCTATAATAAGCCCCTAAACCCGAACCCCAATCCTTACCCTAATCCCCAATCCCAATATAAGCCCCTAAACCCGAACCCCAATCCTATAATAAGCCCCTAAACCCGAACCCCAATCCTTACCCTAATCCCCAATCCCAATATAAGCCCCTAAACCCGAACCCCAATCCTAACCCCTAACCCTCCAGAACTGGAAACAACTCAGAAATCGTCTGAGTGGTCCTTTCTTCTCTTTCCCCTGGCTTGCTCCTTCATGTTCCGGTAGCCCCTTCAACTTCATCAGATATTTTTCCTCCTTCTGTTTTTCCTTTTCCTCCTTTCTCTTCTCTTTTTTCTTTATCTTCTCATTTCTTTCCCTCTCTTTTTTCTCTTCCTCCTTTCTCATTTCGTCTCTCTTATTAAACTGGGCAAGGAACTGCTTGCAATTCTTTTTTGTTTCCTTCTCGTCTTTCATCATCTGCTTCTTTCTCTCCTTCTCTTTTTTCTCTTTCTCCTTTCTCTGTATTTTACGCAAGTTGGGCATTTGTTTCCTTCTCTTCATCTCTTGCTTCGATTTACGCTGTATTTGTTGAGCATAAATTATGTGTTCCACCACCTCTCTGTGCTTCTCGCTTCTGGCTTCTTCATGTTTTGGTAGGCCTATCAGCTGACACAGATATTTTACCTTCTTCTCATTTCTCTTTTGTACCCTTCTCTCTTTCTTCACTTCTTTCTTTATCTTCTTGTCTGCCACCTTGCCCTTCTCCTGGTCAACCTCTACCGTCCTCATTTCCTTCTACATAACGACAATAAAGAAAAAAAACACAGTAAGTTAAAATCCAGGTTTTAAAGTGTAACAAAATTAAAAAATCTCTTCTTCATGTTTTGAGTGGGGAAAAGGTTACATATTTTACAAGGCTTTTATTGTCAGTGTTCTGTTTGGGGAGGTTCATGTCACTTCCTATTCATGGGGAGGTTCATGTCACTTCCTATTCATGGGGAGGTTCATGTCACTTCCTATTCATTGGGAGGTTCATGTCACTTCCTATTCATGGGGAGGTTCATGTCACTTCCTATTCATGGGGAGGTTCATGTCACTTCCTATTCATTGGGAGGTTCATGTCACTTCCTATTCATGGGGAGGTTTATGTCACTTCCTATTCATGGGGAGGTTTATGTCACTTCCTATTCATGGGGAGGTTCACGTCACTTCCTATTCATGGGGAGGTTCACGTCACTTCCTATTCATGGGGAGGTTAACGTCACTTCCTATTCATGGGGAGGTTTATGTCACTTCCTATTCATGGGGAGGTTCATGTCACTTCCTATTCATGGGGAGGTTCATGTCACTTCCTATTCATGGGGAGGTTCATGTCACTTCCTATTCATGGGGAGGTTCATGTCACTTCCTATTCATGGGGAGGTTCATGTCACTTCCTATTCATTGGGAGGTTCATGTCACTTCCTATTCATGGGGAGGTTCATGTCACTTCCTATTCATGGGGAGGTTCATGTCACTTCCTATTCATGGGGAGGTTCATGTCACTTCCTATTCATGGGGAGGTTAACATCACTTCCTATTTATGGGGAGGTTAACGTCACTTCCTATTCATGGGGAGGTTCATGTCACTTCCCGTTATTCCTCCGCTATCTGACAATGTCAACAGGTCACCCCATGTAGTCTATTGTCAGGGTAATAATACAAATTCAACAATCTGAAGCAGCTTATGGTTGGATGCCAGATCTGCGGAACTCCTCCCTCTTTTTCCCCATTCAATCACACGAGCAGGAAAGTTTATCCAAGTCCATGCCTGGCTACGGGCTCTTTCACACGGGTGGACCGTATGTCCACTTTTTCATCCATCCGTTTAAGGATGAAAAAGGGACATACATTGATCCCTATGAGATTGCGGGTGTCAGCAGATGAACATCCGCTGACACCCAATCTCATCCGGGTTCCTAATCCTCCGATTCTGCAGACAGAGGAAACCCCTATTTTTCCATCCATCTGTGGAACGGATTGGGTGAACACGGACAGGCGGTCTGTGTTCATTCGATCCCACCAAAGGGTGGTCCCTGGGATCAGCAAAGTGATCATCATGGATCAGTCCCATGTGAAAGAGCCTTAAGTATTCATGCTTGTGGTCACACTATAGCTTAAACCAGACAGACATCTGTTCAATTCAGCTGCATAAACTGTGAAGTATAGAAGTATAAAGGGCACTTACCTCAGATTCCCTTTTCTTTTCTTCCGTCGGCTTGGCACTCCTTTCATCTTCTTCCCTCGCCTCGGCACTCCTTCCCTCTTCTTCCCTCGCCTCGGCACTCCTTCCCTCTTCTTCCCTCGCCTCGGCACTCCTTCCCTCTTCTTCCCTCGCCTCGGCACTCCTTCCCTCTTCTTCCCTCGCCTCGGCACTCATTGCCCCTTCTTCCCTCACCTCGGCACTCCTTTCCTCTTCTTCCCTCGCCTCGGCACTCCTTTCATCTTCTTCCCTCGCCTCGGCACTCCTTCCCTCTTCTTCCCTCGCCTCGGCACTCCTTCCCTCTTCTTCCCTCGCCTCGGCACTCCTTTCCTCTTCTTCCCTCGCCTCGGCACTCCTTTCCTCTTCTTCCCTCGCCTCGGCACTCATTGCCCCTTCTTCCCTCACCTCGGCACTCCTTTCTTCTTCTTCCCTTGCCTCGGCACTCCTTTCCTTTTCTTCCGTCGCCTCGGCACTCCTTTCCACTTCTTCCCTCGCCTCGGCACTCCTTCCCTCTTCTTCCCTCGCCTCGGCACTCCTTTCCTCTTCTTCCCTCGCCTCGGCACTCCTTTCCTCTTCTTCCCTTGCCTCGGCACTCCTTTCCTCTTCTTCCCTTGCCTCGGCACTCCTTGTTTCTTCTTCTTTCTCCTTGGCAATGCGTTCCTCTTCTACCTTTTCCAAATAATCCTATAAAAAAAAAAGAAGAAAAATAGGTAAGTTAAATTACAATCTTTAAAGTGGAACTCCACCCAAATCTTGTTTCTGTTTGATTTGAATGAGACTATGTAAATATATCTAAGTATAGAGGTCACTTACTTTGCTCAGTCCCGGGCTGTGGAGCTGCAAGTCGTGTCTGATGCCAGTTGGGGTGCTTCTGTCATGAGCACAGGGAACTTGCACGATGTCCTTACGCTGTCCAATGCTGAAGGAGTAATTAAAAAATTGTTCGACTCTCATTTGCTTTTTTCTCTCCTTCATGGCATCCTGTTCGTCGTACCACGCTATGGCTCTCCATGCCTCAGCTATCTTCGCCGCCCTATCATCAATGCTGTAACAGAAATAAAAAAATTGATTATTTTTCTCAAGTTTTTGTTAATAGAAGCAAGAAAAAACAATTTCTAAGCTTGGGCTGCTGGGCTGGGCCACCAAGGTGCACTTATTTTAATATCCACCAATGCATTCAGCACTAATTTTCTTTTATTAATCACCACCTGGCTTATGGGTCAGCAAGCATAACATAACATAACATGGAAACATGTAAAAAAAAATTGGCAGGGGAGCCTATTGAAGTCACATGACCGGGTCTATTTTAACTGCTTGCCGACCAGCCGTCGTATAAAACTTATACGGTGGCAGGTCGGCTCGGCTGGGCGAGATCACGTAGATATACATCATCTCGCCGTTCAGCCAATGCCCACGTGCCGCCCGCTTGACCCTGATGCTGATACACGTGCCCGGCGGGCGCGATCACCACCGGGCACCCGCGATTGCTCGTTACAGAGCGAGAACCGGGAGCTGTGTGTTGAAACACACAGCTCCCGGTCCTGTCAGGGGGAGAAATTACCTATCGTCTGTTCATACAATGTATACAATGCCAGTGGCATTTTTATAGTAATCAATGCATTTTTATAGCACTGATCGCTATAAAAATGCCAATGGTCCGAAAAATGTGTCAAAAGTGTCCGAAGTGTCTGCCATAAGGTCGCAGTACCGATAAAAATCGCTGATCACCGCCATTACTAGTAAAAAAAAATGAATAAAAATGCCATAAAACTATCCCCTATTTTCTAAGCGCTATAACTTTTGCGCAAACCAATCAATAAACGCTTATTGCGTTTTTTTTTTTTTTTTACGGAAAATATGTAGAAGAATACGTATCGGCCTAAACTAAGGAAAACATTTTTTTTTATATATATTTTTGGGGGATATTTATTATAGCAAAAAGTAAAAAATATTTTTTGTTTTTCCAAATTTTCGCTCTATTTTTGTTTATAGCGCAAAAACTAAAAAATCGCAGAGGCGATCAAATACCACCAAAAGAAAGCTCTATTTGTGGGAAAAAAAGGACCCCAATTTCGCCACGTCGCACGACCGCGCAATTGTCAGTAAAAGCGTCGCAGTGCCGAATCGCAAAAACTGGCGAGGTCCTTTAGCTGCATAAAGGTCCGGGTCTTAAGTGGTTAATATCCACCAATGCATTCAGCACTAATTTTCTTTTATTATTCACCGCGTGGCTTATGGGTCGGCAAAAATAACCGGCACATTCGCATGGAAACATGTAAAAAATTAATAAAAAAAGTCACATGACCGGGTCTATTTTAATCACGGAGCTCTCTCTGTTGCATCAGGGAGAGAGAACTTTGCGGTGAATCGCAAACTCCATGCAGTGGCAAACATTTTATGAATGGGCTGTTCAATGTGGATATCTGTTATTATTTATAAAGGGGCCCCAACGACTTAGCACTCCCCAACATCATATCTTGGCTAAAGTGAGTTTTTTTACTTACGCTTTTTGCTTCTTCTGCTTCTTTGCTTCTTTTTTCTGTTGTTTCTTCAACAGCTTCTTTCTCTCCTTCTCTTTCTTCACTATATAGTCCAGTTCTAACTTCCGGGATTTGACCCTCAATCTTTCTGCTTGCAGCCATGTCAGTGTCTGGTTCTCCATGGCCTTCCACTCTTTCTTCCGCTTCTTCTTCAGGTTCTTGTTTATAAACTCCATCTTTTCCTTGTGATGTTTTTTCGCCTTTAGTATTTCTTGCTTCCTGTCAAACTCCGCCATTATTTTGCGCATAAGAGCTACTGCTTTCTCCCGTTTCTTCTTTTGTTCCAGCTCCCAGCTATTATCTTCATGTGCCAATTCCAACTCTACGGCCTTCTTATACTTCAGCTTTTCTCGCAACTACACAATGAAAATAGAGAAATAAAACATAAAGACGGTAAGTTAAAGTCCAGTTTTAAAGGAGAACAAAATTAAAAACTCTCTCTTTCACATGTTAATAGAATGGGGAAAAGGTTCCATGTTTTAGGTTTGTATTGTCAGTGTCCTGTATGGGGAGGTTCCCTTCACTTCCAGTTCATTCAGTAGGTGATGAAGTGAGTGGACACCTCCCGTTCCACTATCTGACAAGGTGACATCATGTAGTCCTTTGTCTGGTTCATAATACTAATTCATCAATCTGAGGCAATTTATAGTTTGATGTCAGCTCTGCGGAACTCCTAACCCTTCTTCCCCATCTAATCACAAGAGCAGGAAAGTTTATCCAAGCCCATGCCTGGCTAAGTGTTCATGCCTGTGGTCACACTATAAAGGAGCTCTGATTGTGCGGACAGGACCAACAGCTCTTGGAAGTGAATGACCAACCCTTTAAAAAGGTTTCCTCTGAGAATCATGCTATTTGGGAAGATGTATTAGAATATTTCACAACTTGTATCAAACTGTTGACATATCAATTTCACTATAGATATATGGCTACCCCATCTGCAGACGTGACCTGATCGGCCTTCTGGCATTTGCATCCTTGGTCAGATTCCTAAATCTGAACGGTCATGTCTAAGCACTAAGCATTGTTTGGGATCATTGCATAGATACGTTAAAAAGAGGCCCAGAGTTTGGCTTTATCCTTCACCCCTCGCTATTATGAAAATGTAAAGATTTGGGATTTCTTCTGTTTCGATGACAGTGGTCACCAGAACTAATAAAGGGGTGAATCCCCCCAGGTGAAAAACTTGTCAGAGGATATAACCCTTGCCCACTCTATCCAAAAAAACAAAATTATGTCAGTTTTCCTGACGAGATTCCTCTCTTGCTCGCCGAGTGTACACCATTCAAAAGAACCGCCATTCTTTTGAATGGAAAGAACGCGGTGACGTCATCGACTATGATCAGCATGCGCTCGTCACATTCGATGCCGTTGCCGCCATCTTGCTACACCCTACACCAGGAGTCTCCAAACTGCGGCCCAAGGGCCAGATGTGGCCCTTTGCTAGCCTTCACCTGGCCCTTGGGGTAGTATTGCTCCCAATGATATGAGGCACTATTCCTCCCAATGGCACCAACAATGGGGCAATGATGGAGCACTATTCCTCCTTCTACTGCCCACCAACACTGGGGCCATGTTTATTCTCACTGATGCTTGGCCCTGGGGCAGTTTCTATCCCAATTGGTCAGAATCCCCACTAAAGTCTGAAAGACCGTAAACTGGCCCTTTGCTTTAAAGGTATGGAGACCCCTGTCCTACACTATGCTTTTTAAGCTACTGCGCGTGCAACAAAGTCTCATCAAGCAGGCGCAGGCTTACCGGGGCCAGGTAAGCATACACACGCTCGGGTTTCTCGGCAGCAAAACACATTGCCGAGAATACAGACGAGGAAAATAAAGAGCAGGTTCTCTATTTTTCTCGTCGAGATTCCCGGCAGTTTTCCCGACTAAAAACCATACACACGCACAGTTTTCTTGGCAAAAAGCTCTCCCAGCAGCTTTCTTGCCGAGAAAAACGTGCGTGTGTACGAGGCTTTCCTCTGGACCAAACCATCTGTTTTCCAACAGATTGAACCAGACAGACATTTGTTCTATTCAGCTGCATAAACTGTGAATTGATGTAAGAAGTATAAAGGGTACTTACCTCAGCTGCCCTTTCCTCTGCTTCCCTCTCCTTGATTCTCATTTGCTCTTCCTTCTTCGCCTTGGCTCTCTTTCTTTCTTCCCTCGCCTTGGCTCTCCTCTCCAAATCTTCCCTTATCTCCTCCTCACTGTAACAGAAATAAAAAATGTTATTATTTTTATCAAGTTTTTGGTAATAGGAGCAAAAAAAAACAATTTCTAAGCTTGGGCTGCTGGGCAGGGCCACCAAGGTGCACTTATTTTAATATCCACCAATGCATTCAGCACCAATTTTCTTTTCTCTATCACTGCCTGGCTTACGGGCCGGCAAGAATAACCGGCACATTCGCACGGAAGAGTGTAAAAAAATAAAACAAAAGGGCAGGGAAGCCTATTTATATGGCCTATTAAAGTCACATGACCGGGCCTATTTTAATCACGGAGCTCTCTCTGTGGCATTAGGGAGAGAGAACTTTGCGGTGCATCGCAAACTCCATGCAGTGGCAAACATTTTATGAATGGGCTGTTTAATGTGGATATCTTATTTATAAAGTGGCCCCAACGATTTTGCACTCCCCAAGATCCTATCTTGACCAAAGTGAGTTTTTTTTACGTACGTTTTCCCCCTTTGCCTTATTCCTTCTTCAATCTCCTGCATCACCAACAGCTTCCTTCTCTCATTCTCTTTCTTGTCTTCATAGTCCAGGCTTAACTGCGCGCACTGGCTCACCAATCTTTCTGCGTGCTGAGGTGTCAATGTCTCGTTCTCCAAGGCCTTCCACTCTTTCTTCATCTGCTTCTTCAGCTTCTTTTTTATCGCCTCCATTTTCTCCTTGAGCACATTTTCCTTCTTTTGTCTTGCCGCAATCTCCTTCTGCTTCTTTGCATATCCCGCCATTATGTCCTGGACAAGAACTATTGCATTATCCTGTGTCCTTATTTTATCCTCCTTATTCGTCTCCACCATCTGTTTCAAATTCCGCTGGCGTTCCTCCTCCCACTTCTTCTCCTTTTCTCTCAGCTACACAATAAAAATAGATAAATAAAACATAAAGACGGTAAGTTGAAGTGCAGATTTAAAGCAAATACAAACATTAAAAACTCTCTCCATCACATATCAATAGAATGGGGAACATTTTACATGTTTTAGGTTTGTATTGTCAGTGTCCTGTATGGGGAGGTTCTCCTCACTTCATGTTCATTCAGTAGGTAAAGACGTGAGTGGACGCCTCCCGTTATTCCTCCACTATCTGACAAGGTCACATCATGTAGTCTTTTGTCTGGTTCATAATACTACTTCATCAATCTGAGGTATTTAATAGTTTGATGCCAGCTCTGCGGAACTGCTACCCCTTCTTCCCCATCTAACATTTATTAAAGCCAACGACTGCCTGTGGTCACACTATAAAGGAGCTCCGATTGTGTGGACAGGACCAGCATGTCCCGCATGCAGTGAATGACCAACACCCCCCAAAAGGTTTCCTCTGAGAATCGTGCTATATGGGAAGGTGTATTCGAATATTTCACAACCTGCATTAAACTGATGGTGAATCAATTACACTATAGATACTAGAGGGCCAAAGGATCTGCAGATGTGACCTGAATGGCCTTCAGGCATTTGCATCTTTGGTTAGATTCCAAAATCTGACTGGTCATGTCATGTCTACATCACAGTGGGTGGAGTGGGGTCATTGTATAAATACATGGAGTGGGGACAGCGCATAAATACATTTAAAAGCAGTCTAAAGTTTGGCTTTAACCCTCATGAAAATGTTTAAATTTGGGATTTCTTCTGTTTCAGTGACAGTGGTCACCAGGACTAATAAAGGTGTGAATCTCCCAAGTAAAGACACAGACTGCAGTAAAAATGTGTCCAAGGATCTAACCCATGGGTGCTTAACCTATGGCCCTCCAGATGTTGCATAACTACAAGTCCCATGAGCCATTGCAAGGCTGATGGTTACAAGCATGACTCCCAAAGGCAGAGGCATGGTGGGACTTGTAGTTCTGCAACAACTGGAGGGACATAGGGTGAGCACTCATGAACTCTAACCCTTTACCAACACTATTCCAATTAAAAAAAAATTCCCTCCATTACTTGGCTGAGCTGAAATGTAAATAGTTTGATCCAGAATTTTTTTTTTACCTGCCTACGTGTGGTCAGTAAGGAATCTGACTCTCTTTATTAGAAAACCCCCTCAATCCCCCCCCCCCCCCCACTCCTCTGGACCAAAACATCTACTGTTTTTCAAAAGATTGAACCAGACAGACTTGTGATCTATTCAGCTGTATAAACTGTGAAACAAAGTAAGCGCTCTTTCACACAGGACGGATCCGTGATGATCTGCCCCGCGAACCTCTGCTTGCTCAGCGGGGATCGCTCCGCTGATCCCCAAGCAGGCGGATGACAGGGCGGTCCCCGCCCTGTCTGATCTCTGCTCTCCCCTATGGGGGTGATCGGATGAACATGGACCGTCTGTCAGTGTTCACCAGATCCGATCGGCAGGCAGATGGAAAAATAGGATTTTCCTCCGTCTGCAGAATCGGGGGATTGCAGAACCGGATGAGATCGTGTGTCGGTGAATGTTCATCCGCTGACACCCGCAATCTTATTGGGATCAATGCATGTCCCTTTTTCATCTGTAAACAGATGGATGAAAAAGCGGACATACGATCCGCATGTGTGAAAGAGCCCTAAGAAGTATAAAGGTCACTTACCTGGCGGAAGTTCGTCGTTGTTTTGCTGTTCACGATGAGGACCTGGTGGCCCCAGAAGCACTTAAGTGGTGAAAATTCCTCCATTGTTTTAAACTCTGGAATGCTGTAAGAGAAATAAAAGAAGATTAGTCGAACATTTTTGTGATAGGAAGCAAGAAAAAACTATTTCTAAGCCTGGGCCGCTGGGCTGGGTCATCAAGGCGCCCTTATAATTAATATCCACCAATCTATTTAGCACCCATTTTCATTTCTCAATCACTGCCTGGCTCAAGAGCGGTTAAGAATACCCACCACTAATGGATATGGAGGAGCATATCACCTGCTCCCTTCGGATTATACTTGGGTCCAGTTGCCAATCACTACTACATGGTTATGTGGCAGTAATTAGGCCAAGTGATTGGCTACTGGACCCAAGTATAATGCCAAGGGAGCAGGTGACATGCTCCTCCATATCCAATACTGGTGGGTATTCTGGACAGCTCTTGAGAATAGAATAGATTTCCCTGCACTCTTTCCCAGCCTCTTGCTCCTCCACAGCTGGCACCAAACTAGGCTGTGTGATGACCTGGGGAGTGGCGATGACACTTTGCCATTTGGGAAAGTCTCATCGCCACTCCCCAGGTCATCAACAGCCTAGTTTAGTGCCAGCTGTGGAGCAAGAGGCTGGGAAAGAGTGCAGGGAATCCTATTCGTATGACCTATTAAAGTCACATGACTCTTCTATTCCAGCCATGAAGAGCCTGCGATGCCCCATGAAGTGCTCTCTGCTTAAAGGGGTTGTAAAGATACAATTTTTTTCCCCAAATAGCTTCCTTTACCTTAGCGCAGTCCTCCTTCACTTACTGCACTAAGGTAAAGGAAGCTATTTAGGAAAAAAATGTGTACCTTTACAATACCTTTAATGCATTAAGCAGAGAGCACTTCATGGGGCATTGCAGGCTCTACATTAGTGGCCAACATTTTACGAATGGGCTGTTAAATGCGGATATCTATTCCTATTTAAAAAACGGCCCCCATGACTTAGCCCCTCCCCCAAAGTCCCGTCTTATTCAAAGTAAATTTCTAACTTACGGTTCTAGTGCGGGCATGAAACGCGGCATGCCAGTTCGGTACATTGCCTTCTGCTTCTGGAAACTTTGTTGTCTTATGTTGGTGACCGTCCTGTTGACAAAGGAAATAGAGAAAAGTAAGATCAGGATTGTAAAAAGCATCACATAAAAATACAATATATATTTAAAGGGAAATATAGGGCCAGATTCAGGTAGATGGGAGCATCTTTAAGCTGGAGTAACGTTTCTCATTTACGTTACTCTGGCGAAATTTTAGGAGCAAGTGCTGTTATTCATGAAGCACTTGCTCCTAAAGTTGCGGCAGCGTATCGAAAATGAGCCGGCGGAATTCAAATTGGGCGGGTACAGGGCGTGTATTATTTAAACTAAGCGCAATCCCGCGGCGAACGTACTGCGCATGCGTCGACTGTCAATGCATCCCAGTGCGCATGCTCACAACTTCCGTCGGCACCACTTTCTTGGAAACAACAGCGCAATGTGTTCCGTTGGACGTTTAAATGCGCCCGTAGATGCGCCATTCCGGCACTAAAGTATATCCTGTTCCCCCTCCCCGCAGTGAAGTTACTTTTGTTCTGAGATGGCTGCTCCCGTTCCCCGCAAACACAGGAGAAAGCTGAACTTTAAAGGCCAGGATCTGTCAGCCATCATCTCGGCTATGGAGACCTATGATGTCTTCCTCCATGGCTGTAAAAGTTGACAGACAAGCAGGGACAGAGGTGTTGTCCTGCAAGTGGGGGTGCTCAGTTAGCTCTTATCGTCGGTAACGCTGCTGTAGCTGCTCTCCTGCTGACCTGTGGCCGTCTGGAGTAAAGATAAAGCAGCTATTTGTAGAAATAACTTTGCGCCGGACGGACGAGATACGCGCGGCGCATGTAGCCAGCGTATGGTGCTAATCCGTTCGCGAATCGGGAAATCTCCCTCATTTGCATATTTGCAGGGGAAATCAATAGGCGCGACTGATGCGCCAAGCGAAATTATGCGCTGACGATACTCTGGCGTCGGAAAGTTAAGCCGGTCGGGGAAAGCCCGTTTTCTGTCGCATCTAGTTTGGTGGGTACGGCCACATAGATACGACGGCGCATCTTCACAGTTACGCGGCGCATATCGAAATACTCCAGCGCAAGTCTTGCTGAATCTGGCCCATAATGGTTATGGGTTTATTTTGTTTTAAATGTTCCCATCTTCGTTTAAAAAAATTGGCCATAGACAGTTCAAAATTTGACTGGTTTATCAGGAACTGGTTGTATTTTGATCCATGTATGGGCAGCAGGGTTGCCACCTCATCTCTTTAAACTCGAACACAAATTAACTACACAGGTTCTGTGGCTGATTAAGGTGGTAATTAAACTCACTCAGTGCCTTGAATGCATTCAATTAGCCTCAGAACCTGTGTAATTATTATGTGTTCAGGTTTAAAGGGATGAGGAAGGTGGCAATTCTAATGGGCAGGCTGGTTATACTGAAGTCAGTCCAGCCTGCCCGATTGTTTTCATGTGATCACTGCCATTTGCTAAAGCTGCAAGCAGCGATCATTATATTCTGACGGCTGGGAAACCTTCCATTGTCAGGATACAATAGAATGTGTTGCTACACTGAATGTGTTGATGGGGGGAAATCAATCAGTTTTCTTTACTTCGACCACAAGATTAGTTAATGTATGGCCTTTTTTTATCAAATCTTTGCATTTCAAAAAGACTTAAAACAGGGTTAAGGTAAAAATTTAAATCATTATATAATCCCTTTAACCACTTAAGGACCGCCACATGCACATTTACGTCCACAGAAGGGCACGGCTGGGCACAAGGGCGTATATACGTCCTCGCCCAGTAGCGGGTCGGGGGTCCGATTGGGACCCCCTCCGTGGCGTGCGGCGGTCCCCGTGTCTCCGGCAGCGATCCGGGACAAGCGGGCGGATGTCTGTCTTTGCCCGCCTCCCCGCGATCGCTCCCAGCCAATCGCTGCGCTCCCCCGCCCTGTCACTTCCTCCTCCTGTGTAAACACAGGAAGGGGGAAGTGATGTAATCTCTCATCGCAGCGGTATTTCCAACCGCTGCGATGAGAGAAACACCTCACAGTAAGTGTGCACTAACACTACACTGACACACACTACACATAGGAACATTAACCCCTTGCAATCTGCCCCCCCCCCCACCCCCCCTGTCACAGTGTCACTGAATGCAGTGATCTAATCACTGCATTTAGTGTCAGTGTGACAGGCAGTGAAAAAGTCAGTTAGTGTTAGGTTCAGGATAGCCCCCCCACCCCCCCCTAATAAAGTTTTAACCCCCTGATCACCGCCCTAGTTAACCCATTCACTCCCTATTGCCAGCGTCACTAAGCGATCATTTTTCTGATCGCTGTATTAGTGTCGCTGTTCCTGCTAGGTAGCTATTTTTTTTTATTGCGATTTTTTTTTTTTACTAAAGACAAGGGGCTAAATAAATTTTGGCCTAAATGTTTGACTAAAATGTTGTTTATTTGATTTTTTTTAACAAAAAGTAAAAAATAGTGTTTTTTTTTTCAAAAATGTCGCTCTATTTTTGTATATAGCGCAAAAAAAAAAAAAAAACACAGAGGTGATCAAATACCACCAAAAGAAAGCTCTATTTGTGGGAAGAAAAGCACGTAAATTTTGTTTAGGAGCAACGTCGCACGACCGCGCAATTGTCTGTTAAAGCGACGCAGTGCCGAATCGCAAAAACACCTTGGGTCATTTACCAGCGTATTGGTCCGGGTCTTAAGTGGTTAAAGTTCTATACAAATAGTTTTTTTCTTCTTGGGTCCCCATTGCTGCCCACATAGCCACTGTTTGGCCCAGAGCTGCCCCAGCGCCATTGTAAAACAATAGCTGATGTCAGTGGTGCCTGTGGGTCTTAGCAGCTTTAGCGGTACATCAGGTGCTTCTATGATCAGCCCCTGGGCTTCCCATCATGCTACTACCTTAGACAGGTGTCACCAAAACAGATTTGCCCATTGAAAGATTCCCCTTAGCCTCCTGATGACAGCTAAAGAATATTGGATTTCCTGTCACTTTCTGTACCAGAGACGGAGGTTCACCAGGGCAGCTAGAGAGGGCAAATCTTTCCAGTGGGGGGCAGAGACCGCAATAAAAACTTGCAGGGGTTCTAACTCTTTCACATAAATCTTACATACAATACTTAGCTTGCTTACAATGAAGAAAGTCTACTTACCGCTTCTCTTCGGCTCTCCTTTCCTCTTCTGCCTTTAAGATGGCAGTCTTTTCCTCTTCTGTCCATTGCTCCTCTTCAGGCTCCCTGGCAGTTACTACCAATTCTTCCAACACAATTTTTTTCTTTGGTGCCTTAACAACTTGCCTGTTGACAAAGAGAATAGAAATAAGATATGGGTTTGTTCTAACTTTTAAAATCTCATTCAAACCTTTTTTATTTAAAGTGGAGTTCCACCTAAAAATGGAACTTCTGCTTTCGTAACCATCCACCCCTCCGGTGTCACATTTGGCACCTTCCAGGGTGGCGGGGGATTAGATACATGTGTAATACAGGTATTTTTCTCCCACTTCTGGGCATAGATACCCGAGCCACTCGCGGGTATCTACGCTACTTCCTTCGTCCCCTCGCTGTCTTCTGGGAGACACAGAAGACAGCAGGGACCAGTGGGATCGTGCAGCTCGAGTCACGCATTCACAGCAGGGAACAGGAAGTGAAGCCGCAAGGCTTCACTTCCTGATTCCCTTACCGAAGATGGTGGCGGTAGCACTCTAGAGCCGAGCGACAGCTCGGCTTTGGGTGCCGACATCGCGGGCGCCCTGGACAGGTTAGTGTCCTTATTTTAAAAGTCAGCAGCTGCAGTATTTGTAGCTGCTGACTTAAAAAAAAAAAAAAAATACGGAACTCCGCTTTAATACAGGAACTTTTTTGCATTTGTAAAAAAGCATCACTTACAATAAGTACAATAAAATACACATTTAAAGGCAAATATAATGGCTTTGGATTTATTTCAAGGTTATATACTGTATATATATATATATCTGACATTTTTTTTACTACCGTATTTATCGGTGTATAACATGCACAGGCATATAACACGCACCCTAACTTTAAGAGGGAAGTTTCAGGGGAAAAAAATTCAAAGGCCCCCTACGTATAACAGGCAGGCACAGTTTGCCCTTATATTTAGGGTAAAAAAGTGAGTGTTATACGCCAATAAATACAGTATTTATATAAAATCTTTGCATTTTAAATAAACACCTAAAACAGGCTTCTCTCGTGATACAGAACTCACAGAGCTCTACGGGTTTACTAATGAGAGCGCCCATCAGGAGCTGATTACTTTCAGACTCTTTCTCTGACTTTAAATCTTTGTATTGCCTAAACAGAGCAGGTATTAAAAGGGTGGCGGAGTCACTTCTCTGACTCTTTCACTTATGTAATCTTGGGCTTCTGCAAGCAATAAGGTTTGTTTCAGTACAGAGATACAGAAGTTTGGAAAACCAGGCCCAGAGCTCTATCTGCTGGCTGAAATTAAAAAATGTTTATAGAATATTTCCTATTTATCCAACTTATAGGTTTAAAAAATAAATAATTACAGTAGAAAATAATACAAGCCATTATCTATTCCTTTTAAATGTAAAAATAAATTGAAAGCGGCTGTTTGTCCCAGCTCTATTATAAAACAACAACTGGTCTCAGTGGTGCCTGCAGGTCCAGGCAGCTTTAGCGCTAAGCCAGGAGCCTATACAATCATGTCCTGGACTTACAAATGTGCTACCCACCCTAGGCAGGTGTCCCCAGAACAGATTGACCCATTGAAAGATTTTCCCCCATCTCCTGATATTGGGACAATTCAAACGTTTTTGGATTTCCCATCAATTTCTATATCCGGGACAGGGGTCACCAGGACAGCTAGATAGGGCAAATCTTTCCAGTGGGGACACAGACCATAAGAAAAACTAGCAGGGGTTCTAACACTTTCATGTGAATAGAATACTTGCATACAAGGATGAATGTGTACTTACCACCAGTCGTTAACTCTTCTTCGTCTCTCTTCCCATTCTCGTTCCTTAGATGTTGGATAGATAGTACGGCCAAGTGTATCAATTCTGATCGGTTCTCTATAACTGTTGAAAGAGAAATAAAAAAAATTATAATTTTCTTAAGTTTTTGTCATTATAAGCAAAGAAAAACAATCATGCATAGGGGTATTCTCATGCACCAATACAGCCATTCACTTGTATGTCCGGCTGTATACACCGACTGGGGCTCCCCAGGCACAGGAATGCTCCAGGAACTTTAATACCCGGGGAACTACAAGGTACTAAACAATGAGGCCTTTCTGAGCCTGGGCTATTGGGCTAGGTGCACGTTTAATAATATCCAGCAATGAATTTGCTCATGAAGAGAAAAGTGACAGCTTCTCTGGAAAGGGCGTCCCCGTCCTCGAGAGTGTTTTCCTCATAGCTCCCTGCCGGCAAGAGGACCTGCCACTTCCTAACATGGAACAGCATACCACCTGTGATAGTACCAGGGCCCAGCAGCCAATCACTTGGCCTAGGCACTGTCACATGACTGAGGAAGGCCGACTTCCGCCCCAGTGGTCAAGGAGCTGCGAGGAAACGCACGTACAGTGGTTGTATGGGGGGGTCGGGGATGCTACTCTTCTACATTAATGAGCATGAAGAAAATCTAGGCAGGGAACCTGACCGTGCGACCAATCAAAGTCACATGACTGTCTCTTTTCCAATCACAGAGCTTGCCCTACTACATTAAAGCAGAGTTCCACCCAAAAGTGGATGCTCTGCTTATCTTACTCAACCTCCCCCTCCGGTGCCACATTTGGGGTGCCTGTCCCCACCTCTGGCGTGATCACTTAGGGGTTCGGCCCCCTCCTCCTTTCCCGGTCGCCAAAATCTCAAACCACCTCACTTCTGGTGACTCTCCAGCATCAATAATTGGAGATTGAGTTATCTGCTTTCACAGAACATCGCCAGTGTATACACCAGTGGCGGCCTGTTCATATGGGATGGAGGGGCGGCGCCCCCCTAATCCAACCACCCAGCCCCTAATCTACATGCAGGGATGGATGGATTCCAATGTGGTTTTTTTTTTTACGCACATAAGCCCACTTAAAAAAAGGGTGGGCTCGAGGACCCTGCCAAAATATTTAGCACCAGCCGCCACTGATATACACTAAGGTATATGATGAGTTAGCTGGTACTAGCGGGGGGGACTAACAATGTCCGCTCATTATCTTGTGTACCCCCGTGTATACGTTGCTGGTGTTCTGTGAAAACAGCCAACTCGTCTAAATCTCCCATTATTGCTGCTGGAGAGTCACCGAAAGTGACGTGGTTGGAGATTTTGGCGAGTTGGAGATTTCGGCAGAACACCAGGCTATACAGAAAGGCGGCAGCAGCACCCGAGAGCCGATGGAAACATTGACTGGGGTGCCGACATCACTGGATTCCAGTACAGCTAAGTGTCCTAATATTAAAAGTCAGCAGCTACAGGATGTGTAGCTGCTGACTTCAATTTTTTGCTGGGAGGGGGCGAAACTCCTCTTTAAGCAGAGAGATCACCATGGGGCATTGCAGGATTCTCACCATGGTCTGCATTTTATGAATGGGCCGCAAAATGTGGATATGTGTTAAAAACGTCCCCTAACATTTCCGATCTTACCCAAAATGAATTTATAACTTACGGTTCAAACAGTGAAACCACCGTTCTCACAGCTTTCCTCAATCCTCTTCTGAACATTTTTAAATGTCGTTTTTTGTCTTTTCCTGTTGATGAAATAAGAGAAAAAAAGTAAGATTAACATTCTACTAAAATCAGTCTAACAATACTATCTGTATACTCTATACAAAGTACATAAGTGTTTTTAGTGAATACACAACGGCTGGGCAAATATCATACAACAGAAAAAAAAATTAACAGCCACCATTATTTTTCTACCGAGTCTCAGATTTTTCCTGAAAAAAAAATGTTTTTTGTTTTTTCCCCCCCTCATTACACGCCTTTATAGGAAATGTAAATACAAATGTACACTTTGCCTAGAAGATAACTGCTCTCTAGGGAAGAAAATAGTGCCTGTTTATTTTGTGACGTCACGCTCCGTATCATGTGACCAGTCACGTACGCGCAGTGAGTTAGCATCTGGTCAGCTGGTTTAGCGCCGATTTGTTACCCCGGCAACCCATTTTGCCAGCCAGCTCTCTAATAGGAAGATGGGGGAGGAGCCGGGCGTATTTACAGAGGGCTGGTAGACGAGGATTGGGGCGGGGAGAAGGGTGGTGCAGTGAGTGCAAGGCAGGTGCATTGTATTGGTCGGTTGGACACACACAGGGGATGATTTGGGGGTCTTAACCACCACGAATGATGGCTACAGCGCGGACCCCAAATGTCGGGAGTACGTCAATAGACGTCTTCCCTTTGCACGCGCCCCTATCCACCAGTGCCACCTATTAATGTCCTTCAGTGCCAACTCTCAGTGCCCACCAGTGCCGCCTATCAGTACCCACCAGTGCTGCCTTATCAGTGCCCACCAGTGCAGCCCATCGGTGCCCACCAGTGCAGCCCGTCGGTACCCACCAGTGCTGCCTTATCGGTGCCCACCAGTGCAGCCCATCGGTTCCCACCAAGGCACACCAGCTGCGCTCATTATGAGGGGTTCCCACCATCCCTGTGCTGTGCTCATTATGAGGAGTTCCCACCATCCCTCTGCTGCGCTCATGAGGGGTTCCCACCATCCCTGTGCTGCGCTCATTATGAGGGGTTCCCACCATCCCTGTGCTGTGCTCATTATGAGGGGTTGGCACCATTCCTGTGCTGCGCTCATTATGAGGGGTTCCCACCATTCCTGTGCTGCGCTCATGAGGGGTTCCCACTATTCCTGTGCTGCGCTCATTATGAGGGGTTCCCACCATCCCTGTGCTGCGCTCATGAGGGGCCCCCACCATCCCTGTGCTGCACTCATTTTGAGGGGTTCCCGCCATCCCTGTGCTGCGCTCAATATGAGGGGTTCCCGCCATCCCTGTGCTGCGCTCAATATGAGGGGTTCCCACCATCCCTGTGCTGTGTAAAAACCCAAGAAGTCAACACAGCAGGGATGGTGGGAACCCCTCATATTGAGCGCAGCACAGGGCGGGGGAATCAGGGATGGAGACCACTGGGGTGGGCTGGAGAGTGTGGTGCGAGAGGAGAACACTGTGGGGGGGTTGGAGAGTGTGGTGGGGGAGGAGAACACTGTGGGGTGGGCTGGAGAGTGTGGTGGGGGAGAGAACACTGTGGGGGGGGGCTGGAGAGTGTGGTGGGGGAGGAGAACACTGTGGGGGGGGGCTGTAGAGTGTGGTGGGGGAGGAGAACACTGTGGGGGGGTTGGAGAGTGTGGTGGGGGAGGAGAACACTGTGGGTGGGTTGGAGAGTGTGGTGGGGGAGGAGAACACTGTGGGGGGGTTGGAGAGTGTGGTGGGGGAGGAGAACACTGTGGGGGGGGGCTGGAGAGTGTGGTGGGGGAGGAGAACACGGTGGGGGGGGCTGGAGAGTGTGGTGGGGGAGGAGAACACTGTGGGGGGCTGGAGAGTGTGATGGGGGAGGAGAACACTGTTGGGGGGCTGGAGAGTGTGGTGGGGGAGGAGAACACTGTGGGGGGGGGGGCTGGAGAGTGTGGTGGGGGAGAACACTGTGGGGGGGGCTGGAGAGTGTGGTGGGGGAGGAGAACACTGTGGGGGGTGGGGCTGGAGAGTGTGATGGGGGAGAACACTGTGGGGGGTGGGGCTGGAGAGTGTGGTGGGGGAGGAGAACACTGTGGGGGTGGCTGGAGAGTGTGGTGGGGGAGGAGAACACTGTGGGGGGGGCTGGAGAGTGTGGTGGGGGAGAACACTGTGGGGGGGGCTGGAGAGTGTGGTGGGGGAGAACACTGTGGGGGGGGGCTGGAGAGTGTGGTGGGGGAGGAGAACACTGGGGGGGGGGGGTTTGGGCGGTGACGCTGTAACACGGACCGCCCCCCTAGACCGTGTGATTGGCTGAACACAGATTCTATCCACTATCACATGAGCCAGTCTAGGGGGGCGGGACCGTGTTTCAGCGTCACTGCCCAAAACACACCCAGCCAGGCAGCTCCATAATAATACACAGGAGAGAGAGAGAGCCCACCTAGGGGGGCGGGACCGTGTTATAGCGTCACCGCCCAAAACACACCCAGCCAGGCAGCTCCATAATAATACACAGGAGAGAGAGAGAGCCCACCTAGGGGGGCGGGACCGTGTTATAGCGTCACCGCCCAAAACACACCCAGCCAGGCAGCTCCATAATAATACACAGGAGAGAGAGAGAGCCCACCTAGGGGGGCGGGACCGTGTTATAGCGTCACCGCCCAAAACACACCCAGTCAGGCAGCTCCGTAATAATACACAGGAGAGAGGAGAGAGAGAGCCAGCCTAGGGGGCGGGACCGTGTTATAGCGTCACCGCCCAAAACACACCCAGTCAGGCAGCTCCGTAATAATACACAGGAGAGGGGAAATCTCCCAGGGGGCGGAGCAGCTGTGATTGACACGGCGATGCCTCTCTGCGGAAGAAATAAACTCATCCGCACAGCACAGCACAGTGAGTTTTTAAAATAAAAAAGAAATAAATGCCAATTGGATATAAGGGGGCCGTATGAAAACAGACGGTACAAAGATGAAAAAGAGGGAAGTGAAATTCATAATTTTACAAGAACATTTTTTCTATAGAACATGAAATAGATACATACTAGAATGTGGAAAATCTCTACAAATCGCTGAATTTCCTCTAAAAAATCTCTTTGTAAACAATAGTATATGAGAGTAGATATAACACGTCCTCTCCTGAGCTCTGTTTACTCACAACTGACCAACTGCCTCCCTGAGCCGTTGCTAAGTAACCCCCCCACACAGTGACGTCAACAGTGGGATTCAAATCGACCAATCAGAGCTGGGCACTGCAGGGAGCATTTAACCCTTTGTTGCCTGGAATAAAATTAACTTACATTTTTAAATCTACTTGTTTTTTGATTTTTTTTTTTTATAGAAATGACTTTTAACCTCCCATATATGATATATTTTTTGGAAGCAGAGGACCGGGGGAAGAAGATGGAAGCTGTTGAATTATTATTTTTTGCTTTTGACGCATAATATTTGGAAGTCAACACAGCAGGGATGGTGGGAACCCCTCAAAATGAGCGCAGCACAGGGATGGTGGGAACCCCTCATAATGAGCGCAGCACAGGGATGGTGGGAACCCCGATATAATGAGCGCAGCACAGGGATGGTGGGAACCCTGATATGAGAGAAGCACAGGGATGGTGGGAACCCCGATATAATGAGTAGAGCACAGGGATGATGGGAACCCTGATATAATGAGTACAGCACAGGGATGATGGGAACCCCGATATATTGAGCGCAGCAGAGGGATGGTGGGAGCCCCTCATAATGAGCGCAGCACAGGGATGGTGGGAGCCCCTCATAATGAGCGCAGCACAGGGATGGTGGGAACCCCTCATAATGAGTGCAGCACAGGGATGGTGGGAACCCCTCATAATGAGCGCAGCACAGGTATGGTGGGAACCTCGATATAATGAGCACAGCACAGGGATGGTGGAAACCCAGATATAATGAGCACAGCACAGGGATGGTGGAAACCCCGATATAATGAGCACATCACAGGGCGGGGGAATCAGGGATGGAGACCACTGGGGGAGAACAGGGGTGGAGAACACTGTGGGGGGGCTGGAGAGTGTGGTGGGGGAGGAGAACACTGTGGGGGGGGCTGGAGTGTGTGGTGGGGGAGGAGAACACTGTGGGGGGGGGCTGGAGAGTGTGGTGGGGGAGGAGAACAATGTGTGGGGGGGCTGGAGAACACTGTGGGGGGGCTGGAGAGTGTGGTGGGTGAGGAGAACACTGTGGGGGGGCTGGAGTGTGTGGTGGGGGAGGAGAACACTGTGGGGGGGGGCTGGAGAGTGTGGTGGGGGAGGAGAACAATGTGTGGGGGGGCTGGAGAACACTGTGGGGGGGGCTGGAGAGTGTGGTGGGGGAGGAGAACACTGTGGGGGGGGCTGGAGAGTGTGGTGGGGAGGAGAAAACTGTGGGGGGGGGGGGCTGGAGAGTGTGGTGGGTGGGAGAACACTGTGGGGGGGGGCTGGAGAGTGTGGTGGGGAGGAGAACACTGTGGGGGGGGGCTGGAGAGTGTGGTGGGGGAGGAGAACACTGTGGGGGGGGGGCTGGAGAGTGTGGTGGGGGAGAACACTGTGGGGGGGGGGCTGGAGAGTGTGGTGGGGGAGAACACTGTGGGGGGGGGGCTGGAGAGTGTGGTGGGGGAGAACACTGTGGGGGGGGCTGGAGAGTGTGGTGGGGGAGGAGAACACTGGGGGGGGGGTTTGGGCGGTGACGCTGTAACACGGACCGCCCCCTAGACCGTGTGATTGGCTGAACACAGATTCTATCCACTATCACATGAGCCAGTCTAGGGGGGCGGGACCGTGTTTCAGCGTCACTGCCCAAAACACACCCAGCCAGGCAGCTCCATAATAATACACAGGAGAGAGAGAGAGCCCACCTAGGGGGGCGGGACCGTGTTATAGCGTCACCGCCCAAAACACACCCAGTCAGGCAGCTCCGTAAGAATACACAGGAGAGAGGGAGAGAGAGAGAGAGCCAGCCTAGGGGGCGGGACCGTGTTATAGCGTCACCGCCCAAAACACACCCAGTCAGGCAGCTCCATAAGAATACACAGGAGAGAGGGAGAGAGAGAGCCAGCCTAGGGGGCGGGACCGTGTTATAGCGTCACCGCCCAAAACACACCCAGTCAGGCAGCTTCATAAGAATACACAGGAGAGAGGGAGAGAGAGCCAGCCTAGGGGGCGGGACCGTGTTATAGCATCACCGCCCAAAACACACCCAGTCAGGCAGCTCCATAAGAATACACAGGAGAGGGGAAATCTCCCAGGGGGCGGAGCAGCTGTGATTGACACGGCGATGCCTCTCTGCGGAAGAAATAAACTCATCCGCACAGCACAGCACAGCGAGTTTTTAAAATAAAAAAGAAATAAATGCCGATTGGATATAAGGGGGCCGTATGAAAACAGACGGTACAAAGATGAAAAAGAGGGAAGTGAAATTCATAATTTTACAAGAACATTTTTTCTATAGAACATGAAATAAATACATACTAGAATGTGGAAAATCTCAACAAATCGCTGAATTTCCTCTAAAAAATCTCTTTGTAAACAATAGTATATGAGAGTAGATATAACACGTCCTCTCCTGAGCTCTGTTTACTCACAACTGACCAACTGCCTCCCTGAGCCGTTGCTAAGTAACCCCCCCACACAGTGACATCAACAGTGGGATTCAAATCGACCAATCAGAGCTGGGCACTGCAGGGAGCATTTAACCCTTTGTTGCCTGGAATAAAATTAACTTACATTTTTAAATCTACTTGTTTTTTGATTTTTTATTTATAGAAATGACTTTTAACCTCCCATATATGATATATTTTCAGAAAGCAGAGGACCGGGGGAAGAAGATGGAAGCTGTTGAATTATTATTTTTTGCTTTTGACGCATAATATTTGGAAGTCAACACAGCAGGGATGGTGGGAACCCCTCAAAATGAGCGCAGCACAGGGATGGTGGGAACCCCGATATAATGAGTACAGCACAGGGATGATGGGAACCCCGATATAATGAGCGCAGCAGAGGGGTGGTGGGAGCCCCTCATAATGAGCGCAGCACAGGGATGGTGGGAGCCCCTCATAATGAGCGCAGCACAGGGATGGTGGGAACCCCTCATAATGAGCGCAGCACAGGGATGGTGGGAACCCCTCATAATGAGCGCAGCACAGGTATGGTGGGAACCTCGATATAATGAGCACAGCACAGGGATGGTGGAAACCCAGATATAATGAGCACAGCACAGGGATGATGGAAACCCTGATATAATGAGCACATCACAGGGCGGGGGAATCAGGGATGGAGACCACTGGGGGAGAACAGGGGTGGAGAACACTGTGGGGGGGCTGGAGAGTGTGGTGGGGGAGGAGAACACTGTGGGGGGGCTGGAGAGTGTGGTGGGGAGGAGAAAACTGTGGGGGGGGGCTGGAGAGTGTGGTGGGTGGAAGAACACTGTGGGGGGGGGCTGGAGAGTGTGGTGGGGAGGAGAACACTGTGAGGCGGGGGCTGGAGAGTGTGGTGGGGGAGAAGAACACTGTTGGGGGGGGGAGAGCTGGAGAGTGTGGTGGGGTAGGAGAACACTGTGGGGGGGGGGGGGGGCTGGAGAGTGTGGTGGGGGAGAACACTGTGGGGGGGGGCTGGAGAGTGTGGTGGGGGAGAACACTGTGGGGGGGGGCTGGAGAGTGTGGTGGGGGAGAACAGTGTGGGGGGGGGGGGGCTGGAGAGTGTGGTGGGGGAGGAGAACACTGGGGGGGGGTTTGGGCGGTGACGCTGTAACACAGACCGCCCCCCTAGACTGTGTGATTGGCTGAACACAGATTCTATCCACTATCACATGAGCCAGTCTAGGGGGGGCGGGACCGTGTTTTAGCGTCACTGCCCAAAACACACCCAGCCAGGCAGCTCCATAATAATACACAGGAGAGAGAGAGAGCCCACCTAGGGGGGCGGGACCGTGTTATAGCGTCACCGCCCAAAACACACCCAGTCAGGCAGCTCCATAATAATACACAGGAGAGAGAGAGAGCCCACCTAGGGGGGCGGGACCGTGTTATACCGTCACCGCCCAAAACACACCCAGTCAGGCAGCTCCATAAGAATACACAGGAGAGAGGGAGAGAGAGAGCCAGCGTAGGGGGCGGGACCGTGTTATAGCGTCACCGCCCAAAACACACCCAGTCAGGCAGCTCCGTAATAATACACAGGAGAGGGGAAATCTCCCAGGGGGCGGAGCAGCTGTGATTGACACGGCGATGCCTCTCTGCGGAAGAAATAAACTCATCCGCACAGCACAGCACAGCGAGTTTTTAAAATAAAAAAGAAATAAATGCCGATTGGATATAAGGGGGCCGTATGAAAACAGACGGTACAAAGATAAAAAAGAGGGAAGTGAAATTCATAATTTTACAAGAACATTTTTTCTATAGAACATGAAATAGATACATACTAGAATGTGGAAAATCTCAACAAATCGCTGAATTTCCTCTAAAAAATCTCTTTGTAAACAATAGTATATGAGAGTAGATATAACACGTCCTCTCCTGAGCTCTGTTTACTCACTACTGACCAACTGCCTCCCTGAGCCGTTGCTAAGTAACCCCCCCACACAGTGACATCAACAGTGGGATTCAAATCGACCAATCAGAGCTGGGCACTGCAGGGAGAATTTAACCCTTTGTTGCCTGGAATAAAATTAACTTACATTTTTAAATCTACTTGTTTTTTGATTTTTTTTTTAATAGAAATGACTTTTAACCTCCCATATATGATATATCTTCTGAAAGCAGAGGACCAGGGGAAGAAGATGGAAGCTGTTGAATTATTATTTTTTGCTTTTGACGCATAATATTTGGAAGTCAACACAGCAGGGATGGTGGGAACCCCTCAAAATGAGCGCAGCACAGGGATGGTGGGAACCCCTCATAATGAGCGCAGCACAGGGATGGTGGGAACCCCTCATAATGAGCGCAGCACAGGGATGGTGGGAACCCCTCATAATGAGCGCAGCACAGGGATGGTGGGAACCCCTCATAATGAGCGCAGCACAGGGATGGTGGGAACCCCTCATGAGCGCAGCACAGGGATGGTGGGAACCCCTCATAATGAGCGCAGCACAGGGATGGTGGGAACCTCGATATAATGAGCACAGCACAGGGATGGTGGAAACCCAGATATAATGAGCACAGCACAGGGATGGTGGAAACCCCGTTATAATGAGCACACCACAGGGCGGGGGAATCAGGGATGGAGACCACTGGGGGAGAACAGGGGTGGAGAACACTGTGGGGGGGCTGGAGAGTGTGGTGGGGGAGGAGAACACTGTGGGGGGGGCTGGAGAGTGTGGTGGGGGAGGAGAACACTGTGGGGGGGCTGGAGAGTGTGGTGGGGGAGGAGAACAATGTGTGGGGGGGGCTGGAGAACACTGTGGGGGGGCTGGAGAGTGTGGTGGGGGAGGAGAACACTGTGGGGGGGGCTGGAGAGTGTGGTGGGGAGGAGAAAACTGTGGGGGGGGTGGCTGGAGAGTGTGGTGGGTGGGAGAACACTGTGGGGGGGGCTGGAGAGTGTGGTGGGGAGGAGAACACTGTGGGGGGGGGGGGCTGGAGAGTGTGGTGGGGGAGGAGAACACTGTGGGGGGGGGGCTGGAGAGTGTGGTGGGGGAGGAGAACACTGTGGGGGGGGGCTGGAGAGTGTGGTGGGGGAGGAGAACACTGTGGGGGGGGCTGGAGAGTGTGGTGGGGGAGAACACTGTGGGGGGGGGGCTGGAGAGTGTGGTGGGGGAGAACACTGTGGGGGGGGGCTGGAGAGTGTGGTGGGAGAGGAGAACACTGTGGGGGGGGGAGGGCTGGAGAGTGTGGTGGGGGAGGAGAACACTGTGGGGGGGGCTGGAGAGTGTGGTGGGGGAGAACACTGTGGGGGGGGGCTGGAGAGTGTGGTGGGGGAGAACACTGTGGGGGGGGGCTGGAGAGTGTGGTGGGGGAGAGAACACTGTGGGGGGGGGGCTTCAGAGTGTGGTGGGGGAGGAGAACACTGGGGGGGGGGGGGTTTGGGCGGTGACGCTGTAACACGGACCGCCCCCCTAGACCGTGTGATTGGCTGAACACAGATTCTATCCACTATCACATGAGCCAGTCTAGGGGGGCGGGACCGTGTTTCAGCGTCACTGCCCAAAACACACCCAGCCAGGCAGCTCCATAATAATACACAGGAGAGAGAGAGAGCCCACCTAGGGGGGCGGGACCGTGTTATAGCGTCACCGCCCAAAACACACCCAGTCAGGCAGCTCCGTAAGAATACACAGGAGAGAGGGAGAGAGAGAGAGAGCCAGCATAGGGGGCGGGACCGTGTTTCAGCGTCACCGCCCAAAACACACCCAGTCAGGCAGCTCCATAAGAATACACAGGAGAGAGGGAGAGAGAGAGCCAGCCTAGGGGGCGGGACCGTGTTATAGCGTCACCGCCCAAAACACACCCAGTCAGGCAGCTCCATAAGAATACACAGGAGAGAGGAGAGAGAGAGCCAGCGTAGGGGGCGGGACCGTGTTATAGCGTCACCGCCCAAAACACACCCAGTCAGGCAGCTCCGTAATAATACACAGGAGAGGGGAAATCTCCCAGGGGGCGGAGCAGCTGTGATTGACACAGCGATGCCTCTCTGCGGAAGAAATAAACTCATCCGCACAGCACAGCACAGTGAGTTTTTAAAATAAAAAAGAAATAAATGCCAATTGGATATAAGGGGGCCGTATGAAAACAGACGGTACAAAGATAAAAAAGAGGGAAGTGAAATTCATAATTTTACAAGAACATTTTTTCTATAGAACATGAAATAGATACATACTAGAATGTGGAAAATCTCAACAAATCGCTGAATTTCCTCTAAAAAATCTCTTTGTAAACAATAGTATATGAGAGTAGATATAACACGTCCTCTCCTGAGCTCTGTTTACTCACAACTGACCAACTGCCTCCCTGAGCCGTTGCTAAGTAACCCCCCCACACAGTGACATCAACAGTGGGATTCAAATCGACCAATCAGAGCTGGGCACTGCAGGGAGCATTTAACCCTTTGTTGCCTGGAATAAAATTAACTTACATTTTTAAATCTACTTGTTTTTTTTGTTTTTTTTTATAGAAATGACTTTTAACCTCCCATATATTATATATCTTCTGAAAGCAGAGGACCGGAGGAAGAAGATGGAAGCTGTTGAATTATTATTTTTTGCTTTTGACGCATAATATTTGGAAGTCAACACAGCAGGGATGGTGGGAACCCCTCAAAATGAGTGCAGCACAGGGATGGTGGGAACCCCGATATAATGAGTACAGCACAGGGATGATGGGAACCCCGATATAATGAGTACAGCACAGGGATGATGGGAACCCCGATATAATGAGCGCAGCAGAGGGATGGTGGGAGCCCCTCATAATGAGCGCAGCACAGGGATGGTGGGAGCCCCTCATAATGAGTGCAGCACAGGGATGGTGGGAACCCCTCATAATGAGCGCAGCACAGGGATGGTGGGAACCCCTCATAATGAGCGCAGCACAGGTATGGTGGGAACCTCGATATAATGAGCACAGCACAGGGATGGTGGAAACCCAGATATAATGAGCACAGCACAGGGATGGTGGAAACCCTGATATAATGAGCACATCACAGGGCGGGGGAATCAGGGATGGAGACCACTGGGGGAGAACAGGGGTGGAGAACACTGTGGGGGGGCTGGAGAGTGTGGTGGGGGAGGAGAACACTGTGGGGGGGGCTGGAGAGTGTGGTGGGGGAGGAGAACACTGTGGGGGGGGGGGCTGGAGAGTGTGGTGGGGGAGGAGAACAATGTGTGGGGGGGGCTGGAGAACACTGTGGGGGGGCTGGAGAGTGTGGTGGGGGAGGAGAACACTGTGGGGGGGGCTGGAGAGTGTGGTGGGGAGGAGAAAACTGTGGGGGGGGGCTGGAGAGTGTGGTGGGTGGGAGAACACTGTGGGGGGGGGCTGGAGAGTGTGGTGGGGAGGAGAACACTGTGGGGGGGGGGCTGGAGAGTGTGGTGGGGGAGGAGAACACTGTGGGGGGGGCTGGAGAGTGTGGTGGGGGAGGAGAACACTGTGGGGGGGGGCTGGAGAGTGTGGTGGGGGAGAACACTGTGGGGGGGGGGGCTGGAGAGTGTGGTGGGGGAGAACACTGTGGGGGGGGGGGCTGGAAAAAGTGGTGGGGGAGGAGAACACTGGGGGGGGGGGTTTGGGCGGTGACGCTGTAACACGGACCGCCCCCCTAGACCGTGTGATTGGCTGAACACAGATTCTATCCACTATCACATGAGCCAGTCTAGGGGGGCGGGACCGTGTTTCAGCGTCACTGCCCAAAACACACCCAGCCAGGCAGCTCCATAATAATACACAGGAGAGAGAGAGAGCCCACCTAGGGGGGCGGGACCGTGTTATAGCGTCACCGCCCAAAACACACCCAGTCAGGCAGCTCCGTAAGAATACACAGGAGAGAGGGAGAGAGAGAGAGAGCCAGCATAGGGGGCGGGACCGTGTTTCAGCGTCACCGCCCAAAACACACCCAGTCAGGCAGCTCCATAAGAATACATAGGAGAGAGGAGAGAGAGAGCCAGCCTAGGGGGCGGGACCGTGTTATAGCGTCACCGCCCAAAACACACCCAGTCAGGCAGCTCCGTAATAATACACAGGAGAGGGGAAATCTCCCAGGGGGCGGAGCAGCTGTGATTGACACGGCGATGCCTCTCTGCGGAAGAAATAAACTCATCCGCACAGCACAGCACAGCGAGTTTTTAAAATAAAAAAGAAATAAATGCCAATTGGATATAAGGGGGCCGTATGAAAACAGACGGTACAAAGATGAAAAAGAGGGAAGTGAAATTCATAATTTTACAAGAACAATTTTTCTATAGAACATGAAATAGATACATACTAGAATGTGGAAAATCTCTACAAATCGCTGAATTTCCTCTAAAAAATCGCTTTGTAAACAATAGTATATGAGAGTAGATATAACACGTCCTCTCCTGAGCTCTGTTTACTCACAACTGACCAACTGCCTCCCTGAGCCGTTGCTAACTAACCCCCCCACACAGTGACATCAACAGTGGGATTCAAATCGACCAATCAGAGCTGGGCACTGCAGGGAGCATTTAACCCTTTGTTGCCTGGAATAAAATTAACTTACATTTTTAAATCTACTTGTTTTTTGATTTTTTTTTTATAGAAATGACTTTTAACCTCCCATATATGATATATTTTCTGGAAGCAGAGGACCGGGGGAAGAAGATGGAAGCTGTTGAATTATTATTTTTTGCTTTTGACGCATAATATTTGGAAGTCAACACAGCAGGGATGGTGGGAACCCCTCAAAATGAGCGCAGCACATGGATGGTGGGAACCCCTCATGAGCGCAGCACAGGGATGGTGGGAAACTGCCATTCCACTCCTTGTCAGTTATGGGTGTGGTTGCTGATTCCTTTGCTCCAGAGACATGGGGCTAGAGTGATTTCTCTTCCCCAGGAGGGATGTTGGATCCTTGGGAGGAGCCGGGCGGGGCCCCCCTGGATAGGCCTCTGGAAGAACCTGGGACTACCCAAAGGAGAGATGAGTCCCTGTCTGCCTTTAGACAGAGGACTGTCAATAAGCTGAAGCGGATTGAGAAGGAGGAGGAAAAATTAATAGTTTTGATGGCTGAATTCAGGAAGAAAAAACAGATCTGTGCAAAAGTGTACAGTAAGAAAAGACCGGCTCTGAAGCCTGAGCTGAAGGACCTGGAACAGGCTGTGAGGAAGCAGAAAGAACTGGTGAGCTCTCTAAAGGAAAACAGTGGAATATTTAAAGAAAAATATAAAAATGAGGAGCGATTTAATCGCATGAGAAGGGGAGCCGCTTCATGCATGGAGGGTGAGGAGACCGGCGAGGAGATGCAGGTGCAGGCAGACTCAGCGGTGAGTGAGACGGTGGGCCTGGAGGATGAGCCCATCGGTTCAACACCTCAGACATCCGCTGAGCCCTCTGCCCCCTTCACACCCCAGCAATGTGGAACATCTCAGGAGGGTGAAGGTTCTGCAGTGCTGGATTTCATAGCCAAACTGGAATCCCCTCCGGATGCGGCTTCCCCAGATGGTGATGACAAGATGGACACCATTCCTAGTCCAGTGGAGAGAGCAAGATCCACCAGGGAGTCTGCAGCAGCTGAGGAGAAGTCTGATCCCAGCCATAAAGTCGCACAGGTGACAGCTCAGCAATCAGGTACAGTGTGTGTGCAGGATGGTGGTGGGAACTTTATTAATGACAATAAACTTGCTGAGGGTTGTAGTACTGCAGGCAGTCAGCCCATAGACAATGTACCTGATAAAAACTGTCAGTCTGCAGAGAGGTCTACGGACAATACAGGGACTTTGCCTGGACCAGGCACTGCGGCTATAAATGATGGAGGAGATGCTGGGTGCAGTGGTGCCACAACTCTGCAGAAGTCTGCATTGGACAAGACTGAAGCTGTGTGTACAGAGCGGGGGGAGGGGACGGGTCCTGCCTCTGCTAATACAATCCCAGCTGCATCAGACTCTCTACCAGCAGATGTGACTGTGTCTAAGGACAGGACTGGAAATACTGGGAATGTTAAAAAAATCCTATGCTGGTGTTGCTGCTGCAGGATCTGGGAAGAGGGAACAAGCAGGGAAGGAGCATGGGAATGTTTCGCCTCCCTCCATGTTCCAAAGGAGGAATGTTGTGCAGCTGAGGTGGGAAGGTGTTGGGATCCCCCCACATAGGAGGGTGGTGGTGGATAAAATCCTGCAAATGGGGTTTACACCTGCGGATATCTTCGCCCTGATCAGTCCGGCGGGCTCCTATGAATATGATTTGTCCTTTCTCCGTCCGGAGTCTTTGGACATTTTTTGGGAAAAATATGAACATGTGTGTAGGGGCCTGCCGGACTGGAAGGGGCTCATGCCCAAGCTCGTCTCTCGCCAGCCACTCATTAAAATGGTGACGATTCTGGTCCGCAATGAGTCCATACCCCAGGGGGACTTATGTATATGGCTGAGGAGGTATGGAGATGTCCTGAGCCCCCCAAAAAAGATCCTGGATGACCGGGGAATATGGACGGGTGGATGGTCTGTACAATTGAAACTAAAGGTTGTAGATAATGTTGTCCAGCATCTGCCATCCTCTGCTTTCCTGGGGAGGGACAGGCTGACCATCTTTTATCCGGGCCAGCCAAAGCTGTGCAACAAGTGTGGAGACAAAGGTCACCTTGCATCCTCCTGTCCGGTGATGAAGTGCTCTCTGTGCCAGGATAGAGGACATCTGGCTAAGGATTGTAACATCATAAGGTGCAATTTGTGCAATGCCGTGGGACATCCTTATAGTCAGTGTCCTGAGGCAATGCACAATAAGCCTGAGCTCATGAGGGAGTTCTTCCGCCTGGACATGGAGGATGCTCAGAGCTCAACAGCTGGAGGGCCTGTGAGTCCATCTGAGTCTGTGCCAACACCCAATGTGTCCGTGTCTCCCCAGTCTGTGATGCCCCGGTCTATGCCAATTCCCAATGTTTCTGTGTCTCCCCAGTGGGTGGTGCCCCAGTCTGTGCGTTTACCTAGTGTGTCAGTGTCTTCCCAGTCTGTATGTAAGGTGTCAGTTGCAGAGAATGTGTCCAATCCTTCTGTGTCTTCCAAAATTGCAGAGGCAGCGAGAGGGGCTGAGGCTGGTGCATCAAGTGCGGTGCCAGTCCCCCTTCCTCGACGCTGCAGGGTTCCTGTTAAGGACTGTGGGGCGCAGAGGAGTGGGGAGGATGGTGGAGAGGCTTGCCTGGTGGTAGATAAGGGAAGGGAGTGTGGGGGGGAGGGGGGTGAAGTGGAGGATAGGTGTGGGGAGGCTGTTGACTCCGGGTTGTCCAAGGATGACATGGAGTGGTTGGAGGATAGGAGGAGGAAGGGCAAAAGGAAGAAAAAAAAAGGAAGTACAGTTTTGGATGGTCCTATGGTTTTGCCTTTGGAAAATAAATTTAAAGCGGATGGTTCACCATAAATAAATATTAAAAGCCAGCAGCAACAAATACTGCAGCTGCTGACTTTTAATATTAGGACACTTACCTGTCCTGGAGTCCAGCGGCGTCCGCAGCAGAGGATGAGCGATCGCTCGTCACCCTGCTGCTCCCCCCTCCATCCACGGCGAGGGAACCAGGAAGTGAAGCGCTCCGGCTTCACTGCCCGGTTCCCTACGGCGCATGCGCGAGTCGCGCTGCGCCCGCGATTGGCTCCCGCTGTGTGCTGGGAGCTGAGAGTTCCCAGCACACAACGGGAAAAGCCCGTCTTTTGCCCGAGACTGCGGGCCGGAAGTGGGTGCGGATACCTGTCTTTAGACAGGTATCTGCACCCCCCTCCCCCCTGAAAGGTGTCAAATGTGACACCGGAGGGGGGGAGGGTTCCGATCAGCGGATCTTCACTTTAGGGTGGAGATCCGCTTTAAGGTACTGTCTGATGATGGAAATGACGATGATGATGATGAATGGGACTCATTCAGTTCTGCATCCTCTATGGATGATGAGTGCCAGGGTGCAACAAAGCGCGCTGGTTCTCCAGGGAGACGGAATAGTCAGGCTAAGAAACGGCTGCCTCAACTACCCTAATGGCAGTTCCCACTCCGTTAAAAGTGGCAACCATTAATGTTGCTAGCTTAAGATCAGTAAGTGCTCGTCATATGGCCTTATTTTTGCTCAGCGAGTTTGATGCTGACATTTTGTTTTTGCAAGAGACCCATCTGAGTAGTCTGGCTGATATACATCTGGCAAAGAAGGAGTGGAGGCGTGGTCCCTCATTTTGGTCTCTTGCGGCTGAGCCTTACAGCGGGGTTGCAGTCCTTTTTTCTGGTATGGTAACGTGCCGGCGGGTAATTGAGGTAGAGATTGGGAGATGCATGGTCTTGGACGTCTCTGTGAGGGGGCAGGACCTGCGCCTGATTAACATCTATGGTCCCCAGACAAAGTGGGACAGGAAATGCCTCTTTACAAAGATTAAGCCTTTTCTTTTTACGGCCCAGCAGGTTATCTTTGGAGGTGATTTCAACACCATTACTAGGTCCAAAGACAGGAGAGGTGTCAGAGATAAGCTGGGCTATGACACCCTTTTTCTCAATGCGATAGGGAAGCAGGTCTGGTAGATGCGCACATTAAGCGCTGCCCAGACAGCACAGGGTTCACGTTTCAGCGAGGTAGTAGTCAGAGTAGGATAGATAGGTTTTTTTTTAAAGGGGGACTCTGCTTTTTCGGCACCTGTGTGTCGGGCAGTAGAGTTTTCTGATCACTGTATTCTATCTGTGACTCTGAATGCCTCAGACATGCCACCTAGGGGGAGGGGTATCTGGAGATTGAATTCGACCCTCCTGGAAGACGAGAGAGTAAGACAATCCTTTGAGGACTTTTTTTAAGCACAGGTAACGATCCTAGACTTTTGCAACAGCAAGTCAGAATGGTGGGAGCTTGTAAAACAGCGGACTGTTGGGCTTTTCAAGGCCATAGGAAGAAAGAAGCAGCAGGATAAGTATATCGCCTACCAGCGTTTGCGGAGGAAACTTGACCGCCTTGTTTCGAATGGTGGAGATTCTGGGGCGATCTCTGAGGTGAAGCTCCTCCTTAGGAGACATCAATATGACCGGCACGCCTCTTTGGTTCAGGAGAGGAATTACGGGAAATACCAGTCGCCTGACCCTTACCAGAACTGTAAACAGAGCGTAGCAGTTAAGACGCGGTCAATGGCCTGAAGGACAGTACGGGCTCTCAGACAAAGTCTAGGTCAGGGATCCTGGAGGTTGTCAGGTCATACTATGCCAATCTCCTGGGAGGAAGGAACCTTGATCGGACAAGGATGTTGGGTTTTTTGGACTCTACACCAGGACTGGAAAGTAACGTTCCTTTGATGAATTTGACAGATGAAATCACTGCAGATGAGGTAATCCAGGCTATTGATAAACTGGCCATCAAAAAAACGCCAGGGCCAGATGGTTTGACAGCCGAATTTTATAAATGTTTTAAGACGATCCTGGCTCCCTACCTTGCGGAGGTCTTTAATGGCTGTTTGCATGAGGGTTCTCTCCCTCCCTCCATGAGGCAATCTGCAGTGATCCTTCTGTCAAAGGGTAAAGACCCTTCGATGATTGAGAATTGGCGCCCCATTAGCCTTCTTAATGTCGATAGAAAGATACTGGCAAAGATTTTTTTCTGGCGATTATCACCGGTGGCAGGCAGTTTGTTATCCCACCACCAGCACTGCTCGATCCAAGGTAGAAGCACCTTCTCAGCAGTGTTAGCTGTCCGGGAGGCCTTGGAGCGTTGTAGGGCTGCTGGTTGGGGTAAATTTTTGCTGACATTGGATCAGGCTAAGGCCTTTGATCGGGTTAATCATGAGTACTTATGGCTCCTTCTTGGCAAATATGGCCTGGAGGAGGGTTTCATTGATTGGCTCAAGATTTTGTACAAAGGGGCTGAAAGCTTTCCTCTGGTTAATGGTTGGGTCGGGCAGCCCTTTGTGGTTGGCTCGGGCGTGCGTCAGGGGTGCCCATTGAGTCCTCTGCTATATGTGTTTGCAATTGACCCCTTCGTCAGAAGGCTAGAGAGTGGACCATTGTGCGGGGTACCTTTTGGGCATCGCTGGTGAGCCTCCTTTGAAGGTTGTGGCCTATGCTGATGATGTTTCTGTTTTTGTCTCTGGGACTGGAGAGGCGCAGGAGGTGGTCTCAGTGATAAGGCAGTATACAGAGGCATCAGGTTCAAAGGTCAACCAGGACAAGTGTGAAGCTTTCTGGATGGGCGTGGAAGGTGAGAGCTTTGTTCTCCCGGATGACTTCCCGCAGCCCCAACAAAAAATTAGAGTTCTAGGCATTGAATTCGGCCCAGGTGACTATGGCCATGCAAATTGGGTGAACAGGCTGGTGAATGCCGATGCCAAGGTGGCAAGCTGGAAAGGTTGGCGGCTTTCCTTGAGGGAAAAGGTTGACCTGATCAAGACTTACCTGATTCCGATTTTTCTGTATGTCAGTTTTGTTTGCGTTTTGCCAGTTTCTCTCTATACCAGGGTCTATAGTTGTTTCTTCCAGCTGTTATGGGGGAACAGAATAAACCTTGTCAAAAGGAATGTGACTTACCTTCCTAGGTGGGAGGGTGGTCTAGGGATGATCAACCCTGTAGTCTTTTTCTCTCTGATGTTTGTGAAGTACAATCTTGGTAATATGTTGGCAGAGAGACCGCCTGGTTGGGTTGGTATTTTCCAGTCCTGGTTTAAGCCCTTTCTGCGAGACTGGGAGAATGGTGGGCCAGTGAAAAGCCTGAGGGTCAAGCATGATAAGCTCCCGGCTTATGTTGCCCCGTGTTGGAAAATGCTTCGGCAGTGGCAAGTAACGGCAGGAGAAGTCAGATCCCTTCCCAGGAAACTTCTTGAGAAGCGGATCATGAGCTTTGCTTTTTGCGAGCCACTGGCCCTAAGGGATTGCCCAAGCCTAGTTTTGGGGGCGGGTTTGCGATTGATTAATTTGGAGAGAATCCCAATGAAGTTTAGGGCTTGGCTTGCCTTTCATGGAAAACTATATGTAAAAGGCAACTTGAAGTTTCTTTCCATGAGTAATCGGGGCTGCCCGAGAGTGGAGTGTGGAGGAGTGGTGGAGTCCATGGATCACTTTCTACTTCAGTGCCCTTTTAATATAGAGGTGTACAAGAAGGTGGGGAGGGCTCTGAGTATACCCTTCCTCCCCCATATGAGTTATGCAGAGTGGGTGTATGGGGCATTCCAGACTCATCGGGATTATGATTTGGAAACACTTTTTTTAGTTAGTCTAGTAGTCCGTTTTTTCACGTGGAGTGCACGGTGTCAGGTATCCTTACGGAGTAAAATCCTCCCTGTCGAGGTGGTGGTGCAGGACATTCTGGGTGAGGTTGGGAAGATTTGGGGTCTTGAGAAAAACAGGTGGCAGCAGGAGGCCTGGATAAAGGCGTGGAGGAATATCAGGACTCTGTAGCTGTTGCCTGTTGATCTCGGGGTGTGCAGCTTTCTTTCTATCCTTGCTTCACTCCCCTAGATTTTCAGATCAAATATATTTTTGATAAAAGGCTACATGCATGGTGACGGTGATGTTTCTTAGTCTGGCTTCTCGTAGGGATTATGTTTATTTTGTTTTTGTTGTTTCTGTTTGTATTCATATTCAATTATTTTGTAAATATGTTTTACTTATTTATTATGGTTTTATTGTATATAAGTTGTTGTTTGTAAGATTTTTAATAAACAAAATTAACCCCTCATAATGAGCGCAGCACAGGGATGGTGGGAACCCCTCATAATGAGCGCAGCACAGGGATGGTGGGAACCCCTCATAATGAGCGCAGCACAGGGATGGTGGGAACCCCTCATGAGCGCAGTACAGGGATGGTGGGAACCCCGATATGAGTACAGCACAGGGATGATGGGAACCCCGATATAATGAGCGCAGCAGAGGGATGGTGGGAGCCCCTCATAATGAGCGCAGCACAGGGATGGTGGGAGCCCCTCATAATGAGCGCAGCACAGGGATGGTGGGAACCCCTCATAATGAGCGCAGCACAGGGATGGTGGGAACCCCTCATAATGAGCGCAGCACAGGTATGGTGGGAACCTCGATATAATGAGCACAGCACAGGGATGGTGGAAACCCAGATATAATGAGCACAGCACAGGGATGGTGGAAACCCTGATATAATGAGCACATCACAGGGCGGGGGAATCAGGGATGGAGACCACTGGGGGAGAACAGGGGTGGAGAACACTGTGGGGGGGCTGGAGAGTGTGGTGGGGGAGGAGAACACTGTGGGGGGGGCTGGAGAGTGTGGTGGGGGAGGAGAACACTGTGGGGGGGGGGCTGGAGAGTGTGGTGGGGGAGGAGAACAATGTGTGGGGGGGCTGGAGAACACTGTGGGGGGGCTGGAGAGTGTGGTGGGGGAGGAGAACACTGTGGGGGGGGGGGGCTGGAGAGTGTGGTGGGGAGGAGAAAACTGTGGGGGGGGCTAGAGAGTGTGGTGGGTGGGAGAACACTGTGGGGGGGGGCTGGAGAGTGTGGTGGGGAGGAGAACACTGTGGGGGGGGGGGGCTGGAGAGTGTGGTGGGGAGGAGAACACTGTGGGGGGGGGGCTGGAGAGTGTGGTGGGGAGGAGAACACTGTGGGGGGGGGCTGGAGAGTGTGGTGGGGAAGGAGAACACTGTCGGGGGGGGCTGGAGAGTGTGGTGGGGGAGAACACTGTGGGGGGGGGCTGGAGAGTGTGGTGGGGGAGAACACTGTGGGGGGGGGGCTGGAGAGTGTGGTGGGGGAGAACACTGTGGGGGGGGGGCTGGAGAGTGTGGTGGGGGAGAACACTGTGGGGGGGGGCTGGAGAGTGTGGTGGGGGAGGAGAACACTGGGGGGGGGGTTTGGGCGGTGACGCTGTAACACGGACCGCCCCCCTAGACCGTGTGATTGGCTGAACACAGATTCTATCCACTATCACATGAGCCAGTCTAGGGGGGCGGGACCGTGTTTCAGCGTCACTGCCCAAAACACACCCAGCCAGGCAGCTCCATAATAATACACAGGAGAGAGAGAGAGTCCACCTAGGGGGGCGGGACCGTGTTATAGCGTCACCGCCCAAAACACACCCAGTCAGGCAGCTCCGTAAGAATACACAGGAGAGAGGGAGAGAGAGAGAGCCAGCATAGGGGGCGGGACCGTGTTTCAGCGTCACCGCCCAAAACACACCCAGTCAGGCAGCTCCATAAGAATACACAGGAGAGAGCCAGCCTAGGGGGCGGGACCGTGTTATAGCGTCACCGCCCAAAACACACCCAGTCAGGCAGCTCCGTAATAATACACAGGAGAGGGGAAATCTCCCAGGGGGCGGAGCAGCTGTGATTGACACGGCGATGCCTCTCTGCGGAAGAAATAAACTCATCCGCACAGCACAGCGAGTTTTTAAAATAAAAAAGAAATAAATGCCGATTGGATATAAGGGGGCCGTATGAAAACAGACGGTACAAAGATGAAAAAGAGGGAAGTGAAATTCATAATTTTACAAGAACATTTTTTCTATAGAACATGAAATAGATACATACTAGAATGTGGAAAATCTCTACAAATCGCTGAATTTCCTCTAAAAAATCTCTTTGTAAACAATAGTATATGAGAGTAGATATAACACGTCCTCTCCTGAGCTCTGTTTACTCACAACTGACCAACTGCCTCCCTAAACCGTTGCTAAGTAACCCCCCCACACAGTGACATCAACAGTGGGATTCAAATCGACCAATCAGAGCTGGGCACTGCAGGGAGCATTTAACCCTTTGTTGCCTGGAATAAAATTAACTTACATTTTTAAATCTACTTGTTTTTTGATTTTTTTTTTATAGAAATGACTTTTAACCTCCCATATATGATATATCTTCTGAAAGCAGAGGACCGGGGGAAGAAGATGGAAGCTGTTGAATTATTATTTTTTGCTTTTGACGCATAATATTTGGAAGTCAACACAGCAGGGATGGTGGGAACCCCTCATAATGAGCGCAGCACAGGGATGGTGGGAACCCCTCATAATGAGCGCATCACAGGGATGGTGGGAACCCCGATATAATGAGCGCAGCACAGGGATGGTGGGAACCCCGATATAATGAGCGCAGCACAGGGATGGTGGGAACCCCTCATAATGAGCGCATCACAGGGATGGTGGGAACCCCGATATAATGAGCGCAGCACAGGGATGGTGGGAACCCCGATATAATGAGCGCAGCACAGGGATGGTGGGAACCCCTCATAATGAGCGCAGCACAGGGATGGTGGGAACCCCTCATAATGAGCATAATTTCTACAGCATTGCCAGATTCCCACGCACTGTGGGGGCCATTGATTGCACACATGTGGCCCTACAGCCCCCCAGTGCCACAGAGCACATATACCGCAATCGGAAGCATTGGCATTCCATCAACGTACAGGTGATAGCCGATGCCCAACGCCTCATATGGCACGTCCGTGCCAAACACCCCGGGTCCAGCCATGACAGCTTCATATACAATCAGAGCCCCATCCCAGCAGAATTTAACCAGAACATGTATGGGGACAGCTGGCTGGTTGGTGAGTGACATGGGAGTCAGGCATGACTATCCCCTCCCGTGATGCACAACAGAAGTGGCACATGCATGACTAACATTCTCCTGTCTTTTACCTTACAGGTGACTCTGCATATGCACTGGGACCCCATCTAATGACTCCTTTCCGGAACCCCCAAACCAGAGGAGAGAGAAAATACAATGAAGCACACATCAAAACCCGTGGAGTGGTGGAGCAAACATTTGGGCTCCTGAAGTCCCGTTTCCGCTGCCTGGATAAGTCTGGGGGTGCCCTATTGTATTCCCCTACCTTTGTGTGTCAGATCATCGGTGCATGTTGTATTCTGCACAACTTTGCTATGAGAAAAGGCCTGCAGATTGACATGCGTGATGACCTGACCCCCGACCCACACAGTCCCCACCTGCCAGAGGACACCCAGTCTGCTGATGGAAGAGCAGTCAGGAGGGTCCTCGCTGTAGGCATCTTTGGACACTAAACCAAAACATTTATCACACAGACAATGCATGCGTGTACACCACTGATGTCCCTAGATCACACACACCACATACACATCGCATTGGATTAGCCCAAGTCCAGCATGTAGGACTTGGGAGCAGCAACGCCAGCGTCAAGGCCCCAATGATGTCACTGTCCATTCATACACCTTTCACACGTCATTCATACAGCCGTGGGGTTACTTACTGTCAGGAGTGCCACCCTCTCACATTCACACACCATTCACACTGTCCCCTGCACTCCTGACCGTGTGCAGTAAAAAAAGAAATACAAAATCTCATAACCTGAGAAAAAAAATAAACAAAAACTCATGACCTGAGTATTTTTAAAAAATCATAGAAACCAAAACAAAAAAAAAGCCTCATCGGGGATGCCGGGGTCTTCTTCTGGGGGCCCCTGTCTGCCTCCTCAGCTGCCTGGATGGAGTGGGTGGGGGTGGGGGGGCATCTGGAGGTGGCTGATCCCCAGGTGGGCTACTCCTGGCAGGTGTGGCCTGCATGCCCTCCAAGGCCATGGCTATCCGGCCGAGGTAATTGTTCGTCTGGGCCTGCATCCGGAGCTGACGGGTGACCTGGTAATGCTGGGCCCGCCGACTCAGCCTCCCCTGGTCCCGGATGGCAGCACTGTTACCCTGGATGGCAGCAGTGTTGGCCTGGACGGCTGCAGTGAGTTGCGTAATTTCACCATGCACCTCCCCCAAACTGGTGACCACTGCAACGCAATTACAGCTAACATCCTGGACTGCGTTGCTTATCTGGGCAACGGAGCCCAGGCTGTCAGACACTTTCTGTAAGTGGCCAACTATGGCCCCCATTTGTTCAGTCTGTCTGGCGTGATCCCTCGCCAACTGGTCCTGGACAACATCAGACACCCCCCTGGTCTTCTGGGTCGCCTTCCTGGGGCCAGAAGATGGTTGTCCCCGGGGGGAAGGAGTCACCCTTGAGGGGCTTCCAAGGATGGGGGAGGGGATAACAGATGGCCCAGGAGAAGGGGAGGAGACCTCCAAAACTAAAGTAAAGTCCTGCTCTGCCACAGCAGGCTCCTCCTCAACGACCTCGGCAGGTGTGGTGTGGCCACTCTCCTCCACCACCTCTTCACCACCCAGGGGCTCGGGCACACGATGGCGTGGGGGGGATGGGGTGGAATGGACGCTGACCGATGATGGCCCAGCTCCGTCATCTGTGGATGACACAAAGCAGACACATGTTGGTGGTCCCACACACTTGGCACATGTACCCTCCCCCCCAAATGCAACAAATCAAATAGGGGATAAAAAACACTTACCTGTCCTGGAGCCTTCCTCCATGGAGTCATAGCCTGGGACCCCCTTCACCTGCTCCCTCTCCAGGCAGCGTGCGACCACCTCCTCCTCCGCGGTCAGGGTGACAGGACATGGGGGACCACCACCTGTGCCCCTCTCATGCCTCCTGATGGTGGACACCTTGCCCTTGACCTTGCGCCGCAAGTCGTTTATTTTTTTCTGAATGTCCCCAGCAGTCCGGGTGGAATACCCCAAGACATTCACCCTGGCAGCAATGGACTCCAGGATGCCCTGCTTCCTTTCCCGGCTGGTCTTGCGGCTTTTTTTCCCATGAAGCAAATCATTCACAGACTCCATTGCTGAGATGATAACCGAGACCTCCTGGAAATTAAAATTAAGGTTCCTCCTCTCTCTGGGGGTAGCGGGAGCAGCCATTACAGAGCAAAAGTATCTTCCCTGGGGTGGGGGGAAATGGATATACTTTTGCGCCGGAATGGCGTTTCCGCCTGCGCTTTTAAGCGCCCAGCGGAACGCATTGCGCTGACGTTTCCCGGGAAGTGGTGCCGACGGAAGTTGTGAGCATGCGCACAAGGGGGCGAGTGGAGCCGCACTCACTGCGCATGCTCCGTGGATGATGCGCTGAACGTAAGCCTCTGCGCTGGGCTCCGCCCATCATTTACATATGATCACACCCACTTCCACTTGCGTCGGGTTACGCCAGCGCATTATCGTTACTCTGGCGCAAGTTTACGCGCAACTGCTATGTGAATAACAGTACTTGCGCTGAAAGGGTCTTCAGAGTAACGTAAATGAGAAGCGTTACTCTGGAGCAAAGATGCTCCCATCTACCTGAATCTGGCCCTATATCTTTTTTGAAAGCAGAGGCCTTGGAGCAGGGGTCTCAAACTGAAATTACCTGAGGGACGCAAGACAAGTTTTCATATCCCATGGGGGGCCACATGCAAACTTTCAAACTTCAAAAACAGTACTGGTGTCAGCGAATGCATTATTAACCCCCAGCTCTGTGTCAGCGGACGCATTATTTACCCCCAGCACTGGTGTCAGCGGACGTATTATTAACTCTGACCACTGCACTGCACACGGACCACTGCACACGGACCACTGCACTGCACACTGCTGACAGACCACTACACTGCCGACAAACCACTACAATCTGACCACTCACCATCATGGCACAGCACATTAAGGCTCAGAGCCCAGCAAATCAGGGCACAGCACATCAAGGCACAGCACATCAGGGCACAGGGCACAGCACATCAGGGAACAGGGCACAGGAACAGGGCATCAGGGCACAGGAACAGGGCATCATGGCACGGCACATCAGGGCACATGGCACAGCACGCCAGGGTACAGGGCACAGCACATCAGGGTACAGCACATCAGGGCACAGGGCACAGCACATCAGGGCACAGCACATCAGGGTACAGGGCACAGCACATCAGGGCACAGGGCACAGCACATCAGGGCACAGGGCACAGCACACCAGGGTACAGGGCACAGCACATCAGGGTACAGGGCACAGCACATCAGGGTACAGAGCCCAGCACATCAGAGCACAACAAGGTACAGGGCACATCAGAGCACAGCACATAGGGGTACAGCACATTAGGCCACATCAGGGTACAGGGCGCGGCACATCAGGACAGGACATATCAGGACAAGGCACATGGCACATCAGGGTACAGGACTTGGCACATTACATCAGGACAGGGCACATGGCACATCAGGGTACAGGGCACATGAAACAGCACATCAGGGTACAAAGCCCAGCAAATCAGGGTACATGGCACACATCAGGGTACATGGGCCACAATCAGAGCACAATCAGGGCACATGGGGCATATCAGGGCACATTAGAGCACACCAGGGCACATCAGGCACAGCACATCAGTACAGGGCACATGGCACATCAGGGTACAGGGCACAGGGTACCCTGATGTACAGAGCCCAGCACAACAGCAGGGTACATGAGGCACATCGGGGTACATGAGGCACACCAGGATACATGGGGCACATCAGGGGCACACCCACATCCCCTGTTACATAAAACACGTGACACCTTCTGGATTAAATGGCCATTAAAAGGCCCCTTTAATAATTTCAAAAGATACCATATAAACTTATTAAAATAACCATTTTAATATATATATATATATAACACATAACCCTTTTAACCCAAACAACTTTCGTTAACTGCTGCGTCTGAGGTTCCTGAAAGAAGGTAAAAACTTGCTATGTCTTTCCACTAGCCAAATGAGACTGATCTACACAATCTGTATCGCCACACACTGGCTAATAGCATCCCAGTGGAAATCTCCATCAATCCCCCTAGCCCCACTCAAACCCAGAATCAACAATATAAATCTAATGGAAAAAATATTCCATACTTTACATAATACTATGCACATTTTTAATAATAAATGGTCTCCCTGGATATAATTTTTTCTCTGATATTGTTTGGTTTCAACATATTACACGGCTTACAATCTAATAATACTTTTGCCAATTTGGATTATATTTGTATCCTTTGTTCGATATTCTGATTTATCCACCAATTTTATTTTCTTGTATGAGCGAACCCTCACTTTGTATATGCATTGTTCTTATAGATTTATACCATCATCTATTTTTTCTTCAATAAAAGTTTGTAAACAAAATAAAACACATCCAATATAAAAAAAAAAAAAAAAAAACTTGCTATGTATTTGGCTGTCCACCATCACCACAGTATCCTGGCCCCTAGCCGTGATCCCACCAGCTCAGAGACAATGACTCGATCCTTCTTTTACCATACAGCCCAATGACCAATAGCCCATATACCCAGATAGGGAAGGTGCCCAACCCGTACCAACCATATGTGATATATACATAAAAAAAATATATATATATATATATATATATATATATTAGGGTTGTCCCAATACCACTTTTTTAAGACCGAGTACAAGTACCGATACTTTTTTTCAAGTACTCACCGATACTGAATACCAATACTTTTTTTTTTTAATGTCATGTGACTTAACAGACCTCTGACATCTCCCCTTTGAGACAGAGAAAGGGACTAGGGAAACAGATTCCCCTGTCCCTTTCTCAGCAGCCTAAGCTGCGCTGAAAATGAATGAAGAGAAGACAGCGTCTTCTCTTCATTCATAAACTGAAACATTGTAATCAAATTGTAATCACACAATGTTTCAGTTCTGTGAATGGACAGAGTCATCACTGACTCTGTCCATTCGGAACAGTAAGGCTCCTACCGACAGTTCCAGGGGGACACGGGGAGAGAAGGAAACAGCGGGGGACACGGGGAGAGAAGGAAACAGCGGGGGACACAGAGGAGAGAAGGAAACAGCGGGGGACATGGAGGAGAGAAGGAAACAGCGGGGGACACGGAGGAGAGAAGGAAACACCAGCGGGTGACACGGAGGAGAGAAGGAAACACCGGCAGGGGACACGGAGGAGAAGGAAAACACCGGCGGGGGACACAGAGGGAGAAGGAAACAGCGGGGGACACAGAGAAGGAAAACACGGCGGGGGGGCACAGAGGGAGAGAGACTGCAGCAAAATGGAGGGGGCTGGAGGAGGACACAGGACAAGTATCGGGTGAAGCATCAGGAGCATCTGCCCGAGTACAAGTACTTGGGCAAATGCTTAGTATCGGTCCCGATACTAATATCGGTATCGGGACAATCCTTATATATACCAACCACCGTCCGACCTTCAGGAACCAGAGACCCCTGCCACAAACGCCTACCAGTGAACCCTTATGTGTGGGCGGCCTGCCACAGCCGTAAGGCACGTTGGAGACGTCCTGGAGCCCCTGGACCCACATATCACCCGGACAGTTCGGGTTTGGGAACATGCGTCCGGGTTTCAGACAGTCTGAAACCCGGACACATTGTTCAGACTGGACTATGGCTTCCCAGCTTGCCCAAGCCAACACTAACAATCCCCCTCTCCCCCCCAAACCCACACACACACAGACGGGAGAGGAGAGAGGGCTTAACCTGCACCTCTTCCCCCCACCCCTACCCCTCTGTGTCTTCCCACACTCCAATCACTGGCACTGCACCTCAGAAAATGAAAGTTGGGGCTGGAAATTTGAAGTCCAGCAGCCTCAGATACATCTGGATGAGAGGTGCTGACTGCCAAGGTGTGAGTGAGCTCACCATCCATCCCTGTCTGTGGTGACTGAAGTCTCCCCCCCTTCTCTCTCCTGCCTCTGAGTGAGTAAACTAAGGTAAAACAGGGTTCTCAGAGCACCCCTTACATCCAAGTTCCCATTTACACCAGAGGCCACAGTGTTTCCCCTTAAATCAGGTTCCCAGAGGATCCCTTATATTAGAGTCCCCAGAGTTCTCCCTTGCATAAGAGTCGGCAGAGTCCCCCCTTACAGATTCAGGTAGAGTTAGGCTGATACTCCAGCCTAACTCTACCTGAATCTGGCCCAAAGACGTGTTTGAAAAAATATATCGCTCTATATAAAATATGAGTTTGACATTTTTAATTAAATTACTAAAATAAATGAACTCTTTGATGATATACTAATTTTATGAGATGCACCTGTAGTTCACAGGCTCACGCAATTTAAGGCTTGAGATGTTTGGTATCTATTTAATCAATGCAACCCCATCTTTTATATTTTATGACTACATTGGAATTGGAATAATGATTTTTATGTTTGCACTAAAATTCATTTTACTATGTTTGATAAATAGAAGTGTAAATATGAAAAAGGTAAACCTTGAAAAATGTAAATAAAAAGAAAACTAAAACCATTTTATTCTCCAGGGCCTCTGCACTCAGAAAATATATACAAAATATGTTTGGGGGGGTTTACAGTAATTTCCTGTAAAAAAAAAAAAAATGCTAATTTTCACGTGCACAAAAAATGTAAAATATACCCAGGTACACAAGTGGCTAACGGGGAAAAAAAGTGTGAAGCCTCGTACACACAACCAGTTTTCCTGGCAGGAAAATTGCCAGGAGAGCATTTGGCCGGGAATTCTGGCCGTGTGTATGCTCTCTAGCAGTTTTTCCGTCAGGAAAACAGACGGGAATTCCGACGGGAAAGTAGAGTGTTTCCTGACGGGTAAACCGGTCGTCTGTATGCTTACGTGTTCATGGTAAACCCGCGCATGCTCGATGCGACTTTGACCATACAACAATAGTGTGGGGTGTAGCAAGATGGCGGCGACGGCATCGAATGTGGCGGGCGACAGCTCATCGTAGTCAATGACGTCACTGCGTTCTTGTCATTCAAATGAACGGCAGTCCTTTTGAATGGGTGTCTGTATGCACGGCTTGGCACGCCAAGCTTGCCAGGAATCCCGTCCGGAAAGCCAACATTTTTTTCCTGACGGCACTCTCGGCCATGTGTACAGGGCTTAAAGGGGTTATAAAGGTAATTTTTTTCCCTAAATAGCTTCCTTTACCTTAGTGCCGTCCTCCTTCACTTACCTCATCCTTCCATTTTGCTTTTAAATGTTCTTATTTCTTCTGAGAAATCCTCACTTCCTGTTCTTCTGTCTGTAACTCCACACAGTAATGTGAGGCTTTCTTCCTGGTGTGGAGTGTCGTGATCGCCCCTCCCTTGGACTACAGGATGCTCTCTACGTTGCAGATAGAGAAACAGGCCTGGATTCAGAAAGAATGGCGTATCTTTAGGCGGGCGTATCGTATCTTCTTTACGCTACACCGCCGCAACCTAGAGAGGCAAGTGCCGTATTCACAAAGCATTTGCGTCCTAAGTTACGGCGGCGTAGCGTAAATGTGCGGGCGTAAGTGCGCGTAATTCAAAGTAGCCTTGTAGTGGGCGTGTTGTATTCAAATTAGCCGCGACCCCATGCAAATGAGGGTCCGAACGAACGGCGCATGCACCGTCCGTGGACGTATCCCAGTGCGCATGCTCCAAAATCACGTCGCAAATAGTCAATGCTTTCGGCATGAATGTAACTTACGCACAGCCCTATTCGCGTACAACTTACATAAAACTACGTAAACGACGTACAATTCGTCGATGTTCCGACATCCATACTTAACATTGGCTGCGCCTCATATAGCAGGGGTAACTTTACGCCGGTCATACGCCTTACGTAAACGACGTATATCAATACGCAGGGCGCAACTACGTTCGTGAATCGGCGTATCGCCTCATATAGCAGGGGTAAATTTACACCGGTCATACGCCTTACGTAAGCGACGTATATCAATACGCAGGGCGCAACTACGTTCGTGAAACGGCGTATCTAGCTCATTTGCATATTTTTAATGGAAACGCCGAATGCGTCCAGCGTAACTATGCGCCCACGATACGCCGGCGTAGGCAAGTTACGTCGGACAGCTAAAGCCATGTTTTTCGGCGTATCTTGCGTTCTGAATCGGCGTAAAGATGCGACGGCGCACATTTGAATTTACGTCGGCGTATCAGGAGATACGCCGGCATACTTTGTTTCTGAATCGGGGCCAGAAGCTGTATGTTAGTGGGCGTCCTGACTCTCCTGTAGTCCAAGGAAGCTATTTAGGAGAAGAAAAATTATACCTTTACAACCCCTTTAAGTCTGTCATGCTAACCGAAGAAACAGCTGACAGACTGAGAGCAAAGCTTTCAACCGCAATTATATATCATTTAAGTGTATTTTTACTCAGTCTGTCATCTGCAGGCAATAAGATAGAACTGAAGATGATTTATATGTGTCAGTAACACGGTTCCATCTTGTGTTCATAGAAAAGAATGCACTTTTGCACTGCATTCTAATTTGTAATTCTTCTGACCTAAAGAATTTTTGTATTTAAAGCCAATGAAAACATGAAAAATGTATTTCCGTGGAAACAGCATGGCATATTAACCACTTAAGGACCGGTCGCCTACTGTACATTTACGTCAGCAGAATGGCACGGCTGGGCACATCAACGTATATAAACGTTGGTTTCTAGTACCCAGCCGTGGGTCACGGGCGCGCGTACGAAGCTCCGGGACCGGGTCCGCGGGAGTCACGGACCCGATCGCCGCTGGAGTGCGGCGATCGGTCCCCGGAGCTGAAGAACGGGGAGAGCCGTGTGTAAACACGGCTTCCCCGTGCTTCACTGTGGCCGCAGCATCGATCGCGTCATCCCTGTTATAGGGGGACGTGATCGATGACGTCACACCTACAGCCACACCCCCCTACAGTTGTAAACACACACAGGGAACACTCAAATCCTACAGCGCCCCCTTGTGGTTAACTCCCAAACTGCAACTGTCATTTTCACAGTAAACAATGCAATTTAAATGCATTTTTTGCTGTGAAAATGACAATTGTCTCAAAAATGTGTCAAAATTGTCCGAAGTGTCCGCCATAATGTCGCAGTCACGAAAAAAAATTGCTGATCGCCGCTATTAGTAGTAAAAAATAAAATTATTTATAAAAATGGAATAAAACTATCCCTTATTTTGTAAACGCTACAAATTTTGCGAAAACCAACCGATAAACGCTTATTGCGATTTTTTTTACCAAAAATATGTAGAAGAATACGTATCGGCCTAAACTGAGGGAAAAAAATATATATTTTTTGGGGATATAAATTATAGCAAAAAGTAAAAAAATATTGATTTTTTTTCAAAATTGTGGCTCTATTTTTTTTTATAGCGCAAAAAATAAAAACCGCAGAGGTGATCAAATACCACCAAAAGAAAGCTCTATTTGTGGGGAAAAAAAAAACGCCAATTTTGTTTGGGAGCCACGTCGCACGACCGCGCAATTGTCAGTTAAAACTACGCAGTGCCAAATCGCAAAAAGGGGCAAGGTCCTTTAGCAGCATTTTGGTCCGGGTCTTAAGTGGTTAATAAAGGTTAATGCAGATAATGTTATGTTGCAGTGCCAGGCAACTAATTGTTTTAGGACATACAGACATTTTCAAGCAAATAGGGCTAACAGAATTAATAAGTATTTATTTTTTACTGATTTAAAAAGAAAAGACATTGGGCCAGATTCACATTAGTCACATTAGTCATTACGCCTGCGTAACAGGAGATGCGCGGCGTAAGTCTAAATGTGCACGTGCGTTTCGATGCACGGCATTCCCAGAACGAGATACGCAAGGAATCTACTTTTTTTTGTCCAGCGTAATTTCGTTAGACAGGCGCATCCGTCCGCGCAAAACTGCGCTAGACACACCATTGATTTGCTAGTCAAATATGCTAATGAGGGACTTACGGGGATCCACAAAAGAACGTTGGGGCAGCGCAGGCTACGCAGTGTGCGCAACAGCAAAATGTCCTGTCTAAAATTAGACCATATAAAAGCTGGTCTAAAATGAGAAAAATCGTCTACATGTCAGATAAAGCAACACTGTTAGTGAGGAGCTGAGCAGTCACACGTGTTGCACAACAATCTGTATGCCAACATGCCAGGGGCATCGTCGCACATAGCTATACTACTGACTTTAGATGAGCAAAGAAGGAGGAGGGCACTGAGGAGGGCACGGGAGAGGATATACCGCACACGCATAGACCTGTTTGGCATGAGTGATTGTAAGGTGTATCGCATCTTCAGATTCAGCCCTCATGCCATCCTGGAATTAACCACAACCTTGCAGGAGGACATCACCAGCCCAACACACCGCTCACATGCAGTGCAGCCACTGGTCAAGGTCATGGCAACACTCCATGTCCTTGCCAGTGGCTCTTTTCAGCGTACAAGTGGAGTGGTGGCTGGGATGTCACAATCCTCCATGAGCAGATGTGTGCACCAGGTTGTCCCTGCAATCCTCAGACGCATGGCCAACCAAATCATCAAACCCACCACTGAGGACCTGCGGCTGAAGGCAATGACAGATTTCTACCGAATTGCCAGATTCCCACGCACCATCGGGGCCATTGATTGCACACATGTGGCACTCCAGCCCCCCCAGGAGACAGAGCACATGTACCGCAATCGGAAGCATTGGCATTCCATCAACGTACAGGTGATAGTCGATGCCCAAGGCCTCATATTTTGATATTTCAACAGAATTCAACAATATTGTTAATATTTCAACCAAATTCGATGATGTTTCAACCGGATTGGAAATTATTTCAACCGGATTTGAAATTATTTCAACTGTATTGGAAATTATTTCAACTGGATTGGAAATGATTTCAACAGAATTGGAAATTATTTCAACCGAATTGGAAATTATTTCTACTGGATTTGAAATGATTTCCACCGGATTGGAAATTATTTCAACCGGATTTGAAATTATTTCAACCGGATTTGAAATGATTTCCACCGGATTTGAAATGATTTCCACCGGATTTGAAATTATTTCAACAGGATTGGAAATTATTTCAACCGCTTTGGAAATAATTTCAACTGAATTTGACATTATTTCTACTGGATTGGAAATAGTTTCTACCGGATTGGAAATAATTTCTACCGGATTGGAAATGATTTCAACCGAATTTGAAATTATTTCAACCGGATTTGATTGTATGTATTTGTATTTGTATTATTGTATTTGATTACATTCTATTAAATTCTATTCTGTTCTTTACTATTCTTTGATTTTCATTCTATTGTTTTATTATTTTATATTCTATTTTATGTATTCTTTTTTAGAAATCGATTTAAATTTTTTAGATTTTGATTCAAACTTGCTTTCAATTTTCATTCGAATTTGTTTTCGATTCGAATTCTTTTCGAATTCGATTCGAATAGAATTTTTTTCGAATTCAATTAAATTTTTTTTCGAATTCGATTCAAATTTTTTCGAATTTGTTTCGAATTCGAATTTCGTTCGCGTTTTTTCGAATTTGTTTAAATTCGTTAATTTTGTAATTCGGAAATTCGGATGCATCCGAATTTCCGAATAATGAAAAATTCGTCCGAATTCGAATTCGTAACGAAACGAAATGCACATGTCTAGTGCATGTGAATGATCCATAAATATATATAAAGAAAGTTGAAAAGAAAATACATTTATATAAGTGTCCATAAATCACACCAATCTTCAAGTGATTAAGCAGTGATTGATCAATGAATGGTATCTTTCTTGAAGAAATCTTGATACAAACTTTCCACCACACCTCATATGCTTGTGAATCCACTCCCAAAGAAAAAAAACTGACCAAAACAATATGCCTCACTTTCACATGTTCGGCACAATATCTTGATAACCCATCCGGGTTGATAGACCAGGGATCTCCAAACTACGGCCCTCCAGCTGCTGTGGAACTACACTTCCCATGAGGCATTGTAAAACTCTGACATTCGTAGACATGACTAGGCATGATGGGAATTGTAGTTCCTGGACACCTGGAGGGCCATAGTTTGGAGACTCCTGTGATAGACAATTCCAACGGTGATCACAAATCAATCAAATCCACATGAAAAAATAAATAAAATGCTTCCAATGGTGAAGTATGTAAAACCAATTTATGAAAAAGTGCTCACAAATCCTCACTCATTGTAATCACATGTTATAAAATTCACACAGACACTTCAATCAAAAAAGTTCTCTATTGAAGGAGACTTGCAGTAAGAGGTTAGGTTATTGCGGTCACGGCGGACACAGAAGACCCAGCAGATCTCACCCCTCACTTGCTCGCTCACTTCCCCAGCCGGAACAGCTACCTTCCTCGGCGATGATAGTATGTATAGGGATCACAAAAAAATTGCCGTGCCTACATACACTGATATCAAAAAAAAAATCGAAATTGTTCACCAGACATTTAACAAGCACATATTTGGTAGAGAAGCAACAAGATACAATACTAATTGCTCATTACAATACTACATGCCTAAGCCAAAGGCACCTTTCCCCTGACTTTGACCTAGGTACATATACATCTGATAGCTGTGGCCACCAGAAATATGAGCCTCTGGCCTTCCTCTTCCCCTGGTCACTCTTGTGCAGTCAAGCTCCATACTTAGAAGACAATCTGCACATAGCATCATAGAGATGGTCACTGTCCAGAGTGTAGCACCCTGGAGTTTAGTCAGGGAGCTCCTCCCCAAATTTCTTGTCAGGAGTAGCTACTGTAGTTAGAGCGGAGGTCCGCCCAACGCTGCAAAAATTAAAAAGCCAACAGCTGCACATACTGCAAAAGACTTGAGATTGGAGTGGAGGTTCGCATTCCAGCAGGACAACGACCCTAAACATATAGCCAGAGCTACAATGGAATGGTTTAGATCAAAGCATATTAATGTGTTAGAATGTCCCAGTCAAACTCCAGACCTAAATCCAAATGAGAATCTGAGGCAAGACTTGAAAAATGGCTGTCCGCAGATGCTCTCCATTAAAATCTGACAGAACTTAAAATATTTTGCAAAGAAGAATGGGCAAACATGTCAGGCCGCGTACACACGGCAGAGAACCTCGACGGGCAGAACACATCGTTCCGCCCGTCGAGGTTCTCTGCCTGCCGTCGAAATCGGCGACCTGCCCGTCGGGAATGGCAACCAGCCATTCATCCAGGCGGGCCGTCGAGCAAATAGAGAGCGTGCTCTCTATTTCTGCTCGACGGGATTCCCGACGGGATGCTCGCCGAGAGCGTACACACGGCCGAGGTCCTCGCTGGAATGCAGTCCTCGGTCGTGTGTACGCCGCCTCACTGTCTAGATGTGCAAAGCAGGTAGAGACATACCCAAAAAGACTTGCAGCAGTAATTGCACCGAAAGGTGGTTCTACAAAGTATAGACTCAGGGGGACTGAATACACTTTTCACATATTTATTTGTAAAAAAATGTGGAAACCATTTATCATTTTATTTCCACTTCACAAACATGTGCCACTTTTTGTTGGTCTATCACATAAAATCCCAATAAAATACATTTACGTTTTTGGTTGTAACATGACAAAATGTGGGAAATTTCAAAGTGTATGAATACTTTTTCAAGGCACTGTATGTGCATGCACGTGGAGGGAAGGTTTAAAGGGGATGTAAAGGTACAATTTTTTTTTTCGAATTAGCTTCCTTTACCTCAGTGCAGTCCTCCTTCACTTACCTCATCCTGACTCTACAGGAGAGTCAAGACGCCCACTAAGGCCTTGTACACACGAGCAGACAGATTTGTTCAAATCTGTCTGTCCGACAGATTTGAACAAATCTGTCTGCTGGGATTTTGGTTTGCTCGCGTGTACACACGAGCAAACCAAAATCCCCGCCAGCAGAGAGCGCGCTGACGTGTCGGTGACGTGGCGGTGACGTTGACGCCGCCACGTCACCGCACCAGGAAGTAAAACACTTCCGCGCATGCGTCGAAACCATTTGGCGCGTGTGCGAGAAGACATGTCTGCTGGTTAGCATACTAACCAGCAGACATGTCGGGCGGACGGGTTCCCAGCCGACAGATTTTAAAGCATGCTTTGAAATCTGTCGGGTGGCCAAATCCGTCTGTTAGCCCGTACACACGATCAAATCTGTCTGCTGAAACGGTCTAGCAGACCGTTTCCAGCAGACAGATTTGATTGTGTGTACGAGGCCTAACACACAGCTCCTTTCTCTATCTGCAACGTAGAGAGCGGGGCCGAGCATGGCACTTCACACCAGGGAGAAAGCCTTGCATTACTGTGTGGAGTTACAGACAGAAGAACAGGAAGTGAGTATTTCTCAGAAGAAAAAAGGACATTTAAAAGCAAAATCGAAGGATGAGGTAAGTGAAGGAGGACTGCACTAAGGTAAAGGAAGCTATTTAGGGGAAAAAAATTGTACCTTTAAAACCTCTTTAACATTTTTTTCGGTGTATTATTTACATTACGTGTCTCTCTATTCTTGAATAAATGTACCACAATCTACCGTGCATTACTGTATCAAAGAGAACCTGCAAATACATTTATAGTCTCCCATAAGGAGAAGGATTGTTGAAACTCCACTTCCATAAACCCAACCCCAGCTACTTGGGCAGTAGCAATACGTTACATTATTTAAAAATCTTTTTTCCCTCACTTTAGTTTAATTGCTATCAATAGCCCCTTTTGTGATAGCATACTGTACAGCCGTGGCCAAAAGTTTTGAGAATGACACAAATATAAATTTTTACAAAGCCTCAGTGTTTATGATGGCAATTTGCATATACTCCAGAATGTTATGAAGAGTGATCAGATAAATTGCAATTATTTGCAAAGTCCCTCTTTGTCATGAAAATTTACTTACTCCCATAAAAGAAAATTACGCTGCATTTATGGGCACCCAAGAAACCTCCAGCAAGCACCAGGACCATCTCCTACAGTTGATTCAGCTGTGGGAACGGGGCACCACCAGTGCAGAGCTTGCTCAGGAATGAATGGCAGCAGGCAGGTGTGCGTGCATCTACATGGGCAGCAAAGAAGACACGCCTCTCCAGGAAAAACATCAGGGACAGACTGATATTCTGCAAAAGTTACAGCCTTTGCAGACCTTCCTTATCCTTGCCCTTTTAGGCCTTATCCTTCACTTTCCACTCCTCCTTTCCCCCTACCCTTACCTTTTTCCCTCCCCTCCCCCCTTTCATCCTTCCCCCTCTCCTCCCCTTCCCACCCTGCCCCCCATCTCCCTCTGTCTTCTTCCACAGTTTTTTCCCCCCTCCCCTTCTCTCCCCCTCCCTCCCCTCCCCTCCCCTCCCCTTTCTTGCCCTTCCCCCTCTTCTCCTTGGCCCCTCTTCACCCTTCTTCTTTCCTTCCCTCCTTGTGTCCTACCTGTTTTCCGTTTTCTCTCCTTTCCCCCCTTCTTCCCCTTTTCCCACCTTGGTCTCCTTGCACTATATACCTTCAATACATTTATTTTATCTCTATACGCATTTATGGGTTATACTTTACACACCAGGAATCCACCCATATCCCCCTTGTCCGCCGCAGGGTATCTAGCATGGCCACCACTGCCTGCACACATTTCCATTAATTGGGTAAGTTACCTAATTGTATATCTTTGCATATTGTTTGCCGTATTTGTATTTTGTATTCATTTATTGTTGATTTATGTTTTTTACTCTATGATTTGCTCTATAGATTGGCCCTCCTGAAGAAGCGAGCAACCACGAAACTAGTCGAGACTTCGACCAATCTATTAATTGTTTCTTTTAAAATGTCAATTGTATATTCCATTTTATATTATATGATAAATTATATTTTTTCTACATTTTATTGTACATTGTTATATTCAGTACCGAGATAGTCCAGGAAAACCACATTGAGTGGGGACCATATAGGGGTAACCTCAGCCACTACTCCCTTGCTCCCGCTCTCCCCTTGTTCTACTTAAGTAATTTGGATGATGGTACGTTGTTATTTTCTCATTATGTTTTTTTTTTTAAATGAAGCCATACTCCCCATTTTCACAGTGTCATAGTATACGTAACAATACAAGTAATGGAATAGATCAGACACGTTGAGCCGACAAATATTAAGAAAGAGTACAAAGTGTCATGGTATGCAACGGGGTACAATGAAAACACAAATTCAAGTGTTATGTAGTATTCTACAGTGACAATATGTAAAAAGCTCCGGAATGTGAGCTGCAGCAAAGTTTTTAAAAGTAGAAAATTAGATGAGGATAAAATGCAGGTATAGTCATATGGCCAGTTTAGATCATTACATTCTCTGTTATTTTACACTGTATTTTATTTTTATGTATTATTTCGGAAAAAAATTAATGTGTTTGTTTATATGTTGTATTTTAATAAATAACCAATTTGGGTATGTATTTTCTCAAAAGAAATATACATTTTTGGTTATTATTACATAAAAGTGGTCCTTCATAAATAGTTTTTTTTTTTTACTATTTATTTTATCCATACTACATGTAGCGCTATTTGCCTGGCAACAGCTGGGCAAACAGCAACATTCACTCATCTGGCTCAATAAACAGTCTAGGGGCTGCCTTTTTAAAGTTTATTGCAGATTAACTTCGACAGGCTTGTGGAAGCCTTGGGATACTCTAGAGCAGGGGTCTCCAAACTGCGGCCCGAGGGCCAGATGTGGCCCTTTGCTACCCTTTATCCGGCCCTCTGGGCTCAATTCCTTCTAATTATATGAGGCACTTTACCTCCCACTGACAACAACAATGGCCACTATATCTTCCACCGATACCAATGATGGGATACTATTCCTCCTACTAATAGGGGGAATACTTTTCCTCCTATTGACCACCAATCCTGAGGCCATATTTATTCTCACTGATGCTGGGCCCGTGACATTTCCCACCCCTGCTGGCCACAATTCGGCCCTCCTCAAATCTGAAGGACAATATAGTGGCCCTTTGTTTGAAAAGTTTGGAGACCCCTGCTCTAGAGCAGTGTTTTTCAACCTTTTTTCAACCAAGGCATCCTTTAAAATCGGTCAGAATCTCGAGGCACACTAAACCGAAAATGTAAGGAAAAAAAATGTATGCTATTTGCATAGTGGTTTTGCAAACACATTTATTTTTGTAAAAAAATTCACTTCAATTAATTAAAACAAAACACAACGTGTTTGTACACGAAACGCGTCAGTGAAGATTCTACTGTCGCCACATTATGACTGCAAGCGCGCTTTTTTTATCCTGATCCATGTAAGTTCATTACTTATTAAATCTTTTAATACCGTGACGGTATCACACTATTGCTCCTTCTTTTCTCCTACACACCATTCTCAACGTATACCTACTGAGCATCAAGCCCTGGATAACTGAAGTCCCCCTCCCGGATTACTATACTGACATACATCCCTGTCACCGGCAGTTCTATGAGGCTTCGATCCACGCTGGATGATCCAAAGCTTATGTGACTCTCCAGTCTGTATAGCTGGCAGAGTCCACTTGATCTGGTAAGCCTCCATGCTTTATTGGGTGAAGGTCTTCTTCCTTTTTTATATCACCACACAAGAGTGCGCATAGAGGACATCACTTGTTTATATTGAACACTTATAGCTTTTGGATTTGGACATCGATTGCAATTTTTTTGTTCAGGACATTCCATTTCTTATACTAGTGACTATTTAATTTTGTTCACTGGTTACTGGTCATTTTTTTTTTTTTTTTTTTTTTTTTTTTATTGTGTATAGTTGGTTATTTTTTCACAAAATATTCTTTCTATGATCATATTTTCTAATCACATACAATTTTTTAGCACATAGATATATTTATTTATATTCTATTTACTTAGCGCTACACATTTTTTTATCCAAAACACAATATATACCCCAATTTTGGGGTATAATGTGAAAGATGATGTTATGGTGGGTAAATAGATTCCTAATATGTCATGCTTTAATATTGCGCACACTAATGGAACGATGACAAACTTTGGTACTTAAAAATCTCCTAAATGGGCCGGCGTAAGCCCACGTAATTCAAAGTAGGCAGGTAGTTGGCGTGTTGTATTATAATGAACCGTGACCCAATGCAAATGAGGGGCCGAACGAACGGTGCATGCGCCGCCTGTGAAAGTATCCCTGTGCGCATGCTCAGAATTACGCCGGCTGGAATACCTAAGATACGTCAAACACTGCATACAACGTGAGCGTAACTTACGCCCAAGCGCATTCACGTACGCCTTACGTAAACAACGTAAAATTCAACGGCTGTTCCGACGTCTGGAAAAACTCTTTAAAAGGTTGGCCCAGGTCAGGTAAACCTTAATACTGGTAAACCACAGGATTAACAGTAGTAATAAGTACAAGGATCTCTCGCTCTCTTTCTCTCTCTCTCTGGTCTGTACTCACAGTATCCCTGGGGGATAGGGAGACAGGCTCCTCTTCAGTGAGCTTCCAGGCCAAATCCTGGTCTAGAAACTTACAGCAGAATAGGCCCTTTAGCTAAGCACAGCTGGGACCTCAATGAGAATGGCAGCATCTGCAGCTGGATTGCCAGGCAGGGCTGGCAGCCCTTCTAGCTAGAAACCTCCCCTCCTGTGGAAGAATCCTGCTCTCTGAGGTTCTAAACTATTTATGCACTTCCAAACCACCATCTGGGCACACTTCCCCAGGGATTGGCTGGAGCTACATGATTATTTAGGCTGCTTATTATTATTTAACTCATCCACCAACTATATTCTAGAAATCTCCAAAAGACAGGAGTAAGCAATCAAACTGGCATCCTGAAGAGCCCAGAGCTGCCTAAAGCAATCGCATGCTGCTCTGCTGATTACAGGAGAGCCACAGAACTAAATTTACCTACTCTTACTAGCAGCCTATCTAGGAGGGTGCTACATACATATAAATGGTGTAACCGAAGGGAAAGGGCTTTGTATCTTCACTTTCTGTTGTATTTTATCACGTGTTGCCATAATGCATCAATGTGAAGAAAGCCTAAATTAATATGAAGTAACTGCTGCAATATACAAGGCTAATAAATCGAAACTTTTCTCCTGAAAGGTGTTTACGGATTCCCTCTATCTATTGTATAAATGGATTGAGTTGTCTACGCCTATAACTAGCTAGTCTACTAGAGTATGCTAGGCCTAATGATATAATGTTAGCTATGAAAACAGACGCATTTGCTTATAAACAAGTTATGTTTATTTCCTTTAACCACTTCAATGCTGGGCTTTTATACACACCTCCATACCGGGCCTATTCTGGCACTTCTCTGCTACATGTACAAATCATATTTTTTTTGCTAGAAAATTACGCACTACCCCCAAACATTATATATGCTTTTTTTAGCAGACACCCTAGGGAATAAAATGACAGTCATTGCAACATTTATCTTGCACGGTATTTGCGCAATAATTTTTTAAACGCCTTTTTTGGGGGAAAAAATTGTCTTCACAAATAACAAAACATTAAAGTTAGCCCAATTTTTTTGTAAAATATGAAAGATGATGTTACACCGAGTAAATAGATACCTAACATGTCACGCTTTAAAATTGCGCAAACTCATGGAATGGCGCTAAACTTCGGTACTTAAAAATCTCCATAGGCAACGCTTTGAATTTTTTTTACAGGTTACCAGTTTAGATTTACAGAGGAGATCTAGTGCTAGAATTGTTGCTGGCACTCTAACGCACGCGGCAATACCTCACATATGTGGTTTAAACAGCGTTTACATATGTCGGCGGGACTTGCGTGTGCGTTCGCTTCTGTGCGCGAGCTACCGGGCACAAGGGCGTTTTTATTTTTATTTTATTATTATTATTATTATTATTATTTTTTTACATATTATTTTTTTTTTTTTACACTTTTTTAATTTTATTTTTATTTATTTTTTATCACTTTTTTCCTATTACAAGGAATGTAAACATCCCTTGTAATAGGAATGTGTGTGACAGGTCCTCTTTATGGAGAGATGCGGGGTCAATAAGACCCTGCATCTCTCCTCCAGGCTGGAAACCATGAGATCGGTGAAAAAATTCACCGATCTCATGAATACTGTTGCTTAGTAGCCGAAATTGCGGCTTTGTTTACATACGGGACCCGAGCATGACATAATTACATCGCGCCCGGGTCCTCCGACTGTCATAGAGATGACTGGTGATCATCTGGTCACCAGTCATCACTATGGTTCCAGCTAGCGCCGGACGATTCATTCTCCGGGCCCCCGATGGCAAAGGAGAGCCCTGAGAAGCACCGGATGGCGGCGGGAGGGGGGATGTCATGGCAGGCTTGAATTGAAGAGGGAGAAAATTCTCTGCATCAATTATTTTTACAAAACTCACTCATTCACCCCCCCCTGTCAGTCTCATTTGCTTTGTACCAATCAGTATTCACATGACAATCCTAGCACACCAGGTGGGCTGGAAACAAGCCCTGCCGCTACGCAGAGTGTGATGTGTTCCAAAGCTTTGAATGTCATTACAACTTGGGGTCATCTGGCTGTATGAATTAAGAAGTCAAATTCCAAATTAATTCATGCTGCTTTCCAACAGTGGGAATGGTAGTTTATGCAGATAAAAAGAAAAAAAAAAAAGCTTCCACATGGCATAGATCAAAAATGATAGGATTTATTTGTAAAAAAAAGTACTGACATCAAAGCAGATGCGTACATTAAAAGTGATCACATAAACATGTAAAAAAGGGCGCAATGGATAGAGCTTCAGCAAGCTTTAAACTGACGCGTTTCGTCCAACCGGACTTCAAATGGGGGACATGCTTTTTTGCTATCACCAACCAATTATGGGAGCGCTGCATGTGGGGCATGTCACACTCATCGGCCATATAGCTGGCTATATGCGACTCATGTCTCGCTTTCGCTAGCCAATTGTGGAAATGCCACCTAGGTGACGTGTCAAGCACGCAACGAGAGCACCGCACGCAAGACATGACACACGCACACACACCTCGCTTTAGCTGGCCAATCGCAAAACTGCTGCCTAAATGGCGTGCCGTGCACGTGACCCACTACGTTGTCAGTCTATTACCCAGTGCAATATACATGAGGAGTGACAAGACCTTGATATAAAAATATTACGTGAGTCATGGCTAACATGATGGGGAGTATAATGGGCACCCTCATCGCACTGTAGTAATCAGGTTAAACAGAGCCATTCCGGGGGCGTGGCCGGGATGGCGGACTGAGCAGACGTTTGTCCTGAGCTCTCTTGGAGTGTAATCCTATAATCTTATCCGTATACCGTGACTGTGGGGATCTTTCGGTTCCAGGCGCCGCTGAATGCCTTCTAAAGCATCCGGGAATCAGAGGAGGAGCAGGCGGATAAAATTCCCCACGTGTGGCCCTGTGGAATCCTCTCCCGTTCTCTGCGAGCTGCGGCCTGCTGCGCGCCATCGCCAACATGGCCTCACAGACTCACAGACTGTCCATGAGGAGGACTCTCCCCGCCCGACTCCGGGCATACCGGAGGTGATGGCTGCTATAGCCTCTTGCCAGACTGCTCTCACTACGAAGATCGAGGAGGTCCAGCTGGATGTCGGCTTGATGCGGCAGGATTTGGACAAGATCCGCTCCCGCGTGTCTGAAACTGAGCGGCGGGTTGGCGAGGTGGAGGATACGGTGGCTGATCACGCAGCCTCCATAAGGGCCTTGCAGACCAAAGTAAGGGCGCTGGAGTACAGGGCGGAGGATGCCGAGAATAGGAGCCGCAGGAATAATCTATGGCTGGTTGGCCTGCCGGAGGGGGTGGAGGGACGGTCTCCTGCCCTGTTTACTGAGGAACTCCTCCGCTCATTGCTACCGGCGGCGCGGCTCTCCCCCTACTTCGCGGTGGAACGTGCTCACCGGGTTCCCCCCAAGCCCGGACCAGAGGGGGCCCCGCCGCGTACCTTCATACTGAGGATGCTTAATTTCCGTGACCGGGATGAGCTACTTAGGGCAGCGCGAGCGGCTGGGGAATTGCCTTATCGCAACAGCCGGATTTTGATGTTCCCGGATTACACTATGGAGACCCAGCGCCAGCGCAGGTCGTTCGACGGGGTGAAGGCGGCTCTCCGCGCTAAGGGCATTAAATACAGTGTCCTCTTACCTCCGAAGCTTCGGGTGGTGGATGGGGAGACTGCCCGCTTCTTCACCTCCCCTAAAGATGCTGCGGCTTGGCTGGAGACCCTGCCAGACTGATGCGGCTGTTCTTCTTTCCTGTTGGAGGGTGTCGGCTGTTCGTGCGGCGGTATGGTGCTATTGACTATCCTGGGACCCCCTTTGGACTTCATCCCCTTTCGGTTTCCTGTTGGTGGGACGCGGTGAACATGACTGCACAGCCCCTGTTGTGGGCTTCTTGTCTTTCAGGGCCCCCGTGAACATGTCTGTACGGCTGACTGTCTGGGTGTGTTGGATGTTCACTAGGGGGTTGGCTGCGGACCTCTGGATTTCCATGGCATCCAAATACCATGCCTGCCCGGCGGACTGTCAGGGTATCCCTCAGTTCTTTGCTTCTGTACCTCTCTGGGGGGGGTCTTTTTCCCCCTTTTTTTTTTGCCTCTTTATATATATTTTGATATTTTATTTTTTGCTGATTTTTTGGCCACTATACCCCCTGTATACATCCAGCAATGTTCCCCATTTTTTACTTCTGCTTTCAGTGATGGTGCCCCTGCTTGGTCAGGTATAAGCTATAAGATGTTTCTGCTCACTCCAACTGGGTGACTCATGACTAACTTTATTTCCACTGGTTCCTCTGCCGTCAGGTGGTCGAGTCGAGTCCTAACCTGGTGGCACGCCCCCAGCCAGTGGTTGTGTTTCTGTTAAAGGGAGTTATGGGTCTTAGATGCGCCTCTTTGTTCTGGGGTGCATGGGGTGGGGGGAGGGGGGGTTGGCAGTTGCTAACCCGGGCGCTGTAAGATTGTTCTGTTTTTTTCTTTCTGTTTTTGTGTTTGTATTGTTTTGTTGGTCTTTTGGGAATGCTCCGTATCTATATTGGTCCCGGTCTGGGTTTAATGTGGGGTCGGGCAGGTGGAGCGCTGATATCCTACGCTGCACCCGGGGGGCCGGCTGGCTCCCTCGGGTCCAGGGTTACTGGGAGGTTTTCCTTTAGTGCACCCTTCTGTTATGGTTATGGTACATCCCATGGCCGAGTGTTTGATAGTGTCCTGGAACGTGAGGGGCCTCAACTCGGCCGTTAAACGTTCCTTGGTCCTCAACTATCTGCGGAGGCTCCACCCCCAGATTTGTATACTGCAGGAAACACACTTGATGGGCTCCAAGGTCTTGAGTCTGAAGAGGGCGTGGATCGGTGCGCATTATCATGCACCCTATTCTAACTACGCTAGAGGAGTGAGTGTCCTGGTGCACAGATCCCTGCCCTTTCAGCTCGTTGCTGTCAAATTGGATCCTCTGGGCCGCTACCTCATTTTACATGCTCTGATTTCAGAGATCCCATATGTGCTGGTGGGGGTCTATCTCCCTCCCCCAGCGGATGTGGGGGTACTTCACTCTCTAATGCAACAGATTGTTATGTATAATGTGGACAATGTCCTTTTAATTGGTGATTTTAATCTAGTGCCGTCCAGGGATCTGGACAGGCTCCACCCCCTTGGTCCCATGCAGCAGGGTCTTTCTCACTGGGCATCTGCCTTTCATATGACGGATGTCTGGCTACATTTCCATGCGTCGGACAGGGAGTTTACCTGCCTATCCACCACCTACCGGACCATGTCTCGGATCGATTTGGCCTTTGCCTCCCCGACGCTATTGCGTAGGGTGATCTCTACTGAGATCCTTTCTCGGGGTATATCCGACCATGCTCCGTTGTCCGTTGTTATTCGGACCTCGCAGGTGGGGGGGGGGGGTGTGGAGGCTGTCTAGGTACTGGATTGCGGACCCTGAGATTCAGGAGGCAATGCCAGAGGCGCTATGTAACTTTTGGGTAGACAATGATGGGTCTGCGGGCCCTGAGGTGCTGTGGGACGCCTTTAAGGCATGGGTGCGAGGAGAATTCATTACTCGTATAGCTCAGAGGAAGAGGCATTCTGTGCAGTCTCTGTGGTCCTTAGAGGATCAGGCGAAGCTCCGGGAGGCTGAATATGTGAGGGCGCCCATTCAGAATAACTATATTGCCTGGCAGGACTCAGTGAGGGACCTGTCTCTCCTTAGAATTGACCTTACTAAAAGATCTATGCTTGAGACGTCCCAGAGGGTGTTTGAGTTTGGGGACAAAAATGGCAGGCTGCTGGCCTGGTTGGCAAGGGGGCAGCAGGGGGTGACCCACATTGCTCGTTTGAAGGGACAGGAGGGCCAACCGCTGACTAGCCAGGTAGATATCAATGAGCGCTTCCTGAGCTTTTACCAGACCCTTTACACCTCTAAGGCTTCTTATAGTTCTCTGGATCTCCACCGATACTTAGATAGAGTTTCTCTCCCCTCGTTGGATTCAGACACTAGTGGGAAGTTGGACGAGGATATTTCCCTGGAGGAGGTGCAGGAGGCGTTGGGCTCCATGCAGATGGGGAAGGCCCCGGGCCCGGATGGGATTCCTATTGAGCTGTATTCCACCTATCAGGAGCTGTTGGTACCTAGACTTACAGCTTTGTTCAAGCGGTTTACTACTTCAGACACTTTGCCTGACTCGATGTACGAAGCGATAGTGGTGCTGATACTTAAGCCGGGCAAGGACCCGGAAGAGTGCACCTCCTATAGGCCTATATCATTGATCAATGCGGACGCTAAACTGTTGGCAAAAATTTTGGCTCGTCGGCTTAGTGGGGTGATGGATAATCTTATCCATGTGGATCAGACGGGATTCATGGTTGGGAAAGGGACCGACATCAATATCCGTCGCTTGTTCCTCAACCTGGCAACCACTCATAGTAACGGCGGTTCTAGAGTCATAGCCTCGCTGGATGCCGAGAAGGCTTTTGACTCTGTGGAGTGGGGCTATTTGTGGGAGGTGCTGCGACGGTTTGGTTTTGGTCCGCGATTTTTACACTGGTTGGGCCTGCTATATCGTGCACCTAAGGCGAGGATACGGGTGAACAACTCACTGTCAGACTTCTTTTTGCTCGGACGGGGGACCCGCCAGGGGTGCCTGTTGTCGCCTAGCCTATTTGCCCTGGCGCTGGAGCCCCTGTCGGTCTTGGTTCGTGATTCCAGTCGCATCGAAGGTCTACGGCTGGGCCCTCTAGAAGAGAAGATCTCGCTATACGCGGATGTTATATTTACACGACGCGGATTCCTCGTTGACTGCAGCCGTAGAGATCTTTGACGTATTTGGGAGGTTTTCGGGGATTCATATTAATTGGTCCAAGTCTGTTCTATTTCCCCTGGATGCGCGGGCCGAGATGTCGGGGGCTCAGACTCCGCTTCGGTGGGTGGATGAGTTTGTATACCTGGGAGTCAG